>OY776674.1:138749748-139949748 GCA_963675555.1 Leptura quadrifasciata
ACCATCACGACTTAATATTTCAGGGGTTCTAGAGATAGCTGAAAAGGAGATATAAATATAAAAAAAGTTATTTTAATCTATTACAAGGACTGGTAGAATTCACTATTTATTTTATTTATTGATAAATTTTTCCAAATAAAAATGGGTCCAAAATTTCCATATACTTTGATGTTTGATAATTTTTCAACCAATATTCAAGTTTCTGTAAGGAATATTGCCATTAGGTCAGTGCAATTAGACAAAGATGACCGCCGGCCCGGCAGTTTTTCCACGCGGGCGGCTTTTCTCCAACTCGGACTTTTTGAGAGCTTTCAGATATCAATAAGTACATTTCCAGAAATATTCAGCTTGTTAAAAGTTTTGTCCGGGTCAAAACCTAATTGCACTCATGTCCAGCTTTTATTTGTCAAAATCCAGTTCAACTCAAATTATTGGAACAATTTTTTTGCTAAGGATAAAAGATGCATTTGTTTAAAAAATGTGTTCAGCTCCACTTGGCAAAATCTCAATGATCTCTTGCGCGAATGCAAGTGGAGTATACTCATGAATGAGATGAAGGGCTGTACCATCAGGTTTTCAATTTAGGAGTCCAACACCTTTTTTTTTTTAATGGCCTGGATTTACCATTAGCCAATGTCTTTTCCTTATAACCGACACCTAAACACCCTTTTTAACATGCTTTTATTAGCTTCACCTGTATGTTTGTTGGTTTATAAAGGAATCTTTGAACGTGATTCTCGCCCACTTCAAAATGTTAGATTAAACTGAAACTTTGCACACTTATCAAGGACCGATGACGATACAATAATTTGACAACTTTATCCTAATGTCGTCACCAGGATCATCAGGATAAAATCAAATTTAAAAAATGCCTAATATATTGTCGAGATTTTGGCGGAGGAGCCGTTGTCATTAATATATATTTTATTATGGGTGAGAAACGTGCCGAGGGATGAATGACAATAGAGTTAGTTTAGTTTAAAAAAACTAAAATCACGCTTTAATAGCAAACCAAACTAAAAAGTTAAAAATAATGTTTAAATATTAAGATTCTTATTTTATTGTGAAAAGCGTGGGGTTTACAACAATTTATATCAAGCATCCACGCTTTTTTACAATAAAATAAGAATCTTAATATTTAAACATTATTTTCTACTTTTTAGTTTGGTTTGTTATTAAAACGTGTTTTTTAGTTTTTTTTTTTTCACTCACAGACATCCCCTAACTTTTCTAAGCTGATTTCTTCCCTCAACTGCCGCAACTTCTGTATTGCGAAAATAATGGATCTTAAAACAGGTCAACATCAACCTTTCCCATTTTCACGCAAAAATTTTTCCATCGATTCAAAAACTCGTTTTTATTTGCAAAATACAAACTTCTATATATAGATTTGATCAATAAATTTTTGAAAATTTGTATCTATCTAAATATAAGATAATCTGATGAGTATCTTGTAAGACAGATAATGCTTGAATATACTGTATATTGAAGCATGTTCTACCACTGTGTTTTGAATAGGAGAAAATGGTTTGTCACGAGTTGAACCAAATTATGAGAGAAAACTACAAGTGACATTATTCTTAAAAATAAAAAAAATTACTTAAATTGGTTGAAAATTAGCTTTCGAGAGCTCTTGGATGATTTACTTCTTGTGCAGTTCATATAGAGTTTACAGGAATCTATCATAATGCACTCTAAATCGAAGCAACAACTCACGTTCTGATGAGTATAAAAACGAGACATTGCCAGATTGAGTCAAGAGACGTAGTACGTATATTTCTATGATTATGCGCAGAGGGAGTGGAGCGAAAGAGTGCAGTGCTTGTTAACAAGTTTTTATTCTAAGCATGATAGTTTACATAGGGGAGATCCTTTTGTAGGTTGAGAACGACTGCCTTTTTGAATGTCCTTAATTTCTTTTTTCTTTTATTTCTTAATAGGCTAACCAGTTTCTGTTGCTCTGCTTATTTGAAGTAGAATACATACATTCAATTTGAAAAATAAAAAATAATTGTCACTTTAAGGTTAAATTACAAATTCTAATTTTTCATATTATTCTTTAAATGAATCATTTACAATTTCCATCCTTTTTTTGGACACATGTTCAATGTTCTTTAAGCATTCTTTGTAATAATATTTTACAATATGCGCATAAAACATCAATTCTGTCATGTAAAGGGGGTCGTAATTACCTGAGGCGTTATTATTATTATTAATGAATATTTAGACATGGTCCTTATCGTATTTAATAATTGCATTTATCTATCATCATTTTTATCATTAATCAACGGATTGGCACTAATAACCTCATTATGAACACTAATAATGTCATTAGTCATTATTAACAATAAATTTGAAATTAAAATATGGTTCAAATGAAATATAAAGATATAATCAGAATATGGCCCAACAAATATTATCGTTTAATTAACTTTTAACAACTCGCAAAATAGATCAGTTTTAGAATGTAATTTATTATATACTTAAGCAGCAGTTTGACAAATAACACAGTTTTTTGCAAAAGTCTATCAGTAGTTTAATGACTAAAGTAAATCCTAAGAGGATTTTTTTTTCGAAAATAGGTTTGTCATAAATTTCTTCTCAGAAATGGAGATACTGAGTGCATTAAGTTAACGGATTGACTTATATTCGACCAATCAATGGCATTAACATAGTTATTTAGCATGGCATTAACTGAACAGTCAAACCGGACAAAGTTTAAGAGGAAGAAAACACTAAATCAGCAGTAGTACACGGAAATTAGCAAAAATAGAAAAAAAAAATTATAATAAGCTGATATTTTCTGAATCAACCCATATCAACAGCGAAAAATGACTTTTTCTAAAAATAATAATAAATTGGATATTTCCCAACCATTTGTTAATTTATGGTGAAAATTGAAAGTATATGAGCGGAACTCAAGTACACACATTAGTACACAATGTCGCGTTTGCTGCGCGATTTGCGAAAAAATTGCGGAATTTACAGCAGCTTTAATTTCGTTTACGTTTACCCTTCCCCTCCTCCCCTAATCAACCTAGCAACTTGAAATTTGGAAACAGTACTTAGGTCCTGAGTGTCTACTGGGGGAAGAAACAAAAAGTCGCCAAGTCACTTTCCTCCCCGAAAAAATCGCGAAAACGACTCTCGCCGCAGCGAAAAATCCGTATACAAATCCGTACTTTCAAATCGCAATAACTCGGGAACAGCTGGACCTATTTCAACGAGTCAAAATCCAGTTTACGCGTATTCGCGAGCCTTTTACACTTTTTCGATCTGAATTAAACTAAGCGAGTTATGTCCAAGAAACTGATTTTCCCTATCTTTACATGTAAATTCCTCCCACCCCCCTTCTCGTGAAAAGTTCGGCCAGAAAATTTTCCGGATGATAGAGGGACCCCGACTTCATAACATCACAAAAAAAAGAATTTGAAAAAAAACGAGTCCGTTTGCAAATCCAGATCAACCCCACTATCATGCAGTCAGTAGAACAGAAGTTAATGTAATCTTGTGTAGTCCCTCATAGTCTTCGGGTGGTTCCATAGTTATTTTCACTCCAGATTTACACCATTAGATTAATTTTATTAGAGGAAGAAACCCATGGTATTTGAAGATAAGTCCTTGTTATAGAAGCTATTGGAAGACTTCTTGATAGAATCTATGCATCGAATAAAAGATGACACTTCTAAGTATGAAGTTAAATTGGCATATAAAGAAACAATTAAAGAAAAATTAAAATCACTGAATATTCATCCGGCAGAGCAATATATCTTTCAAGGAAATATACACCTTTTCCCTCTTTATAGTCTCGTGTAATCACTAGATTGTAGTTTCGTGTAGCCAGCATGTAGAAGATTATGTAGTCTTTGGGACAAGACAATTTTCAAGTGACACCCCATCATTTCAGATAAAATAATGATTTTTGCTGGCACTCCAATAATACTCCTTTTACATATCAGAAAAAAATATACACATAATGCGGATAAGATAATGCAAAATTTTCGAATAAATTTGATAACGTAAATTATTACTTTCTAATATGAACGATTAGAAAAATGTGCATACTTATTTATTAAAAATGATGTTCAGCAAAAAATAAAAATTTATATTTTTCCTTTATTGTAAAATCTCGTTAATACAGGGTAGGGTGTTTTTGAAATACATGCTTATATTTTTTTCTGTGAATCCCGAACCCGATGGAATTAATTAGGATTGATGCAATTTTTAAATTAAAAGATTCAGAAGGAAAAAATACTTTTAGACTCACCATTATCCACCCCATTTCAGACGAGCACAATATAAATGTAAAAATTTACTCGTATACAGCCGAGTTTACAGTGTTGCCAAATCTGCACAAAATGATCAAATTATAAATACTTAAAACTGAAAATGAACAGACAGAGAAAGTTGATATTTAGTTATCGAAGCTCATCTCCAGGTTGTAGGCCTTACACTCTGCACGTGATAAAGATGCAGCCCCTGTTCGTTCAAAGTGCGCCACACTATAAATTCTGACACTCTAATTTGTACAGTTTCCTCTGAGAGCGTGTACGACCCCTAAAATGAGTAACAGGTTAAAAATGTCGGTGGTCCCTTAAATATTGAACAGCTGACACAAACGTTCTTTCATGGGGAACGCGGACACCGCATTACCGTTTCGCATAAACACGCGAGCTTGACGGGTATTTTCGTCTGTTAACAAAAGTGCAATGTTTGTCCGCTTAATATTTGTAAAAATTTGTATCATTAAAAACTTTTAAAACAGTAATTCGCTATTAACACGTAGAGGTCTGCAGTAAACTATCGACCGTCACGGCCGCTACTACTACCTGCTAAAAATAAGCAACAAATTCAAGTACCTTATGGAAACCGATCAGTGGCGTAACTCGATAATAATCGATAATTATTTGCAATATCCAAAATTTATTTTCTTATTTATTTTTTAGTTTTTGGATAAATATTGTTTTGAAAATATGACGATTGATGAATCTGAATATATGCCTATATTTCAAAAACATCCTGTATAAACACACTAAGTAGTCGTCAAATGAGGAAATATACTTAAGCAGAATTACTTACAAATCTCAGTTAGCAAATCCTACTTACTGTGTAACCCATCAGAGGGTTTGAAGAGGGTACCAACACTTGTACCGTATATTAAAATATGCTGCCTATAAAGCCTATGCGACGTAAGCTGTTGCACCCAACTAATGAAAGTATCATCACCTTTTGCTTTTAAATGATAAATAAACTCTTCAGCATCTATATCTATACGCCTCCTTTTCTGTTTTGTGGAAATTACCGACAGGCCGATGTCCAAGGAGCCATGAATTTTCCCTTTGTTTATTTCCGCCGGACCTTTTCCATATACCAATATTCCTTTATCTATCATGAAATACCTCTGAAAAAGAAGAGAAAGATATGACACTTGTTTATTAAAACCATATTAATATTAAAAACACAACAATATAAATAACAAAAGATACCAACGCAGTAATTCAATTGGCTAGTATATTGAATGGCGAACACACTTGGTCTGACTTTGCTGTGTTCTGAGTTCAATCCCCGGCACCCCGGCTGATAATGTCGGTGGGTAATGGATGTTGCCTACATTTTTTCAAACATGTAACACCCTTCCGCACAGCCATTAGCTTTGGATTTAGGGATTGTCTAGGGGTTGTAGTAAAAGTTCCGGGTTCGATCCCCGATCGTGGCAGGAGAAAATACTGTGAGAGGGTTTTTTCCACTATACACGGATATTGAGTGTGTGTCCCTTATCTCTAAATGTGTAGCCCCCTCCCACACAAGGCTCTTCTAGAGCCTTCCGGGATAAAGGGGGTCGTAATTACCTGCGGTGTTATTTATATTTATTTATTTATTATTTATTGTCTACTATACGTGATGTGTTTATGATTATTTTTTTTATTTATTTATTTCATTAAATGGGAAAACCTCAATTGAGTAAGATACAGAAAAATATAGTACAATCAAGAAAAAAGAAGGTAAGACTTATAACACTCTTTACGAATATATAATGCCAACAATATAAGAATAAATATGTTTAATCAGCAAAAATTAACGCCATTTTCACTTGCGATCATTAAAATGTACACTGTATGATTAAATGATTAAGAGCTAATGAATATAGTAAAATAAATAACAAATAATGGGTGAGTGCAATGCTATAACATTTGCTATACAAAAGTACAAGTCTAAAAAATTCTTGATCGAGTCGATTCAACTTTGAATTAAAGGTATCGTGAGAGGGGTTAAATAAATTTAATAAGTGATTATAGGTATTTCAAACCCTGAGCATATTCGAAAAAGGTGAGTAATCATAGTTCGTACAGTGAAAAGGAATATGGAATAGGAATTTATTTCGTGTAAGTCTAGTTGTATAATTTAAAATTGACTTCACTTGATAACTCAAGTGAATCAATATTTCCAATTAACAGTTTATGTAAAAAGTGAAGGAGAGCATTACACCTTCTTTGTTCAAGAGTTGAAATATTTAAAGTGGCTAAAACATCCTGATACTCATATTTGTGTCTGGTTAAGTCCGAGTTTATAAGCTATATAGAGCAGAAAATTTTTCTAAACGTTTTTTATGTTATCTATATGCACATTATAGTAGGGATTCCACATTATAGAGCAGTATTCAAAAGAAGCACAAACCAATGAGCAATAGATCAATTTCATAGTTTGGGTGCTAAAGATGATGATCAAGTAATGAAGCCTAGCGATTTGAGAGGATTAGAAGTTATTTTAATATAATGAGCATCAAAAGATAATTTTCTGTCAAAATTTACTCCTAAATCACGAATTTCTTTAACACTTTGTAATTTATTGATGTTGATTGTATATGGATATACGATTTGAGAATTAGATGGAGAAAGTTATGGCAAGACATTTTTTAATATTTAAGGTCCTAGAGTTCAATAAACAACAACTATATAAACCGTCCAAGTCAGTTTGGAGTAGTATTACATCATATCTGCATTTTATTGATCTATAAAGCTTTATGTCATCTGCAAACAACATCTCACTATATTTAATGTGAGATCCAATATCATTTATAAATAAAATAAAGAATACTGGTCCACAGAGCTGGGTAGGATTCGAATCATTCAGGATTCGAATTCTTTTTGAGTATTCGAATACTTTCATATAAAACGATTCCTGATCCGGATTCGTAAGACAAATGAAAAAGGATTCGAATCCTGGATTCGAATACTTTTTTGTGATTTCAATATTTTTTACGCAAGCATTGTGCATTATGTTATTAAGTACAGGGAGCGTGAAGCCACACGGAGTCAAGAGGGTAAGAACCTATTGTAACATATTGACAGGCAAATAGCATGCATTTTGTTAGGTACTTGTCAGTGTTGCGGTGGACAACAGTCCGATTTGCGGCTTTTTAGGTGGTGCGGATATTTTTCGGACTAAAATATTTCTGACAATTTCGGATATTTTGTCCGTTTTTAAAAAAATAAAGCGATTACTTTCTCTATACATTATATTATTTTTCAATGTTTAAAAAGTCAACGTTTTCGTTGTTATTTTAAGATTTCCTCAAGTCTATTTAATTTTAGGTTTTCCTTGTAAAACTTAGTTTTAAAAGTTGTAAGAAATATGGAACAATATGGAAATGGAACACTTATAAGGCAGACGTATTTTAGCTCGTATTTTAGGCATTCAAGGTTCACTAGAATCTAATACATATTGATTAAAGTCTAGTCGATATTGAAGGTTTAATGCCTAAAATACTGCTGACTTCTATATGTTTTATTTATGATACAAATTTTAAAATTAAGTCTTACAAGAAAAACATAAATTAGATAGTCCTGAGCATGTCCTAAAATAAAAACGCAACATCGACTTTTTAAAAATTGATTTTAGCGATCTTTTTACCACGCCCCAACCAATTCAATAGCGTAAGCTTAACGTTAAAATACAGTGCAATTTATTAATTTCTTTCTATTTAGTCAATCAATCCACCTACATATATTACATAATCAAGCAAAGTACTAATCTATTCACCATAATATTACAATAGATATTAATAAGTGTAACTGTAACAATAATTCTGAAGTTAACTTGAGGATTCAGAGTCGTGAACCGAAAAGAGGAATCGAATCCTGTGATTCGAATCATTTTTTTCTACAAAAAGGATCCGAACGTAGTACCCGTGATTCGAATCCTTTTCGATGATTCGGATTCGTGATTTGAATCCATTTTCAGAGGAATCGACACGGCTCTGCTGGTCCACAATGCGAACCTTGAGAAACTCCAGATAATACATTGATGTTGTACGATCTAAAATTACCTACCTTAACAGATTGTGTATGTCCCAATAAAAAGCTTTCAATACATTTTAGTATTATACCACCAACACCTAGAGCCTGCAGTTTTAAAACCAGCAATTTCAGATCAACTCTATCGAATGCCTTGGAGAAGTCAATATATAGCCCAATAAAATTGGACGTAATTTGTCGATTTGGATGAAATAATTCAGAACGGGCTGAAATTTTGGGAACAGGCTTATTTTGTTGTATTTTTTAACATTTCAAAAGTCCCCACCCGTAGACGCCGGCGGAGGGGAGGGGAGGAGAAAATAGGTAAAAAAAATCGGTTTTATCGCAAAAAACTCGGAAGTATCAATTTTATTGTAAAATATCACATGAAAATTATAGGTAATAAAAATCCGCACAATTTCGTTTTTTTTTAAATTCGTAGGACCTATTCGAGCCAAGATGTTTTTTGAAATTTTAATAGTTTTGCGACGCAATGGTCGTTCGGACCGCAAAATGTTTCAAATGAAAGTTGTAGAGAATTCGATTACGAACAATTTCCTTTTATTTTTCTTTTCCATTCAATCAATATTGGCAGAGATATGAATTTTTAAACATCTTTATAGAGCGCTATCAGAACACTTGTTTCATGATAAAACGGATAAAAACTCGAAAAAAATAGATCGAACGCATATAGTGTTCCAATGAAAGTTAAAGAGAATCAAATTTTGAATATTTTGGTGTTATGTACAATCGTTTTGATAATGAGTGAATGGAGATAAAAAGAAAAACATGCAAAATTGGCATTTCCAAGTGTATTTTGACAAATAGCCATTTTTTGATTGGCTTTAGGAAATAATGGCACTAAAGGTTTCTTGAAAAGAATTAAATTATCTGTAAAATGAACTCCAAGTGACCTTCATATGATGAATGGTTCACGAGTTACAGCTCTTTAAAGCTATGAGCAAAAACTTCTTCTTTATTATAAATTAAGATTTTCTTGCAAAAACTGTGCATACACCAACATATTCAAAATTTGATTCTCTTTAAGTTTCATTAGATACACTATATGCGTGCCATCTATCATTTTCCAGTTTTTATCGATTTTATCAAAAAAACAAGTGTTCTGATAGCGTGCTATAGAGATGTTTAAAAATTCATCTCTTCCAATATTGATGAAATGGAAATGAAAAATAAAAGGAAATTGTTCGTAATCGAATTCTCTACAACTTTCATTTGAAACATTTTGCGATCCGAACGACCATTTTTGAGATTTTAGCGAAGAACGAAAATTTCAAAAAAATTTATCTCGGCTCTAATAGGTCGGTCGAAATTAAAAAAAAAAAAAAAAAAAAAAAAACGAAATTGTGCGGATTTTTATTACCTAAAATTTTCATTTCTACATATTTTACAGTAATATTGATACTTTTTGCGAAAAACCGATTTTTTTAAAACTATTTTCTTCCCCCTCCCCTCCGCAGGCGTTTACGGGTGGGGACTTTTAACACATTAAAAAGTACCATAAAATAAGCCCGTTCCCAAAATTTCAGCCCGCTCTGAATGATTTCATCCAAATTTTCCCATTTTATTGGGCTAATAGATAGAATCAACCTGAAGCCTACTCTCGAGTGCTTTGATAATATAGTGGTGGCAAATAAGTAAATTAGTGATAGTAGAGCGGCCCTTAGAGAAACTGTGCTGACTACTCAAGAATTATATTTCTACATAACGCATATAATTGTTCAGTAACTAAGGAATCGAATAGTTTAGGAATTGTAGACTGAATACATATACCACGATAGTTTACAATTTCTTCTCTCCAGCCAGATTTGAAAATAGGGATAATAAAGCTGTGCTTCCAATAAGTAGGAAAAATACCCAAGTTGAGAGACTTGTTAAATATGGCATGTAAAGGCTCTGCCAGAGTATAAACACAATGTTTTAAGAAATAAGCAGGCACCCGCCCGGCCCATATGAGAACTTACTTGGTAAATTGTTAATGGCTTCAACTAAGTTTATTAAATCAATTGAACAAGACCTCAGATCAATATTGATATTAAAATTATAATCAGGTAACACATTATTTTTATTTTGCACATAGACACTAGAAAAGAATTCGGCAAATAGATTAACAGAATCTGAACCAGATTCCGATAACTTATTTTGATAACACATTGAATTTGGTACACTGTGAACCTTAAGATCTTTTATATATTTCCAGAATTCTCGAAGATCTTGATAAATATTATTTTCAGTATTTGCTAAATACTGCATATAGCATCTTTTTGTAAGATTTTTATATTGGGCACGTAAATGGGAAAAATATTAGCAGCCTTCATATGCCTCAGATTCCTTATAAATCTTGTGAGCTTTCTTTTTTGTATAACTAATTTATGAAGATCGGAGTTAAACCATTTAGGAAAAGTTGAAGTTTTGTATTTCTTAATGGGAATAAAAGCATTAATACCACTAAAAGTGGTATCACAAAGAATAGACATACAATCGTCTATGTTGTCAGAGTTTAAATGTTTGTCCCATTGAACATCAGCGAAGTAGCTATTTAAACTAAAGTAACCACCATTACGGAAATCGAAGAACCATTCTTCATATTGAAGATCATTATTGACCATTATACCAATATCAAATGAGATAGCGGTATGATGTGTAGAATTGGGAAGTAGTAAATCTTGGGCAGGATGACTTCTGTATTTAATTGAATTTTCCTCACTATTATCTTTTAATGTTCAGGTAATTTTTGTAACAAAGAACGGTTGCATTTTATAGATTCTTATACAACAGGTACTGACCTCAACAGGAATTAGTACCTGAAGCTTGTAACATCAATTCAATGGCACCCTGTATAACTTCTGAGTAATTACTTTGTATAAATAAAGTAAAAAATGTATTATTTAAAATAGTTTACTATCAATATTAACATATAAAATATACTGTATAATATTTCCACAAATGAAATTTAGACATCGAGATACCCTATCAACTGCATTATCACTTTAGCTAGCTAATTAATAGACACGTTTAAAAACACTGATAAAACTAATTACTTCCTATTGGCTGTTTATCAATATGTTGCTAATATCAGTTATTATTTACTTATATAAATGAGAACACACATTGTTACTAAATTTCAAAAAATAAAATGTAATTAAAGCCATGATTGTGATTGCATAAAAAATACATTAATTGCAATTTATGAAGATTGTTATGTTAAAAGCTAATTATTTCTCTATATTAATTTTTATTTATCTATATTTATAACAAAATTGCTGTTTCTGTTGTATTTATGCTGCTGAGTAGTTGCGGTATAATATATAAATAAAATATGTGTAGTATATTATTATTATTCTGAAAGTTACCAATATTTTTTGCAGTTAGAAATCTAATATAGTATGTATATAGAGAATCTGAAGAGTACTTATGAGTAATTTACGTTGATTATTGTTTGAATGGGTCTTTTGAGGAGAAGAAATTAATACAGCGGAATTATTTGTTACTTATTATTAAAATAATTTTTTGCAATATTTTGAAATGATGCTCATCAACTAAATGTGCCTTTATTAATGCTTAATAAAGTAGTTATTTATATGACGATAAAAATATATAAAAAGGATAAACAACTCATTTAGTCAAGAGACCAACATACTACCATAGAAACAAAAATTGTTCCAGTAAATCACCTACCTACCGGTTCTATGGGGTGCAAAAATGGGAGTGACATTAAGAATTCCTACGGCCTTTTTTCATAATTTTAACGGGAGAATTGAATGACAAAAATAGACACACATTAATTACTGGTTTCTAATTAAAAAATGCCGTTTTTTTGTGAAAAATCTATATTTTTCAGATTTTGTCATCAGTAAAAATAATAAAGTGCTTAAAGTATGAAAAGAAATTAGAGTATTTTAGTTGCATTCAAGTCAAACATGATTAGTTGATTTCAATTTTTACAAGCATTTAAACAATGCTGTGAGAAACACAAAAAACTTTACTTAATATTTTTTGGAGAAAAGGGGAATTTAAATTTAAAAAAATATTACTTATACTTCATAACTCATCTTGGTAATAAAAAATTTTTCAGCAATTGTGCTGATGAATTATGCATTTTCGAAAAGTAGCTATTTTTCAAGAATTTTAAAAGAAAGTTAGCATTTGCATATTTTTATGTGCATTTAGGAAACAATATGCAGACTAACAAATTAAAACTAAAAATTATCAATTTTAATTTGTTACTCTTGACATTCTGTTCTAAAACGTACAGTTTTTTAGTTACAAATGGAAATATGCAAATGTTCACTTTCTTTTAAGTTATATAAATTAAAGCATACATGAAATGAAATTGTGCGATTTTAGAGGTAAAGTTCATAGTAAAATTTAACTTATAAGGCTTGTAAGGAAAAAACTTCATGTACAGTTGTTAATTTTTATTAAATAAAATACCCAGTAAAATAATATAGCTTTCAATAATATAGGTAAGAAAAGTATGTTTGTAGAAATTATCTTTGGTATATCCGCTTTTCTTTTTTAAGGTATGGGCATATCTGAGAGTGAGAGAGATTCAATGAGGAAATATTATTATTTTTGGCCATAACTTTCTTTTTAAAAGTATAAGACTACCTAAGCAGAACTATGACAGGTGTAATGAATTTTCACTCAATAATTTCAGTAGTTTGCAAAATTTGTTAATTTAAATTAAAAAATAGTGCCAATCTTCATATCGTGTAGTTTTAAATTCCACATTTTTTAAAAATCCTTTTTAAATTTTTATTTCATTTTTTTTTTTTTTTTCATGTACCTAATTACTTTCGCATCAATGGAGTGGAAGTAATCGTAAAAAAAAGTGAAAATTTGTTTCGGTCAAATAGGCTAAAAATCGACCTATGCTGTATTAATAACCGACAGAAAAATGCATTGTAGAGGAGACCATGTAATTAAATTAAAATAAAATTAATGCCACCCACTGGTACAATTTTTACTGCTCTACATTTAAAAAAATATTCTAATCGTCCAATAAAAAAGAAAGTTACATAAGCTTGTTCTACATTTAAAAGAGACACCCTGTATAATACATCAAAATAGAGAAAAGTATTTAAACAGTTACTCACCATCTCTTTTAAGCCTGTCTGCGACTACGGTGATGTTGACTTAAAAAAAGATTTTTCCTTTGCTTAATAATCTTCTCATAAAAATCTCTACGCTATACTACGAATAAATAATAAATAACGCTCACAAAATCACTAATAAGCGTACCTTATAATAAATAAATAAAGTAAAAAACTATTTATTCACTACACAATAAAAACCTGTAAACAATTATTACTCGCGACACTAACCACTGATGGAACATAAGTGAATAAAATATTTTGCCAAAACAAGCAGGTATAAAAGTACGAATTCGCTTTCGTAAATGGTAAGTATCAATAAAAATTTCTCAACCCATTCTTTTGCGAAGCGAGCGGCGCTCCTGATAGCATAGCATGCACAATTGTGCACATGTACTCGTACTGACTACTTTGACTAGAGGGCGACATAATACGGATGATTTAAAATGCATATTGTTCTTTTCTAATTAATACCTTATTACTACATTATTTTAAACAAAGATCATATAAAAATTACTAAAATAATTCATTGTTTTACGAAATGTCTTTAATTCTTTATTTCCCTCTCTATACAATGTAATTTATTCTTAACCAAAAATATGATTTTAGGATTCAGTAAAACTACATTTTTTCTAAGAAAACTGGTGCAAACCATATCAAAATCAGACGATTTTTAAGCAAATTACAGCGAAAGTCGTCAGAATAGGTATAGAAGCCCCTTAACATAATAGATGAATGTGACTACCAAGTACCTCAAAATCTGGGTACAGACTCAGTTCTGCATAAGACTAAATTAAATTCACTGATATAGTTTGGTTAGTACAAAATATTTAAATTTTTTTAAAATATCAACAAATATACAAAGAGCTGTTATGCCTCAGGATATAGGTCGCATGCGTTGACATCACAGCTTTTGAGACCTTAAGAAAAACAAACAGGACAAGTGCATAGAACATGCCTTGCTAGAGAATTCGGCCATTTTATCTGCTACAAATTCTAGCATAAAAGTATCTGTTCACATCCTGTGTCATTAAGCAACGACAACTAGTAGTCTTACAGACTACCTTGCCATATGACATGATGCTATCAAGCATGCCATACATCAAAGAGAGCAAAAATGGAGCAATGCATGGCTTAACAAGCATCTGCGCCAAGCTGTTGCGAAAAGGAAAATATCTATTATGCATAAAGAAAATATATCTTTTAATTTTTTTGGTATTAAATTAATCAAAAACCAACTTCTGCCTTTTTTGACACAGAAGTTTAATTAACAAATTTAATAATTTGTAGAACAGTAACAAATAGAAGGAAAAGTAAGAAAACTATTTTTAAATCTCAACAAGAAATATTGAAAATATAGGTATCGATACAAAAAAACAAAGTAAGGTGAATAACTTGGTAAATCAGCCAAGTTTAACAACAGATTAATAAATTACGTAAACAGTAAAGATGTTGAAATTGTGTTTTATCTGACTCACACTGTGGGTGGCTAATATTGCTCATTTCGAGGTTCATTTACATTGAAATTATCTACTGGTATAAAAACAACTGCTCTTGTAATGTTTATAATTAGACATGGAATTTGACACTTTTTTTATGCCTAATTAAGAAATAGAGATTCTTATACCATATTATTCATATTAAAGGTAAATATTCAGAACACAAAAATAATTAATATCAATATAATGTCACCAAAACACTTTTAGATTTAGAAAAAAAATTATTTACCACTACATACGGCGTGATCCACTGACAAATACGGGTGTTTTCTGCTTGTATGATAATTTTTTTAAAAAATCTCCAGACCTGTCGATTTTATTATCAAGCGGGATATTTCTATTGGTAATTTTGGATAGCGCCACTCCAACCCTTAAGTGGTGATAGGACCCACCCCTAAAATATTTATTAACAAAGGGGATCAAGCAATACATCGTTTCAAACCTCATTAAATTTTTTTACAATGATAACTAACTTTTTAAATTCAGACAGACAATTTTGGAGAAATTGTATTCGAAACCTAGAGGATTTAATGAATTAACTCACGTGCAAATGCACTTTAATGTTTCAATGTTTTTGTTTTTTTTTATTCCACATTGGAGATAAAAAGCAACCTTATACGTATTAATTCTGTTAACATGTTGAAAATTATGGTTTACTCTATTGCAGAAAAGTAGAAGTGAATGCATTTTACTTTAGGAGCGGTAATCATGGTAATAAAACAGCCCATTATTTAATCGATGCATATGAAGAAAGTACGTCCTAGAGTCAATAGCAAAATTTATGGAGATTCGGTCTGTAGGTAATAAAAAATGAAATGCTGAAAATGGTAAGAAATGAAGAGATAGAAGTTATGGTTTTAGACCATGTTGCTCTCAATCCTACATTGAGTAATACGAAATAATAATAATATATAACAATAATAATAATAATAATAGTTTTATTCAATAAAAATCATACAAGCTATAAAACACGTCAAGACAAGAAAAATGCAATCTGCAGTAGTAACATAAAAGACCTTAAGGTGGGAGTATCCAAGAGAGAAAGATCCGATAAGGAAATATTTATTATTTTTGGCCATAACTTTTTTTTAAAAACATATTGGTAAAAAAAAGTATAAGACTATCTAAGTAGAACTATGATAGGTGTAGTGGATATGAATTTTTACTTAATAATTTCAGTTGTTTGCAAAATAGTTAGATTTAATTTTTAAAATTATGTCAATTTTCGTAATTCCTAAATTTAAATCTAACTATTTCGCATATTTTTAAAAATATTGAGTGAAAATTTATAACACTACTCTTGTTATAGTTCTACTTAGGTAGTCTTATAGTTTGTTTGCAATATGTGTTTTAAAATAATAAGTTATGGTCAAAAACAGTAAATATTTTCCTATCGGATCTCTCTCTCTCTCTCTCTCTCTTGGATATTCTCAACTTAACTAACATATATTTTAAAAATAATAAAAGAAAAATTATACACAAGAACACATTAAAATTCAAAGTCTGAAAAATATTCATTCAATGTATAATAGCATTTTTTAATTAAAATTCATTTAAAGTCCTTTTTAAAAGTATATAAAGGTAGCATTTTCAGTGTGTCCGAAAGATGCTTGAATTTTAAAAATATTCAAATTTATTATTTTTCCATAATAAGTGCTATATAATTTGACAATAAGAGAAGAAATTATTGACCTATAAATTCATAGACTCCAAAATTTCAGTCGATTTGTATTTAGGAAAGTACTTGTGGAATAGTAATTTCCCTTTAATCTTCACCTAGTTCATATTAGCAATTAGTTAAATAAATGTTTCCACAAAATTGGTGCCTACTTTTTACTTTTTTTATATTTGTAATGACATTGAACTTTGCCCTGAATTTTTATCATGCCCACACTTATCTGCCAACACAGTAATCACAAGAGGGCCCAAAGAGAAGAAAACAAAGAAGGTAAACAAATATCAATCTGAGTTAATTATTATAATTAAGTTGACAACAGGGTAGTGAAGCGCAAGTTATAGCCTCTCCTACTCAATTGTTAACCTCACCTTCGCGATGAGTTCAATTTGAACTTGGTGCACCCTGTTTTCACTAACGAGGCTCTAACGACCGAGTAAGGGCGGAATAACCCTTACCTTTTGCCGTGAGCACATCCACTTTCTCACGAAGAGTGCGGTAAAAATAACCCACCGCGCACAAAGGTTGCTTTTGGAATCGTTTGGTTACCCCATCGTCGCAGTCTCCTTCTGTGCCATGGGACCACACCACTCGCCTTCCGCAACCGAGCTGGTCAGTTGCATACCTGCTCCAGCTAAAACTTCAAATGCAGCTTCGTTTTCAGTCGATTAAGACTTTAAAAAAATGATGGAGCGTTCATGTGGGACAAAATCATCCGGAGGTAAAATACCCTCCCGATCGGATCTCCGGGGGAGGGTGCCCACAGGGACACCTCATCGAATGTCGAAAAAACACCGACAAGTTAAATCCATCAAAACTAATTCTTTCATCTACGGAGCTTGGAATGTTCGTACTTTGAACGACAGCACTCGCACCGATCGGCCTGAAAGAAGAACTGCTCTAATAGATAGAGAACTTCACCGACTCAATGTTGACGTTGCAGCTCTCAGCGAAACTCGATTTTTGGAGGAAGGCTCTCTCACAGAAAAGTACTACACCTTCTATTGGAAAGGTCTTCCCACCAATTCCAAGAAGACAACATGGAGTAGGATTTGCCGTTCGGAATCAACTTGTATCCAACTTAACACAAGTACCACAAGGCATATCCGAACGTCTAATGCTGCTACGCTATGAGCTATCAGATGGCAACGCGGTAAATCTAATAAGCGCCTACGCTCCCACTCTCGATGCAAGTCACGAAACCAAGGAAAGCTTCTATCAACAGTTGGAAGAAACCCTCTGTAGAATACCTAAAACGGAACGACTCGTTATTCTTGGCGATTTTAACGCTAGAGTAGGGAGAGATGCAGACACCTGGCCAGGCATCATAGGCAAGAACGGTTTGGGCAACATGAACGCTAACGGTCAACTACTCCTAACTAAATGCGCCGAACATGATCTAGTTATAACAAACACCATTTTCCGACAAAAGGATAAATTTAAAGAAACCTGGCGTCACCCCAGATCAGGTCACTGGCATCTACTGGACTATGTTATCGTACGTAGGAAGCATCTCAAGGACGTCCAAATTACAAAGGCGCACATTGATAGCGAATGTTGGACCGATCATCGTCCTGTTGTCTCTAAAATGAAAATTGTTATGAGACCCAAACACCGAAGAACTCAAGTAAAACGTAGACTCCGTCTCTGTATTAGTAAATTGCATGACCAACAAACCGTCGAACAGCTAAAGCAAAAAGTTCAAGAGAATTTGAGTGCACTAGAGGAAACCAATTCTGTAGATGTCGCTGCTTCCTGGACAAAAATTAAAGACAGTTTAAAAAATGCGAGTGAGGAAATTCTTGGCACTGCAGCAAGTAAAAAACAGGAGAACTGGTTCAATGATAATGAACCTTTTATACAACAACTTCTTGACCGCAAACATACTGCCTTCCAAAACGCTATCAACCACCCCAAGGACCCATCAAAAGCAGAAGCTTTTACTCAATCTAAGTATGAAACGCAACGCGAAATCAGAAGAATAAAAAACGAGTGGTGGGCAAGCAAGGCCAGAGAAATTCAAAGGTACGCCGATTCACAAGACTACAGGAATTTCTTTCAAGGAGTAAAAGCAGTGTACAGCCCCAGTCGGAAAAATATGTGCCCTATTAAAGATTTAAATGGAAATCTCCTCAAAGAAGACCAGGAAATAAGAGCCCGATGGAAAGAACACTACTCTAACATTCTTAACCAGCAAAGTCAAGCCGATCACGATATTATAAATCTTATTCCTCAATATGACACCTTCGAAGACTTAGATAAACCACTAACAATGGAAGAGATCTTAACCGCCATTGGGCAGCTAAAAAATAACAAATCTCCCGGCGCCGACTCACTCCCAGCTGAGATCTTTAAAGCTGTGTCGTCAGAGCTCATACCCTACCTCAAAAAACTGTTTGATGTCGTGTGGGAAAGTGGTCAAGCTCCGCAGGAGTTTCGTGATACACTTTTAATCAACCTCTTCAAAAACAAAGGGAGCGCTGCGGACTGTGGAAATTACAGGGGTATAGCTCTCCTGGCTGTTGGAGGGAAGATACTCACTAAAGCGATGGCAAATAGGCTAACACCTGTTATGGAAAAGTTACTTCCTGAAACACAGAGTGGCTTTAGACCAAACCGAGGCACATCGGATTTAATCTTCACACTTAAACAGCTTCAAGAAAAAGCACTCGAACATCAAGGAGAAATTCACATGGCCTTCATTGATTTAACCAAGGCGTTTGACTCGGTGGACAGGGAAGTGCTCTGGAAAATTATGTTCCGCTTAGGTATCCCTAGAAAATTTGTGGAAGTATGTCGCAGTCTACATACAAACAACAACGCCCAGGTTATGTATAATAATGAGGCAACCGAACCTTTCCAAACCATCACTGGAGTTAGGCAGGGATGTGTTCTGGCACCTCTACTCTTTAATTTGTTTACCACTGCTCTAACAATTATTGTTGACAACAAATTGACAGTCAGAGGACTAGGTCTCAGATACCGTTTTGATGGCGGTCTCTTTAACATAGGGCGCTTTAGAGCTTTCACGAAGACACGCACACAATTCATTTGTGATCTCCAGTATGCGGATGACTGTGCACATTTAGCCTCTACGCCGGAAGAGCTTCAAGAACTTTTAGATGTGTATGCCCAGAGCTATGATTCCTTGGGACTTAAAATCAACATTGGAAAGACTAAGATTATGTCAACTCCTCATCAAGTGAACCAAATAGACATTACACTTAACGGAAATTCTCTTGAAGTGGTGGATCAGTTCAATTACTTAGGCAACGTTGTTAATGACAAAGCAAACATGGACAGCGAGATTCGCAATAGAATTAACGCTGCATCTAGAGCACTCTGGGGACTTAGAGAGAGTATTTACCTTGCTTTGTCAACGAAAATGGCTGTCTACAGAGCAGTTGTCATTCCAACACTGCTATATGGATGTGAAAGCTGGGTCACTTACCGTCGTCATGCGAAAGAATTAGAACGTTTTCAGCAAAGACACCTCAGAAGTATGATGAAAATCCGTTGGTTCCATCACATATCAAACGTGGAAGTACTCAGGAGAGCAAACAGCCTTCCAATTGAGGTGCTTATTTCAAGAGCACGCCTAAGATGGGCAGGTCACGTTCATCGTATGCATGATAACCGCCTTCCTAAATGCACACTTTATGGTGAATTGCTAAGCGGTAGAAGAAGGCGTGGCGGTCAACGAAAGAGGTTCAAAGACGTTCTCCATGAAAATCTAAAATCCTGCGGTATTGCAGACGAGCAATGGGAACAACTTGCAGCGGACAGAACCGAATGGCGAGGGGTTGTGGCCAGCTATCAAGGAAATGTTGCTGCAAGAAGGCCGAATCCAAGACCTAACCAGGTCTATGTTTGTCCTGACTGCGGTCGACATGTGCTCTCCCGAATTGGCCTCTATAGCCATAGTCGTGTGCACCGTAGATGAGTGGGAATTACAATAGACTACACCTTTTACTTGTTTTTATTGTACACAATTTATCGACTGTAACATTTTTATACTCGGACTCGAGTAACGGCTAATATATAATATAAAAAAAGATTTGTACTTAAAGATAAACATGTAATGATTAGCATCTGAATTATTCTCAGGAGTAGTTACTCAATCATTATTACTCTGAAACATGAAAACAACCATACTCTAACAACCGTAGATGCAGCCTCTTTTTTGTACCCTAAGAAGAAAATTAGATTTTGAATCATATTTCAATGATGGAATAGTCACAAAAGATTGTATCAACTTTCATAATGATTGAAAATTGGAGTTACAGTTGTGAATAATGCAGATTACGAAAGTTTAATCAATGGGAACAGTTAATTTGGAACCCCGATTTGGGCGGGTTCCATAGAGGTATTTGATAAAATATTTTGCTTGTATTCTCTTTGCGGTATATGTAGAATTGTCTTTGTAGAAACTGAAAGACAATCGCGAGCTCTATCTTAAAGATAGTAAGATGGTACGATACTTGAATAACAAGTGAACATATTTATTTCTGAGTGAACAAGTGGGTAGTTATGTACATAGACAACTATTTGTACAATCCATTATCAAAATAAAAATACATTTTGAATTCCTTTATTTATTTGCATGCGATTAATAGTGCAACATTCCAACCAGTGTAAATTGAAATTGACCAATGAGATAACCAGTGGTGTCGAGATGTATAACCATATTGTTTAAATACTTCCGAGTCGATGGAATCGAAGGAGAAGTACTATTGAATGGCCTCCACGGTAGCTAGAGTTATCTCCATTTGAATCTTTCTATGGAGTCACTTAAGTCTATTTACCCAACTCAATCTGTCCTTGGAAGATTTATGTTAACGCATAATCAACAAATGCCGTCAAATCACTCCACAAATACTGCAGAACACACGTTTTAAGCAAAATTTTGACTACTGCACAAAAGCTGGTGGGCACCACATTTATTCAACTGGCATGCAAGTAACTACTTTATCAAATTTTTTAATTCTCGAACGTAATTTCTTGAAAACTGTTAGTCCAAATTTAAAGTAACATTCAGATGTAATAAAAATTTAACGAAGTAAAACTATGTGTTACTTGACCCCCTTTGCCATTTTAAAATCTTAGGGGTGGGTCCTACCACCACTAAAAGATTGGGGTGGCATGGTCGAAAATACCCAAAAGTGTCCCCCTTGATAATAAAATGGACGGGTTCGACCATATTTTGAAAGAATGGTCACAGAGGACAACCCTGTATAAAGCAACATATGATTGCTCCAACCTCATTGATTCCTTAAAGAGTAATCATTTTAAGGCATGTTACAAAGAAATCAGTTACGAATTTTATTCTACTTTTGTTATGGTTCTAGGTATTGTAGTTTAATAATATTTGTATTAAGAAAAAAATTATCAAAAGTAATAAATATTTCCCCATTGAATAAGCTCCCTTGAATATAAGCATCTTTAAACAATAGTCTCGTAAAATCAAACCACTATTATTTCTTGTCCTTAGATCCATCTGTTTCATGTGTCCAACAACTGAAACTAATTAATTCATGAGACGCGAAAGCAATGTGAATGGATAGGATAATACTTCGAAATATGTTGCACAATGTGAAAAAATTGGCATTTTAATCAAATTTATGATTTTATATCTTCAGTTTATCATTTTATACGTGGGGGATTAAAAGAGTTAATTGGCTGATACACAATTAGCATGTGATAATTCTATGAGTGTGATAATACGATATTGAAATATGTATGTGAATGCATTTCTTTGAAAATATTCCTACTACTTTATCCTCAAATTTATTTTAAATATTTCAATTCCATACAATATTGGCTGGAATGGAAGGCTGAACGTGATTATACCTTATCTCCTCATATGATGGAAGAGAACTATACGAATTTAAACACAATAATAAATTAGACATAGAATTTTAATGGGTACATGTAAGTATGTCTCAAAATAACATTTCCTTAATGGTCAGTTTGGCTGCTACAACAGTTAAAATGCCGAAAAATGATCAATTACTATGGTATATTAGTGTATAAACATAAAAAATTAAAAAATTATTCCAATTAAAAAAAATTGTTATATATACACATAGCATTGAAAAACAAAAATACAGTTCCTGTATTTATAGCAGTGTTCAAGTTAACGTGTATTTGGATTTTTCAACCACCGCCACCCTCTTATTTATTGACCGAGATTACTCAACGAAATTATTTTAAGTACAAGTACAATTAAGTATGCTTTTTAAATTCTTCAAAAAGTTTGATCAAAACTCTAAGCATGTATCAGCTTTTTAGGCCTTTATCAAGTGTAAGAAGATATATTACAAGTTTCTGTTTGGTAGTTTTTTATAACAGTTAGTACAATAGATACCCTAAAAGCCTAATAAATTATGCAAATATTATGATGGTTAATTAAAGATTTCAAATAATAAATACTAAACTTATGTTAATAAACCCAGAATCTCTTAGGATTTAAATACTTGCTGTTCAATAGTTATATTTTATTGCTTTCATTATTTCTAATTGTTCTAATAAATCCAATTTTTTGCCTTTTGTTTCTGAGTGCAGTAGTTCAACATTGTTTAAATTTACAAAATGATTGTTTTCTATGCAATGTGTTGACATGCCTGTGCTACATACCCCGTTCAAAATGGACGTTTCATGTTCCTCTAGTCGTTTCTTCAAGTTTGGACCAGTTTTCCTGATATATATAAGATCTCAGTCATTACAATTTAGTTGGTATGCATCTGTTTCATGTAGTTTTCTGTTATGTCTTTTTTATTAATTAACAGATTTCCTGGATTATTTTAACTGAAATTGTTTTACATCCTGATATAATGACTCTACCACAAATTTAATTAAAATTAGGATGCAAATCAATTTCAGTAATAAAAATAATTTAAGAAAAATATTAATTAATAATAAAGACAAAACAGAAAATCAATTTTCTCAATTCGGACAAACTTTAAGAGCAGTTTTGGAGAAAATAATTTTTGAATTCTATAAACCCTAGTCTACAGTCTACACAGACTTTCTCCCTATTCTAGGAGCAATTAGTTATACCATCGTACACTGATACTGAGGGAGTGTTCAAGTGTTACATTTAATCAAAATTGTTAGAGCCGGTTTAGAGAAAAATAATTTAACCCCGCAGACACCTCCCTGTATTCTCTAAGAGGAATTCGCTATGCTATCTTATATTGATACTATGAAAGTATCTGCGTGTTAAATTTAATCAAGATTGATTCAGTCATTATAGAGAAGAAAAATATTAAATTGCACATAGCATAATATATGAATTCACAATTGCACATTTCTAATTAAAATAAATTAAATGGCTTATTCGTTTATTACCAAAATTCGATTTACTGGGTAGGATAATTAAATTATTTATTTATTCAGAATTGTTTGTTGTATTTGGGGCAAATGTATTGTTACTTTTTTTTAAGTTTATTTTCCGTATAGGTATTTTTGAGATTTAAATACAATATTTTAGATCTAGATAGGTAAATGATAACAGATTTATTTAGGACATTAGAGGAACAGGGGCGGGTCGAAACGATTGTGGTAGATAGTATAACAAATGCACTTCAGGATACAGCAGGTAAGGTGTCTTTGAATATAATTCACTTCAATATGCGAAGTGTGAGAAAAAATTTTGAGGAATTATTAATTTATTTAGTAGTAGTATTAAATTTTTTAATACCTGATTTTAATATATATTATAATAACTCTACACACAATCAAAATGATGGTGTAGTAGTTTATCTGAGAAACTCTATATTAGCAGATGTAAAAATACATAACCAAACAGAAACAAATTTACTAAGACTATGCTTTAAATTTAATAATATTAACTTTAGCTTAACTGCCTTTTACAGGCCACCCTCAATATGTATAAACACCTATTTATCTGAACTAAAAAATTATCTAACAAATTTACAAGATGATAATATTGAAATTTTTATTGGTGACATAAATATAGATATTTTAAATCACTTTAATAATGATGTAAACAATTATCTAAATATATTAACTGCAAATGGGTATCTCTCTTGCATAAATAAACCTACTAGAGCAACAGAGCTTTCAAACTCTTGCTTAGATCACATTTTTATAAAAAATGCAAACAAAGGAAAGCAAAACTATATAGAATTGAAATCTGTAATAATTAAAACTTCTTTGACTGATCATTATACAATAAGCCTACAAATAATTTTTGAAAATAATCAACACAATAATAAAAATGATGAAAAGAATAGAGATTTTATTACTAAAGTTAACTGTCCTAAATTAAATAAATTATTGCAGAAAGAATCTTGGGATGATGTAACCCAATGCTCTGATGTGGAGTTAGGTTATGAGCGTTTTATCTCAAAATTTAGAAGCATTCTCAACGCTGCCACAACTAAAACTAATATTAAATCTAATAAATTTCGTAAATTAAAACCCTGGATCACTGCAGGGTTAATTAACTCTATTCACCATAGGGACAAGCTAAAAAAAGAACTTATAAGAAATTTTTCATATCATCTTAAAGCTGAATTTACTGCATATAGAAATAACTTAAATAAACTCATAAAAAAAGCAAAAAATGATTACTTCCAAAATTAAATAAACGAGTCGCAAAGAGACTATAAAAAGATATGGGACATAATCAATGATATTTCAAACTCTAAAAGAAATAAAGATGATAATATAAATTCTTTGTATAATAGTAATAATATTGAAATAAAAGAAAATAGAGAAAAAGCAAACCTTATGTATAATTTTTTTATTAATATTGGTAAAGAAATGGCAGATTCTATCAAAAATAAACACGCTAATAATCCTACTTTAGCATCCGAGGAAATTATCATAAATGAATCGTTTTTTCTGGCCCCTGTAACAAATAACGAAATTATAACGAGTATATCTAAGTTAAAAAATAAATCGGCATCAGGACCTGATGGAATATCTGTTAATATTATAAAAAGTGTGCATATATATATTTTAACCCCACTTCAGCATATAAGAAATTTAACATTTTCAACTGGTAAAATACCAAGTCAATGGAAAGCATCCATAGTAACCCCTATTTATAAATCGGGAGATAAAAAATTGTGTACAAATTGTGTACAATTGCTTGAAACTGTGTAAATGTATTTTAAGCCCGGTTCTGTGTACTGCTACCATATAAAGCCAGCAGTGGTATAATACTCAGAAGTGGTCGGCTCCCTTTATGCTCTCTTATCACTGAATTACATATGGGACCAACTATACCTACTTTACTCGTCTATCAACCAATGAAATGTAAAGAAAAAAATCACACAGCGGAAATGTAAATTTCATATGTTATTCTCCTAATATGCTATATTATAAGGAGAGCATATTTATTTCATTATAATAGCAAAGACCAAGAAAACTATGTTTCTTAACAGCTGAATAATAATTATTAAGTTTTTATTTTTTTAAATGTATATTTTACAATGTAGCTTTCTTTGATAATAATTAATCAAACACATTAACATAATAAATGAGAAAAAACACAATACACCAATTCAGAAATAACCGACTAGTATATACAAATAAATAGAAAGATTACAACTGATCCCAGAAAATATTGGCTTAATGCCAAAGAAATAAAACCGAATAAATTAAATACAATTGTTATAAGTTAACCGGGTCCTGTGCTGGAAAGGTATGTTTGACCTTAAATGGAATGTTTAATCAGCCAAAAATATTTCAACATATTTCTGTGAAATTGGTATTTAACTTTCAAATAAAGAGTAACTAAACTCGAAAACTGTATTAAACAAAGCTAATTTGCTTAATTCAAATCCAAGCAATAATTCCCCAGTAGTTGTTTAATTTTTGTTTTAAATATAATGTACAAATACAATAAAATAATAAAATTTAAAAGTGTTCTTGAATGTTTTATTTAGATGTCTATGCTTTATTCATAAATACAGTAGTCTTTTCTATAAATCCACCCAGAAGGTGGTTCCAGATGTATCCAATAAAATGGATCTACTGTCTGCTACTTAATTTTTGAATAATTTTGAAGCTTATGAGTATTTGAGTAAATACAAGATTATTTGAAATAAAAAACCATGGTGTCTAATAAATATTAAAGATTCTGGTTTCGCTATTTTGTTACTAGTTATATATAGGTTCCATACTCATGTCATTTATTGAAAAATATGAATAAATTGTTGTCTACCACAGTTACTAATATTTAATCATGCCCCTGCAAGCACTACCCCTTCTATATCCATCAATAATCACCAAATTAGGACTTCCTTAACCGCCAAATACCTTGGAGTTGTACTCGATCATAAACTAAATTTAAAACATCACACCGAATTAATAAAAAGACGTATCACAACAAGGGCCAAACATTTCAGAGACTTCAAAACAAAGGGCTTCAAAAATATATGCATCCATATATCGTCCCGTACTTGAATATGGACATGTGTTATATCTTAATTGTCGACTTCCAACCCTCACTAATATCAAAACGGCAGAAACAACGGCTCTAGGAATTGTAACGAAACTTCGTCACCCCATAAACCCACTTCTTAATCCATCCAATGAACTGTTTTCAAATGGCTAATGCCAAAATAAATTTTAAAGGTCCTTGGTTCGCGTAGTCACGCTAAATCCCAATTTAATTTTTTACTCTCTTTAATAATGGGGTGGGGGTGGCAATGGGGGTGGTAGATGGAATAGCTAATGCCAAAAAAAATTTTTGAGACATTTCATTTTTGTATACACGCTAAATCATTTTTTAATTTTTTTTTTTTACTCCCTTTCATAATAACGTGTGGGGGTGGTATTGGGGGTGGCTGATGCCAAAAAAAAATTTGAGACCTCGACTTTTCGTACATGCCCTAAATTGTAATTTTATAGACTCTTACCTGCTCGCTTTGCCTATTTACCCTTATGCTTTTCCAAAAAAAAATATAATGTTTTAGACAGGAATTAATGGAAAAAAAAATGGGAAGAAATATACAATATTGAAAATGATCCTGATATGGCATATGCTTCTCGAAAATATTCACAGATATAATGGACCAAATATTCACCATTAAAACATTCTAAAGACGAAAATAACATACATGGATTACACAGGGAATCAAAATTTCATGCAAAGAAAAAAGAAGACTATAGAAACATCTAGAAAACAGGACTGCTTTAGTCATTGAACAGTTTGAAGACTGGTGTTATAGAAATGCATTAATTATTAATATGAAGAAAACAGTATTTTTGTATTTTACAAATATCGTGTCTAACAATAATCCCAGATTAAAATATGTTGAGACCAGCGGGAAAACAACTTTCTTAGGCTCTGTCATAGATTCAACATTAAATTTTATCCCCCAAATAGATAATCTCTGCTCTAAGTTAGCAAAAACAACATTTGCCATCTTTAATTAAAAAGAATTAAATATTAAGATGTTAATGACATGTTACTACTCCTTAGCTTATTCGATCATTAGCTATAATATTAGTATATGGGGTCAATCGACTGAGGCAAACAGAGTCTTTGTAATGCAAAAGCGAATTATACGAATACTGTTTGATTTAAATTATAGAGAATCATGTAGAGATACATTTAAAACAAAAAGAGATAATGACAGTTACATGCATTTATATCTTCAAAATTTCTAATTCTAACAAAACAAAGGCAACATGGTCAGTGGTTAGTGATATAACCAGAAAGAAAACAAACAATCATCAGTTGCTCAATCTTGATCACTTTAACGAAAATGGAGAGGAAACAATAAAACACACATAAAACAATTTTAACAAGTTCTTCATAAATGCATGCCCAAATATAAATAAAAATACCGACATCAATCTAGATCATATAACTCCAAACAATGTAAAAATTCACCTAGAAAAAACAAATCCATTTGAGGTATATAGTATTATACATTCTATAAAAGACACAAAAGCTGTAGGAATTGATAGAATACCTATCAAGCTCTTGAAATCAACAGCCGACCTTATTGCCGAACCCTTACCATATCCTACAAACCTAACCTTAGCTAGTGGAATTTTCTTCAGTTTATTAAAAATATCGGTAATAAAACCTATACATAAAAAAGGAGATAAGAATATGAGTAACATATCAAAAATATTTGAGAAAATCATATATCTTCGTCTCATTTCCTTTACTGATACATGGAAAATTCCCACAGATCAACAAAGTGGCTTTAGGAAAAATATGTAAACAATCAGAGCCATGCTCCAACTGTTATGCAAAGCATTAGCGTCATTAAATAACAGAAACTATGTATCCAATGTTTTATTAGACTTGTCAAAAGCTTTTGATAGTGTCAACTACAAGATATTGCTATTAAAATTAGAGAAATATGGTTTTCAAGGAACATGCAAAAGGCTGATTAAATCATATCTCCAAGGGAGAAGCTAGTGTATCATACAAAATGACAACAAAACAGGTTGTCAAATAAAGTCGTAGATGGAAACATTGATTAAGGGAGTGCCACAAGGATAATTATAGGTCCCCTCTTGTTTATACTATACTCGAATGATCTACCAAGATGCATAGATGATCATGTGGTTTTATACGCAGATGATACCTCCATAGTCTTCAATCAAAAGTCACAAGAAGATCTAGAGACAAAAATACAGTCAACATTGTCAACTTTGGAACAGTGGTTTGTCCAAAACAACATGCTACTCAATGTGGATAAAACGAATATAATCAGATTCTTGTATTCTAAAATGGAAGAAAATAATCTTAATATTCAATTCAAAGAAGAAATCATACAATCAGTAAGCAATGCCTCATTTCTTGGATCACAAATTGATAGAGGACTAGACTGGCGACATCATATAGATACTACTATAAAAAAAAAAATGCCCAGTATTCTTATGCCAATTCTATCAACAAAAATGCAGCAAAAATTAGCTACAATGCATATGTACAATCGAGAATACAATATGGAATTATATTCTAGGGAAACTCGAGTGAAGTAGTCACTTTTAATCTTACAAAAAAGAAGCATCAGAAACACATATAATTTAAAACAAAGGGAGTCATGCAAACCTATATTTATATCAGAAAAAAAATATTGACCTTACCCAGCATCATGATTCTTGAGTCAGTCAAATTTATCTGCGGAAACAAACGCTTCTTTCAAAGTTGCGAACAAATTCACAAGTATAGCACATGTAATAAATCAGACCTGCACCCCATCATACCAACAGCTACATATATCCAGAAAAACGTTTATCATAATTTAATTAAAATTTATGATAAAGTGCCATTAACTTTAAGAAACCTTAACAATAAAGCATTATATAAAAAACTAAAAAACATTCTGCTTAAAAAGGCCTACTATAGCCTTGGTGAATTTTTTTAAGACGAACAAATAGACACTTGTTAACTGTGATACTTATTCGTTTGGAGCAATTATTTTTAAAATATATGTGTTAATAAACTAAGGAAAAGACAAAAAATTCCTCTATCAGTGTTCTAAAAACCTATAAGTGGTATTTTTATTCTAATATCTATCTCTTGCTTTTTGTAAATAATAAAAATGAATAGGTCTGTACTAAGAAATAATGAATTAAAATTTATGTGTTGCAAAAAAGAACTTAGCAATTATTGTTGTGTTACTTGCAACAATATTTTTCACAAAAGTTGCTGCCAAAGAAAGAAAGATTTAATTATAATTGAAAAGCAAAAAATTTATTGTTCCCAAGCATGCGCTGAAAAAACAAATATTGACCAAGAGGTCATGGAAGAATTAAAGCTAGTGATAAAAAAGTTGGAGACTGAAATTATGGAAAAAGATAACTATATTAAAAGTATAAAAAGAAATTCAAAAAATTTTGAAAATGAAGTTTTTGAAGCCGAGCATAATTATGTCATTGAAATAGAGGAACATAAAATAATTATTGAAAATCTAAAAGCAAAATTAAACAAAATAATTTTAAAGAATTCCGAAATAGAAGAGGATTTATATAAGGAATTAAATAAGTCATTGCAATTTGAGAAGGAAGTCATTGAATTAAAAGAAAGAAATAGTATTATCCTAAAGACTACTGAAGAGCTAAAGTTAGAAAATAAAAAAATTATGGATGAATTGAATAAACTGAAACAGAAATCAAAAAAGCAGAAGAACTCAAGAATAAATTGCGAGATAGTGGAAAGTTCATCTATGACCCTCAATTCAACAAGAATTGAAAGTATAAACCATGACGATACATATAAGGAAACACATTGTCGTAAAAGGGTGCTAATTTTAGGTGATGAGACTGGACGTATCATAAATAGGATAGTGCGGAACAAACTTAATGATAAAGAGTATCACATTGAAGCCATCATTAAACCTGGGGCTACTTTAGAGCAAATAATCGAAAATTTAGGACTATTAACACGAACATACTCAGCTCAGGATCATGTGGTCATAATGGGAGGATCTAATAATTTCAATGTGAAAAATAAATATTTCTTTAGAGTTATTTGTGATAAAGTAAGGCAATGTACATTGTAATATTTCAATTGCGACTGTACCATACGGAAAAAATCACAAATTAAATAGGAATATACATAAATTTAATGATAAGTTAGGTAAGTTTGTAGTAAAACTTGATAATTGTATTCCTGGTTCAATCAACTTATTAAATGTAAATAGTAATCAAAGACTGCTTAGCAGAAATGAGATCTCTGATCAAATAATTAGGGCGATCATCAATAAGCAAAGAAATAATAAAACAATAATATTTGTGAATACATCTGATCCCGTTGTTCAAGTTAACCTAGAATCTAGCATGTTGAGGAATGCAAATGAAGCGATTGTAAACAAATAACTTTGAACAATGTACTGTATTGAATACACCAATTAGTCTGATAGACAACCTTGATTCTAGTGTTAGACTGAATTCAAGTGAGCCGGTTCCGATAAGTAAATCCACATGTAGTAACGGTGGAAGTGATTGTAATCATTTTTTATATCCAGAAATCTTGACAGACCTGGAAAATCAATAACTCTGTTACATATAAATTTGCAGTCAATAAGAAACAAAATAAATGAACTAGAAACAATATTGATTGAAAGTAGTGTTGATTTTTTATGTGTGTCTGAGCATTTTTTAACATTTGATGAAATGGAAACATTGAATATTTGTGACTATATTGTATCATCAAGCTACTGCAGAAAAGTAAGTAGAGGAGGTGGTACTCCTATTCTTACGAAACCATTTTTGAAATGCAGATCTGAGCAAAAAATAAACTCACTTTCTATTGAGAAACAATGTGAAATTTGCTGTGTGTTTGTACCTAAGCAAAATCTTTATATAATGTGCGTCTACAGATCACCAACTATAATATTATCAGCATCTGAAGATTATAAGCTCTTTCTAAGTATATTGGAGCAATCACTAAACAATTTACCAACTGCAAATATCATTTTAACTGGTGATTTTAATACTTCATTTGGATCGGATAGCAGAGAGTGTGCAAGCCTAACAGATTTATTATTAACTTATAACTTCCAACAGATGAATACTTCAAATACACGACAAAATAAATGTATTGATAATATTTTCATCAACTTTAGTAGTAATTTATGCTCATCATTATGTATAGATTTAGGTATTTCAGATCATTATGGCCAGTTTTTAAATTTTCAGTTTGGTAAAATTCATAAAATATCTAAAATAAGAAAAACCTGTAGGCCAATAACTGAACAAGGTAAACAAATATTTTTCACTAATGTAGAAAATATACCTTGGGAATTTATTGATGATGCCAAGCTGGATTGTAATGAAAAATTTGAAATATTCATAGAGAAAATAAAGAACGCAATGGTTGATGCATTCCCTGAAAAGTTGCTATTACATGACCCAAATTCAACTTATGACTCAAATTGGTTCAACCAAGACTTGCGTGAAATGAGGTCGAAATTAATGTTTCTGTCAGATCTATATAAACAATATAAAAGTAATTATCTCAAAAATTAATTATCTGATTACAAAACCAAATATAAGAATGTTATTATTAATGCCAAGAAATCTAATAATGAGAATTTAATAAAAAATTCTCAAAATTCGATAAAAACCATGTGGCAAATTATAAATAAAAAAAGAAATAATACGCATTCACAGATACAGAACGATAGTAATTTAACTCCAAATCAGTTTGGCAAGTTGCCGGTAATCTTCTGGAAGAGTTGGGTGATAGTGAGATCAGTCCTATAGATATAATGCATAATGCTGAATTATCCCATAGAAACTTATTTCATTTTAAACTTATAACTCATAATAATGTGAGAGACGCTACTGATTCGTTAAAAAATAAACACAGCAAAGACATTTTTGGTCTTAACATATTTCTGATAAAAGCTATTAAAAATTTGATAATATCGCCATTAATAGAATAATAGAATAGAATAGAATAGAATAGTATATTTATCATGTTAGATATACAGAGTATATATATGAACGTCACAACAGTAATAAAAATAATTTCAAATAGTTCAAAAATTTACAAATAATAATCGTAATACACTTGATGCATAAAATAAACAAATAATCACAAACAGGTAAATATACAACATTGAAATAATTACAGATTATGTACATGAATGTTTCAGTATCACTGTGGCTCATAGTTCAGATACTCCTCAACCGAGTAGAAACTGTTTGTAACAAGGAAATTTTTCAGACAAGTAGTAAATTTGTTTAGTGAATTTATAGATTTAATTTCAGGAGGTAGCTTATTATACATTTTGATACCTGCATGATATGGAGATTTCTTATATAAAGTCGTGTTATGATTTTTTACTTTTAATAGATGACCTTGTCTAGTACTGTATGAATGATTGTCTGAATTTGTTACGAATATGTTTAAATTTTTCTTGACAAGTTTAATGGTGTTTAATATATATATGCTGTGTATGGTTAAGATTTTATTACTTTTGAAATAAGGTTTACAAGAGTCCCTTGGTGCAATGTCAAATAATAATCTGATAAGCCTTTTCTGTAGGATAAATACGCGATTTATATTTGAGGCAGCACCCCAAACCACAATGTTGTATGATAAATGTGAATATGCAAGTGCATAATAAACATTTAATAGTGATTTTATATTAAAGATACCCTTCAACTGTCTTAATGCGAAATATGCATAATTAATTCTTTTGCAAACATGTTTAATTTGTTCTTCCCAACAAAGACTATTGTCAATCATAGTTCCCAGGAACTTGATAGCTGCTGAGAAGTTTTCGGTAGGTATTACTTTGATGAGATCTTCTGAAGGTGATCTTCGTTGCGAGAAGTATACACATTGAGTTTTGCCAATATTCAAGATAAGTGTATTACTATGACACCAGTCTTGATATGATTGTAAAATCCTCTTTATTTTATCCCGAAGTTCTACAGGGTCCCGTGCTGAGAGCAGCATGGAAGTGTCATCCGCAAACATGACAACCGATCCCTCCTGCATAACAGTAGGGAGATCATTGACAAATAAAAAGAATAGTAATGGTCCCAGTACGGAACCCTGAGGGACTCCTTGAGCGACTTCATAATTTTCTGATATTGTACCATATATTTTCACATGAAGTTTTCTATTAGTCATGAATGACTTAATAAGATTTAATGCTACACCTCTAATTCCCAACCTCTGTAACTTGTATACAACAAAATCAACATTCAAAGTATCAAATGCCTTGCTTAGGTCGAAAAATAACCCAACAACGTGATTTTTCTTGTCAATTTCGTCATATACAAACTGCAGAAGCTGGAAGGTGGCAGTTTCTACTGATTTATTTTGTTGAAAGCCATGTTGATTTGTTGTTATAATATTGTGTTTAATTAAAAATGCTGATATTCTGTTAAATATTAATCTTTCTAAAACTTTTGAGAGAACACATAAGATGGAAATTGGTCGATAATTTTCAAAGTCAAGCTCATCACCTTTCTTGAACACTGGCAAAACTGATGCAATTTTGAAGATACTTGGAAAATGGCCTTGCTTGAAGCATTCGTTAATTAAATGTGCCAGAGGCTCCGCGATTTTCTCACAGGCATACTTTAGGGCTTTAGTGGATATTCCGTCAATACCTGTAGCAGACTTATCCTTTAAATTTTTTATTGTGTCTATAATTTCCTCGGGTGTTGTAGGCTTAAAAAATAATGATTGTTCAACATAGGGGCAGCTAGTGCACTCAGTGGAAATATTGTCCTTGAAATGTTCAGACACTTTTTCAGATGCAACATTTGAGAAATAATTCCCAAAATGGTTAGCAATGATTTGAGGATTTGTTGTAGGTGTGTTGTTTATGTTTATTGTTATTTTATTGCCTTCAACCTTTCTACCGAGTTGTTCATTAACCAGGCTCCAAATTTCTTTTGAACTATTTGTTGCTTTGTTTACGTGTTGTGAAAAATAATCTCTTTTGGTTTTTTTGATGTTGTTGACATGTTGTTTTTTCTTGTCTTTATATAAATTAGTTAGATTCCAATCGTTTAATTGATTTGCAAGCCAATAGAGATTTTTTAATTCTTGGCTCTCCCTGATTATTTCACAATTTAGCCAGTTTTTGCAACTCACTTTATTAGATATCTTGTTACAGTGGGCAACTTGAGGACATGAGCCCTCAAGGCATACTAGGAACAACTCGATAAAATGTTTGAAAGCTTCATCAATATTTTCAACGTAAATACTATCCCAGGCAATTTTTTCAAGCATATAAATAAATTTTTCAATATTTTCATCTGAGAAATGTCTAGCGTAATAAAAAGTGGTATTCTTTTCTTTATTTATTTTTAGATCCTTGCAACAAATTATTTGTGCTGCATGGTCAGCTATGCACGGATTACTTACATAAGCTAGGTATCTATCTTTTGGTAGATTTGTAGCTATGTAATCAATGCCCGTTCTTGATGTAATATTATTTATATTTGTTGCAATGCGAGTAGGTACATTTAACGTTGTTGTAAGATTAAAACAATCAAAAGTATCTTGCAAAATATCTTTTTCTGCAGATTCCCTTAAGGAATCTATATTAAGATCGCCGCAAAGTATAACTATCGAATTTTGTTTACTAAGTAATTTTAAAGTATGTGACAAATTGTTAAAGAACATATCAAAATTGCCTGTTGGAGGTCTATAAATTGCAATTACATTTATTTTAAACTGTTTGTAGCATAGCGATGCCGCACACAGTTCTATGTTAGTTTCAGATGCAAAAGAATTAATATACTTCACACTTTTTGGTTTAAGTGTATCTTTAATATCATTTCTAGCATATATAGCCACACCACCATGTTGGCGGTTCACCCTACAGCAAGCACTTACTAGTATATAATGTGGGATACTTAAGCTCTTTAATTCAGTTTCATCAGCCCAATGTTCAGTGATACATAAAACATGCAAGTTCTGTTGATGAGCAAAAATTTCCAGAAGATTTAGCTTGTTCCTAAGACATTGCACATTAATATGACCAACATTTAATATCGGTTTTGAGTCTGTATTTTCTGTGGTTGACGCTGTTCGTTTTATACTGTCTCAATCTATAATGTTATTATTTATGTTATTCCTAAAAAAGAAGCCGGTTGTGTTGTGTAGTGTTGAGTTTCAGCTTCATTCTGTAGAGTATGAATTTTTTTATATTTTTCATAGAGTTTCAAATCAAACCTTCGGTAGCCCACACCTTTGGGCCAGAAGGATGGTTGGTAAAATTGGTCTTTATGTTTAAAATCGGCTGCTACCATGTAACATTTAAGACTGTTTGATCCTGAGATTAGCTCTTTGACTATAATAGTTTCTTCATCGTCTCCAGTTCTTGTGCTCAGATATGTTTTTATGTCTTCTTCGGTCACATCCCGTGTTACCCTAGATATGAACATCCAAACTTTTGGACTGGCTCCCTTAAATTTTTCATTACACTCTTGTGATTGCCCTACATTTCTCTGATGGGATGGTCTACTTCTCTGAGAGCGTCGCCAGGAAACATTTGGCATATTTCCCTGATCTGAAGATTCTCCTGCAGTTTCTTGTAATATGTTCAGATTTTCATGTTCATTTATTTTTTGTTGTTTATTTTCGGGGATACTTAACTTATCTATTGGTGTTTTTAGTATTTGAGAATATTGTTTTGGGGTCCCTGGATTTTGTGCCTTTACTGCTTGAGTTTTTTGTATGTTTACATTTTTTGGGTCATGATGAGTTTTTGTTTGCCTTTTATTTTCGTTATCTATGTTTAATTTAGTTTTTAATTCATATATTTCATTCCTTAGTGACTTAAAATCGTTATCAAATGTTGCTTTTATACGATTTACTATTCTGTTTATTGATTCTTCTTCAGAGTCCTGAGTCCTTGACTGATTGTGTTTATTAATCATTGCTTTAAGGTTAGAATTTTCAGCTTCCAATTTTCCAATTTTTCTGGTTAATATTTCCATATTTTCTTTTAATTCTTTATTTAATTGTTTTAAATTTTCATTTTCCATTTTATATGAATTACTTTTTGAGGAGACATTAGGAATGTCCTGTTTTCCAGTTACCTCAGATTCTTCTTCAACGAAACTTTGTTTTTCACAACACTTTTTGGCATTTTTTTTTGAACAGCTTATATGAAATATAGTTTTGCAATGTATACAAATTACTTTTTTGTTTATCGCTGGTTTTTTACAAAACCCACATTCTAGATTTGACTCTGTGTCTTCACTTTCCACCATTTTGAATGAATGATGCAAACTGATAAACCTGTGTATTAAAGAAGCTTGCTTTCCAGACTGCCTCAAAGAGGCTATTGTAATACCTATTTATAATCATCAGGCAAATAACAGAAAAAAGTAGGAATGTACCCGAACTCTTTTCGATAGTAACAGATTCGCGGAAATAATTAGAAGAGAAACAGATGAAAAAGAAATGAACAACTTTGAGGATCTAGTAACAGTGATTGGAGGGGCTACAAGATAATGTACGACTATCATACGAAGCGGAGAAAGGGAAAAGCCATACTGGTGGAACATAGATATAGAAAATCAGCGTGCAAAATGCCTGAGGTTGAGAAGAACGGTTAAGAGAGTAAACGCGAGAAATGTTCCCGGAAATGAGGAACAAATCAGACTGCAGACCCAATATAAAAATGCCTGTAAAGAACTGAAGAAGCTTATATTCCGTTCCAAAAGGGAACATTGGAAAAACCTCGCGAGCGAGCTCGAAAACGACATATGGGGTTCAGGCTACAAGATAGTCATGAAGCACTTGGGTAGTGAAAGTTTGCCTTACAATCTCTCCTTGGATCAGAAAACGGAGATTATTGAACAGCTCTTCCCGAAAAAAGAAGACCAGTGGATGAGAAACAGTCCAAGGAGGCGTCCCACCTTTTACTTTGGATGAACTAGATAAGGCGGCAGAACAAATAAAACTCGGAAAAGCTCCTGGGCCGGACCGTATACCCCCAGAGGCAGTAAAACTTGTGGTAAAGATAATCCCCCTTATCCTGTTAGAAATATTGAACAACCTACTAACAAGGCAAGAGTTTCCGGAAACGTGGAAGGTGGCTTCGGTCTCGCTGATCTGGAAAGGTGGAATGATTGATGTTCCCTCATCTTTCAGACCAATCTGTATGCTTAGTATGATTGGAAAGTTCTATGAAAGATTAATAAAGAACAGGATGGAGATCGAACTAGAACAGAAAGGCGGACTTTCCGAGAGACAGTACGGCTTCAGAAGGGGTCGCTCTGCGATACAAGCGATAAACGTAGTAGTTGACTTCGCAAAAAACACCCAGAGCAGATGGGTCGTGGTAATAGCTGTGGACGTGCAAAATGCATTTAACTCAGCCACTTGGAGCAAGATAGTCGAGGAACTTTACAACAGAGGGATATCCCAGTATCTCATAAATGTCGTAGAAAGTTACTTCGCTAACAGAAAGTTTAGGATAACTAACTCCAAATCGATCGAGATGTCGGCAAGTGTACCGCAGGGATCAGTGTTGGGCCCTTTACTCTGGAATATTCTATATGACCAGGTGCTAGCGTTGCGCCTTACGGAAGGAGCAACTAGTTTAGCTTATGCCGATGATCTGGCTATTATGGTGGAAGCAGAGGACGACCGTGAACTCGACTTTCGCGTAAGCGAATCCCTGGCGAGAATAAATAGCTGGATGAACAGAACTGATTTGACCCTTGCTCCACAGAAAACTAAAGCGATTATCTTGAAGGGACCACGAAAGAGAGATCACATCCAGTTCGAGATCTTGGGCACAAGAGTAGTACCTGTTAGACAACTGAAATACTTGGGGGTGATCCTGGATGACAGATTGACATTCGGTAAACATATCCAACAAACAGTCGAAAAAGCTCAAGTGAAGATGGCGGCTCTGACAAGAATTCTACCAAACATAGGGGGACCTAGCGGACCAAAGAGAGCGGTCTTATGTGGGGTCATCCAATCAACGGTCCTATATGCTGCACCGGTATGGCAAGAGGTCACCAGGATACACAAATATAAGAACATGCTCTTGAGCATCCAACGAAAGGCCTTGTTGAGAATTGCTAGTGGGTATCGCACAATATTTACAAGTGCCATACAGGTTGTCACAGGAATCCCACCGATTGATCTGCTTGCTGAAGAAAGACACCGACTGTATCACACCGAAAATGCCCATCTAGCAGCGGTAAAAAGAAGAGAAAGGGAGACAACGCTAAATAAATGGCAGGATATATGGAACAATCATACAGGAACGGCGGCCTGGACAAAGGTGCTCATTCGAGACCTCCTACCCTGGGTGAGATGTGAACATAAGAGGTTGGATTTCTTCGTGACGCAGTTTCTAACGGGCCACGGGTATTTTAGGTATTACCTTAAAAGAATGGGGATAACGCAGGACGATATATGTATGTACTGTGGTGACACAGATACAGCCGAGCATACAGTATTGGTTTGTGACAGATGGTCCCTGTGGAGACAGGAGTTAGAGAGAGACCTGGATGTAGAAATTGGTATGGTAAATATTATCAGCGTGATGCTCAGAAATGGAAATAACTGGGGAAAAGTATGTCGCTTTGTAAAACTAGGTGCTACAAAAAAGCCGAAGAGAGAGAAAGAGAGCAATTTGGCAATTGAGGTGGGATAAATAGGCAGAAGGAAAGGACGACCGGGGGACCTGATGATATGTCACATAGTGATAATTCCGGGAGCTCCATGGAAGAGTGAAAAAAGGGGGGGTTTTAGTCGGTAAAAGTCCGGCACTACCATGACGCGATGGAGACCAAGCGCATGGTGTCCATGAGGATTTCCCCCCCAACAAAAAAAAAAAAAACAAAAAAAAAACCTATTTATAAAAAGGGAGGCGCAAATGATGCAAATAACTATAGGCCTGTGTCATTACTTCCCATCTTTTCAAAGATAGTTGAAAAATGCTTAGCAGAACAAATAGCGAACTACTTTGAAAATAATAACATCTTTTATAACAAACAATTTGGTTTTAAAAAATCAAAAAATACCACCTCTGCAATTCTAGATCTGCTAGAACAGATTGTGGAGGCTTTTGAGGGTCGGGAACATGTGTGCACTATATTTTGCGACCTAAGTAAAGCATTTGACTGCGTCTCACATGAAATATTGCTAGAAAAGTTAAATAGATATAAGTTTTGCCATAACAGTGTTACACTATTCACTATCATATTTGACCAACAGATATCAAACCATTAAAATAAATAATGAATATTCAAATAAAACAAAAATAATACATGGGGTGCCCCAAGGTTCAGTACTTGGGCCCCTTCTCTTTTTAATATATGTAAATGATTTCCCAAATTCAAATGAACACTCTAGTGACATACTTTTTGCAGATGACACAACTATTTCGGTTCAAAGTAATAGCATTGAACAACTTTCAGCAGTGGCGTGTGAGGTAGAGTCAAGGGCAGAGCTTTGGTTCAAAGCAAATAAACTCACATTAAATCGAGAGAAAACAGTGCACATGATCTTCTCACTGCATGATAAAATAGGACACAGTGTTCCTGATCCTCAGGAATCAACAAAGTTCTTGGGAGTTTATGTTGATAATAAATTGACCTAGCATGTACATATAGGAAATTTATCCAAAAAATTGTCAAAAAATACATTTATTTTGAGAAATCTAGCTAATGAAGTAGGTAAACAGGCTCTAAAAAATGCATACTTTGCACTATGCCACTCTTTGCTTTCCTACGCTATTCTAGTATGGGGACAAGCGTCAAATTGGAACAGAATTTTTGCTCTACAAAGACGAGCAATACGTATAGTAGCCAATTTAAATTATAGGGCTGATTGTAGAGAACAGTTTCGTGAGTTAAATATACTTACATTTCCATCAATATATATATATATGAGTTGCTTTTGTATGCTAGAAAGAATTTATATGCTCAGGATTTAAACAGAGAAGAACGTGTCTATCATTACGACACAAGACACAAAGATATGTTAACAATACCTTACGTAAGACTAACAAAAAGTCAAAAGGGAATTCAAATTTTAGCTCCCAAATTTCTCAATCAACTACCAGCCGATATAAAATGCTTACCAGATCCGAGTTTCAAGAAAAAAATAAGGTCCATCTTGCTCGAAAAAGCTTTTTACTCGTATGATGAATTTCTATCATATAAGTTCAATGATGATTTAAAATGATTAAAAATGTTTGTCTAAATCTAAAGTTTGTTCTATATTTCTATGTTGTATTGTGGTATATATGATATCTGTATATATTTTTATATTGTTATTTTTTTTCTCTTATTGTAAATACTGACTTGTGCAAATACTACTTTTGTATATAGCATAAATAAAGTGATTTGATTTTGATTTGTTTTAATAATAGATAATATTTAATTTTAATAATTGTTATTACATTCTTATACCCCCAAAACCTTCAACAGAATTAGATCAAAATATAATCTAGTTCCAGATCTCGTTATAATACATAAGTATACCAAATTTCAAGTCAATATCATAAACGGTTCCAGGATATATGTGTACACACAAAAAAGTTACAGACCGACAGACAGAAATTTTTTTTCCGCTAAAACGTAAAATCTCAACGTTTCATGACTTTTAAGCCTATTTCAACAAAAATAATATGTATATATATTTTTTTGCGTTACTACACTTCCACTGGACGTGGAAGTAATTAAATGAAAAGAGGATTTTTATATATTTTATCAAAAAATAACAACAATTTGCTCTTGTGAAATATTTGACAAGATTCGTAAATTCCGAGATACAGTGGTTTAAAATTTTCCAAAAAGGAGTGAGGGATAACGAAAACTGTTTGAAAAAAATTCAAAAAAAGTCCGGTATGTTCAAACAAACCTTTTGTTCCTTATTGACTTTTCCAGCAAAAGCAAATCTGTGAAGTATTTCCCGAAAAACCTATAAAAATTGGAAAAACTGAGAGTGAAATATAGGATAAAAAAGGTTTCTAAAAATCTGAAAAAAATTGATCGACAAGAATGAGGTGTTCTGTGTTCTTAACATTTTTACTCTGATGATTTTCCATTAAAATGCATTTCCCAGGTAGGGCGATTTGATTTTCGAGAAAATAATAACATTAATTTTCTTGCGTGGCCTAGGTTTCTTCATAAAATGACCTATGGAATCGCGCCCTGAAATATTAGCTCGTCATTAAATTATACAAATTTTTAACAATATACCATTGTTCTACCTGAATTTAAATTTTTACATAAACTTAACAGTTACAATTGTATAGAATCACAGTTAATACAGAGGATTATTAAATTACTCAAACAAAATATTTATTTTTTCAATCCAAAGTATTACCGGATAATGACAATGCAGCGAATCGAATGACGTTACCTATTACCCATGTCATGTTTATAATATTATGTATAGTCCATGTAATTAAATCCATTAATTATTTTTGTGTTGTACATTCAATTGGATATTTTATGTCATGAACAAGCATGGATAAGTATATTTATATTCGTTATATCTGCCTCCTCTTCTTAGCATTTAATAAAATTTGTATTAATAATTTAATAACTAAATTATTTAAAAGGTACTAAGTCAAAATAGTTAATGTTTCCCCCTTACCGAGTGAAGAAATTTTTAAGGGGAGTAATCAAAGCTATTTTGGAAAAGTGGCTAAGCTAAAAACTATAAAATACTATGTCCTTTATTTTTGTAGCTACAGGTACTTTTAAAATACTTCTTTTTAAAAAGCTACTTTTAATAAATTCTTTTTTTAAAAATACTAATTTTAATAACTATTTTTTCAGGAAGCTTTTGAAGGTTGGGCACAAATTTAAATCCCTTAAAAACTTTAATACAAGATCCACAGAAAAAGCTATAACAAACACAAATAATAAAAACTTTCTTTTTATTGAAGTAATTAGTTATTTTTTACTGACTGACATTAAAAATTAAAGTTCTGGAAAAGTCAATAAAAATAGGTATAGACTAGTAAAATATCTCGAAAAATTTAATTTATTATCCAAAAAATAATTTGGTTTTAGGCAAAACACTTAATGACACAATAGCATGTTTAACCAATAAAATCTACCAGTTCATAGATTTTGGCAAACCCTCAATTTGTGTATTCATAGACCTTGCGAAGGCCTTTGACACAATTAGTCATGAGAAATTAGAAGATTTTGGTGTCAGAGGAATTTGCCATAAATTGTTTCATGATTATTTAAAAAATAGGACACAATATGTGAACATCGATAATAGTTTTAATGAGCCTAAGGCCGTTATATATGGACTGCCCCAGGGAACAATCCTTGCTCCAATCATGTCTATTATTTAGTTAAATGTTATACTAACAATGGATATAAAAGGTTTGGGTATCTTTCGCAGATGATACTCCAATTTACTTTACTGGAAATTCTTGGAATGAAATACGATTCACTCTTAAAGTGGACCTAAAATACTTTATTCTTTAATTATAATTAAAGACTAGTTTGATGAAGATTTATTAATAATCAATATAAGTAAAACATCGTATTTGCCATTTTGTTCATATACAAATAAGTTATCGTCAAGTTCATCTGTTCTCGACACTCAAAAAATGCAACAAAAACTTTACGACCTCATTAAAATACCGGTACTCTCTGTACTATTTCGTTCACAAACTGACTCACTTACCTTTATAGGTTTTTAATGTGCGTCAGCTTAATTGATGACAGCATGCCGCTTGCCTCAACGACGATAATAATTATGTCGTAAAGTTTTTGTTGCATTTTCTGAGTGCTAAGAATAGATGCACTCAACTATACTTAGATCTCTGCTTCATAAATTCACCACGATAAAAAATATCTTAAAAGTAAAAAAACATTTAAAGGCAATTTATTATGGTATGATAGAATCTCTGTGAAAACATGGCATTATTGCATGGGGAGGCACTAACAAATTCAGAAACGATTTTTAAAAATTAGGTATGAAAGAAGTTACCGATACCCTACAGATTTATTATTCAACGAATCTGAGGTACTGCACATAAGGCAAATTTTTAGTGAAACAATACTAAATTATCATTATAAACATTTTGACAGAAATCAAATTATAGATCATAGATATGACACAACATATCAAAGTAAATATTGCACCATACTTGGCACCCCAACTGTTTAACATTATTCCAGATGACATAAAATATATAACTTAATTATACTAAAAAATAACTTTAATGAAAACTCAAACGAACCCGTCGAAATATACATCAATGACCAATTAAGTACAGACAAACCAAAAATCTTGAATGAATTCAATTCTTATCTAATAAATTTACCAAAGGCCTATAATAATACGTCTCAAAGTAACATAACTCAAATTCTAGATTTAGCTAATAATGAGAATTCAATACAATTACAACCGATCACAGTTTCAGAAATGGTTGAGACTATAAATAATTTAAAAGATTCAAATTCAGGGGCGAGCGTAGGTGCGTCTTTACTATGTACATACTTCGGTATGCAATGTAAAGCACGACAGGTGCAGTTAGTAGTTGGATGGGTGACCATTCCAACGGAAACCGCGTCCACGCCTCGCACATCTTCCAGCGGCTTGTATATCAGTGTATGCGCGGAAGCTATACAACCTTAGGCGAGAGTTGTATAGGAGATATACCATCCTTCGGAGGGGATGTAAAGCCGTCGGTCCCTTGTCTATTAAATGTTAGGCAAGTAAAAGATCCCTAGTCTTCTTAAGGGAAGAGGTTCGGCAAAATTCCTGGTTGGGGTAGCTCGTCTACAGGCGTCGGGTTTAGGCCTCAGTAGCGGAAATAGGCCGACGTTAAATAAATGTATAAAAAAAAAAAATTCAAATTCATAAGGCCCTGATGATATTTCTACTAAAATAATAAAACTCTGTACCCATCGGATAGCTGCACCACTAACTCATATCATCAACCAATGCTTTAAGGAGGGCACTTATCCTAGCTTATTAAAATTATCTAAAGTTATTCCCCTATATAAAAAGGGTGACCGCAAAAAAATTTGTAATTATCGACCGATAGCAATATTATCAGTATTCTCCAAGACATTTGAAAAGTTATTATCTAAACACATAAAATCATTCCTAGAATCTGACAACATTTTGTCTCCAAATCAGCATGGTTTTAGAGAGGATGGGTCAACAATACCATAATTATTAGGCATTTTGGACATATAAAAACTTCAAGGACATAAGGTAATCGCATTATTTATAGATCTCTCTAAGGCTTTTGACCATGTGGACCATGGCATTCTTTTGAGAAATATTGAATATTATGGTATACGAGATTTATATAAAAAACTCTTGAGATCATACTTAAAAAACAGGAAACAGTATGTAGATTTTCTCGATGCTAAATCTGAGAAGTTGTCGGTCGAAGTAGGTGTTCCACAGGGTAGTGTTTTGGGACCACTGTTGTTTATTCTTTACACAAATGACTTAGATAACTATTTGTCAACATTCTATGGTGCTTTTACTGATGATATTACTATTATTGCAAGTGATCAACTATTAAATGATTCTGTCCACAAATTGAACTTACATCTTCTTGCGTTATCCGATTATCTCAAAAACAAGAAATTAGTAATGAATCAGGATAAAACTTTCATTATGCAGTTTCATCCTATTGGTAAAAAATATACATCGAGTGTACCAATTAAGAACAGTAAAAAATCAATTCAACAAGTTACAACATAAAGTTTTAGGAAATAATATAGATCTATCCTTAGATTGGAATACACATATTACGTTCATAAGCAAAAATTTTGCAAGTATTTGTTTTGCATTAAAACGATTGCGTGTGATTGAATCGTGAATTAGATATGGTATTGTTTTTTGGAGATATTCAGCATCCACGATTAGAGTATTTATTTTACAAAAAAGAGCCATACGTGCCATGTTTGGAATTAATATAAGAGAATGGCATTTGCCCGGAATAAAATTTTTACATTGACTTGAGCGACTAAAAAAAAATGTTATGTCGCTAGCGTCAACCTCAGGGAACCGGGCATACCCTGTTGTATAAGAGCCTTACCCTCCTATCAGACCTCTGGGAGGGTTGACTGTTTAATTGTTTATTACTCGTGGGAAAAACAATGACAATGAAACTACAACACAAAAAAAATATATAATTAAAAAAACACGCTTTAATAGCAAACCAAACTAAAAAGATTTTGTTCAACAGCGATAGAAAGTTCACTAACTCAATATAATTAAATCATTCTTAATAATTTTAAAACAAGAATGAAGTGATTGACAAAAAAAATCGTTTTATTGTAAAAAGCGTGGGGTGGTGCTTTTTACTATATTTTTATAATTCTACTTTTTCAATAGCTACCAATAAAATATTTATAACAATTGCTATCAAGCACCCCACGCTTTTTCCAATAAAACGATTTTTTTTGTCAATCACTTCATTATTATTTTAAACTTATTAAAAATCATTTAATTATATTGAGTTAGTGGACTTTCTATCGCTGTTTAACAAAATCTTTTAATATTTAAACATTACTTTTTACTTTTTAGTTCGGTTTGTTATTAAAGTATGTTTTTTTAGTTTTTTTTAAACTATAATTTTTCTATTTAAATTTCACGTTTTTACCATGTGTTCATAGCATCTTATTATATTTCTAAAGTTTACGCCAGTGCTGCATAGACAAGCATATACATACAGATCCGGCAAGAGTCATTTCATATACAGATTCGGCAAAAGTATTTTATATACCCCGAAGCAAACGAGTGCAAGAAAGAAAACAATAATCACTTACGTGAAAGTGAGACAGATGATTGTTATATTAGCGGGACACCAATCAAAGTTAAACTAAAACTTTTATTAAAAATATATTAGTTTAATCTGGTTCTACTACAGATTTTTTTTTTTTTAAACGGAGCATCTTTTTATCGTCAAGATACTGTATTAGTACCTATGCATACAACACATTCCAGGAGCTCAAAAATGAGTATTCATATTCATCATGAATAAAACATCGATTTAACTTTATTATTAGTTTTGATAGCTCGCCTTAAAACCGGGCTATTTTTCTTTTGATATAAGGAACACTAAATTAAAATTATTGCTGCCAATTTTAGATGTCACTATTTACAGACTTTACATTATAAATTACTAATTATTATAAACCTGGCCTGTTATGCTTGCCAAATAAATGTGTCGTAATTTGGCATAAAAAAAGTTAATTTGCATTGAAGTGCTAAAAAGAGATTATTACGTGTGATGGCATTATTCTAAATATAAAATAGATTCCAATAATAAAAGCACCTTATTGCATGAATCATAAACTTCGAAAGGGTAATGTCCGAAGTACCTCCCCCTCATTATTCTAATTACTCATTTTAAATATATTCATGTGCCAATTTAAGTACTTGAATCTTGCTCGATGTCTGTCTCTCAAATGACGTTTTCCAACATGTCGGATATTACAGTATTGAATTCTTGTCAAAATGTCAAAACTGGTATCCTATACACATTATCCTTGAGATATCTCCATAAATAAAAATCCAAAGAGGTCAATTAAGTCCGAGGATCTGGCAGGCCACCTTATGGGACCATGAGTTGCTTTCACTTGTTCACTATACGTCTCAGTGACATGATTTAAAACAATTCTGCTATTGTGCGGAGCAGCACCATCTTGTTGAAAGTATAAGTTTCTAAATTGAGCTAATGGTAACTCCGGAACTTCATCCCATATCTCATTTTATAGAAACTCGAGGTGCCTTTCACCCGTTAATGTTCCTTGAAATAAAATAAGCCCAACTATGCGGTGGCCATAAATTCTACCCCATACATATATAAATAATAAATATAAATAATAATAATAATAATAAATAACACCACAGGTAATTACGACCCCCTTTATCCCGGAAGGCTCTAGAAGAGCCTTGTGTGGGAGGGGGCTACACATTTAGTGACAAGGGACACACACCCAATATCCGTGTATAGTGAAAAAATCCCTCTCACAGTATTTTTCACTGCCACAACCGGGAATCGAACCCGGAACTTTTGGGCGAGAGGCAAGTGCGCTCACCTCTCGACCACCAGTCATATATGCCAAAATGGTCTTGAAAATTATTGGTTCTGACTAGTCGGCAACTTTCTTGAGACCAATATCCAGTGTTCTGTCGATTAAACATTCCATTATTTGTGAATCTAGATTCATCTGAGAATAACACATTTTCTAAAAATCTGTTATCTTGTTCACATTTATTAAGTAAAATGTCACAGTATTGTACCCTTCGATTATTATCACCTTAATAAAAATGCTGGTGAAAGTGGTATTTAAAGGAATAATTGTTTTTTTAATATGTGTCTTACAGTTTCCTAATTTGAAGCCAATTCCTCTGCGATTTGTCTCATAAAGGCAGTCTGATCATAGTTTACTATCCTTAACACATTAATTTTCATTTCCTCACTTACTACGAACGTTGGGTTGCGTACCCTTGGTTCCAGCCACATTTTCCTTTCCAGCTTCTTAAAATAAAGTTGGGATAGATGTATTCTTTCACTATAAATTTCGTGTGCATCCTTTCCATTTTTAGGACATTCCCCGTAAATAGGGAGCATGTCAACTTTCTTATTATTTGTATACGCCATTGTGACAATACTTAACTGAGAATACATTTTTTAGATAAAACAGACATAAACAATGCATAACTGCAATGCACCTTGTACCATATTGAAAATACGCTATGTGTCCATGGCAACCAATACTTTCGCTTGTAACTATGAAATTTATTTATAATAAATCGACAATTTTTTCACAAACATCAAATTGACAATTTGACGTTTAATGTCGAAAAGTTTAATTGCAATAACCTTAATTCAAATATAATTTATTAATAATTTTTGTATCTTTCTTCCATACAAAATTTTATTCTCTTCCTAAATATAACTCGTGGTCGCTTAATAGAAAATTTTTAAGAAATATAAACTCATGACAATCCCAATCTTGGGATCATTGGGATTGCCATTCGTTATATTTTTAAAAAACTTTCAATAATGTAAACGGCATATTGTATTGCTCCTGAAAGTTTCAACTCGAAAATTGTCAATTTGATTATTTCGATTTTTTTTTAACACATTGCGGATGGTGCGAGATCATGCGGATGCCGCACTCTTTTGGTCACTGGGCCGGCATATCATCAATGTAATGCCGTACAACATATTGTACCTCATCAGGACCCACGCTATAAAGCTGAATATATGGTAGAAAAAAAGCGCCGGCCTACTAACCAATTTTATAGTAAATAAAAATAAAACACGTTTCATTTGCATCAAATTCATGCTGAATACAAAAATCTAATAATATACAGGGTGTTCCATTTGAAAAGTTAGGGTTACTTCCGGCGAAACCGGAAGTGGTATCAAATTACTTTACATGTCAAAAAATGCAGTTTTCCGAAGGGCTCTAGACCCCCTAGTCTCATTTCGATATGTTCAAAAATAAAAAAGGAGTGGCTCCCCACCTTGTAGTACATTGTATATATAATTATTTTGCTATTTTTTTTCATAAATCGATAGCTTAAATGTTTAGTTTATTTTTATCTTCCACATTTAATCTAGCTGATTATCCAAAATGTGGATAAGAGATTAAATATATTCTGTTATAAACTTTATCAGTACCTTATTAGTTCATTAAATTTATTTCAAAATGAATATAACTGGAAATTGCGGTAAAAAGAACCAAACTTGTATTTACATTACTGCTAATAAATCATACAATGCTAAACCACACTCCATCCATCATAGTTTCTAGCCAACAAAATAATTAGTGCTACATGGCTTTTATAATATTGGTTATTTCTCCAAAATGAAAAAGTAGCATGGAAATATAATCTGAAAATTATTTTGATAGGTCCTGTTTAAGAATTGGGATATTTTACATTTTTTTAGCTATGTATTACTATTAAAGAAAATTTATTATAATTTTTAAAAAAATATTGAAAAACAAAACCAATTATCATTAATTATTCATAATTACAACCAAAATTAAAAATGCAAATTGTATCTAAAAGTGTTAGTTTCATAATTTTATAAAAATTAATTTAATTTAATGAATTGCCCCACGAAATAACATTCAAGATGAAATTTATTATAAAAAAAATTTGTAACAGCATTGCTCATATCATTATCATATCTTAAGGCAAAAATTGCAACAAATATTTTGAGCTCTTGTAGCATCATACAGGGTGTCCCAAAAGTCCCGGAACGGTCAAATATATTGCAAACTGCTAATCTTTTCGGAAAACAAAAAACACGTGTTCAATATTTTAAAAAACCTATTCAATGACACCAAATTTGACTCCCCCCACAATTTTAAAAAATTAAATGGGAACCTCCATTTTTTATTGAAGAAACGGATTGTACGGCTAAAATTACGTAAAGTTCGTCTAGAACATTTTTTGGATTCGCTACAGATGGCGCTATAAGCGCAAAAAATTAACATAAAGGCGCAAGTTTCAAATAACCGGTTTATACCGGAAACAAAAAAACACGTATTCATTATTTTAAAAAACCTATCCAATGGCACCAAATTTGACACCCATCCCCTGTGCAGGAGGGATAACTTTGAAAAGTTAAATGGGAACCAACATTTTTTTATTTCGAATTTGCGTTCTTCGCAAATTTGAAAAACGAATTCCTTTTTACAAATAAATACTTTTACAAATAATACTTTTTTTACAAATAAACAAGGACATCATTGATTAGAAAAAAAGCACTCACAATTTAGAAAATTTTCACTTGAATAAATTGAGCTCTTGCCTCCAAGAACGTTGGAAGAGGAATAAACATTGAAAAATAAAAATAATGAAACTATAGGTATGCAATATTTCGCAGAAATGTTTTTAACAACAATTCAGGGAAAAAGAACCCAACAAACTTTTTTACAAATGAACATGTTTCTTCTCTGAACAACTTTCTTCTTCCAACTTTCTTGGAAGCTAGAGCTCAATTTGTTCAAGTGGAAATTTTCTAAATTGTGAGTGCTTTTTTTCTAATCAACGATGTCCTTGTTTATTTGTAACAGTATTTATTTGTAAAAAGGAATTCTTTTTTCAAATTTGCGAAGAACGACAAATAAATTTTTTTTAAGTAGAACCAGTCGTCCTTCTCCCTGCCTCCGATACCACAGAGAGTATGCTGGGAACGCCAATAACCACTCTCTACACCGTAGAGTCAGTGATCACTGGTACCGTGACTCCTGTGCCCTGAGTAGATGCAATGAACCAAAGATGACAGCCTTCTGCATTCTCCCAGCCAGGACATCTGCCGATTGTCGGTATGATGTTCAATTCTGAAAGCAGCGTGTGTCTCGTTCCACCGAGAACTCCTATAATCAGTACCACCAGCTTGACAGTATAGTCTGGGTACAGTCTGCGAAGTTCGAAGAGTAGGTCTCGATATTTTGTCCGCTTTTCTTCCTCTTTCAAGACAATGTTGTTCTCCACCGGAGCCGAGAACTCTATGACAAACATTGTCTTGAGTTGATGGTCTATGAGGACTACGTCAGGCTTGTTCACCTGTATTTGCCTGACCATAGGAAACGAGTAGTTCCAATAAATTAGACACCTCTCATTCCCTACAACGGACTCAATATCCCTAGAAGAATAAGGCAGCACTGATGCCTCGTCTATCCCATACGAGTGCCTCAGATGGTAATAAAGCACTAGTAGTGCTCTGTTGTGCCTTTGGATATAGGCGGAGACTGCGTATATCGGGCAGGCCGACAGCAAGTGCATAAGCATCTCCGGCGTTCTGCGGCAGGCCCTGCAGTTGAAGTCAGTGACCTCCATACCATGGCACCGATAGACGAGGGTATTGAATACACCATCCTGACAAGCGAATATAAATCCCTCGGTCTCAGATTTCAGCCCGGCTGACCTTAAGAAGGCGAAGGTGAGCCTTTCAGATAAGCCAAGTTCTTCTATATTTCTATAGAAGACACCATGTAGTGGTTTATCTGAATGAAGCTGCAGAAAGATGGTTTGTTCTGCAGCTTTTATTTGGGCTTTCTGCCGAGCAGGTTCCAACTCGGTAACAGAGTCGAAGACGTTATTATTATTATTATTATTATTATTAAACTAAAGCAACAACTCACGTTCTCATGAGTATAATTACAAGACATTGCCAAATTGAGTCAAGCGACACAGTAAGTTTATTTATGTGCTTATGCGCAGAGGAAGTGGAGTGAAAAAGTGCAGTGCTTGTCAACAAGTTTTTATTGTAAGCACGATAGTTTATATAGGGGAGATCCTTTTGTAGGTTGAGAACGACTGCCTTTTGGGAACGTCCTTAAAACACAGCTATGCTGGTCCAACAATGGAGATATTTAATTTGTGGTTTTATAAAGCAGAAAATGAATATTCTTAGACTTATTTTAAAACGAGTAGAAGTATATATGTATGAGATTGATTTTTTTGTCTTGGTTTGACTACTATCATATTTGTAGTATAATAATGGCGATTAATAAAACTTCAACTTGACCTTCAAAATATAGTTATGTTTATGAATGGTTTAGATAACCTTTAAAAGTAAATGACTAGATACTGAAAACAGTATAGGTTCATATCAGAGTAGGTATGTATGATTAGGTACTATTTTCTTGTTCTATTTAACAAATATGCCTATGATCAAATCATACCTTCTAATATGTATTGCGTATTTACTTTTTCATTATCCGAGTATTACCCCTATCAATTCTTAATAATTACTTCTTTAATGAATATTTACTGAACTTACCTTATGCCATCCCTTTAAAGGCCACTTTCGCTTCTTATGTAGATAACCATTGAAAGGATTTGGTTTATTTTCAAATCGTTGGCCATCCTTCAACCCCTCCATAATTTCCCATTCTGACCCTCTCCTATTTTTCTTTCGTCTCTTCTCATTATGATGAACTTGATTTTGTTCTGTAGCACTATCTGCGCTTAAGCTATTTGTATCGACACTAGCATCTGAATCACTTGCTGTTACTGTACTATTTCCTACTTTTAACTTAATTTTGCTCAGTTGTGGACTTTTTTTAGTATCACTAGTTGCCATTGTCGATCTTTACTTATAACTAAAATTTAAAATAAGTATTACTATTACTAAGTGGACTTTATTGACTAGAGCTACAAGTCGGTGAGTTAACAAAATTTATTATTGTATAATTATGTTATCTACTAGACACTGAATAACTTTTAAGTAAACAGCAAATCAACGTTATCTTTGCACATTAAACAATTAAAACGACAAATAAAGCATTGCTGCATAAAAAATTACTTTTTTTAATGAAAGTTTAGGTTATCAAAATTAACGATTTTTTGTCAAGGTTACTTTTACTGTTGGTTTGAACTCTAATTCATAATATTTATTTTCATATTGTTGACTAATGCTATATGCAAATCAGCATTAGCTCATAGAACAAAATTAGTAAATGTATGTGTATTTTAACATACCCTAATTATGTAGGTACCACATTTTACAGAATTAATTTTATATAATAATCACAGTCAAAATCCTCTTGCGAACCCCTCATGTTTAAAATCGATATCACTTCATGACATTACACTTAAACGCAGCGTAATAATTAACACCTCCACCAATACTACTTGTAAATTTGCACTTTATACTTTTTTTATGGGATTGTCTTGTCTTGTGCAGTGCAGTGCCAGCCAGTGGTTGTCAAGGTTATAATCAGCAACAAATAAGTGACCTCTATACGTGAAGGTGTTATATTAGTGTTTGTTACAGACCAAAACTGTAAGCTACATAAATAAAAATAGAATCGTCCATTGACGTAACACAACATACCAAAATATCGCGGGAAGGGGCAAGAACAAATGAAATATTGGTAATTTTTCATTTAGGGTTAGAAATTTGGAATCACTCCTTGAAATAAACTAGAACAAGTGCTAAATTAAAAGGTATTTCCTAATACTTACAAAATAGTAAAAAATAATCCCTGGTTTAATAAAAAACAGACGTACCCTCTTGTTGAACTGTTTGGAACGTCTCTGTTGGGGCTTGTGGCGGTCTCTATACTTGGAATATGGCGATAATGGCAAATTTCAAAATAAAAATCTGCTTTATCTGCTGGCAGAACCTTCAGATCGACTGTCAAAGTATTAAATTCGTCGAACAGCTGGCGCGCCATATGATCGATATGCAAACAAAATTTACATTTCTGTGACTTGTCAATTTACTAGTTCGGTTTTTGAAGTTTCCAGTGTAAGCTGAACATATGCGGTAATAATTGTTTCCGATTCGGATATAAAATTTTGTTATAACGGTATAATATCACTATGTCAACGTTTTTTGTAATCAGTCAACAAACAAAAATTTGTCAGACCGAAAGAAGCAAATATCGTAAACAACTGTTAAAGGTTTTTTAAAGAAACGTTTTTTTTTCCTTTTTTCGTATATCTGCCAAAGTTACAACATGCCAGTGGTCCCGTTAGACAGATTACCGTTGCCTAATTTACAAGCTTATTCCTTTGTCAGTCTAGTAGCCCTTTCAGGATGTGTCTATATTGCCAGCCAGGTCATACAGGAGCCCGGTTGGAATAGCATGCACGAAATTAATAGTAAAGGTGCCCTATTAGCACATCACAAGAGTTTGAATCAAACTGATGGCAGGTCTCTTGGACAGTTCATGTCGGATATTTTCAGCGTAATGATGAGGGAACCTATATGTGTTTGGGTAAGTACCTATTTGATAGTTATGTACATACAAACTAAAGTAGAATATTTTTAATGTGATGCTTATAGTGTTTAAAATGTGACAGTTCTTCGTTGTCCAAAAACCTAGACGTAAGAGGTTCCGTTAATATAGCTATGAATAATGTACTTATGATAGATGTACTGAATCGTTGTATATAGGACATTTTTTTAATGGGAAAAAAATAGGATTAGAAGTATAGTAAGACTGTACCATGTAATTAAAAGTAAATTCGTCAAATAATTTAAGATATCAACTTAAATTAAAAAATGTAGGTATATATAGACTAGAGGTATCGTTGGAATGACCATTGGATTTATATAGCTATCTGTAAGTAACACTAGATAAATGAGAATTAATGCAAAATACCTCAAAGTTGTGTAGTAATTTGAGTGTTAATATATATAGTTTGGTGATAGGTTAGGCATGTTCAGTTCGCCTTAAATAGCACTGTCAGATACTACTCTACTTGCATTTTGCTTTATTAACAGCAAAGTTGAAGAAGCAAATGATGAAGTTTGCCTGCCATACAATCTAGAAGAGAGCCCTCTTGAAGCCCATATATTGCTTTTTCAAAAATTTAATTCGAGGCAGGTACCTATTGTGAAACCTAATATTTAATAGGACTTACTAAGCAAGTATTTTTTTTTAATTTATCAGGTACTTAAAATAAATTCACCTCAGTCAAATGTAACATATGGTAAAATTGAGATAATCTTTTAAATAACAACTTCTAGGAATTGATTTATTCTTAAATTAGTCATTTTGGTAGAGAAATAAAAGCAACAAGCAAGTAAAGAACATCAGTAGTTTTCTACAAGGAAGACTTGTAGATTGTTTCGGGGGTTGATTGGCTCTGAGTAACCTTACTCCACTTCGACCTATTACCCTACAACTAATTATTGTCCAGGATCCAAGACCTTTTACAAAGCTTGCGATTTTCCTGGGGGCTAGTTTCCCTATATCTTCAGGCATTAATTCCGCCTGCTCCAGGTACTTTAGCCTGCATTTACAAATTTATATGTTATAACTACATTTAGGTCCTTAGGCCCTACTACACCCAGTCTTACCCATTCAGCCATCTTAGATCCATCTGTGTACTAGATGAGTGACCCTTGTCCGAATCACAGTGCTTTTGTCCTGCTCATCTGATGGCGAGGGGGTTTCCACCCTAAGAAATGTGTATACCAAATGAAATAATAACTGTAATAACTGAATAATAACTTTAATGATTAAGTAATAACTATAATAACCAATAATAACTGTAATAAATAAATAATAACCAAATAATAACTATAATAACCAAATAGTAACTATAATAACCAAATAATAACTCTAATAAATAAATAATAACTGTAATAACTACACAATAGCTAAATAATAACTGAAGTAAACAAATAATAACTGTAATAACCAATTGAAATATATACAGTACGTCCACGGTTGAACTACTAAGTATAATACTTTTAAATGGGTTTTTTTTTAATTTTTAGATTTTTGGTAAAAAGTTACGTTTTATAAAAACTTATTCTGAAAAATCCTTGAACATTCTTAGGATTTAGATTTATTATACATCTAAAACATCAACTACTAATTACATACCATTAAAATAACTTTAATTTGATAAATATACGCAAATATTGTAAAGAGAGCTGTAAATAATGCCAAGTTTACCCCGAACTCGGTCCTAACACAAAGTGTCATATGCATAGTTAATAATCAAGTTTCTTGCATATTATTATTATTATTTCTAAAAATTGAAAAGAAAATGAATTATTGACTGTATGGGAGGAACTATTGGGACTCCCTTGGCCTTATTTACAACTCTGTACATTCTAAATATCAATATAATAATAAAAATTAATTATTGACTATGTGAATGAAATTTTGTTAGTTGGCATTGAGTATTTAGTACTTTCTTCATAATATTTGCCCTTATATTTATTAAATTAAAGGTAGGTACGGTATGGGATGGTAGCTCAGTGGGTTAGCGCGTCTAGCTTTCTCTCTGTGCAACCTAGCGAGGTGGGTTTGAAACCCACCGACTGCGAAATAATTTTCAAATATAAAATTATCACCAAGAAGTGGTTCGGATCCTACTAGAAACTGTAGGGCCCCGTCTCCTTTACTCAGACTAATCTACATCTAGACTTAAGAGAGTCACTCAGGTGACCTGGAATTGAATAAATTGCGTTTTCAAGTAAACAATAAGTTAAAGACCTCATTTATTTTTAAAAGCTTTTATTTAACTTGCAATGTTTGTTAGTTAGTTTGTGTAGGTCAAATCTTGCAATCAAAATTTCGATTAGTGCTAATTAAGCTAGAGCTTTAAAATTTTGCACATGTGTATAAGTCCGGTGACAATTTATTTTAACATTTTCATATAAGAAAAAAACAGGATTGCGGCTTCAAGATGGCGGACGACTTTAACGTTTATGATCCGATTCGACTCAAAATCGATATCTGGGGGTTTTCGAGATCGCCAATTATGAATTCTTGGTCAAAATATTTTTTCTGCAAATATGTCTGCACGTTTAAAAAATTGATGAAACTGACATTGATGTAATGGCACTACAAAGCTTAAATAATAAAAGTGAATTTAAATTGAATGAAAAATACGTTTTTGGGGCGGATCGCGAAGTTGTTTTAGAAATTCTTCCAATCCCCCAAATTGTGCAAATAAGTTCAAGTAGCGATAGTATTTCCAAAACCAGTGCCAGTAGTTGAAAAGTAGCTTTTAACCTTGCTTTTAGCACGTTGCATTTTCTCTACTCTTTATTTTATTTTATATATTTTTTTTTAAATATGTCTTATTTATTTTTATGTTATAGTCTAGTTTACAAATCTTTTTTAGTTTAGTTAAACTGTTCTTCATTATATAGAACGGTTTTATCGAGGTTTTTTTTTTCAATAAAAATCACAGTGCTCTTTAGCCGCATTAAAATGTTATTGTAGTTTTCATCACCATCATATATATTTTATTTTTTTCTGTACTGGAATATAAAAATTAATAAGGTTGTGGATTTTTATTGAGTTTTTCCCACTTGTTTCAATTTTACCCCGCAAATCTTATTAACTTGAATATAGTGGGTAAATCCCTTTGTAGAATATAAAACAATTTGTGGTGATTTTGGAACGAATGAGAGGTACGTCCACGTTGAATAATCAAGGAGGAGTCGGCTTGGTGGTGTGATAGCTCAGGTCAGATAATTTATTTTTCCGAAAAATTCCTCAGTCCATTTTGTGAACGTATTAACTAGAAGAAAAATAGTGGGAATTAGATGTATATGTTTTGGAAAAAGAAATATTTGGAACCTGTTGAAAAAAAGGCATGAAAGTGCCGAAAATAGATTTTATCACGTTTTCAATGCGAAAAAATTTTTTTTATATATACAAAAAATACTGCGAAATAGCTCGTAAAAAGACGAAAAAATATGAGTTTTTGACCATTACAATCGGTCAATAACTTTTTGCACAAAAAATTAAAAACCGCTAAATATGTCCATTTTTTGCCATTTAATTACAGGGACTGTAATTATCGTAGGAAGCTCAAATTGTAGCTTTTGTTGGTACCTACCTACTCTAAAAATTTCATGCAAAAGTATTAATAACTTTTAGCGGAAATAGCGAAAATGTAAAAAAGGTGTTTCCAAAAAACGGCGTGGAAATGGTCAAAAATGGTCATAGAACAATTTTTCAAAAAGCTATTTGTTCCTGATGAAATTTTCTACGATCCTATTATCTTTAAATTTTCGTAAAGTTCCGTTTAGTACCTTAAAAACGCATTTGAAAATCGGGCCATTTCTGAATTTTGGACGGATCGGAGGGGAACTGACGCGTGGTGGAGAGATCATTTAGGCCTCTTCCCCACAGGGCGCGTACTCAGTATATCCCCTTTAAAAGATTCGAAACTGATCGTGACGATCTCGGTGGAACGAAAACGCAGATTGCGCTCTGTGTGGAGGGGATATACTGAGTATAAATGGTTGCGTTCATCACGGTGAGCGATCAGGTAGCGCTCACTGATCACATGCTTAAACTACGCTTCTTGCGCTGTCCTCATTGGCTTCTTGCATAATGATACGTGATCGCTTAGTTAGCGCTACTGATGAACGCGACCAATGTGATAACTATAACACGAAATCGCAAGGGTTCGGATCGCGCCCTGTGGGGAAAAGGCCTTAGCGGCAGTCCGGCTGCGCGAGATACTAGTTACAGAGAATTTCATCAGGAACAAATACCTTTTTGAAAAATCGTTCTATGACCATTTTTGACCATTTCCACGCCGTCTTTCGGAAAGACCTTTTTTTACATTTTCGGTATTTCCGCTAACAATTATTAATATTTTTGCATGAAATTTTTAGAGTGTAGGTACCAACAAAAGCTACAATTTAAGCTCCGAAACAACTTCCTACCCTATAATTAAATGGCAAAAATGGACATATTTAGCGGTTTTTAATTTTTTGTGCAAAAAGTTATTGACCGATTTTAATGGTCAAAAACTCATTCTTTTCGTCTTTTTACGAGCTATTTCGTAGTATTTTTGTATAAATTTTTTTTCTCTTTCGCATCGAAAACGTGAAAAAACCTGTTTTCGGCACTGTTTGCCATTTTTTCAACAGGTTCGAAATAAAATTTTCTTTCCACAACATACTTCAAATTCCCACTATTTTTCTCCTAATTATCACGTTCACAAAATGGACTGAGGAATTTTTCGAAAAAATTCATACTACTTTGCTATCTGTCCTGGATCATGATGGACAGTGGCCCAACCTCGACGGCCCGGGTTCAAAACTGGGTCACAGCAAGTCGATGAGATATGGTGAATGAGCGGATCTGCTCGCGTCACCATCTTTCGAAAGAGATGTAAAACAGTTGGTTCCTTGTATCTACGATGTGAGCACGTTAAAGTTCCCTGCCCCACGACAAACTGGGGGTTCGGCAAAATTTCCGGGTTAGGGGTCCCAGTGCCTACACAGACACTAATGAGCTTATCCCCTGGCGTCGGTGATTGGCCTTGGTGACGGAAATAAGCCGACGTTAAATAATAAATGAATAAATAGAGAAAATTTTGGAAACTTGCTTTTAACTACGATTACATGATTACAATATAAAATATAATAGGTCCTTGACTTAAGTTTGCTAGTTTACAAAATGAAATCAATTCTGAATTCTGTTACCTTGTTTCTAAGTATTGTGTAAAATAAGAAAGAGCATGACGCACTATTTGCCCTTGGTAAGGCACCCTTAAGAGGCACAATAAGCCAATTCTGGCTGCAGTGCCAACTGAAACCGATCCCGACCCTGCATGCTACGACAAAAAAATTGTCGATTAAGAAATTACAAAAAATCCGCCATTTTGATTTTTGTTTATAAAATTTATTTTGCAGCCGTGACTTTTTTATTTGTGGTTCAATGTGGTCTACGTTAACGGTATAGGCAGACTGGCTTTCCAATGAAAAATTTATTCCAAACACTACCGAGAAAATCGAGCGTAATGAGTTAACTGGGACACCTTGTACATAGATTTAAGTTCTGACAAATCACAAATTAATGTCTATTATGCTATTGAATGTCATATAGAAAGGAATTAAGAGATTCAAGAGTTTTTATTGCGTAAATGGTTCAATTGGTCATTTAAGATGAGAAGACCGCGGAGTGCTATTAAATTAGAGGGTGCAACTTGGAGATAGGGGTGAAAATGCAATCCTTTTAGTTTTTTAAATATAACTCGAAAACGAGGCAAAATTCAGGTATAGTTAATAGGAAACTTTTAGTAGAGAATCAAATTTCCCATCGAATTGGCTTATTTAGAAAAATAAAAACAGTTTTTTGTGCGAAAAGTATAAAAAAAACAAAATAAAAAAGAAAGCAAAAATTTTTTTTTGTTTTTTTTGAGCAGATATATAGGTATAGGCATTGCTTTATAGAAAAAATTGATGAAATTTCCTTTAAAATGGTGGTCTCAAAAAGTTTTTTCAATGAAAATTGACTGAGATATAGTCGCTCAAACTTAGCCATTTTTTTTTTCGATTTTTATAGCGTTTACCTTGACATTGTTTTAAATGTTATTTTTTGTGACATAATTAATTTTTACTCAATAAAACTATGTATTTCAAGTTAATTTGTTAATAATGAATAATTATTTTCACAAATGTATAAAACTGTGATGGTTTTTTAAGTAACGATACATTATTCTTCAATATTGCTTTTTTTATGTATCTGATATATAGAGATTTGTCTTTTTTACAATAAAAATATTATAATTTTGAGGATTTTATTCAATAAAGCTTATTCAGGTAAGAATACATTATTAAACTATTTGCAAATTATAAACATTTCATTCCATCTCTTCAATAACATTTTCAAATTAAATATTTATATCTTCATCCACGTCTTCAAGGACATCCTCTTCTACAATCTCTGCTTCTTGTATATTGTTGGAATTGACACCCATACATTCTTTGCAAAACATAGAACAATTTAGTCCTAGTTTCCTGCAACCACAGCTTCCGTGACAACCTGTGGCACATCCGAAAGCCAGTTTTTTGAGCAAAATCTCTAGTGCAAGAGGTTCATTTATTGAGTAAAAATCAATTTTGTTTTAAAAAATAAAAGTTAAAACAATATCAAGGTAAACGCGGTAAAAATCGAAAAAAAAATGGCTAAGTTTGAGCAACTATTAGTAAATTTTCATTGAAAAAACTTTGTAGTGAAAGGAAAATTCATCAACTTTGCCTATACCTATCTCTGCTCAAAAATAGTTTTTTTTTATACTTTCCGCACAAAAATTTGTTTTTTTATTTTTTAAAAGCTTTTATTTAACTTGCAATGTATGTTTGTCAGTTGGTTTAGGGCAAATCTTGCAATCAAAATTTCGATTAGTTGTAATTAAGCTAAAGTTTTAAAATTTTGCACATGTGTATATAAGTCCGGTGACAATACTCTAACATTTTCATATATGAATGAGATTGCCAATTATGAATTCTTGGTCAATATTTATAAATTCATAATGGCGGCGCCAATATGGCGGACGACTTTTGTCATTTATGGTCCAAATAGATCAAAATCGATATCTGGGGGTTTTCGGGTTCGCCGATTACGAATTTCTAGTAAAAAATTTAGTTCAAGATGGCGGACGACTGTATCGTTTATCATCCGATTCGACTCAAAATCGATATCTGGGGGTTTTCGAGATCACCAATTATGAATTCTTGGCCAAAATTCAGAAATTCAAAATGGCGGCGCCAATCTGGCTGACGACTTTTGTCATTTAGATCAAAATCGGTATCTGGGGTTTTTGGGGTCGCAGATTACTTCTAGTCAAAAATTAAGTTCAAGATGGTGGACGACTTTATTGTTTATGACCCGATTCGTCTCAAAATCGATATCTGGGGATTACAGCATATCAAGAGACTAAAAAGTAAAAAATAAAATTATAAAAAAATATTTAAAAAAAAGCTTTTATTTAAAAAATGCTTTAAAAAGTAGAAAATAAACTTTGAAGTAAATCAAACCCATCATTTTGTTACATTGTATAAATTTTTTTATTATATAAAAGCTTGTCACGAGCAATCTCCTTTACACAGGAATATCTCGCGACAAGCTTTTATATCATAAAAAAAATTATATAATGTAACAAAACGATGGGTTTGATTTACTTCAAAGTTTGTTTTCTACTTTTTAGAGCATTTTTGAAATAAAAGCTTTTTTTTAAATATTTTTTTACATAATTTTTAAATAAGCCATTTCAGCAAGCCATGGAAAATTTGATTCTCTACAAAAAGTTTCCTATTAACTATACCTGAGTTTTGCCTCGTTTTCGAGTTATATTTAAAAAACTAAAAGGGTTGCATTTTCACCCCTATCTCCAATTTGCACCCTTTAATTTAATAGCACTCCGGGGTTTTCTCACGTTAACGGCCGAGTGAGGCCTAAGTGGTGTCACGGGTATATGAGCCACTGGGCTAGCGTGCGACCAATGCGGCACATGACATGATTCTATTATCGGTTGCCGGGACTGCCACAGTATACACTCTGTTGTGTTAAATGCATAGAATCTATTGTAGAGCGGTCCGGGGGGTAATGTTAGCGGGTTGTGGATTTAATACGTATTTTTTTAAATATGGATGCTTTATGAACAATCATAGACAAAAATGTGTTTTTGTAGGTTTTCAAATATTTATTATAAGAAAAACATGTCAGTCAAATATCGCTACATTATTTAAAAAACCCGATGGCAGAGGCCAGTCGGAAAGATAGATTTTGTCCTAAATTTTTTGAAGACTTTGAACCGCCGCGCCGCCATTTTTTAAATTTTTCCTATGCCATTTAGCAAAAAATGTTCCAGACAAAAGTTGTCGGGCTAGACGAGCACTATCCAACGATGTATCACATGTATATGTTTGATCGAAATAAAATTTTGAGAATTTTTTTAAAATTTTCAACCGCCGCCATTTTGAAACGAAGAAGCCGATTTGGCCCATCTTCGAACTTAACCGAGATGTGGATCCAAAGAGTATGCCTGCCAAATTTCGTTTTGATCCGTTGAGAAATGTTTACAAATTTCGGTATATAACATATGTATATATATAAACTTTTTGGGGTCTGGGGACCATAATCGAAGAAACTATAGTGAAATCTTCCCCAAGTCGTGACGTGCTGCACGGTCTTATGAATTGAATTGTAGTCTTGGGACAACGTGAGGTCAATGTTCTGTCTCACAAAAAAACGTAAAAATAAAATAGAGAAATCATTTTTTTTTTTTACAGAATATCGACACTCGAAAAATTTGATCAAAATCTACCGAATTCTAGAAAGAAAAAATGCCGGTCCCGGTGGCTCCTCTACTTGTTAATACACCGATCGTTAACGTGTTAAATGATCAATTGAACGGTGTAAAATATGAGGATATAACCAAGTATGCTTTAGTAAAATGTTGCCGTAGAAAAAGATACAGTCAAAAGTTCAAATTATTTTTTCGTTTTTTTTTTGCAATAACTCAACAACCTCTTGACTGATCTTCGCCAAATTTGCTAGAGGAACTTGTTTTATTCTAAGAAACAATAATTTATGTATTACATCACGTTAGATCATAGAGGGCGCCGCAGGACCTGTATCTGGTGTTGAATTTTTTTTCATATTTTTTTTTTACGAAACGTGGTACTTCTGAACAGAAAATCTGATGAGGGCGTCATTTCCACGTATAAAAGGTACACTTGGTAGAATCTGATAAATCCAAGGAGGAAAGTGCCGTTCAACATTTCAATAATTTTTTTAAAGACAAATATTTTCCTGTCCTCTAATCAAATTCGCTGCGTTTTGTATTTTGTCCCACAGTTCTTCTCCTGAGTTGATAGTATTTGCATAGACTAAGGACACACACATAATAATCCAAAGGATTATAATCAGGAGTCCTTGCTGGCCAAGCAAACTCACTTTCTCGACCGATCCATCTGCGTGGGAAAGTCCCAGCAAGATAATTCCTGACTTCAATGGAGAAATGCGGGGAAGCTCCATCTTGCATGAACCACATTCTATTCTGTATGTCTAGCATGAAAGCATGTGAAGTAATATATAAATTATTGTTTCTTAGAATAAGACAAGTTCCTCTAGCAAATTTGGCGAAGGTCAGTCAAAAGGCTGTTGAGTTATTGCAAAAAAATGAAGAAATAATTTGAATTTTGATACCCTGTATCTTTTTCCACAGCAAATTTTACTAAAGCATATTTGGTTATATCCTCGTATTTTGAATCTACCCCTGAACTATGGCCTATTATTAGTGGTCCACCCTGTATACAGTGCTGGCAAGTAAAAAACTTGGGTTGAGAAATATCCAAGATAGAAGACAACAGAAATGGCTAAATAATATGCTGAAAAGAAACAGATATAAACTGCGCCGCGCCGTTGCCATTTTTCTCTTTAGCGGGCTAAATTCTAACATGCTTGCTGAGCGCTTGGCGTCAATGTTAAGATATCGCGCTCTTTCGCGTACATTACTTTCTATTTATATTTCACTCTATCATATTATACGACCGACTCAAGATTTCTTTATGCCACTACTGTATGTCCATTTGTGTACTGGGCAGGGATTGGAGGTAGATAGGCTAAAATGGAGAATTAACTCCTCAGCACACGAAAATCCGACCGGAAGACATTTTCCTCAGTTGAAGGCCGATCTGTCGAAGCTCTAAATTTTTGAGTTAGGAAAATGACGTAAGCGACCGGTTCAATTTGTTATAAGGAAAAAAATGTCTCTAATTTTTTAATCAGCAGTTTTTAAACTTTGGGCCCGATACTAATTTGTCACCAGAAAGACCAGTAGCTCTCCAACTATATTACAATATTACACCCAAAGATGTGAGTAAACGATAAATGGAAACTTCCAGTTCACTGATATGTTTCGTAGATAATAAATATTGTAAAATAGATTTCACGACTAAATGATGTCATTACCTAACGATCTGTTTTAATTACACGTACTTAATTATATCAAGGTTCATTTAAGTTCATTGATATTTTTGTTACAGTCAACAAAGGAAGTGTTTCAGACCACTTTCCACTATTTACAGATAGGTCAGAACAAGCAAGAGGAATATTTTAAGGATTTAACTCAGATAAATTAGCATTCTGCGTAAAAATTCCCACTGGCCGGATTTTAGCATACAGCTAAATACTGTCAACTCTCTTAAAAGTTCCCATTGACCCCATATATGCAATTTTTCAGGAGAAAATGAGAGGGGATGAAAAGCAGCTTTTTACTGCCACGTCCAGTGGAAGTATAGTAACGCAAAAATTATTTATTTTTTTTGTTGTTGAAATATGCTTAAAATGTCATGAAACGTCGAGATTTTAAATTTGAGCGAAGAAAAATTTCCTGTCTGTCGGTCGGTCTGTCTGTAACTTTTTTGTGCGCACGTTTACTCTGGAACCGTTTATGATATTAACTTGAAATTTGGTACACTTATGTATTGTAACGAGACCTGGAACTAGATTATATTTTGATCTAATTCCGTTGAAGGGTTCGGGGGTAAATAAGGGTAAATAGGCAAAGCACGCAGGTAAGAGTCCATCAAATTGCAATTTAAGACGTGCGAAAAGTCAAGGTCTCAAATTTTTTTTTTTTTTGGCATCAGCCACCTCCCCCCTCTATCATCCCCAATACCACCCCCACACTATTATGAAAGGGAATAGAAAAAATTAAAATATGATTTAGTGTGTATACAAGAATAAAACGTCTAAGAATCCCTATTATTAAAGGCAGTAAAAAATTAAATTGGGATTTAGTGTGTATACGAGAACCAAGGATTCTAAAATTTTTTTGGCATTAGTCACCTCCTCTACCACCCCCACCCTATTATTAAAGGGAGTAAAAAATTAAATCGGGATTTAGTGTGTGTACGAAAACCAAGGAGCTCTAAAATTTATTTTGGCATTAGTTACCCCCTCGACCACCCCCATTGCCACCCCCACCCTATTGTTTAAGGAAATAAAAAATTAAGGGCTTCTAATTTTTTTTTACATTAGCCACCACCCCCACTCTTTTATTAAAGGTAATAAAATGTTACATTGGGATTTTGTGTGTATAAAGACTTGGATACAGAATCTGGATGTAGAAGCAGTGATTCTTTGGGCAGCGGTTTTTTTCAAATATCTCGCAAGATATTGAATTTTCTGCAAAAATGGTTAGGATGTAATTTGTAGCTTATAAAATTTGCTACACAAAAGGAAAAGTTACTTCTTATGACCAACCGTTTCGGAGATATTTGCTTACGAATAAGCAACTGAGAGTACTATCTTGTAATAGTTGCACACACTGACATATATTAGGTATAATTGAGTTAATCTGGTATCTGCACTCAAAAAACGCAACAAAAACTTTACGACCTCATTAAAATACCGGTACTCTCTGTACTATTTCGTTCGCAAATTGATTGACTTACCTTGATAGGTTTTTAATGGTCCTCGTATTATTTGATGAAAGCATGCCGCTTGGCCCACGGCGGCAATAATTATGTCGTAAAATTTTTGTTGCGTTTTTTGAATGCCGGTAACAGATAAACTCGACTATACCGGTGTACAGAAAAGTGTTATTATAATCATCGAGAAAACCCACTGTAGAGAACTGTAGGACCTAAGAGTGGAGTATACTCCGAAAATATTCCACACCATAATATTTTGAAGAAAAGATGTTAGCCATTATTTTTTTAATGTATGTGGGTTTTAACTGTTCTGACGCGTCAGTTAATATTTTTGTGCGTTTCAGTGTGAAAGTTTGGCGAATTCTGCGATAATGGAAGAAGCTTGCTTGATTTGCCGTCAGCCATTGTCAAGTTATTGTGGGTGGGGTATATAAACTCAAGGAACTCTGTTTTTTTTTTTTCGAATATTTTGAATATCTCAGTAGTAAAGCTCAGATTCTGGCTCACCAAGTAGAGGAACAACTCCGGTTACAATGACGTCATGAACTGGATGGCATGTGTCCATCAGGAGTCTTTGTGATTTAAGACCTGTTTGTATCTGTTTAGATCTGTTAGAGACCTGTTTATATCTCTTTAAAACCTGTTTATAGTTGCTTGAGACCTGTTTAAATCCTGTTCAGAGCTGTTTTATATCCTGATGGGCACATGCCATCCAGTTCATGACGTCATTGTAACCGGCGTTGTTCCTCTACTTGGTGAACCAGGATCTGTTTAGCCTAACTACTCTCATTCTCAGAACATTCGAATAATTTTTTCGCGAAAATATACTCAAGTCATTCGAACACGAATATATCCTCAATTTCGAAATTGAAAACGGCAAATTCAGTACGGCCTCGCTATAATCGTGTAAATTTCGTACAAAAATTAAGTGTCCTAAAGATTGTAGTTGTACGTTTTTGAGGCCACTGAACATAAATTTCTATTAATAATTTAAAGTAATAGGTTAAGTCGAGGTTAAAGTGCAAAGTCGTACGAAATTCAAAGAAATGTTTAAATATTAAGATTCATTTTATTGTAAAAATCGTGGGGTTTATAACAATTGATATCAAGCACCCCACGCCATCATAAACAAACTAACAAACATACAGGTGAAGCTAATAAAGACGTGTTAATAAAACACACTGTCTGTTAATTGAGAAATCTATTTAATAATTTATTTTATTTTGAATCTAATTTCTTACTCAATATTGCACTGCGAATTTAGGTTTAAAATTTGTTTTGATTTTAAACTTATTGAAATTGATTTATTATTCTCGTTTACTTACTTAGTTTGTAGATTGAATATATGGAATTTTATTTGGTTTAATTTCATTAAAAGCTTATAGAGTTTATTTATTGAACATCCAGAAAAGTCAAAGTTGAAAGAACAAATAGAAACCGTTTTAATGCATGTACTACTACATCTACTATATGTGGTTTGTGTTTTTTATTATTGTAAGTTTGGGGTACATAAACAAATTTATTTTATGTAACAATTATTGGAGTAAATAGCCCAAATAAGAAGTAAAACGATGCAAATATTTAAGACAATCGTCTAAATAAAATATAGGAAAGTTTACGTTGCTTCAGTAATGGACATACTGTATAATACTTAAAGAGTAGGTCATGTAAGTAACAAGATTTTTGTTATTTAATACAGTTTCCATTACTGTTTAAATTATTGCGGCAATCGCCAATATAATAATGGAAAACTTGAAAGTAACAAATAACAAGAACATCCGCTCAGTCGCTTGACGCTTAATGTGTTAGGCTTGCAACCAAAGGAGTCCCGGGTAGTAGTGGACTAGTCGCTGTACCACTCCTGAGTTCGAGTCTCAGCTACGGCAGACGGCAATGTCGTAGGGAATGGTCGTTGTATAATTGCCTATGTGTATGTAAAATAAGACAGCTCTGTAATTGGGAACATCATTCCTGTAGAGTGGTGATCAATAAATAAATAAACATAGCAATATTGATTTTACATTGTAAGTGAGAGTTAACTCATGTAAAATATCGTAGAATGTTGGAGAAAATTCGCAAAAGTAATTAAACAAATGGCAACTATCAAATTGGGTATGATTGTCGAAAGAGCTAAAAGGAGAAGTATTTTACAGACAAAACGCCCGGTCCGTGGCACATGGCACATTCTTGCGAAATTTTACATGATACTGTAAAGGATCCATTCTATGAGAGTCTGGAGGACTGTCTGTAAGTCTTCCCAGATAGAGTAATGGGATGTTCACTTTGATACGTTCGACCAACTCTGGCAGACGAAAATACAGAATTTTATACTTCGATTTTTGTTCAACAATACTCCAGTAGATTGTGTCCACTGAAACTTCGTAATATCTAACACTTATTATTATCTAAGATTCCTGAATATTGTTTCCAGAAAATAGAACGTTTAAACTCAATTACAACATAAATGAGAGAGAAAGGGATTTAGGTAAATAATTTGCATGCTTCTTTTCAAAAATGTTAGTTGTACAATGTACATATAATAGAAGGATAATATGAATAAATATCTGTCCATACCACACATAGTGAATATCTGAATGACCTCGTGTATTGCAGTTTCCAACTACCACCCAATGGTTTATGTTAGAACAACCGACTGACATCAAGAAGATTCCTTCTTGCCTGTCTATTCCTATTATATTATTCATTCGGCGGTAGAGCTTGAAATTTACGTTCAGGCAAGATTTCTTCCATGCACACAGAAAATGGTATTTAAGAATGCTTGTACTCCGAATCACTGAATAACTCCACAAGGGCAAATGCTGTATAAAATGTGATAGTTTTCCACCAAAATAGAATGGAAATCTTGAAATATTGACCTTGAAAAATTTTTACTTCCTTGAAAGATCCCCTCCAGGGACTTTCTTGAGGTACTACAAGTCAATCCTCGAAGAAAGCATCTTGCGTAAGTTGCAGTGCTGCACAAAATCAATTGGAAAATTAATTCTGGAAGTGCGAAATCTCTCTTCGATGTTATTTACAAGAAAGGTATTAATGCAATTTCTAAAGAGACTTGCATTAACTTTTGTGGTAGTTCCGAATGGATTAAAAATATATTTGTGTGTAAGATTTTTATTGTGCTGACAAAAATTTTTCCGACGGTATTTTTATGTCACACGCAGTTTCTACATAATATCTGCCGTCAAGCCAGATTTCATTGCAGTTCCGGAAAATCATTCTGAAGGAGATGTTCATGAGGTCCGAACTGGTCAGTATTTGGTGCACGATGGTAGGTTTTAACAATACCAGCAGGCACACTTTATTGAAGCGAAATACAATTGAAGTTAATGTTGACTAGTTACTGAGCAGATCTCTTGTCCGTCCATAACTCTCAATATACACAATTTTTGTGAAATAAAATTGCAAATTAGTAACCGTAGATTCCCCTGATGTAATCTCTAGTAGAGAAATTTTAACTGATTGAAAATAATGGTTAAGAAAATTATCTGATACTGCAATAAGATTTATTCTACTTTGATATTATATTCAAATAAAATGTTTTATCAAAGTCTAATTATCTTTGGGTGTCTTGGCAGCACAAACACGGAAAATAACCGATTTCCGACCCCGAAATCAAGACGTAAATTCAATTTTAAATTACAACGCGAGTCCCGAAATAAATTATATTACTTATGTCTATTAAATTGTGGAATTTATTAGATACGTTTCGAAATCGTGGTAATCGTAGTATTTACGAAATTATAGTTCAACTAGGAATAAACTGCGACAGAAAAAACGTAACAAAAACTTTACGACCTCATTAAAATACCATTACTCTTTATGCTACCTCGACCGACCCACGACCGCAAAGCATCTCGCTCGTTTTTAATGTGCGGCGATTCGTTTGTTCGTTTGATGTAAGGCATGCCGCCGCTGACCCGCGGCGATAATAATGATGTCGTAAAGTTTTTGTTTCTTTTTTTTTGTCTCAGGAAGTCCTTACTTGGACTATACCTGGAGTAGCATAAATTACTTGGTTATTTTCCAGGTTTCAACCAACTGCCTCGTATATGCTTGCATGGTTTTCCATTTTATGTTTGTTACCTCAATATTTCATTTAGTTATTCATGATCTTCGCCTCAGAAATTATAAAAGATGAATTATTCTGTAATTTTGTAACTGGAATTTTCATGGATATAATTGAGTGACAACGTAAATTAATGTAGTCCGGCGTGTATGACTGAGCGGTAGTATTCTTCAATTATTTAAAATATGGTTACAAGCTTACACTCTTTAGTAAACACCCCAAGCTTGGATTCAATAATTGCAACACGACTGATACTATCCACTGATTTATTTAATAATTAATTAACTACTATAACTCATTATTTTCGCTGTACTTTTTACTGGTCTGTTCACTCTATTCGTTCTCTTGATCTGATCACTGATATCTGAACTAACTGCTCTAGTGCTTTGGTTCCGCTTCTTTTATACACCGTGACTTTTGTTCCGGATCTTTCTCTTATATTGGTCAATGATTCAGGAATAAAACCATGACTTATTGAAATGTCTAGGCTAACCCAGTGGCATCTCTGGGGCAACTGACGAACTACCAGACTATTGGTAACTAATTAGGCAGGCTTCTTTCTACTCTACTAAGGGCTGGTTTATCAGTACAGGGTTAACACTTAACTATAGGATAAATGTCAAACGAAACAATGGGTATCTAGTGTTTTGTTTGACGTTTATCCTTTGGTTACGAGTTAACCTTGCATTGATAAACCGGCCATAAGAGGGACTAACTATGCAGACATGTGTGTCCATAAGGAAGTAAAATAAATGTATTGCAGTTGATAATAAGTTGAACAGTACGTTGTTTTAATAAAAATAGATAAATAAGAGCTCAATCGATATATACACTGGATTGTTGATTAATAATAATAATAATAATAATAATTGCTTTTATTGATAGATAAAGAAATACAAAAAGAGATTGGTAAAATTTAAACTAAATATCTATCAAACGGCAGAGTTCGCTGTTCATCGGAGTACGAAGAACCGCGCTCTTCCACTCAACCGCAACGCCCACCGTCAGTGAATGGTACAGAACAATTAAAATCTTTTGAAAATTTAGGAAAAATAAAACAAACACATTCGATACCATTCACCAGGGTGGGCAATAAAACTTAATATACGCACAATATATAAGTAGGGAAGTTATTAGATCCAGAACGAAGACAGAGTTGTAAGGCAGGATATCAAAGTACTATTTATACTATTCTACTATACTAATATAATATTTATTTAAATTGAAAAGCACCTGCAATGAGTAAATCTCTAAGTTTTTTCTTGAAGGAATATATGGGTAGACTTTTCATGTTATCTGGTAACTTGTTGTATAGTTTAGCAATGTTATATGAATATGACGCTTGGTAAAGAGCTGTGTTATGCTGGGGGATTGTAAGGTGACCTTTGCGACGTACGTTTATGTTATGGACGTCTGTCCGAAACTTGATTTTATTATATAGATAGGACGGTTTTTGTTGAGTTACAACTTTATGGAAGAGGGCACCGCTATGCAGTAGTCTTCTGTTTTCGATGTTGAGCCATCCAATCTCTTTTAAGTGTTTCGTAACATGGTCACGTCTCCTTAAACCACAGATTAATCGGATACATGCATTTTGTATTAATTGAAGCCGTTGGGAGTCAGCTTTATTAAGGCCAAGGCCATACACGCTATCGGCATAGTTGAGATGTGACAGTACTAATGAATCACATAAGACTGTCTTAAACTTTTTATTGAGAATACCCCTATTACTGTAAATTAATTTGAGATTACAAAATGCTCTTTTTGTAACCATTGTAACATGCTGAGAAAACTTAAGTCGATTGTCTAGAACTAATCCCAAATTTTTTTCATGGACTGATTGTGATAGTACTTCATTGTTTACCCTGATATCAATCAAATCTGAACATCTTTTCCGAGCAGCGTCTCTTCCAAATAGAATCACTTTAGATTTAGAAGGGTTTATAGAGAGACAGAATTTATTAGAAATTGATACTAATGAATCAATATCATTATTTAGATTACTACATGCAATTTGTATATTCCTTTCGGGGAAGGACAGATATATTTGTGTGTCGTCCGCATAGAAATGAGCACTAGAATATTTTAGATGTTGATAAAATTGAAACGTATACAAAGTAAACATTAGGGGGCCCAAAATAGAGCCTTGTGGGACCCCATTTTCAATATTGACAAGTTCTGACTCCAATCCTCCGAAAATGACAGATTGAGAACGTTGAATTAGATAATTCTCAATCAGAAACATGGCTTTCTCTGTGAAACCTATATAATGAAAGATGGCCAAAAGTAACCGATGTTTTATTCTATCGAAGGCTTTGGAGTAGTCTAGTAAAACAAGTAAGCACAAATTATTTTGATCTATGGTGGTAAATATGTCATCAGTTACTTTAAGCAACGCGGTAGTGCAACTATGCCCAGATCGGAAACCCGACTGATGAAGTGGTAAAATATTAAATTCATCTAATTGAGATCTAATTTGGTTATTAATAATTTTCTCGAACACTTTTGAAAGACAACATAGGATACTAATGGGACGTAAATCTTTTAAATCTTCTGGGTTGGTAACCTTCGGTAAAGGAATTACTTGAGATTGTTTCCAAATAACAGGGTAAACTCCGTTCTTTAATGCATAATTAAAAATATGGCTTATATATGGTAAAATATGGGGACAGGCATATAGTAGCATGCTTAAACTAATTTTGTCTACACCTACAGCTTTGGACTTGAAGGATAAAATAGTTTTATATATTTCAGTGTCATCAGTTTCTTTGAATGAGAAGTCCGCTATGTTTTCTTTGGTATTAGTTAAGTAATAATTTAGTGTATCAGCGTCAACCGGTGTATCACTGTTTGATGAAGCTATAAAATATTTATTTATTAATTCAACATCACTTAAATGGCTAGGGATACAACGATTTTTTTGTTTGGTATGAATATCTAAATCTTTGAGATGTTTCCATATACCTTTTTTATTGCTCCTGTTATTATTTAAATTGAATTCCAAGTAAGCCTTCTTTTCCCGCGTTATTGCATAATTAGTTTGGTTTTTTAGATCCTTATAATAATTCCAGTCTCGCTCCAATTTGCTTTTTTTATATTTAGCAAGAGCCTTGTCCCTAAGAGACATCATGACTCTAATATTGTCAGTTAACCATGGGGCTCTCTTTTTGCGGATCATAACAGTTTTAACTGGAGCGTAGAGATCAAATAAATCGAGAAGAAGCTTATTGAAACAATTAACTTTATCATTAATATCGTTAAGATAAAATATCTGATCGAAGTAAATATTCTTTAAATCATGGGTAAAACTGGCATGATTGAAATATCTGTAATCACGAAAAGTGTATTCAAAAGTTTGATATTTATGTTTTTCACTGCCCACAGTACAAGATACAATACAATGATCAGTAAAACTAGTGGAGGCAGCTGAAACATCAGTGTCTTTGATTGAAACATTATGTGAGCAGCATATGACATCAATTAATTTGGCGCTAGTTGCACTAAAACGCGTGGGTTCTCCGACTATCTGCTTCAGATCAAAACATTCCAGTAGATCATTAAATTTTTGCATTGTATTATCATTTAAATCTAAAAAATCTATATTTAAGTCTCCAGAACAAATTGTATAATCAAATTTTGGGGAAATAATACTTAGGGCGCCTTCAAGTTCAGTAAAAAAATTATTTGAGGGGAAATCTGGAGGTCTGTAAAGAACCCCCAATGCATAACTTTGATTATTGTGAATGATTGACAGCCATAATTGCTCACTATTTTGGTGTTGTAAATTTTTTATTAATGTTACCTTAAACCTGTGCTTTATGTATACAGCAATTCCCCCACCTTTTCTATCCCTGCGATCTTGTCTGTATAGGTAATACCCATCCAGTGCGATGACATCATCTGACAAATTGGGATTTAACCAGGTTTCAGATATTGTTATGACATCAAATTTGTTGTGTACTAATCCTTTAAAGTCACCGAAATGCCTGAGTAGTGATCTGACATTTATATGTGATAGTTTAAAGCTACCGTTTTTCGTCATATTCATATAAGTAAATTATCAACTCATATACATAACCTTAGCGTACAACATGAAATGATTACCCAGTTTAATTTTAACACACACAAAAAATAATTATTCTTAAATGCACAAACAAATATATGTATATATATATATACAGATTGCTATTTACCTATGAATATTTTTAAAAACAGTCAGAAATATTAAATAAAAATAAAAAGAAATGATTAACACTTTTTAGTATACAGACTATTGGTTAATTATTTATGTATCTTTATTTTTTTTGTTTTATTAATTTTTTTTATAATTTTTTTTGTATAATGTACTTTATTCTAATTGTATAATAATATGTGCAGTTTTACTAATAAGAGTTTATTTATTACGATTTCGAGTGGGTCTTTGTAGTGCGTTGTAGGTTAGTTTTTTCTTTGACTCCTTACCGACTTTACCAGGTGAATATTCCTGCTTTCGTTTTTGCCCTCCTTCAATATTCTCTTCCTCACACACTTCTTTTTTGTTTTCTTCTGGCTTTTCCTCAAGGTTTAGTTCAAGTTGGTTTAATGTGACTGGTGTTGACGGTTCGCTAGCAGTTTGCCTGACAGCAAGTGGTGAGTAATAATCGTTCAATAAATCACTTTGCTCATCAAGTAATTCTTCACATCCGTAAGCTTGCCCCTCTATTATTAACTTATTGCCTCTTATGCGTGCTTGTTTGTGTTTGTCTCTCGCTTCCTTTAAATATTTTACTAATACTTTTCTTTCTTCTCTATCTTCTTTACTTATGTCATCACTTACGAAGATACCCGTTCCTTTTAATTTTGTTTTATTTTTTAATATGTTTACTTTTGTTCGATAAGAAAGAAGTTCTATTAAGATCGGCCTTTTATTATTTGATGCTTTACCCAATCGGTAAATATTGGTAAACTAGAGTTGGGATATCAACTGTAAGCTTTTCTTTCAGAAAATTTTGGATATGGTGCAATAACTGTACGCTTGTTTCGTTCTTATTTTCTTCAAAACCATAGAAAACAATGTTATTTTTGCGTAATAATTGCTCAATTTTCTGGAGGTGTTGTTTTAGAGTTTTATTTTCTGCTTCTAAAATCAGAACCTTTTGTTTCACATCCTTGACTTCATTTTCCACCTTCTCTGCGAGAATTTTTAAATCGTTTCCGATTCCTTCGATTTTATCACATAGACTTTTATTGGTATCCTGTATAAGTTTGTAGATATCTGCTAACGTTTTTTCACTCTCCATGTTTCATAATTTATTTGATTTCATAGCACTAGAATGTTTATATTATTTCTTGGACGTATTTTGCTCACTGTGTATAATAGTCAATATCAGTAAACTTCCTATTCACACTTTGTTTTTATGCATTGATAAGTTTTTTTAAAATTCTTTATAGATAACTGTAACTACTGATTTAAGTTTATTATTGTTTAATTATGTTTTTGAATGCACTTTGTACACGAACAACACTGCCAGAATTTTTCGCGGGAATTTCCTGAGTTCGCAAATATTAAAAAAATTTTGATTTCTTACATTTATACCACTATTAAATAGATTTATTGTGGAACTATCAACACACGACTTTCATTTCTTTCTCACTTTGTGCAATGACTGAGATTAAACCACGAGTGAATCTCTAATTCTAAATTCCCGTTCTTTTATTTATAAGGCTAAAGCAGAAGAAGGGAATACTGTAAATTTAGATTGCCTTTTTTGTTGTACGCATGGTTTGAAATCGTTCTGTACGCTCTCACAGTGTGGCTAGCGCGTTTCACATTAAGGTTTTATAAACAACTCTCAGCCACCCCTTGCCATTTTTTTTTGTTATTTTAACACATTTGTGGTTAAGCGATGACCAGACTAAAATGACCTTCTGGAGGCGGTTTTAATACTGTATTGGCGTCGCCGACTCAGTGACTCAATAATTACGCGTTATGCCTGAGTTCGAGGGGTCCTGGGTTCGAATCCTGGCCGGGGCATGGATGTTTAGTGGCGTTTTAAACGTGTTACTGTGTTAGTAGCAGTGGACTAAATGAGGTTGTGTGAAGGACAAAACGACTAGTCGCTGTACCATTCCTATGTTCGAGTCTCAACTGCGGCAGATGGCAAATATCCTATAGTCTGACCGAAAAGGGTAAATAGTAGAACCAGAGGCGTCCGGATTTACAAATTTCGTAAATTCAATAATTCCATAATATTTCGAAAAAATGAAAGCCTTCGAATTGTGTTAATTATGCATGAGCTACCATCTCTTAAATTAAAATATTATGGATTCTCTATGTAGGTAAAAAATTTTGAACAATGAAATATGAACAATATTCATATTTTATATATACCTATATAAATATATGTGTGGCGGCCACTGGATCACGAGCTACCCCAATATTTGACTTTCGTCTATAAAAGCTTCACCTATTTCACAGCAGTCAACAAATTATTAGGTATAAATGCGGCACGTTCACACATTCAACCCATTTAATCGACTATGGCAATTACACAGTGTCCTAGTCGTGGTTTTCATTTCTGGTAGGAGGCAAAAGCGGATAAAATTTAATATATCTCGATGGTAAAACGAGGTGCCGCTTTGGTATTAAATAACTGCAAAATCCTTTGACGAGAATGCCGCTAATTTTTTGCTCCACTATAGGGAGTAGTCGTTGTATAATTATTGTCTGTGTATATGTGTCCTGGTTGAGTGGTGGAATAGCTAATGCTAAAACTCCGCCAAGGCGTTAAAATAAGGCGATAAAAAAAAGTATGATTTCTTATTTTTATTAGATACGTTCGAAATTCGGCTGCAACTTAGCATACGAGTATAATCATATGAATAATGAATGTGGTGAAGTATTTTAAAATTAATCCATCAGATATAAATACGATTCGCTTAACAAGTAATTTATTATACTAAAATTTTTCTAAGATGACACTATCGGCAATGAAACGCCAGACGAAGAGAAATGCATATCTCACCTTTTCTCGCGCCTATTCGAGCAGAGAACGATTGCAGCCCCGCCCCTAAGTTTGTAGATACACGTGGTTTCATTTCTTGTCTTGCCCTTGCTCAAGAATTAAATAAGGATAAAGCGTAAATAAAAATAATGAAATAAGTACTTCATTATTTTTATTTACACTTTCAGAGATAATGTGTTCGCTCTGCGATATTTTTTTAATTATATAGGTAACCTATCCGTAATACAAGTTCCCTCTACACGGAGACATCGCGTTGTTTATCTCTGAATGTAATAAATATTTTTAGAAACGTTCATACAATAACACGTTCACCACCATCATCACTATCCTCCTCTAATGAATTGAGTATAATTAATCTTTTTAAATCGTATACCTGACAAAGTCAGGAGTCCCTCAAGGGTTCATATTAGGTCCGTTGCTGTTTAATATCTTTATCGACGATATCGTAGAGGTCATTGATGTAAAATTGTCTCATCTACGCTAGCGACTGGACAATATTCACTGCCGTTGATACTTTCGATAACCGTCTTCGTTTTCAAAATAACTCTTGGAGATAGGGAAAATGGGTGGTGTAATGCAAATAAGTTTTCCTTAAATGGTGAGAAACAGATGACATTTTCGGTGAAGGCTGCACATATAAATGTTTGATTGTGAGCTGAGCAATCTCAGTTTGAATGTTTGAAACGCCCGACTACCTTTCGGGATCTTGGCGTTATCTTTGATCAAACGATTACTTCTGCCGAACATTTGAACTCTATCATCCTCGAAGCTAATACCATCTGTCATCCAGCGGTGATCTAAATTTTTTCAGTTGCGGCCTAAATGCGTTAAAAACTCTTATGTAGGTGCCAGTACCGACTCCAGCGGTTTGCAGAAGCACCAGTGTCGAACTGCGTTGTATCTCAGCACGTTTTCCCTTTGGATCGGGTTCGTGAGAGACCAGGAATTTGTTTTGTGTAGAAAGAGTTTGTTTGCCCAGCTTCGGCGTAGTCACTTAGATTTTAGATATTGTTTTTAAATTTTGGACAGGGATGGAGTTCTTGATGATGTCTACTTTATATTCAGGGAAGTTAGCTCTGCTAGGGAAAGTGTCCCTAGGTTGATAATGCGAATGCTTTATAAGATATTCAGAGAAGGAGTCTCTGCTAAAGTAGGTGTTCCTAGATGTAGGCGATTGCCAATGGAATGAAAGTCACTTTTTCCAAAAAGCTAGTGTAAACACTATTTTAAATATTGACGAAACGGAAAAACGATTTATTTTGTTTATTTAGTTTACAGTTGGATTTTACCAAGCACTTTTTTGTAGCTAAGACGCGTTACTAGTTAGGGTGCCGTGGTTAAATGGTCGCGGCGGACTGAGTGATGACAGGTTAAGTCACTAGGGACAGAAGTTGACACGTTGAACGAGTGGGGTAGACTGTTAAAACTTTTGTTAAATGTGCAATGGGAAAATGGTTTAGAGCTTTTTTCCTTGGTACAGCCAAGGAAGTACTCAATCGCTGTGGCACGGTTATAGATTTAATTTTCGTGGCGCACGTATCGAACTGAACTTTTCTACTTCCTTTGAGCGCGCTGAGCTCGTCCTTTTATGTGTTTCGTCGGGGACTTCAGCTCGCACAGGTCTGGAAAGGGTCCCCCGACATTCATGCGCAATACTGCATCAGAAAATGTGAAAATTTGGAAATGAAAAGTCCATGAAAATGACCGTTTCAGCCTTAGGGAAGGAATTGTTTGATGTATGAACGGAGTTTGAATGGATTTAATTTTTGAAGTTATTGACGATAATTGTCTGAATATATTAATTTTTAAACGACCCCGGAAAGTCGTCAGTAGATAAGTTATGGGCGTATAGGACCAAAATCCATGTTATTTCTTATGGAGGTTCATTCTGGTTTTCCAAGGTCATTCATGTAAAGAGCCGGCTGCGCGCACAGGTCTGTAGGTAACTTCATGAATTGGCGGGAAATTCAAATCCCATGAACTGCCCATGACACTCCATGCACCAATCATGGACTATGCATGAATAACTCAAACTCCTTTTTACTCCTTTATATGTGTTCATAGGTAGTTCATGGGTGATCCATGGAGTGCCATGGGCGGTTCATGGAATTTGAATTTCCCGCCAATTCGTGAAGTTAGCCAGACCTGCGCGCGCAGCCGGATCTTTACATGAACGACCTTGGAAAACCATAATGAACCTCCATAAGAAATAACATGGGATTTTGGTCCCGTACACCCATAGCCATAGAAGGTTCTGTACGTAAAGTTGATTTGATATGCGAATGTTCCGATAGGTCCGCTGTGAACGAAATGGAAGTATGTTTTGATGACAATGGGGAACGAAAATGAATGGAGATTGATTGTATTGCGATATCTAAGGCGCGAAATCGAGTGAACGGTGGAAAATCGAAAGGAAAGATAATTTATCAAAAAAATTGTGTGAGTGAAATAAAATACTTTGACTGCGGGCATGGAGAGTAGTATTGATGTATTTTAAGCTCATGTGGGGGCGGGTATTTTTTAGGGCGTAATTTGATCATGTTTGAGCTGTAAAATGATTGGTTTGAATGTTTGAGTGACATTATTGATGAATTTGGGTTCTTTGAGAATTATCGGTGATTTCGTGAAACTTTTCTAGATTCAAAATAAATGATGTTTGTTGACCCAACCACGGTATGGGTGAGAACTTTTCTCTTTTGTGATTCTTATGGCTTTGACAATATTTCTGACAAGTTATAAAATAGTTCAAATGTGCTTTTAGAGGGCGGAATATTAAAACATAATATTTTTAGTCGTAAACTCCTCTATAAAATCCTTATTTTTCTATAAGGAACGTAACCAGACTGCAACCAACAGCTACTCTCCGGGCTATGTGCCCCGCCGAGCGCTGAATTACAAGTTACAAGTCTGGCGCGTTAAGTGTAGTAATTGCATATTACCATCAAAACGCTAATGCTTCGATTGCAACAAACACCAGCCGAAAGACTGATCCTACTTAAAGGAGCTCTCTTGCCAGCCGTTACACACCACTTGCAGACTACAGTTTCGAGCTGTTGGCTCTCGTCAGTGCAAGGTAGGCATGTGACGACCGGTACGAGAATCCTTTGACTATTTGGTACATCCCGGTATTATTATAATAGCGACATGTAAAATAGTCAGCGGGCGCCATCTATCGGTCCAGTGTCTGTTGCAATCGAAAAATAAATAGCCTGACTGGGCTTAGCATAGTTCAAATGTGCTTTTAGAGGGCGGAATATTAAAACATAATGTTTTTAGTCGCAAACTCCTCTATAAAATCCTTATTTTTCTATAAGGAACGTAACCAGACTGCAACCAACAGCTACTCTCCGGGCTATGTGCCCGGCCGAGCGCTGAATTACAAGTTACAAGTCTGGCGCGTTAAGTGTAATAATTGCATATTACCATCAAAATGCTAATGCTTCGATTGCAACAAACACCAGCCGAAAGACTGATTCTACTTAAAGTAGCTCTCTTGCCAGCCGTCACACACCACTATCTACCATGCACTGACGAGAGCCAACAGCTCGAAACTGCAGTCTGCAAATGGTGTGTGACTAAAAATATTATGTTTTAAGTTATGAAAGTTTATTATTTTCCGGTGTAAAATCCTATTCTACTAGATTAAAATCTGACAGGACAGGTTTTATCATTTATGTTTATGAAAAATTCAGGGCTCGGTGTTGTTTACAAAAACGACGATGTGAGATGAACTTCAAGGAATATTTTTGTGCAAAGTCAAACTACCTTAACAAAATGTAAATATTACTCAAATCTTATGAAACATTATTATCATATAAATTAGCTTGTTCATTATAAAACCGCAGAGATAAGTATCTTTAAATAAAATTCCAAAAGTCTTGTTTTGGTTGCCAGGCTTCTTTTATCGAACTTGCTCTTTTATTAAAAATGGATTATTGTGGGCTTTGCTTCCCTAACTTGGAATCTATGCATATTAATAAGCGCATTGCGGTGTAGAGAGAGTATCTTCAAATGTAAGCATATTTTTAAATTATTTAATTTTTATGTAACGTACAAAATCAGCTGACTGCTATTGTGTGTTAAAAATTCATGTTAATGATAAAATTAACTTTATGATTCACATGTTTCTCTCTTCATGTGTTTGTTATGATATGATTCCACTCAAAGACTGTAAAAATATAAAATTAACAGCACAATATTGCACATAAACAAACGATTTTTTTAGTGACGTAAATAAGAGTACAATTTTATATGTTTATTTATAACTTCTATTTTAAAGCAAACTCGTTATTATGTATGTATTATTCCAAATTATTTTTAAATAAGGCATCAAACACTTTCAGTATGATATCGTTAAATTATTTATTTCTAGTTCACTAACTCAATTAGTGTGTTCCATTTCTAAGGTATTATAGACCAACAATATTGGCGAATATGAAACCGTTTCTTATTCGGTTTTTTTATGGAAAAAATATTTTTATATCACACAAATTTTTTCCTAATTTTAGCTCAACTCGAACAGAAAATACCTCTTGTAAAGTTGACATTTTTTTAAATTATAAATATTTGAAAATATGTGAATTTGCCTATTTTCATTTTCAACCATTCAAAAGTAGGACATATTAAGAAATGGCATTTTTACTTTCCCCATATATGTAGTACCTATACAGGGTGTCTCACCGGGAACTGAATCGATCGATATAGAGAAAAGTACGCATCAGAAAATTTTGAAAATTTAGATAATTACTAATGTCGGTGTGGCCAATCCAACTAAAATAATTACAAGCAGCTGGCACTTCCGCTTATACCGGAAGTCGATACCAACTTGCTTATTTCAAATAGAACACCCTATATATTTTAGGGTTTTCGAAAAGAGCAGAAAATTCTGAGTCGAAAATATGTAGCATATCCTATACCTAAACCTAGCCGTTTCAGAGATATTTGACATTTTATAGAAAATTTGACAGGTGCAACGGTTTGCAAGAACCGTTATAACTTTCTTCGTGTAAAAGATCCTCATTTGCTTCTTGTCACGTAAAAAGAACACAAGGAGAACTACGTTCTACAACTGAAATAAATTCAATAATATCATACCAAGTGTTCCGTTTTTCGCGTTACATCTTGTCAACTTCAAACCGCGAAAACTTGTTTAGGTCAAATGGAACACCCTGTGTTTTTTTACGTCAAGTTGTATAAAATTGAATTACCTTTTTTCTGATATCAGCATTGTGGGGGTTAAAGTTACAACTTTTTGAAATATTTGCGATTTTATTAGAAATTCATGAATTGTTGTAATCATTTCATCAAAATAGCCATGATTAGAAACAATCAGTCATTATCTTATGTCAAAAAACCAACACGCTTAAATTACACCCACGAAGACTTTTTAAATTTGTTTATTATTTATGGAGAATGTGATAAAGTAATATCAAGGACTTGCAGCACATTTGCTACTCGATATCCACAAAAACGGAAACCGTCACCAAACACTGTAAAACGCATACTGCAATATTTTAAATTTTAAAAATTAAGGCTCTGTCAAGGCAAAAATGCAAAGAAGAAAGCCTATTGTTGATGACGAAAACATTGAAATAGTCATTTTGAGATATTTTCAAGCATTTCCGAGGATATCATTAAGACAAGCTGCTCTGGAATCGGGACTATGCAAGGATTCAATTCACAGAATCTTATTAAAACATAAGTTTCACCCGTCTTCATTCCATATGATTGAAGGATTAAAAGATACAGATTTCCTAAGAAGACAGAATTTTTGTGAGCTTATTCTAATAAGGTCTGAGGGTCACATTCTTATTTGGGAAATATTTTATGGACAGATGAAGCAAAATTTACTAAAAATGGACTTTTTAATAGACACAATTCGCATTATTGGAGTGACTCAAATCCTCATATGTTCAGAGAGCGAAACTTTCAGGAAAGTTGGCAGTTCAATGTTTACTGTGCCATAAGAAACGATAGAGTGGTGGCATTACAATTTTATCAGGAAAATTTAAACGGTAAATTAAATTTTCTCTTCTGCTAATATCTATAGATACATTTTTGTTTTTTTTTTTTAGGTGAAAGATATCTAAATATCTTACAAAATTTGAATAATAACTATTTAGAAAATTTACCTCTCGCCGAACATAGAAACATTTTTTATCAGCACGACGGTGCTCCCCCACATAACGCATATTTAATTAATAATTATTTACAAGAAACTTTTTATGAACAATGGATTGCCAATAATGGACCTTTCTTATGGCCTCCTCGCTCGCCCGATTTATCAGTTCTGGATTATTTCATTTGGGGAATTATTAGAAATAAAGTTTATGAGAGCCCATTAACAACCATTGAAGATTGTATGCAAAGAGTAAGAAATTCATTTCAAAACATATCACAGGATTCAATTAGAAGAGCTACCCATGAGGAACTAATCCGAAGGTGCGAAAAATGTGTCGAGGTTCGAGGGCGGAATTTTGAGCAATTATTAAATTAAAATGAAATCATATTTTAAATTGATCTTATCTCTGCTATTTTAATTCATGCCATATCTTCAATTCGATTAATACGCATGTTACAGTGTTAGTGTAATTTTGCGTTTTTGTGGATATCGAGTAGCAAATGTGCTGCAAGTTCTAGATGTTACTTTATGACATTCTCCATAAATAATAAACAAATTTAAAAAGTTTTCGTTGGTATAATTTAAACGTGCTGGCATTTTTTGACATAAGATAATGACTGATTGTTTCTAATCATAGCTATTTTGATGAAATGATTACAACAATTCATGAATTTCTAATAAAATCGCAAATATTTCAGAAAGTTGTAACTTTAACCCCCACAATGCTAATATCAGAAAAAAAGGAATTCAATTTTACACAACTTGACGTAAAAAATACAGGGTGTTCCATTTGACCTAAACAAGTTTTCGCGGTTTGAAGTTGACAAAATGTAACGCGAAAAACGGAACACGTATGATATCATTGAATTTATTTTAGTTGTAGAACGTAGTTCTCCTTGTGTTCTTTTTGCGTGACAAGAAGCAAATGAGGATCTTTTACACGAAGAAAGTTATAACAGTTCTTGCAAACCGTTGCACCTGTCAAATTTTCTATAAAATGTCAAATATCTCTGAAACGGCTAGGTTTAGGTATAGGATATGCTACATATTTTCGACTCAGAATTTTATGATCTTTTCGAAAACCCTAAAATATATAGGGTGATAAGCAAGTTGGTATCGACGTCCAGTATAAGCGGAAGTGCCAGCTGCTTGTAATTATTTTAGTTGGATTGGTCACACCGACATTAGTATTTATCTAAATTTTCAAAATTTTCTGATGCGTACTTTTCTCTATATCGATCGATTCATTTCCCGGTGAGACACCCAATGAGGTCCATAAGTAACGGATACATTCATTATCTACATAATTAACAATCTATGAAAAAAATCCTAAAACACGTCAATTTTAAATTCTAAAATGACTTTTTTTGAGCATAATTTTATACCTCCCCTTCAACCCTCTTGGAGTGACAGCTACCCTTTTAAAATTTTTAAATGGAACGAGGGTGCGTGTGATATCTCATTTGCCAGTGTTTTTAATCTCAATCCAGCAGTATAAAATTTTAATGTTATTTTTTCTGATCGATTTCCATCATTTTTTTTTGTAGAATTAGAACGTAAAGACAAAAATACGTCTTGCTCCGTTTATTCAAATAGGCCTAAGAAGAATAAAACTTTTAAACGTTTTAAAGTTAACTTGTGGTGCCTTTCACTAAATATCAATTTTTAAATTTTTTAAGAAAAATCGTTCATGCGTGTATTTAAAACATGCCAACTTTTGGAATCACACCACGTAATTTAGAGCCTTATGTAGAAAACTCTACTTCTTTGGTTTTATAACATTCGCTTTACCTGCCATTGTAAGAAACCTGAACTATTTTTTACTTTGTGTTACTGTCTCAGCAATATCTCCCGATGATTGACAGATGTCGGGTACCGGATAACAGTGACAAGTTTTTTAACTATCGTATTTCCTGATACAGACCCAGTGATTTAAAAGATCGTAGGTCACAAAAAATTGCACTGATCTGATTTTTTGGGATATTGTTAGGATAGATACCAGTAGTGTAAGTGCGTAGTGCTCGAAAAACCCTGAAATGTTTTTTTTTTAGTTTTTGACATATAACTTCAAAAAGGTGCATCCTACGGAGAAAGGCGTAGTGTACACTTTTAAAGTAGACAAAATTTGCTACGATTTGAGTGCAACGTAGGTTCAATAGGTCCTGAGATATACCACTTCAAATATTGACCATTTTTTCCAAAAAGTTCGAAATTGTAGTTTTAGCCGTCTTCCGAGCAGGATATCGGCTAAAACACTCATCTTACGTAGAAAGTCATGGGAGGTGAAGTTATAGAGCAGTTATTTTGCTTTAATTTAAGCACAAGCGAACTTCTGTAGGGCAAATAGGTTCCTTGTTATCTGGAGAGAACGTAAAATTAAGGAAATCTGATTTTTTAAGAAATAGAGCTCCCAATGTAAATTGTTCTCTTCAACATCATTCATTCGAGGAGAGCTCTCATTCCCTCCTGGACCTCTATTCTGTAATTATGGAGAGAGTGAGCATTCATCGTACGAAGCGAGAGTTCACATCACACGCATCTAACCCGAACCTCCTAAACAGTATTCTATAAGTGCAGTGAATAAGTGGTGAACGTGAGGGGATTCAGCGAGAATAGCCGAATTTACAACCAATTAGGTTGGCGCAAAAGCATCAGATATTCAGTGCTCAGTTGTTGTTATTGTCTTGTCACATGTCATTAATTAAATTAGGTAAAAGGTGACAGAATACATTTTTATTGATCAAAAATTCCGTAAGGATATACCCTCGTTATTGGTAATACGTATATATTTTTAAAATATGATTATAATAAACTAAAAGAGTAATTGTAATATTTGCTAAGAATTATATTATTACCTGATTCCTTCACGATTTGCCAGTAGAAGTAAGTTCACGCATTTTTCGCACGATGTGATCACTCCCGTAGTTACAAAATGGACTTTCATACATTTTCAAGTCAACTGCGCCCACTTCTCACGGGAATGTGCTTTCACGCTTTTACAGAATAGAGGTTTTGGAATAGAGTTGTTACTTCACGCCTTCACTGGTTGTGACATCACCTCTGCCCTTTTCTGGCAAGGGAAAACGAAGATGTTGATGGCGTCCTTTCAAAACAACCAGACCTTCTTGACGCGTCTACCACATTTCTGAACCATGACGCCACTCATGAGGAGATAGCCTCTGCTGGCGGCAAATGTCTCGTGGCGCTCCTATGGTGGGGGAGAAGATGACTCTCTCCACGCCCTGCTTTACGGGATATTTGTCCGATATGTTGCCAACGCTAAAGCCCACCCCGCTCGTCTGCCCCCCAACCGAAAAGGCTGTTGTCCAACATTCCTACAGAACCTACCACCAGGTGCAGAAGTGGTTGAGAGTAGAGAAAGAGTCCACCAACTGGGGGTGGACAATGAGCCAGCATGGGTTGAAATGCTGCAATTCGTCAGGCTCCATTTCGTGAAAAATCCGATTTCCTTGATTTTTCGTTATTTCCACATAACAAGGGAACTATTGACCCTACTTCATCTCGCATGACTTTCCTCGTAAGATGAGTGATTTAACCAATATCCTGCTCGGAAGACGGCTAAAACTACAATTTCGAACTTTTTGGAAAAAATTGCCAATTTTTGAAGTGGTGTATCTCGAGACCTATTGGACCTACGGAGCTGTGGTTGCGCTCATCATTGTAGCAAATTTTATCTACTTTAAAAGTGTACAGAACGACTTTTTCCGTAGGATGCACCTTTCAGAAGATATAAGCCAATAACTGAAAAAAGTCCGATAATTTCAAGGTTTTTCGAGCACCACGCAGTTAGCATAGGTCTTTCGAAGCTGCAAACTTGGGTTTACACTATTGATATCTATCCTAACAACTTCCCAAAAAATCAGAACAGTGCAATTTTTTGTGACCTAACGCGATTTTTGTGTCTACGGTGACTGGCCTAATAGATGAATATGGAGAAATGGGCCAATATTGTGGCCTGCCGGATCTCCAGATTTGATCTCTGTCGATTATCATGATTGGGGAGGTATGAAGGATCTTTTATACAATGAAAAAATACGCTGTATTGAGATTTCGCGGCCTTGGCATTCAAATAACTATTTCAAACTCATTTTTTCACATCAGTAAAGAAAAGAAATACATAAATTACATCATCACAAACTATAGGTTTTTATCTGTCATTTTTAAAAATTTTATGCCAGGATTTTCAGCACAATTTAGACTACTTTTATACAACACCGCGGAGAAATTTACCGAAAATGTTCGTCGTTAGTGGATTGCTCGAAAGGTATAATAAACAAATAATAATTTTTTTTTAAACTTGCTTTTCTTAAAGTCTTACTAAAAAATAAAAAGCAATTGCAAGAAACGCACACTTTGTATGATTGTACACATGGTGCTCACTCTTGCTTTTCTTGCAATTATTTTTTACTTTTTAGTACGATTTAGAAAAGCAAGTTTTTAAAACATTTTTTAATTTTTTTTATTTTCTACTTTTTAGTCATACGATGATTATTTATAACGTATAGAACCAATTTACATATATTCATTCGTTGGACCTGGGTTCCGAGGTATAAACATAACGGCATTCCATTATATCACCGGAACTAATATCGTACAATTTGTACGGGAAAAACCGACGATGATGTCTCTGAGCAGGCGAAAAAACGCTTTTTGTATTTTACGTTTTGGCGGAGGTGCCGGTTGGATAGTATATTTAATCTATTTTCACCCCCTCGCCCCCTACGTGCTGATATTTGCCAGAGTAACGGTGGAATACCGTATTGTCATCCGAACTGCGCAAAATTTCATCAATTGATTATGACAAAAAGTGTGTTAATTAAAGAATTCAAGATTTGAAAACAAACGTGAAAACTGAAAAGACATTGTAGGTCGTCAGAAATAATGATTTGAGATCGATTTTCGAGAAGTTTTTTCTCCATCAGATTTTATTGGATAGAATGATAGATTTAGGTGTAAATAACAAGAAAATCATAGTGCGTACGCACAGTTTTGGCTGGAAGACATATCTAAATGCACTTTTATGCAAGAAAGTGCATATTTTGCTATTTTTCGGATTTTTCGATAGTTTTTCAAATATAATCGTTTAAAAATAATTAATATTGACTAGAAACTTTTTATTTTATTATCACATAAATTTTATTGTACATTAAACATAATATTTTTAGTCGCAAACTCCTCTATAAATCCTTATTTTACTATAAGGAAAGTAACCAGACTGCAACCAAAGTTACAAATCTGGCGCATTAAGTGTAATAATTGCATATTACCATCAAAACGCTAATGCTTCGATTGCAACAAACACCAGCCGAAAGACTGATCCTACTTAAAGGAGCTCCCTTGCCAGTCGTCACACACCACTTGCAGACTGCAGTTTCGAGCTGTTGGCTCTCGTCAGTGCAAGGTAGGTATGCGACGACCGACATGAGAATCCTTTGACTATAGTACATCCCGGTATTTTCACAATAGCGACATGTAAAACAGCCAGCAGGCGCCATCTAGCGGTCCAGTGTCTGTTGCAATCGAAAAATAAATAGCCTGACTTGGCTTAGCATAGTTCAAATGTGCTTTTAGAGGGCGGAATATTAAACATAATATTTTTAGTCGCAAACTCCTCTATAAATCCTTATTTTACTATAAGGAAAGTAACCAGACTGCAACCAAAGTTACAAATCTGGCGCGTTAAGTGTAATAATTGCATATTACCATCAAAACGCTAATGCTTCGATTGCAACAAACACCAGCCGAAAGACTGATCCTACTTAAAGGAGCTCCCTTGCCAGTCGTCACACACCACTTGCAGACTGCAGTTTCGAGCTGTTGGCTCTCGTCAGTGCAAGGTAGGTATGCGACGACCGACATGAGAATCCTTTGACTATAGTACATCCCGGTATTTTCACAATAGCGACATGTAAAACAGCCAGCAGGCGCCATTTGAACTTTATTGTACATGTAGTTATTTTTGACCCTCCAGATGCAATTTTTAGCCCTTGATTGCATCCAAAAGTGCATTTTATGCATGCATAAAAAACAATAATTTTACTACACCATACTATATATAATTAAATATATCTCGGAAAAAAATTATACTCGGGGGTTTTCATGGTCACTGATTACAAATCTGACATGAAAATTGGAAAATTCAAAATGGCCGACCGGAAATGGTGCGAACTTTAAATAAAGAAGTGCTTTTTTCGCGTTTTTTCACTTCAAACGTAAAAAAGACCATAAAAATTGCATCTGAGAATTTCCTATTATTACCTTCAATTGCAAGAGAAGGTAAGCATAAATACAATGCATTTATTTGTTTCTTCAGGACTAAGAGAGACATGGTAAAAGGGGGACGAGGGAGAGCGAAAAGAGGGGGGGGTGTCGAAAAAATAAAAAATTATAGGAAATTCTCAGATGCAATTTTTGTGGTCTTTTTTTACTTTTGAAGTGAAAAGAACGCGAAAAAAGTACTTTTTTATTTAAATTTTGCGCCATTTCCGGTCAGCCATCTTGAGTTTTCCAATTTTCATGGCAGATTCGTAATCAGCGACCATAAAAACCTCCGAGTGTAAATTTTTTCCGAGATATATTCAATATTAAACCATTAGTAAAATTATTGTTTTTATGCATAAAATGCACTTTTGGATGCAATTAAGGGCTAAACACTGCATCTGGAGGGTCAAAAATGGCTATATGTACAATAAAATTTATGTGATAATAAAACAAAAAGTTTCTAGTCCATATTAATTATTTTTAAACGATTATATTTGAAAAACTATCGAAAAATCCGAAAAAATAGCAAAAAATATATTTTTTTGCATAAAAGTTCATTTAAATATGTCTTCCAGCGTTCGCCCTATGATTTTTATGGTATTTACAGCTAAATCTATCATTCTATCCTATAAAATCTGATGGAAAAAAAAATTCTCGAAAATCGACCTCAAATCATTATTTCTACGGCCTATTTAGCCCAATAGAATGGGGCGAAATTTGTCGATTTGGATGAAATAATTCAGAACGGGCTAAAATTTTGGGAACAGGCTTATTTTCTGGTACTTTTTAACATATCAACAGTCCCCACCCGTAGATGAGGGGGAAGGTAGAAAATAGGTAAAAAAATCGGTTTTTCACAAAAAACTCGGAAAGTATCAATTTTACTGTAAAATATGCACACATGAAAATTTTAGAACATCTTTATAGCTCGCTATCAGAACACTTGTTTCGTGATAAAATCGATAAAAACTCGAAAACGGTAGATCGTACGCATATAGTTTATCAAATGAAAGTTAAAGAGAATCAAATTTTGAATATGTTGGTGTATGTACAAAATCGTTTTGATAACGAATTAATGGAGATGAAAGGGAAAAACATGACAGATTGTCATTTTCAAGTGCATTTTGACTAATAGCTATGTTTTGATTGGCTTTAGGCAATAATGACACTAAAAGTTTTTTGAAGGGAACTAAACTATCTGTAAAATGAGCTCCAAGTGATCTTCATACGATGAATGGTTCACGAGTTACAGCTGTTTAAAGCTATGAGCAAAAATTTCTTTTTTATTATAAATTAAGATTTTCCTGCAAGAACTGTGCAAAACATTTTTTTTTAAATATGAACCCAGTATGAAACGACTCAGAAATGCTCACAGCATAACTTCTGATACTTCAAAAAATGAAAAAATTTTTGTTAAATGTACTTTTTTGTACTTCAAACGTGACGAAAATTGGCTGTTTGCTAAGAATTAAAGATCAACCACATTTTCAATCGTCAGTTCCTTGTCGCTACTTATTAAAAATCGTACACGAAAAAGTGTTTTTTGTAGGAAATTTTGTAAGCTTTCATTTAGGTCTTATGAAATTTTGTCGTAAAGTCAAAATAAACGATAAGATATACAAAAAAAAGAATTAAAAAATAATATTGGTTCAATTTGTCTGAACAAAAACAATTTTCAAGAACTTTTATGTAAGGAAAATATACCTTGCGAACGACTTATGCTATTGCATTACTTTCATATGTATATAAACTAATAAAAATAGGTCAAAAACAATTTTAAATAAAATTGTAATGCACAGTTCTTGCAGAAAAATCTTAATTTATAATAAAAAAGAAATTTTTGCTCATAGCTTTAAACAGCGGTAACTCGTGAACCATTCATCGTATCAAGGTCACTTGGAACTCATTTTACAGATAATTTAATTATCTTCAAAAAACTTTTAACGCCATTATTGCCTAAAGCCGATTAAAAAATATTAGTCAAAATGCACTTGAAAATGACAATTTTCTATGTTTTTCCCTTTTATCTCCATTTACTCGTTATCAAAACGATTTTGTACATACACCAACATATTCAAAATTTGATTCTCTTTAACTTTCATTAGATACACTATATGCGTACGATCTATCGTTTTCGAGATTTTATCATGAAACAAATAAATCAATAGAAATATTTTCACTGATTGACATTAAAAGTTGATATTCGATAAAGATAGGAGATATAAAGAAAAACATAGTGGATCGATAAAACTTTGTGTAGATTTAGATTTTATCATGAAACAAGTGTTCTGATAGCGCGCTATAAAGATTTTTTTAAATTCATACCTCTGCCAATATTGATCGAATGGACATGAAAAGCAAAAGGAGATTGTTCGTAATCGATTTCTCAACAACTTTTATGTGAAACATTTTTAAGATTTTAGCGAAGAACGCACGCGCTTCCGTTGCGTCGCATAACTGCCAATATTTCAAAAAAATCTATGTCGGCTCCGATAGGCCGTACGAAGTTAAAAGAAAAAACGAAATTGTCCGGATTTTTATTACCTATAATTTTCATATGTACATATTTTACAGTAAAATTGATATTTTCCGAGTTTATGTGAAAAACCGATTTTTTTACCTATTTTCTCCTCTCCGCCGGTGTCTACGGGAGGGGACTTTTAATGTGTTAAAAAGTACCACAAAAAGTTCCCTCTGAATTATTTCATCCAAATTTTCCCATTTTATTGGACTAATTGTGAGTTAAAGAAAGTAAAAAGAGCTATAATTTCAACCGCGTATTATTTGTTGACGGTTGACAATTCTATACTCTTTAATTTTGTATCGGTACACTAACGGAGATAATTGCGAAAACCATAATTTTGGATCCTTCCGCCATTTTTTTTTTCATTTCATCCGAGAAGCTAAGGCTTTTTTATTTAAATTTATTTATCTTAAGGTACATACAAACGCAAAAATTTATCTTTCTTTTACTTTTCAAGCAACAGTTTCTATCGACTGGGATAATTTCTTCCGAATATACATTTTTTTCAAAATTTTTGTACACTTTAGAAGGATATATTTTATCTCCTTAGGGTGCATAGAGTTAAGTTGGGTTACATCGTCCTATTACGTTCACTTGGTCTAACCCTGGTTGCTCTATATCTCATTACTTACGAAATATCTGGTATAATTTCAGAACATCCTGAAATATATTTTTGTTGAAAATGTTTATGCCTGTAAGTTCATTATTAAGACTCGATGTATATCCATATTGCTCACGTTTAACCACTAATTGGATGTAGATTAGATACGTTCCTATATTAAATTTATATAATCTCACCTTCATTTTGGTTGGTATGTTCATGTGCGAGTCCTTCTAATAAATTATTCCTTTGGCATTTTAAAAACCTATTAAAAAGTAGTCGTACAAGATAAATATTTATAATAACATTATAACCTAATTGAAATGTCCTCGCCTTTTTATTTTATATTATATTAGTATTCACAACGTGGGTAACATCATAATACGTTTTACTCAAAATAAATCAATAGAAATATTTTCACTGATTGACATTAAAAGTTGATATTCGATAAAGGTAGGAGATGTAAAGAAAAACATAGTGGATCGATAAGACTTTGTGTAGATGTTGATTTTTACTTGCTTTTCTTTAACTCACAATGTATTTTTTCAGTTTTCATGCACAATGTTTGTCTTCAAATCTTGCATCCTTTATTTTACACACTTTCTAGCATAATCAATTGATGAAATTTTGCACAGTTACTAAGATTGGATGACAATACAGTATTCCACCGTTACTTTTGCAAAGATCCGCACGTAGGGGGCGCGGGGATGAAAATGGAAAAATCTGCAAAACGAAGGAGTGAGAAAGCGAAGGATATTTGAAAATCCAAATCAACCTACTAATTAAACTTAGGCAATGTATTATAATAATTTAATTAAAGTATGACTAAAAGCAGAAAATAAAAAAAATATATATTTTTTTAAAACTTGCTTTTCTGTAAAAAGTTGTACTAAAAAGTAAAAAATAAAAATGTACGACTGCAAGAAAAGCAAGGCATGAGCACTTTCTATGATTGTACGCCTGCTTATACGAAAGGGGTAGAATCGTTACACACACAATTGCCTTTAATCATAAAGATGATGCATATACTTATGTACAAAGTGCGCACGCCTCTTTTTTTATATAGACGTGCAGAATATACAATATTTTTTATTTTTTAGTACGACTTTTAACAGAAAAGTAAGTTTTAAAAAATATATTTTTTTTACTTTTTCTCTTTTAGAAACTGTTCTATCTAATAATCGAATTACAGTTTTATTTTATTTTTTAGAAAACTGTGAAAAGAGGAAAATTAGCAGCTTTTACAGATATTTCTAAGAATAAGCGCTTTGGCGAAATACGCCAAGAGATCTTTTTTACAATTCAAGAGATTTCCGGTTTATATTCCGTTTTCTGGAATTATATAAATAAATTAATTTGTGTAAACTTAGCAGAACAACTTTGCAGAATTCACATGGAAGTTAGCAGAACATCTACCAAAAACTTTTTTTAATTAAAAGCAGGTGGCTCAGAATTTGCCGTTTTTTAACCGTAAACGAATGGTGAAAATGAAATTTAAAAAAATAAAGATTAAGGCGGTAAAACAAAAAAAATCATTTTTTAGAATCAGCAAACTAATCCAGAGTTGAAAGTTACGAAAGAAAACACATAAACACGAGAGAAAAATGATAATCAAAGTCTCCGCAACAGACCCGAGGGTTTTAAAAGATTTTTAAAGGAAGAACATTAATGAGACAGGCGAAACATCGTGAAATCAGAAACAAATGATTGAATGAGACAAAACTGAATAACATGCAGAGTAAAGAAATTTTTGAAGCGATAGATGAAAAACGAGAAATAGTCTTAAAAATGTTTAGTAATTACTTAGGAAAAAGATTAACTGCTTACTTAATAAAAAATTGGTAGATCATCTCGGCAAATTTTAAAACGTCAATTATAACTAGGGTGAAGGAAAACTAACTCCCAAAAGCCATTTTCAAACGAGCTTAATGGCCTTTCTATTAAATTTCGGGGAAAGAAAAATCAATGAATGTCCAAAAAAAATACAAAATTATCACGGCACGATTAATTAAAGAACGGGATCGGTAAATTTCTGAAGGAATACTGAGCGTCAAAAGCCATTATCAAACGAGCTTAATGGCTGTTCTGCTGAGTTCCAGAGAAAATAAATCAAAAAAATGTCAAAAGAAATTGTAAAGACATCACGGCAAATTCGAGAACGACACGATTAATTATAGAAAGAGGAACGGTAAATTCTTGAACGAAAACTGAGTCCCAAAAACCATTTTCAAAAGAGTTTAATGGCTGTTCTGTTGAGTTTCGGGAAAAAAATTAAAAATTCTTAATAAAAAATTGCAAAATTCGCAAGACAAATTCGAAAATGTTATGATTAATTATAAAAGCGGGAATAAAAAATTCCTGAAGGAATAGTCAAACTTAATTGCCTTTTTTGGTTTTACCGCCTTAATTTTTATTTTTTTTAAATTTAATTTTCACCATTCATTTACGGTTAAAAAACGGCAAATTCTGAACTATCTACTTTTGGTAGATGTTCTGCTAACTTCCCAGAACACTCGGAAAATTTTAAAAAATTAAGAACGGTAAAATTGTTACTTTTACGATTAATTAGCGGCAAATAATAGGCTTATAGTTTTTTTAATTCTGCAAAGTTTTTGCTGATTCTAAAAAATGATTTTTTGGTTTTACCGCCTTAATTGTAATTTTTTTTAAATTTCATTTGCACCATTTGTTAGCGGTCCAGTGTCTTCTGCAATCGAAAAATAAATAGCCTGACTGGGCTTATCAAAGTTTAAATGTGCTTTTAGAGGGCAGAATATTAAAACATAATATTTCAGTCGCAAAATTCCTCTATAAAATCCTTATTTTACTATAAGGAACGTAACCAGACTGCAACCAACAGCTACTCTTCGAGCTATGTGCCCCGCAGAGCGCTGAATTACAAATTACAAGCCTGGCGCGTTAAGTGCGGTAGCTATTTATACCAACAAAACGGTAATGCTTCTATTGCAACAATCACCAGCCCGGAGAGTAGCTATTGGTTGCAGTCTGGTTACGTTCCTTATAGTAAAATAAGGATTTTGTAGAGGAGTTTTGCGACTGAAATATTATGTTTTAATATTCTGCCCTCTAAAAGCACATTTAAACTTTGATAAGCCCAGTCAGGCTATTTATTTTTCGATTGCAGAAGACACTGGACCGCTAGATGGCGCCTGCTGACTATTGCATGCCGCTATCCTAACGATACCGAGATGTACCAAATGGTCAAAGGATCAACGTGTCGTTCGTCACATGTCTACCTTGCACTGACAAGAGCCAACAGCTCGAAACTGCAGTCTGCAAGTGGTATGGGACGACTGGCACGAGAGCTCCATTAAGTAGGCTTAGTATTTCGGCTGGTGTTTGTTGCAATCGAAGCATTAGCGTTTTGTTGGTATACACAGTTACACTTAACGCGCCAGGCTTGTAATTTGTAATTCAGCGCTCGGCGGGACACATAGCCCGGAGAGTAGCTGTTGGTTGCAGTCTGGTTACGTTTCTTATAGTAAAATAAGGATTCTATAGAGGAGTCTTGCACACCGACCCGTTACAAATATTTGAAATAAATATGAAACGAGTCGGCCGGCTGTTGGAATGCCAATTCAAGATATCCGATTCTACCTTAATCCACTAATATTGCTGCTCTCCTAATAAATTAAAAGCGCGTTTTCTTTTGTTATCCAGCAAGCTGGTTATGCAGATGATCCTCAATAGACTATTATACTTATTAATGTTTGTTCAGAGTTATTTTTATAGGAAAATGAAAGAGAAAAACCTATTTAAAATGTCAAATATATAAAACGAAATGATTTTTATTCTGTGTAAAATTTATGTGTTTTAAGATTTGACTGTCGGCATGGGTTATATGTTGCACTGTGTGCAGGAGGTCAAGGGGGTGGTGGACAATAAAGGGAAGGGGAAGGAGGGGGAGGGAGAGTCATCTATGTTATGTGTTTTGTCAGTTTCTGAAGGCAACACGCTTAACACTGCGCCAACGTGCTTTAAAGCCGCTAAGCGATAAAGTGAAAATATTATTTATGCATTAAGTAAATCACAACCCTTTTTTTTTAAAACGTTTATTTAACGTCGGTCTATTTCCGCTACTGAGGCCTATCACCGACGCCTGTAGACGCGCTACCCCCAACCAGGAATTTTGCCGAACCTCTTCCCTTAAGAAGAGTAGGGATCTTTTAGTTGCCTAACATTTAATAGATAAGGGACCGACGGCTTTACATCCCCTCCGAAGGATGGTATATCACCTACACAACCCTCGCCTAAGGTTCATGGTGCAAATGAAATTTAAAAAAAATTACAATTAAGGCGGTAAAACCAAAAAATCATTTTTTAGAATCAGCAAAAACTTTGCAGAATTAAAAAAACTATAAGCCTATTATTTGCCGCTAATTAATCGTAAAAGTAACAATTTTACCGTTCTTAATTTTTTAAAATTTTCCGAGTGTTCTGGGAAGTTAGCAGAACATCTACCAAAAGTAGATAGTTCAGAATTTGCCGTTTTTTAACCGTAAATGAATGGTGAAAATTAAATTTAAAAAAAATAAAAATTAAGGCGGTAAAACCAAAAAAGGCAATTAAGTTTGACTATTCCTTCAGGAATAGTCAAACTTAATTGCTGATTCTAAAAAATGATTTTTTGGTTTTACCGCCTTAATTGTAATTTTTTTTAAATTTCATTTGCACCATTTGTTTACGGTTAAAAACGGCAAATTCTGAGCTACCTACTTTTAATTAAAGCAATTTTTTCTTAGATGTTCTGCTAACTTCCATGTGAAGTTAGCAGATCACTCGAAATTTTTTTAAAAAATAACAACGGTAAAATTGATACTTTTACGATTAATTAGCGGCTAATTTACGGCAAATAATAGGCCTATGGATTTTTCATACTGAAAGTTTTTGCTGATTTTAAAAAAAAAAAATTTTGGTTTTACCGCCTTAATTTTTATTTTTTTAAATTTAATTTTCACCATTCGTTTACAGTTAAAAAACGGCAAATTCTGAGCCACCTGCTTTTAATTAAAAAAAGTTCTTGGTATATGTTCTGCTAACTTCCATTAACAACGGTAAAATTGTTATTTTCACGATTAATTAGCGGCAAATAATAGACCTATCGTTTTTTTTTCTGCAAAGTTGTTCTGCTAAGTTCACATAAATAATAAATTATGATATAAAGACACGTTGCTACACGACGCCTCACTCCAGTTGTTTTTATTAGCTAATACTAAGTATTGAATTACATGATAGAATTTTAAAGCAAAAAAATGTATTAGAAATACTTAAATCATTTATTTAAATTCAGTAATCCTCTTTTTTTATTTATTATGAAATTATTTACTTTCTATATATTGTTAACTTAATCTGATCACGCTGATAATATACTAAGGAAAATATATTAAAACACTCATTATTGCACAACCAATCAAAACAACTACTCTTTTAGCTAATACTGACGAAGTATTGAATTACATGATAGGATTCCTAGCATTTTAAAATAAAAAACAATTGAAAATACTTAAATCATTTATTCAATTCAGTCATTCGCAACAATTGCTGAACCTGGCATTCTATTTCAACTCTAGAAAAGTTAGACAAGTTTTTTCAAACTCGTTAGTTCTCATCAGTGGGGTATAGAAACATTAATTCATTAATGATGAACGCAAATAAATAAAAAATAATTATTTGTAAAAACAACAAGAATAGGCTTGTAAACACACACATACACTTGGATACACCTTTTTTTTTTGTTGTTTTAGATTCTGAATGACACTCGTACTTTTTAAATGAAAACAACTTGTTTAACAATTAGCTTTTATTTTCTCATAAGAACCTCCTATAAGCAGTCCTCATTACTCATAATTTTTATGTTTAAAAGTTCTGATACTACTTAAAATCGCTTTCAACAGTGATCTCCATAAATAGTTACCAGAGGAAAAGTTCTTTCAATTGCGGTGATGTTCCTGAGAACAAACTCAACAATGTTTAATAAATTCCGAAATTCGTCGAGACTCACAAGCTACTCTTTTTTATTAATTTTTTAAAATCCGGACATCTGACAAGCCTAATTATAGTATACCTAAGACAAACGAATTGTATTATTTCAAAAAATATCGGGTTAACTTAGGAACTTCATCTCAGATACCGTGATGAACTTGACCGTATATATCTTCTAAGTTAACGCTTATGAAAAAATCGGTCTGACACAACTCAGACAAACTTTCCTATAAGTATTTGTCTAACTAGTATATTATCGTGACCAGATTGAGATACCAATACACGATAAGTAAGTAATTTCGTATTAAATAAAAGGGTTGTGATGGGACGAGCGTAGATGCGTCTTTACTATGTACATACTTCGATATGCGATGTAAAGCAACGTTAGACGCGGCTAGTACTTGGATAGGTGACCGTTTCAAAGAAGACCGTGTCCTCGCCTCACATATCTTCCAGCGGCTTGTATATCAGTGTATGCGCGGAAGCTATGCAACCTTAGGCGAGGGTTGTGTAGGTGATATACCATCCTTCGGAGGGGATGTAAAGCCGTCGGTCCCTTATCTATTAAATGTTAGGCAACTAAAAGATCCCTACTCTTCTTAAGGGAAGAGGTTCGGCAAAATTCCTGGTTGGGGGTAGCGCGTCTACAGGCGTCGGTGATAGGCCTCAGTAGCGGAAATAGACCGACGTTAAATAAACGTTTTAAAAAAAAAGGGTTGTGATTTACTTAATGCATAAATAATATTTTCACTTTATCGCTTAGCGGCTTTAAAGCACGTTGGCGCAGTGTTAAGCGTGTTGCCTTCAGAAACTGACAAAACACATAACATAGATGACTCTCCCTCCCCCTCCTTCCCCTTCCCTTTATTGTCCACCACCCCCTTGACCTCCAGCACACAGTGCAACATATAACCCATGCCGACAGTCAAATCTTAAAACACATAAATTTTACACAGAATAAAAATCATTTCGTTTTATATATTTGACATTTTAAATAGGTTTTTCTCTTTCATTTTCCTATAAAAATAACTCTGAACAAACATTAATAAGTATAATAGTCTATTGAGGATCATCTGCATAACCAGCTTGCTGGATAACAAAAGAAAACGCGCTTTTAATTTATTAGGAGAGCAGCAATATTAGTGGATTAAGGTAGAATCGGATATCTTGAATTGGCATTCCAACAGCCGGCCGACTCGTTTCATATTTATTTCAAATATTTGTAACGGGTCGGTGTGCAAGACTCCTCTATAGAATCCTTATTTTACTATAAGAAACGTAACCAGACTGCAACCAACAGCTACTCTCCGGGCTATGTGTCCCGCCGAGCGCTGAATTACAAATTACAAGCCTGGCGCGTTAAGTGTAACTGTGTATACCAACAAAACGCTAATGCTTCGATTGCAACAAACACCAGCCGAAATACTAAGCCTACTTAATGGAGCTCTCGTGCCAGTCGTCCCATACCACTTGCAGACTGCAGTTTCGAGCTGTTGGCTCTTGTCAGTGCAAGGTAGACATGTGACGAACGACACGTTGATCCTTTGACCATTTGGTACATCTCGGTATCGTTAGGATAGCGGCATGCAATAGTCAGCAGGCGCCATCTAGCGGTCCAGTGTCTTCTGCAATCGAAAAATAAATAGCCTGACTGGGCTTATCAAAGTTTAAATGTGCTTTTAGAGGGCAGAATATTAAAACATAATATTTCAGTCGCAAAACTCCTCTACAAAATCCTTATTTTACTATAAGGAACGTAACCAGACTGCAACCAATAGCTACTCTCCGGGCTGGTGATTGTTGCAATAGAAGCATTACCGTTTTGTTGGTATAAATAGCTACCGCACTTAACGCGCCAGGCTTGTAATTTGTAATTCAGCGCTCTGCGGGGCACATAGCTCGAAGAGTAGCTGTTGGTTGCAGTCTGGTTACGTTCCTTATAGTAAAATAAGGATTTTATAGAGGAATTTTGCGACTGAAATATTATGTTTTAATATTCTGCCCTCTAAAAGCACATTTTAACTTTGCTAAGCCCAGTTAGGCTATTTATTTTCCGATTGCAGCAGACACTGGACCGCTAGATGGCGCCTGCTGACTATTTTGCATGTCGCTATCCTAACGATACCGACATGTACCAAATGGTCAAAGGATCCTCGTGTCGTTCGTCACATGCCTACCTTGCACTGACGATAGCCAACAGCTCGAAACTGCAGTCTACAAGTGGTGTGGGACGATTGGCACGAGAGCTTAAGTAGGCTTAGTCATTCGGCTGGTGTTTGTTGCAATCGAAGCATTAGCGTTTTATTGGTATACACAGTTATTACACTTAACCCGCCAGGTTTGTAATTTGTAATTCAGTGCTCGGCGGGGCACATAGCCCGGAGAGTAGCTGTTGGTTGCAGTCTGGTTACGCTCCTTATAGTAAAATAAGGATTTTATAGAGGAGTTTTGCGACAGAAATATTATGTTTTAACTTCCTCTATTAATAACTAAAACTAGAGAAGATAAATGAGAGGTAATGATTTAAAACTGCAACCATATTAACTTGAGTTTAATGCCCGACTTAAGTTGAGAGTAACGTAAGAAAAAGTTTGAATAGCGGAAATCGATATCAACTGTCATCCTGTCGGCAATTTAAAAATAAATTATGAACCATTTAGATATGTAAATCGATAGAGTGAACGTGTACATGGAACTATACAATTTCGGTTTATATTGTTATTTTATTATTTTCCATTACGTGTCGGTAACAAGTAGGTATTTTACTTCATTAGGTGCATGCAAAGAATCTGAGTGCAGAGGAACCAAGTTTGCGGCAATGCGCGCACTTGGCAATAATTCAAAAATTGATGTAGCACGCCAAAAAGTCGAGTTTATATCTACTGATAAACAATAAATTTAAAGCAGGTTCGCTGTCTTGCCAAAGATTTTATTTACAACTTTTTAACAGTAATTTTGGCCGTTGTCTGTACCGCACTTTTATAGTTTTATTTTTGCTACGTTATAAAATAGGCTGCAATGTTATTATTTAATAGCTAAAAATAAAATTATGCGTCGTCTGATCTTCATATGTGGGAAAAGTAGACGTCCTCGAAGTGGATAAAAACTATACTTATCTTCGTCTCGAATATGATTAAGAGTAAATATATGATCAAGAAGAAAAATGCGAAATAATAATAGTAATAATACTGTTACGTGTTTACACCTTCCAGTAAACACCTGGACCATAGGTTCAATGCAACACGAATTGCCACTAACCACTGATTTATTTATCACTGAATTATTTACAATAATTAGTCCTTATAACTACACACTAATTATAACTTTTATCTATTATCAAGTACTAAAATTCATAACTTTTACTTTGTACTAAACACTTCTTTCTCTTGACCTGAATTGTTTACTCTCTGAACAGAAGACGTTTTAATACGTTTATTTTCAGAGTTAAGAAAATGATCATAATAATTGTATATTAAAATAGTAGAGGGGCGACTGCCACATTTCAAGTTATTTTTTTAAATCCTCAGTACATAATAATAGAATAATTCTTGTTGGGACCTAATCCGCGTTATACAGGGTGTTGCATCATGAGTGGGACATAGCTTAATAGGAGGTAGAGAACATCAGTGGTAACCGGAACCTCCCATAGAAATGTTTCATTGGGTCTTCACTACGAAGTTACAGGGTGTTAAATAATTTTTGGCCAAACCTGTTTTTTGTCATAACTTTGACAGGGAATGAAATAACGGATTCATATTTGGTACGGCTAATGTACTAACGAGCGCCAAGAGGTACATGTATAAAAAAAAATATATCCAGGTCCGGACTTACTATAATTTATGTGTCTTCTTTGCATCAATAAAACATCACCCTGTATATATTTTTTTGAAATTTCGATACGATATTCGAAAAGAGCAAGAAAAAACAAACAAAATGGCCTATTTCATTTTTTTGTTACACCTTCGTGGTTATTTAAATACGTTGTTAAATGTGCAAGAAAATGGATTACAGAACCCTATTAAATGAGAGGCACGTGAAATAAATAGTTTTATAACTAAAATTTGCAAAAATTCTATTGAGCCTAGGTGGTCTGGGTGAATCCTAATTCCGGCACGTTTTAAAGGTCCATTTTGGTAAAAAACTGTGGTCCTAATAAGTAATCGGGTATGAAATAACAAAATTTTTAATCAATCACAGTAGGCTTGTTCAAAGTGACAGATAATAAAAAGAAATCTCCTAAACAGTTGAATAATTGTTTGTTAGTAATTTAATGTGTCAATAATCCGCATTTAGTTAGTGAAAACTTGTGAAAATATTTTAACTATGCCAGTAAAATTTACAAACGTGGAATATGCTGACATAATATTCATCTATGGTTTCTGTAATGGAAATGGTAGGTCGGCGGAAAGAGAATATCGGCTGCGTTTTCCTGGTCGTCGATGCCCTAATCATACTTTGATCAAGAAAATCATCAACATTTTATACTTAATAAAAATTGGAAAAGAGAACAAACTAAAATCTAAATAAATAAAATATTTTCCATTCAATTAACAATAAATAACAAAACAATAACTAAATGTTGTCTACTTTCAATTTCAATGCTATAAACCTCGTTTTTTAAGTGGCCCCATAAAAAGTAATCACAAGGGTTACAATCAGGAGATCTTGGTGGCCATTCATGTGGACCCCCGCATCCAATCCATCTATTAGGATACACATTGTTTAAGTGTTCTCTTACTTGAAGGTTAAAATGTGGTGGGGCCCCATCATGCTGAAACGACATGCCTCTTATACCGATATTTTCTAACATATTCGGTAAAATGTTTTGAAGAAAATCAAAGTAAATTTCACCATTCAATCTTTCTTCAAAAAAATGTGGCCCTATCAAATGTCTATTCACAAGTCCGACCCAAACATTTACAGAAAACCTGTGTTGCGAACGGCGTTGGCGTACCGCATGTGGGTTTTCCTGTGCCCATTTATGATTATTTCGTGAATTGTTTACTCAATCCCTTGTAAATTGTGCCTCATCCGTAAATAAGGTTCTGTAAATGACTGGGCGATGGTTAGACAACCAATGACAAAATGCCAGGCGGGGGATATTGTCGCCTTGTTGAAGACGCTGTACCTGCTGGATATGATATGGATGGTAACGTTCTCTTTTTAGGGTTCTCCATACTCGCCAATGAGGAATACCAGTTGCCAAACTGATTCGTCTAGTGCTCATATTTGGGTTTTCTTGAACTACGTTTATAATATTGTTTTGTTCCTGCACACCTTGTTATAAAACACGCTCCACAACTGCAGAATTAGGAAACTTTCCGTGTTGTCTTGCATACTGGAACACCGTACTAAAGGTTTTATGATTAGGGCATCGACGACCAGGAAAACGCAGCCGATATTCTCTTTCCGCCGACCTACCATTTCCATTACAGAAACCATAGATGAATATTATGTCAGCATATTCCACGTTTGTAAATTTTACTGGCATAGTTAAAATATTTTCACAAGTTTTCACTAACTAAATGCGGATTATTGACACATTAAATTACTAACAAACAATTATTCAACTGTTTAGGAGATTTCTTTTTATTATCTGTCACTTTGAACAAGCCTACTGTGATTGATTAAAAATTTTGTTATTTCATACCCGATTACTTATTAGGACCACAGTTTTTTACCAAAATGGGCCTTTAAAACGTGCCGGAATTAGGATTCACCCAGACCACCTAGGCTCAATAGAATTTTTGCAAATTTTAGTTATAAAACTATTTATTTCACGTGCCTCTCATTTAATAGGGTTCTGTAATCCATTTTCTTGCACATTTAACAACGTATTTAAATAACCACGAAGGTGTAACAAAAAAATGAAATAGGCCATTTTGTTTGTTTTTTCTTGCTCTTTTCGAATATCGTATCGAAATTTCAAAAAAAAATATACAGGGTGATGTTTTATTGATGCAAAGAAGAAACATAAATTATAGTGAGTCCGGACCTGGATATATTTTTTTTATACATGTACCTCTTGGGGCTCGTTAGTACATTAGCCGTACCAAATATGAATCCGTTATTTCATTCCCTGTCAAAGTTATGACAAAAAACAGGTTTGGCCAAAAATTATTTAACACCCTGTAACTTCGTAGTGAAGGCCCAATGAGACATTTCTATGGGAGGTTCCGGTTACCACTGATGTTCTCTACCTCCTATTAAGCTATGTCCCTCTCATGATGCAACACCCTGTATAAGCGAATACATTCAACATGACACAAACCAACAAGAATTATTACCAGTTGAATCATTTATGAATTTGACATGCGGTAATATTGCTGTACGAGCAATTTCCGCTGGGCATCGGAAACCATGGCCAACCAAGGTTCACCGAATTGTTAAGACAGTCACCGTAGATATCGTTATATTTTATTTGTATGCAAATCATTGCAGAGACATGTATACAGTAGTAGTAGTAGTAAGTGTTTATAATACCTTGTAATTAGCACTTAATTATATGATCAAATTCGTATCAAAATTTTACCAATAATTGAAACAACTCGGACTGTTAAGGTACATTTCATATGTGACGTATAAAAAAAATTCAAAAATCCTAAAATTTACCAAAAAATTGAACCTTCCATGTCAATATGTCAAAACACGAGAAAAAGTAATCTAACACTTAATCTATTCAAAAAACTATACTTTTCATAAACAAATTCTGAAAAAATTCACGATTCATCTGTAATTCATAAATAACCCCAATCCGTCAGCAAATATCATAAAATATTCAAATTACTAATTTTACGGATCCAACATTACAAAATATCGCCCTAAAAAATACCGGGCACAAATGAACTTTATTATCATCAAAACTACTTACCGCACCTCGATTGAGACATCTCAACTCACTTCCGTTAGTTTTCTATTAAATTATCTTCCCTTCAAATTCGACTCTCAATTCGCTTCGCATCTGTAATATCAATACCCAATCATTCTTCATTCCTAATCTTCAATAAACTGCCGGTACTACCGTCCCTTATTAATATCAATACTTATTTCCAATCGGTCGCCTTTTGTTATCAAAACTTACTTCCTTTTATTCATCGTAGACGTATCGGCACAATTTCATATCATATTCAACTCTAAGTGCAGGACCTTCGGGATGACTTTACGGGGTCATTCCAAATTTACTTAATTTCTTCAACTTATTTTCGTTAATAACTTCCAATAGGTAAAGTTGACTCGAACTTCATTCATATATCAAAGAATTCCCCATTTCAATGCCGAGACGGTCGTATAATTTTCGTATTAGAATTTCCCATTTTACATGTAATGATGCAATATTGTGAAATATTGCGCAATCGTGCCCGCACGGAATGGTGGGGGATATTTCCAGATCTCCGCACCCACCGTCCCCGACGGACCATACAAAAGGCCAATCGAAACGAGCTCAGGCTAAGTGTGTTCTATTTCCGGTATCTACAAAGTTAGTTCTTATGTCTTATCAAGTTTAATAGTGAATTAAAAGTGAAATATACTATGTTAATGTGTTTAGTGCTTTGCGGCAGGACCTGCAGCTGACATCAGTGACTTCCATACCTATGACATGCCTTCATTAGACAAGGGTGTTGAATGGCAAATCGTTATTGTTATTATTATTGGCTATACCAAATACAAAAACGCCGTTGAAAAAAGTATTAAAGGCGGACAAAACAATAGGTCAAAGATCATTTTATTTTATTGCCCCCGTATATATTCCACACTCCCACATGCTATTAAAGAGACACAACACATAAAAATTGAATTAAAAACATGCTTAGACAAACCATACATGATACATAATATAAACTAGGCGGTATGGGCGCAGTCGTTTCGAATTAAATTCTGATTGAATTTTTTTGCTGGAATCAGTTCAGGAGGCAATACCGATTAAGAAAATCCATGTAACCAAACGGTAAAATAAAGAAGTTTTGTAGAAAGATATGTTTGATTGAAATTTGCGAATTTTTTTTTTTAAAGTGCGTTGCCCACCTTGGAATGTAGGAAAATATATATAAAATGTTTGCAATGTATTTTTTTTCGCAGAACAGGGCAAAAATGTAAGGGTAGGTTTTTAGTTTTATTAAAAATCTTGCTCTTTTATGAAGTTACACCATTTTGATTATTTTATAAATTAAAAATTAGTGTAAAAAATAACACTTGAGATGGCAGAAGATGGTTTTTGTAGTTTCAAATATTTTTTTAACCCCTTGTATTGAACGGCAAACATAATACCATTTAATTATTTGGATTTTATCGGTAACCAGATCATTGTCCATTTTCTTAGATTAGTAATGTATTCAGTTATAAAAATGATCTTCTATACACCTCAATTACTCAAAGCAGAATAAATTATGTACTTACATGTACGATATATTCTCCATCTCGATTAGCCCCTACCATTACACCTCAATTTGCCCTGCATCCATGAATGTGAAATGTCTATATTCGAGCTCAGATTTACGATTTACTTTACGACCTCATTAAAATACCGTTAAACTAGTAGTCAAAGTAATTGTGCCCAGGTACGCACTTGAAATATTTAGATCAGCAACTCAGTTGTTCAATTTTAACAGCGTGTTACGATCTAGTGTTATTAATATGTACATTCTAATACATACGAATTTTAAGTACAGCCCTCTACTATTTCGTTCGCAAATTGATTCGCTTATCTTATCTCGCGCGTCGGCTTGTTTTGTTGATAATAAAGAGCTTGTAAAGGTTTTATTTCGTTTTTTATATGCAGGGAAGAATTATACTATACCCGTAAAATAGTATGTGTACGTACTTGGCTGCCCCTGTCTATATATGTATATAGAATAGATTCAAATATATTATACGCATAAATATACACTATATACAAAACTCAAGTTGGGTTATTGTGAAATTAAATTATTATTCATTTTTTTGATAACGTACGGTTTTATAAAAAATCTAAAACAACCTGCAAGAGCTGCTCTTGTCAAAAAAGAACCTTTTGTAATTTTGTTAGTTCTGGAAGTCTGAAAAATATTTGAATTTTTGATTTAGAATTGAAAAACTCTAATAATTTTTTAAAATGTCAGGCACTTTATTAACTTAGCAACTGTCTGATGTTACTGTCTAAAAAACTTACAACTAGTAAAAATTAACTTCAAAATATTAGAAATCAATTGCTTACACTTTTTTTCCCCTGGAATTTGACAGTTTTTACACGAATAATCTATAGTATAAAGACAACCGCCTCAAACATATCCAGTAAGTGTACTGGCGCCCACAAAGGAATAATATCAGAAGTAATTTTATATTCCCGTTGAAATTAAATCGTTTTCCCTTGGCTAATATAGTCACTACTGACAAAAACAGTTTTTTCATAACAACTTTATCTCAAATATCAGAATGTATTATTATTATTTATCGTACAAATTTTTGTTACAGACAATGATGAATATGGCTTTCTGCTGGCTGATACTATTAGGAAGAGCAGTCCAGAAGCTGGTCTTTGGTGAACTAAGAGTGTCCGAACAACAACAACTTCGAGACAAGTTCTGGAACTTTGTCTTTTACAAGTTTATATTTGTATTCGGCATAATAAATGTCCAATATATTGATGAGGTGCTCTTATGGTGCTCATGGTTCTCTTTGCTTGGCTTTTTGCATCTTTTATCGCAGCTTAGCAAAGATCGATTTGAATATGTAAGTTGATATATTTTATTTATTTGCCTTCGTAAAATGTTTGGTTCTTTGTATTAGTTTAATTCCGTTAGGTGTGTATTAATGAGTATTAGCAACTTTTAGTTAAAAATCTATAGTGCTGCTTTCATATACAGTAGATACTATACATATTAACATTTCATAGCCAGATATATAGGGCCTTCTAGCAGCTCTCATATAAAGAACTCCATCATTCAGGCCATCAAAAACTTTGGAGCGGTAAGAAATCCATGTTGAAATAAAGGAAACAAATTACAGGCATTAAAAAATCGAATAAGTGTCATGGAATAGACTTTTTTGAAAAATTTTGAAAATGATGACAGTTGGCTAGGTCTATAATTTTCAATTAAAACAAAGTTCCCCTTTTTGAAAACTGGTATTATAATATAATTTTTAAGGTTACTTGGATATTTGCTTTCTTTCAAAGAAGTGATTGAAATAGTGAAGAAGTGATCCCCTAAGGAAGAAACAAGATATGTTATACATTTTTTATTAAGAAAAGAGGTATTAGATCTTCTCCACAACATTTTTGTTTTAAAAGTTTTTTCCTATTGGGTATAGTACTTTTTGATCTACGTTTAAATTTGATTATATGTTGAAACTAGTTTTGACAATTACAATTAGGAATTATTTTGAAAGTTATTGCGTGTAGAATTTGCAAAATCTAGGTTATACGTTTATATCTAATTCCATAACATTTTTTATATATACAGGGTGTCCTAATAGTGAGTCAAAGTCCAATATCGGCCTTATTAATAATAATAATAATAAATCGGCTTCATTTTATAAAAAATATAAATACAATAATTTTCGTAAAAAATAACAATTAGGCCCATTTGTGGTGAAGTCTAGCTTAAAGCTACTCATACTTAACCACAAAATTAAACCTTTAAACGTAATGTTAAACTACTGAATAAAATGCATGGCAATAATATAAAAAAAACCATTCAAATAATTTATTGAAATATTTATAAAGCTTTCAGGAGCTGATAATTTGTGAGATAGTTCTCAGCCCCTCCCCGTCGCCGACTACCCCGAATACACGACACTCCGATCACCAGTCACGGCCCTCTTCAGAAGCTTTATTTCGCTTCTGAAGAAGACCACGACAAGGCGATCAAAACACCATGCACCCGAGTCGGTCAACGTGAAACAGAACTCGAAAACCACACCACAAAGGAAAAAAAACCAGTTAATAAAATTCCCTGTTTGGTACACATATATAGGCTAAATAGTAAAGTACTTAAAATTATATTTGCGGCTGTTTACTTAGTAAATAACTTATAAATTTGAATTTGAATGATCTTGGTTCCATGTTTTTTAAGTTTTCAGGTAATGAATTTTATAGAATTAAATAAGAATCCTCTCTTATATATGGCTGTGTGATGATGAGGCATAGCTAATTTTAATTTATATCGAATATCCCTGGAGTGAACAGCTGATATAGCTATAAATTTATTTTTAAGGGCAGAAGAGGAGTGAGGGGTATTTAACAAATTTTGTATGAACGTACCAAGGTGATGTAGTACGCTGTTTGACATTCTTAACCGTTTAAGATTATTAATTTTTTCAGACACCGAATCAAATCAATTAGTCTACAGCAAAAGTTCTGAACTTTTTGCACCCGATTTTTATCTAATATAGTTAGGCAAGGTCCGTATATAAAGTCAGCATAAGTAAAGTGAGACAAAACCAATGTCTCACATAACAGTATTTTTAGATTAAAATTTATTATATGACGATTGGCATAAATGAGTTTTAAAGACGAATACGACTGTTGCATTAACTTTTTGATATGTCCATCAAAACGTAAATTACTGTCTAAAATAATATCTAAGTTGGAAATCAAATTAACTAAAGGCAAAGATACACCCTCAATATTAATATTTAAGTTGTGTTTTAAATTGTTAATATTATTTTTATTACCAAATAACATAATGGAAGATTTACTAGAATTAAGTTTAAGATTATGTTCCTTTGACACTTGATTAATAAAAGCTAAGTCACTATTAATATTTTCAAATGCCTCAGGGTGATTTGCGTGATTAAAATGAATATACATTTGAATGTCATCAGCGTAAGCTTGTATTTTGCAATGTTTAACAGAAATTAAGATATCAGATATATAGATAATAAATAAAAGAGGACCCAAGACTGATCCCTGAGGCACTCCCGATAATATATCTAAGCTTGAAGAGAGTAATTCGTTAAATGAAATAAGAATTAATTAAAGACACAGATTCGTTATTAAAACCAAAATATTTAAGTTTCGCACATATAAGTTGATGGTTAATTGTGTCAAAAGGTCAAGAAGCACAAGCACACTAACTAATTTATTATCATAGGCATGTATGATATTATCTGTAACATTTGCTATAGGGGTTGAGGTACTATAGCCTTTTCTAAATCCGCATTGAGAGTCACAGACTTATTTGTTTGATATGAAGTACTCGTAAATCTGATCATGTGGCACATTTTCAAATATTTTTGAGATTGTAGCTAATATACTTATCATTCTAAGATCTGAATAAGACATAACATTTACTTTTTTAGGTAACTGTCTGCGTATTGACAATTTCCATTGAGCAGGAAAGTAGTGTTTCTCAATACAGCAATTGATTATATGAGTTAGAAACTTATCAATATAAGGGCTGCAGTATTTTAACATTGAAGCAGAAATACCATCAATACCATAAGCATTAGACTTTAATTTATTTATAATTTTATTAACTTCATTAATTATTGTAGTTAGCCGAAAATAAAATTTGTTATTATTATAAAATAGATTATTGTTATAAAATTCGATTTTATTATCACAAATGTTGGACGTTGACTGTAAAAATGTTGCGAAGTAATTGTTTATTTCATCAGGATTAGAAAATTGATCAGGAATTGTAACGTTTTTATCAGATCGATTTTTTAAGGCTGATAATGTGTTACGAGAGTTATTTTCCTTACATACTGTACTGAGGTAGGCCTTTTTTCAGATCGAACCATGGCAACCGTATAATTTTTTGATTTTTTATAACTCACACAATCATTTTCAGCCTTAGTTGATTTATATTTTTGCAAAGCAAGGTCTCTTTCCCTCGTTATTGGCTTTAAGTTATGAGTAAGCCACGGCTTTTGGTTTTTGTTACCCTGACTCGTTTAAGAGGAGCATGTTTGTCAAAAAGACAAGTTAGCATATCATTACGTACAGAAATTTTATTATCAATATCATTTTCTCTAATTATAGAATACCATGGTAGGTTCTCCAAATCACGATTAAACAATTGTATGTCAACATTTTTAAAACAACGAAAAGTGACAACTTTAGGTTTCATTTTTTTACGTTTAACTGAAAATACCATCATGTGATCAGAAATATTGTCAGCATTTAAAGTAGGTACCACATGCTTGAACAATTTCATTGTTAGTAATAAAAATAGGATCAATTAATGTGCTAGTGCTGCCAGTAATTTTTGTAGGCTCATTTAAAATTTGCGAAAAATTGTAGGATTAAAAACAAGGGCTTACAGGGTTAGACACATTAAAAAAATCAACATTTAAATCTCCCATACAGACAACGCCATCACATTTAGGACACAAAGTGGATAAAATATTGTCAAAATCATCTATAAAAGTATTAATTTTTTTTTTTTTTTTTTTGTGGGAAAAAGAATCATCTCACAAAATTCTTTTTATTGTGTTACCGGTTCCGTGAACAAAAACTTACTTCACATCTTCAGACACAAGACTACAAGGAAACAATTTAAAAAAGGGAGTTGACTGCATGTTGTCAATATATAGTTAGAATAGAATAGAATATGTTTATTTACAGAAAGCACACAATTAAAATATTAACAATAATAATAATATTCACGTAAATAAACAAATTACTCATTGAAATACCTAAGTATTTGTGCATGAGAAGATGGAACTTGCATAATTATAGGATCCACCACACTTAGAACCACCCGGCCACCCCCACCGAGGCTCACTAACCTTAAAATAAGTTAATAGAAACTTATTTTAACTATATATTGACAACATGCAGTCAATTCCCTTTTTTAAATTGTTTCCTTGTAGTCTTGTGTCTGAAGATGTGAAGTAAGTTTTTGTTCACGAAACCGGTAACACAATAAAAAGAATTTTGTGAGATATGATTCTTTTTCCCAACAAAAATGAATTACTACTCACATGGGATCAATCTACCTCCGCTAAAAGTATTAATGTTGGTATTAGGTGGTCTATAAAATGCACCTACTGCCAGAGTAAAAGAATTTAATTTAAACTTTATAAAAATATGTTCTAATTTATCACTCACCATAAAATCAAAAGTAATTGATATTAGAAAACTTTAGAAAATTATTTTTTTATGGAAATGGTAGTAGTGTCAAAAGGCGCACATTATTATGTAGACAAGGGATCTCGAACGACACAACCACCAAATATTTTTGTGAATAATATCCTAGGCTTATCATCGATATTTCCAGAGATATTTTTGCTCTGTCATTAAAAATCGTTAAATTATAATACTTTTCATTTAGAACTGATCTAGTAGCCATGATTTTGACATAAAGTGAGAATAATTGAAAGTTTCTTATTTACATTTAATTATTAACTATTGTGACAAAGTATTTACACTTATTTTAAGTTATAAATTCACACTTTCCAATAATGAATTTTTCGCGAGAAAAAAGGGTCATTATGGTTTATGTTTTGGGTGCGAGTGATAAAAGTTCTTTGCTATCAACTCGAATTTATAAGGAGCGATATCCGGAAAGAAGACAGCCCTCTAAAAAATCATTTGAGAGGTTGATGGACCAATTTGACAATATGAGGGAAGTGGAATATGAGAAAAAGGAACGAACAAAAAATGTAGTAGATGAGGAAAACAAAACAATACTTTTGAGTGTGATTGAGGATCCTCATCGCAGTATAAGAGAATTGGCAAGAGAAAACGATATTATAAGCCGATCTTCAGTCCATCGGATTCTACAAAAAAAAACAAATTTCATCCCTACCACGTTCAACTAATACAGGAACTGATTGATAGGGATTATGAAAACGGAATAAAATTTTGTCAATGAACAAAACAAAAAATAAGACAACAAAGAAATGTTTCTGACTTTGTTTTATTTGCCGATGAAGCAACGTTTCATGAAAATGGACATGTTAATCGTCATAATTTTCATTATTACGATACAACCAATCCTTACATCTCACGAACAAATAGCCAAACAAGATGGTCGTTGAATGTTTGGGGAGGAATTGTTGGGGATTATGTGATAGTACCACATTTTTTGATGGACGTGTGAATGGTCAAATTCATTTGGAATTTTTGCAAGACAGCTTGAAAGAACTACTGGAGGATGTCCCCAGGGATATTAGGGAGAGAATGTGGTACCTCCATGATGGAGCACCTGTGCACCACACTGCAGCTGTTCACGAACCTTTAAACGACGCTTTCCGAAATGGTTGGATAGGAAGAGGAGGACCCCTAGTTGGCCTGCCAGAAGCCCTGATTTGGCCAAAATAGACTTCTTTTTGTGTGGCTATGTTAAAGGGCAAGTGTACAAAGCTCATATAATTACAAAAGAAAATATGAGAGAAAGAATAAAGGAAGTTTTCAAGAAATTGCTGTAGATGTTTTAAGAAATGTCGGTAGATCATTCGAAAATCGTCTACAGAAATACACTTAGATGTACTGAGAGGCCACTTTGAACAGTTCCTATAAACACAGTTCCTATAAACATTAGGTTCAAAATAACTTTGAGTTTTTAAAATAGTACCAATTTTTGTATTACCTAATAGCGTATTTTCTGTTCCTATTATTTATGTCAACTTTTTTGTAATAATAAACGATTATTTATAAATTTTTAAGATCGACTCAAATGTGATTTAATTTAACTGTGGAAAAATACTACTGAGGCAACCAAGATGCACCCAGAAAAAAATTTGATACTACTTTCAATTATCCTCACTTTATGTTGAAATCTACTACTGGCTACTGGATCAGTTCGAAATGAAAAGTATTGTAATTTAACGGTTTTTAATGAAAAAGTAAAGATATCTCTGGAAATATCGATTTTAGGTATAGGATATTATTCACAAAAATCGTAAAGAATTAACGTGTCAATTCAAAAATACAATAACATACAGAGTGTTCCATTTGAAAAAATTGAGAAAATTCACTTTGAAATGTCCTGAATTAGTGCTAGTATAAAATACACCCTGTATAATTATATTCAATATTTAGTGGTTGCGTCATTGTAGTACATCCCTTGTCTACATAATTGCAAACTAAATCTTCTTAATTAATAGCAATAAACACACAGCAAATTAATTTGTTAAACCTTGTTCCGACCAAAATGTTCATATTTTTTTTGAATAACTCGGCAATGCCACATCAAAAACCAAAAATCTGGAGGTGGTTAGAAAGATAATTTTACGTTGAATTCATAAATGTAAAAATATATAGGGTGTTTCATTTAAAAAAAATAACCTCAAAGATGCTTCCTGTATATTTCAAAATATTTTTAAAATATGCGACTTTTGACGTTATACCACTTCCATAAAAGAATAATTTTTCTTAAGTCTTCTATTAAAGCCGATATTCGACATTGACGCATTATTGGGTATTGTACCTAGAATGCATTTGAATTTTTTGTTTTAATATACTTAATTTTACAGTTATCCTTCTCGCCAAGAACACCATTTTGGAGTCATGTTAAGCTGATGGCTTTATTAGCAGCTATTTTCGCACTGTCCGGATTTATGCTGCTCGTCTCAGTATTTGTCGGATTCTTTGGTGGATTTAATACATTTGCCTTTATGTCGGCTGAGGTACGCTTACACTTTTAATTTAACTACCCTTTCTGTTGTAACTTGTTTAATTCTGTTTCTAGGTTGTACTTCTAGCTCTAAGGACCCTTCATGTCATTATAAGATATGCCCTCCATTTATATGATACACGACACGAGAGCACTTCTTCCATAAGCTCCAGCGAAGAGATCAAAGTTTGGGAAAAAAGGGGTCCTATCTCTTATTATACTGAGCTATGTTTTGAACTAACTGCTTTATTAATCGATCTTGTCCATCATCTTCATATGCTGCTCTGGAGCAATATTTTCCTTTCTATGGCGAGCCTTGTTATCTGCATGCAGTTGAGATACTTATTCCACGAAATACAACGTAGATATAAGAAACACAGGAATTATCTGTGGGTGAGAAATCACCTTGAACAAAATTATCCCATGGCTACGAATGCGGAACTGCAAGAGAATTCTGATAACTGTGCCATATGTTGGGAAAAAATGGAGTCTGCTAGAAAATTGCCATGTGCCCATCTATTTCACAAGTAAGGAAAATACTTTAAGTACTTTAATTTTTTCTTAATCTAAATTAGTTTTTGCAGCGAATTGTCATTGCACTGTTTGCTTAGGAATTTTTTACTTTATAGTATTCAATATCCTATTAGCCCAATAAAACGGGACGAAATTTGTCGATTTGAATGAAATAATTCAGAGCGTGCGGAAATTTTGGGAACAGGCTTTTTAACATATCAAAAGTCTTCACCCGTAGACGCCGGTGCCGGGTGGGGGAGGGGGTAGATAATAGGTTAAAAAAAATTCACAAAAACTCAGAATGTATCAATTTTACTTTTGAAATAAATCGCCGGGGTAGGAGTTAACAACTCAATCAGTTCATTAGCTAACGTTTCGACTTTATTATATTAAGTCTTCTTTAGAGCTCTACAACAATTAGATTTAAAAATATTAATTGGATATATACAGGGTGTTGCATCATGAGAGGGACATAGCTTAATAGGAGGTAGAGAACATCAGTGGTAACTGGAACCTCCCATAGAAATGTCTCATTGGGCCTTCATTACGAAGTTACAGGGTGTTAAATAATTTTTGGCCAAACCTGTTTTTTGTCATAACTTTGACAGGGAATGAAATAACGGATTCATATTTGGTACGGCTAATGTACTAACGAGCCCCAAGAGGTACATGTATAAAAAAAAATATATCCAGGCCCGGATTCACTATAATTTATGTTTCTTCTTTGCATCAATAAAACATCACCCTGTATATATTTTTTTGAAATTTCGATACGATATTCGAAAAGAGCAAGAAAAAACAAACAAAATGGCCTATTTCATTTTTTTGTTACACCTTCGTGGTTATTTAAATACGTTGTTAAATGTGCAAGAAAATGGATTACAGAACCCTATTAAATGAGAGGCACGTGAAATAAATAGTTTTATAACTAAAATTTGCAAAAATTCTATTGAGCCTAGGTGGTCTGGGTGAATCCTAATTCCGGCATGTTTTAAAGGTCCATTTTGGTAAAAAACTGTGGTCCTAATAAGTAATCGGGTATGAAATAACAAAATTTGTAATCAATCACAGTAGGCTTGTTCAAAGAATAAAAGTGACAGATAATTTAAACCATTTAGGCCTAAGCAACCAGTTACTTTGATCAAGAAAATCATCTACATTTTATACTTAATAAAAATTGGAAAAGAGAACAAACTAAAATCTAAATAAATAAAATATTTTCCATTCAATTAACAATAAATAACAAAACAATAACTAAATGTGTTTAAAAATAAAACGTAATTGACACTAGAGTAAATTTTCGAAATGTCCTCCCGCACATTCTGTGCATTTTCTTGCGCGTTTAGAAAGGTCACCAATTGCTCGACGTATCATTTCTGGATTATTCCGTATTTCGTTGCAGGTTATAACGATGCGCTGGATTAAATGTTGTCTACTTTCAATTTCAATGCTATAAACCTCGTTTTTTAAGTGGCTCCATAAAAAGTAATCACAAGGGTTACAATCAGGAGATCTTGGTGGCCATTCATGTGGACCCCCACGTCCAATCCATCTATTAGGATACACATTGTTTAAGTGTTCTCTTACTTGAAGGTTAAAATGTGGTGGGGCCCCATCATGCTGAAACAACATGCCTCTTATACCGATATTTTCTAACATATTCGGTAAAATGTTTTGAAGAAAATCAAAGTAAATTTCACCATTCAATCTTTCTTCAAAAAAATGTGGCCCTATCAAATGTCTATTCACAAGTCCGACCCAAACATTTACAGAAAACCTGTGTTGCGAACGGCGTTGGCATACCGCATGTGGGTTTTCCTGTGCCCATTTATGATTATTTCGTGAATTGTTTACTCCAACCCTTGTAAATTGTGCCTCATCCGTAAATAAGGTTCTGTAAATGACTGGGCGATGGTTAGACAACCAATGACAAAATGCCAGGCGGGGGATATCGTCGCCTTGTTGAAGACGCTGTACCTGCTGGATATGATATGGATGGTAACGTTCTCTTTTTAGGGTTCTCCATACTCGCCAATGAGGAATACCAGTTACCAAACTGATTCGTCTAGTACTCATATTTGGGTTTTCTTGAACTACGTTTATAATATTGTTTTGTTCCTGCACACCTTGTAAAACACGCTCCACAACTGCAGAAGTAGGAAACTTTCCGTGTTGTCTTGCATACTGGAACACCGTACTAAAGGTTTTATGATTAGGGCATCGACGACCAGGAAAACGCAGCCGATATTCTCTTTCCGCCGACCTACCATTTCCATTACAGAAACCATAGATGAATATTATGTCAGCATATTCCACGTTTGTAAATTTTACTGGCATAGTTAAAATATTTTCACAAGTTTTCACTAACTAAATGCGGATTATTGACACATTAAATTACTAACAAACAATTATTCAACTGTTTAGGAGATTTCTTTTTATTATCTGTCACTTTGAACAAGCCTACTGTGATTGATTAAAAATTTTGTTATTTCATACCCGATTACTTATTAGGACCACAGTTTTTTACCAAAATGGGCCTTTAAAACGTGCCGGAATTAGGATTCACCCAGACCACCTAGGCTCAATAGAATTTTTGCAAATTTTAGTTATAAAACTATTTATTTCACGTGCCTCTCATTTAATAGGGTTCTGTAATCCATTTTCTTGCACATTTAACAACGTATTTAAATAACCACGAAGGTGTAACAAAAAAATTAAATAGGCCATTTTGTTTGTTTTTTCTTGCTCTTTTCGAATATCGTATCGAAATTTCAAAAAAATATATACAGGGTGCTGTTTTATTCATGCAAAGAAGAAACATAAATTATAGTGAGTCCGGACCTGGATATATTTTTTTTATACATGTACCTCTTGGGGCTCGTTAGTACATTAGCCGTATCAAATATGAATCCGTTATTTCATTCCCTGTCAAAGTTATAACAAAAAACAGGTTTGGCCAAAAATTATATAACACCCTGTAACTTCGTAATGAAGGCCCAATGAGACATTTCTATGGGAGGTTCCGGTTACCACTGATGTTCTCTACCTCCTATTAAGCTATGTCCCTCTCATGATGCAACACCCTGTATAACTAAAATTAATTCAAAAGACATAATTACAATAACTGAAAACTAACAATTTAAAACATAAATATAACTGGAACATATTACACAATTACTAATTAAAATACAACAAACGTACATATATTTATAACTAATTAATCATTATTGACATAAAACATACTACCTGAACCATAAACTTTTAGTAGCACTGTTGTAGGGGACATTTGTTTAGCATTAGATATGATAAAAGATATTTTGAAATCTCCAGATTTTAAATTCGCTTGTAGTTTTGTAAACCACTTTTTTTTTTTTTTTTTTTTAATGGCATTAGGTAAAAAACCACGCAGCCAGGCACAAGTTATTAGATATGCCATAATTTAAACATACATAATCATGCACATATAAAGAGTACACATACACCACCCTAAACTTATCTTACCAAAAATGGAAATTTTTAGAGAAGACTCAAAGGGGATACGTTTGCACATATTTTGTAAACCACTCATTTAATGCACACATCTGTTTGGTTGCTTCTAGTTTAATGATATGTATATAGGCATGGCACTTTTTTTAATTCGTTCCGTGTGGTTTTTTTGTTGTTTTTTTTTTTTTATTATATATAAATCTATTATTCAAAATTCCTTATATAGTACCGGAGTCTGATTATTAACATATATACGATATTTACACACAATAATAATTGTCATAGTGTCACATATTAATGAATTTTATGAGGTTGTTGAAAATTATGCTAAGGTTATTAATATCTATTTTCAAGTTAATACAATTATTAAATTTCTTTAAATATAACATTTCTAAGATCAACCTCGTTTAAATTTATTTCTTGATCTAAAATAGTGGCATTACTAAAATTAAACCTGTGACCAGTAGTAAAAGAAAGTGTAGCGAGGGCAGTTTTATTCTATTTATCTGTATTTATTATTTTACAGTCATTTTGTGATTAAAAATCCGGTTCTTAAGTTTTTGTTTAGTTTGTCTTATGTAACAGCGAGAACATCTTATCTTATAAATTAAATTAGATTTATCTAATAATGTTGTTGGATTCTTAAGTGGGGTGTAAAGGGAATTAATAGTTTTGTTGGATAAAAACTGTCTTCAGATTGTCATTTTTTAGTACATTTTTTAAACTTTGATTCAGGCCCTCTATATTAGATAATTTGAAGTATTTAATTGTATCATTATTAATATTTCGTATAGGACTAACATTTGAACTTTGTGTGAATATTGTTTATTATATTATTCGGGTGATTGTTATTTGAAGCTATAGTTTTGATGATGTTGAGATTTGTTTCATGATAGCAGGGGTTACTTAATGTTAGTGCTCTATATTTTAGAGATTTAATTACTAATTTAATTCCTTTTTTTGTATATATCATCGTTTCTTTTGATTTTACAACAAAATTTCATAAGACCTAAATGAGCTTACAAAATTTCCTACAAAATAGATTTTTTCGTGTATGTGTAATAAGTAGCGACAAGGAACTGACAATTGAAAATACGGTTGATTTTTAATTTTTAGCAAACAGGCAATTTTCGTCATGTTTGAAGTAGAAAAAAGTACGTTTAATAATATTTTTTCACCTTTTGAAGTATCAGAAGTTATTTTGTGGGCATTTTTGAGTCGTTTCATGTACTTCTAAATTTGAAATGAAATTGTTCATAATCGAACTCTACAACTTTCATTTGAAACATTTTGCTATCCGAATGACCATTTTCGAGATTTTAGCGAAATTCTGTTGGATCGCAAAACTCTCAAAATTTCAAAAACCTATCTCGGCTCCAATAGGTCATATGAAGTTTTAAAAAAAAAACGAAATTGTGCGGATTTTTATTATCTATAATTTTCATGTGTACATATTTTACAGTAAAATTGATACATTCCGAGTTTTTTGCGAAAAACCGATTTTTTAACCTATTTTCTCCCACCTCCCCTCCCCTGGTGTCTATGGGTGAGAACTTTTTTACGTTAAAAATTAACACAAAATAAGCCTGTTCCCAAAACTTCAGCCTGCTTTGAATTATTTCATCCAACTTTTCCCAATTTAGTGGGCTATATATCCATAAGTATCATTTTTCAAATTTAAGAAATTTGGGAAGATTAGAAAATGAGATAACTGTGTCATATACAATCTTGTTGAGACTAGTATGCTACACGTTTAATTTTGTACACACAATAGCATGGCATTGGTCGTGCATTCGAGAATGAAGCATGCTTTTTATAGATTTTAAGTGTCATAATGCAGAATTACGTGGCTATCAACTTGGCTGAAATTTTTCGGAAAAAATTTCCAAACAACACACTTTATATTATTAGAAAACCATGTTATAGAAAGATTCCAAGATAAAATTTAAAAAACCACAAAAACTATAACTATTTATTTTGAGAATAGAGAAATTTTGAAAAGTAACAATCATTTGAGACGAATAGTATAAGTAAAAAAAATCTATTTTTGCACAATCACCACACTTTCCTATATACTACGTATGTGGCAAAGTAAAATAATATGAAGCTTCGTTTTGCTAACAACAGATTTTACCACCAAAAATTGTTATTTTTTAATTTAGCATTATTGTTTATTTGTAGCACTTGTCTATTGTCTTGGTTAGAACAGGACACTTCGTGCCCAACTTGCAGAATGGCATTAAATATTCAGAATCCTTCTGCTGTCCAAATAGACCCTCCAGAACTACAAACAGATCCCCAGGAAAATATACGGAGACCATTTAATCACTTTTTCCACTTCGATGGTAAGTTAATTGACATTGAAAAAATGAAAAGTTAACAAAACGTAGCCCTCTCAATACATTTTTATAAAATATGTTCAAAATTTTTCATTCTACAGCCTATACATTTAGCTTGGTAGATATTGCATGCGACAATAACTGGTTTAGAGATCATGTCCTTTGTACATTGAAAGGTACAAAAGAAAAGAGATCGTGGTTGGGTACTATTTGTGGTATGTATCAACCTTCTAAAATTATTTGGTGTCATTGGTGTCTAATACAAGGAGTAAAAACTAAAAAAAAAAAATGATTACAGCTGATATTAAATAGGTAAGTAGGTACTTACATTGCAGCTTTAGATCCCTTGACCTCGGCTATGTTGAAATGGTCGTCTTTTTTCATAAATACGACCACAGCTGTTAAATTTCCCGAAGTAGCTTTTACAAACGTCGTATTAGCCATTTCATTATATAATCTCACGTAACGTAAATAATGTTTTATTTACCATTTATTTAGTATGTAAATATATGGTGTGGTGATTTCCGCTATTAATGTAAGCAATGACGTCACACCAATCAAAGGGCGTTCTGCCTACCCCTTTTATTGTTCAAATTTTATATTATAATCCAGGCGTTTTAGACTTTTGCTGCCAAATTCGTGCCCTACGAAAGTAGTTTCTTTTAATGTGTTTATTTGGACGTCTTGAACAACACTTGGTAGTTCCGCCACGATACACCTGGTGGAGTTCGTGAAAACCGCATCGGAACGTCGCGGAAACTGCGGATTCGCAATTAACTCAGTTTTTACGGCCCAAACAGGAACAACACCTATTATAAAAGTTGTACATCTGTAAATTCTCTACCTTTAAGGTCCTATACATTTTTTTCGTACGCCTAAACGTTTTGGAGATACGAGGAGGACTAAGTGAAAAATGCATTTAGTTCCACCAAACGTCTTTCGCACTACATTTATTGCTATTATCTTACTTTGTATGTCTCAGAATGAAAATTAAATGTTGCTAATAGAGCTCGGTGATCTTTATTCTCCACTAGAATATCTTATACATTTTATTTACATTTATTTACAGTGAATAAGTCAAAAATGCATTCATTTCCGCACCATCTTAGAGGTGGAATGCTCGGCGCGCTTTTTTTACATGGTTCCCTCAGGAGGCCTAATCCATGCCAGATCTAAAATTAGTCAATATTTCCGACTCCTTGAGTATCTAAAACATTATCGTCCAATGACAAATCGTTGCCATTACTTTAATTCTGATAAGATTCAAAGTCATCCATTTCGTCATTCATAGCAATTATAGCTGCGGTATTGAAGCAGGAGCGACTGTGGCAATGTCCATAAGCTGTTGAACAATTCAGTCCTACTTTCCTACATCTACATTTTCCTGCACGACCCTTCGTACAGTTGCAAAAAATTGAATTTAACAATATGGCTGGTGCTGGTGGTAACTGCATTGGTACTGGCTGCAAAGTATCATTCTTTCTAATCCAGCCCCACTGGTCAGGATCAATGTCTTTTCCCAACCATGTTTGAACTTGATACACTCTACACAAATGCTGTTGAGCTGCTGAAGATGTTGGAGGAAGTGATGATAATTTTACAGCTGTTGAAAATTTTGTAGATTTGGCAAATGTTAAATATCGATAATTGTCCATGGAAGTTTCCATTTTGTTAGCACCATATATTGCAAGAATAATCTTCATTCCATTACAAATCAGTTCGTCCGAAGCGCAATTTTCTTGCATGAACACTGCTCGTAGGGCACGAATTTAGCACAGAGGTCAATTTTACAGCTATTGTTTATTTGTTGAAATTTTAATTTAGTATATGATAAAATAATGTTTAAATGTAGGGAAGTGCTTTAATATAGTAAGTACTTCATTTTAATGATATCAAAAAAAGCAAATTTGCATAGTGAAAACACCGAATTCTGTTCAAAGAAGAATCAAAAATAATAAGTTGTATAAAAGTACATACTTTCAGGCAGAGTATCCATTGGAAAATAATTTATTTACCACACAAACAATCCTTCCACTTTAACGTCAAATAAGATACTGTAATAAGCATATTTTTTACTTAACTGCTTTTATGCTAGAATGAACCCTCACCGATTTAAGAGAGTTTATTGCATATTTCCCAAAACACTATAATATCTAGCCTATTCCTTTTAAGTATGAGTGAAATAATTTAATTACAAAAATATAGGTGTATTGAATTTTGCCTAGCTAGATCAATTAAATTGACCACTGTGTCATATAGGTAAGCGAAATATGGTAATTCAAGTAAATCTATTGCATCTTTTCAAAAGGACATAAGCAGCAGTCTTTCTGAGTGAGAAGGGAATTAGACGAAAATGAATTTACAGGTTCCAAATAGTACCTGACAGCATGCTTGATACATTTTTACCTTTCAATGTACAGTGGACAATCAAAATTCAACTTTTATATTGACTACTAGTTGTTTGACTAGCTATAAGCTCTACTCTATTCTCTGAGTGTCATATTCTATATAAATAAATTTAATTTTAATTTACACGGAATGCGTTATTTTAAGAACAACATTCTTATATGTATAGGATTTGTGATACTTTGAATAAAATCATTGTATTATTGTATGATATTTTTCAAGGTTCGCGATATGTGTCATGGCTCCCAAGCTTCTCTGTTGAGGTTAGTCATGTACAAGCTATACGTCAGAATCACATTGCAGCCTCAAATTCTCAATTAGATGCAATGGCTAGACAGGTAAATATATTTGTGTGTATCACATACATGCATATCGACAATTCTTGATTATCTGGCCCGGGGGTTGACTATCTGGTTGTTTTTAATAAAATACTTATCTTCCTTATGTGTATTGAAATAATAAATAATAATTACAGCATGTGTAATTGTTGATTAGCCATAATGATCATGTAAGGCGAAAAATATGACAAGCTCATAACACCAAACCCGCTTTGTTAATCAGTATCTGTCCATTAACGGGCTGACTAGCACAAGCGATGTTGTTTTTTTCACTCCCTTTGGCTAGTCATCAACTGCACACAGGGTATATTTATATTTTGTTTTGTTTGATCCATAATCTCTCTGGATTGTTATGAATAATTATTGGCCATTAGTTTGATTCTCAATTTTTATTTAAGAAATTGTATTAAAAATGTATAGTCAACACTCCTACGCATTAATATAATATATAACTTGTAAAAACAATATTTATTTACACAAGGTTCAAACACTATTTCCACACATTCCTCTGTCTGTTATCATCGATGATCTGCGTGTGACACGTTCTGTGGAATTAACAATCGAAAACGTATTAGACGGTCGATTAGTGGCTCCACCGATGTTTAGGGACATGGATGTGACTCAACAAATGAACAACCCAATCTCATTACTTCAGTCAGATTTGGAACCTAGTACTACAAGGAATTGGGATGAATTTAACACAGATAATGTAGAAACGTAAGTGATTGAAAACCGAATTTATTCCATGAAACCACCTTTTTTTATGAATCAACTGTTACGGTTTTTTTTTTGTTTTTTAGAGAGGATACAATGACGTTAGGCAGCCGTTTCTCAAAATCGTCGTCTGAGCGTGAGAAGATCCTCCATAGAAGAAAAGAAAACATGATCCAGTTGGCTAGGAGGAGGTACATCGAAAAACAGAAAGCCGCTGCGGCAGCAGCAAAGACTGAGCTACAGAGTTGAAGAAACAGGAAAGTCAAATGGATGAAATAAGAGAAGCAAAACAAAAAGTCACCAGTTATCACAGATAAATTGTTGTTCAAATTTTTTGCGGTTATAATACTGCTACAATAGTTAAATGTATTAGAAATTTTAAAAAATGCAAAAATTTATGAAGAATTTATAATGGTAAGATCCGATTTTATTTTTATTACTATATTAGTTTTCTGTTCTGTAAATAGTGTGTAATGTTTTGTTTTATTAAAAATAATTCAAAAGAAGACATATTTTGGTATGAGATATAAACATTTTTGTACACTTTTCGACAAAAGTGTACAAGCTCAAACGACAAGATATCATATATTTTTTACAAGAATATTGTTGCAAAATTTGTAGTCATTAAGACATAATGTATAATATGATCTGTAAATATTAAATTGCTTTATTTTTTTCATTAGCCGTTTATGTAAATTTTATTAAAATAAATTATGTTTAATTTATTTATGTTGACATTTCTGTAAGAAATGAAAAGGCAACCAAAATATATAATATCGGTTGTAGGAGTCTTCAAGGCCATTTTAAATGATTTACTTTGATCATTGTAATCTAAAACAGTATTCAGATATTGGTACTCTGACATATTGGTTTTTCCTTCAGCTGTTCCACTACATCTGTCACTTGAAATCAATTTACAAGTTCGGTATCAGATATTTATGAACCTTACAATAATTTTCATATCAAAAGCTAAAAAAACTAGTCAGAAAAATTAGCGCACCTAAAGGTTGTAGCTAATGAGGATGCACGGTCTTTATTTATGTAAAAGCTTATGGAAGCAGCCATGTTTAATGTTCTGTAACATGCTGTCAAACTAGCACTTTACTTAATCTAAAATATTATTTACTATTATTGAAAGAGAAAGCAGTCTTCTAAAGTTTGCCTTCAGATACGCTGAAGGCTGCGCCAAATAATTAGTTTCTAACATTATTTATAGAGTGTAGTAGTACTGTTGTGAAATTTTCGGTAACAACTTTCCAGAGGGAATTTTATTATTGATTCTTATGTATTTTAACCTATACTAATCACGAAAAAAATGTTTTCTCCAAACGTTGTGAAGTAGCTTTTGCTCGGACCCTAATTGACCAAGATTGATGTGGTTTTTTTTAATGGTAGATTTTCAAACATTCTTTCATTATACATATATTGCATTTTGTTTATATAAATATGGAACAAAATAAAAAAAAGGTAAAAAACTATACACTTTTTGGAAAACATTGTTTTTATTTTTAACTATAGTACGTTAAAAAACTTAAGATGTAAAATAAGAAAAATGTATACAGATTGCCTCTTTGATAATTGGCAAAAGATTTAAAATTATATTTCATCCGCCATTTTTAACCCTTCTACTTGATTTACAGCATCCACGTTAGGTCCATTCGGTTTACTCATAGATACACTTTACTCTCACCAACTTCGGTGAAATTACCCACCCTCATAACAAAGCTATTATATTATGAGGATCATTGGTGTTTTTTAAATATTTTTTAAGATGGCTGATTGACCTATGCATCAGAAAAGTGCATATGACTTTTGAAGCTCCGCCAACTTTTTGGAGAATTTTTTTTCCCATAATCAAGGAGGCCAATAAAACTTTCCCTGGAAAGTTGCCACCAAAAATAATCAATTCGATTGTACTAATAAACTTATTTTGAAAATGTGCCAAGTCTCAAAAATGCAAAATGCCAAAACAGACAAGAATAAAAGTGCAATTTTTTTAAATAATAAATCAAATCAGTTCTAGGTTCGTTAGTCATGAAAAATGGGGCTTTCATAAATGATTACAAGATACATCATACAAACGGCAAACGATTATAGAGCAGCTGACATTACTGTCCGCTGTAAGTTAAATCATTGGAATACTACTATAGATTAAAAAAAAACGAATTGAAATGAAAAAAAAATTATTAAAACATCATAAAATTTTCACGAAAATCAACAGTTTTTTAAACAAATGGACTCATCAGAAATAAAGCATAATATGAAAACAGTAATTCACTATTACCCAGGCAAGAGCTGTAAACATAGTTGTTTTACCAGCTGGCAGTGCTAGCTCATGCGGAGATGAACAAGTTACCAGGACATTGATCACCAGTATAAACAGTACTCGTTGGGTTCTTAGATAATTATTTGCTATTATCAAAATTTAATTTCTTGTGGTATTATGAGCATTTTGATAGATATGTGTGTGTGTGTGTGTGCTTGCGTGCGTGTGTATGTTTCTCAGGAAGATGTAAGTATTCATATATCTGATTATATGCATGTATTTTTAAAACATATTGTGTAAAGATAGTGACATCAATCTTTTATAATCTCTCGAAGAATTTCTAGGCTCTTTAAATTTTTCATGAAATACCTTAACATTCCTTAATACCTACTAAAAACAATTTCTAAGTTGAATAGACAACTCATCTTGTAATCTTTTTAGAAAGCCTCACACACTTATTGCCAAACCCACACCATAGGGCATCATTACTCGCCTGTGAACAGGCAATAGCAATTTGATAATATTGTTATATATTCTTATTCATTTTTTATTTGCAAGTTCTTATAAACATATTTTAGCTTTTATAACTGTATTATGTGTTAGTATTATAAAATAATATTCAAACCTTTTAAAATTACTGTTTATTCCTCATTAGTTAACAATCTTATACTATTAAATATTTTTTGTAAAATAATTACATCTAAATGTTGTGTTAATGTAGCACATTAGACTAGTATAATTTCATACAAGGTCATGTAGACATGGATACATTTTATTTAAAATTACATCATTAATAGGGAGGCATGCAAGCCTTGATAGTTGATTGTACACATCAACATTTTATGTTCGTTGCAACAAAAAACCAATTTCTGTTTTAAAGTAGAGATTAAAAATGTACAACTAACAAGTTCTATTTCATTTAACTTCTCTAATTTTAGTGATAAACTATAAAATTATTACAAATTCGATGAATATTGCATACGTAAGCAGCTGCTGCTATAAGAAATATAAAATTTGACGAAAATGAAGATATGGAACCACTGTCTAGTTGATGAACAAACAAGAAGTTGCTTGTGATTGATTTTTTAACATTGAGAATGGTCACACCGTACTATTTGCGGATTTTCATAATTAGTCTATGGGCGAGAACTTTAAGATTGAATGCTGAGTTAGGCAGTAAAGTATTTTTTATTTCAATTGTCCGTTTTTTAAAATATTAATACATATATATAGCAACTTAAGAAATTGATATATTACTTTTTCTAACTCATTTTTCACATCATTTCAGAAAAATAAGATCATATATAAATCATACCATACCAAACTATAAATTTTTATCTTTCATTTGGTTTTTTAAAATTTTGTACCATAATTTGTAACGAAGTTAAGATAGTATTTGTGCTTTAACAAAAATGTTTGGCAGAAGATCACGTATTACTCGTTAACGGATTAGTGGGGTCGATCTGGCATTAAAAGTGGCTTGAAACGGACTCGTTTTTTTTTGAATATTTTTTTTTGTGATGTTATGAAGTTGGAAAAGTCTATCATCCGGAAAATTTTCCGGTCGAACTTTTCACGAGGAGGGGGGGAAATTACATGTAAAGATAAGCAAAATCAGTTTTTCGGACATGACTCGTTTAGTTTGATTTGGATCGAAAAAATAAATGAATGCGGATAAACTGAATTTTGATTCGTCAACATCGGTCTAGCGGTTCCCGAGATATTGCGATCTCCCCCACCGCTTTCCCTCCTGGCGTGAAATGACTTTTTCTAAAAATAATAACAACAATAAATTGGTTATTTCGCAACCATTTGTTTATTTATGGCGAAAATTGAAAATATATGAGCGGAACTCAAAGTACGCACATTAGTACACAATGTCACGTTTGCTGCGCGATATGCAAAAAAAATTGAAGAGGATAATAATACATGTGGTAGAAAACCCAAATAATAGGAAAGAATATTCGTAGAATGCCACAAATAACTTTCAGACAATAAAAATTGCAGTTTTAATTTCATTTATGTTTACCCTTCCCCCTCTCTCCCTAATCAACCTAACGACTTGAAATGTGGACACAGTACTTAAGTCCTAAGAGTCTATCGGTGGAAGATAAAAAAAAGTCGCCAAGTCACTTTCTTCCCCGAAAAAATCGCGAAGACGGCTCTCGCCGCAGCGAAAGATCCGTATACAAATCCATACTTTCAAATCGCAATATCTCGGGAACCGCTGGACCGATTTCGACGAATCAAAATTCAGTTTACTCGCATTCGTGAGCCCTTCATTTTATTCACTTTTTCGATCCCAATCAAACTAAACGAGTTATGTTCGAAAAACTGATTTTCCCTATCTTTACATGTAAATTTCACCCTCCTCCTCATGAAAAGTTCGACCGGAAAATTTTCCGGATGATAGAGGGAGTCCGACTTCATAACATCAGAAAAAAGAAATTCGAAAAAAACGGGGTCCGTTTGCAAATCCAGATCGACCCCACTAGGTTGCATTTACAAAAATTTGATAAAATTTCTTTATTTACAATTAGTTTCGTTTTATTTTGAATGCTGTCGGGTTTTATATGCCTAAAAGCTACCTTTACTTGTTTAGCTTCATTCAAGGTCTTTCATATCTCAGCATTTGGTAACTACAAATATGAACAATTGGCTCTAATTCAATATAGGTACTTGCCTTTGGGCAGACCAGGAGCTTAATTACCGCTGTATCAACTTTATCAATGATACAAGGCCATCCTGCAAGGGGGGGACACTGGTTTTTTTTTAATTACAGGGGCTTAACTAACAATGCCGGCCCAGTAAAATTTCGTGCTACAGCCCCTAAATATTTCACCTCTCCACTGATCAATTTATTTTTTAGTAGATTTCACAAAATTTAATAATATGCATTCACTTTCGGTAAAACTTACTTGTTTTTCTATTGGAGCACTCGATGTAGTTTTTACAAATTTTTGACATCATGCCGAACTTTTTGTGACTTCTTTCAGAGCTCATATTTCTCCGTTACGATTTCTTGCACCCAGTGGTTTCGATGACATTTTTATTTGCTACCGCCAACAATAGCGGATCTATCAGGCAGACGCCAGGCTTGAATGCATGGGGGCCCTAAATTAATTACTATTATCTGCAAAGATTACAAAAATGAAAAGAATATCCTACCAAAGCTACCTACAGTCCAACCAGTATTGCTGTTTATCAAACAGAAATTGCAACCGAGCTGAATGTTTGGATTTAAATGGGAATTTGATTGTGAAATCAAATCTGAAAGAGTTTTCGAGAGTATACCAACTGCAAATTCCAAAAATTTGTAAATATCCATAAATATACAAGATTGTAAGGCGTGGAATTCTAGGTATAAAAAACCTTCACCATTTTCTTTGCTTAGATAGATAGATAGATATGTCTTTATTAGTTCATGTAAAAGAAATTACAAAAAAACCCAGAGTGGGTTAGGCAGTGCAATGATTCTCCCGTGAAATAATGGAGTGTGTGAATTGGACGAACTTGTAAATATTTTGCTATGCAACAAGAGTACCTCCCTCCCCCGTTTTTGAGGATGCTGAACACGATGGTGCTTGCAGAATGAATTTGTCTTTGGAGTTGCGCAACCCCCCAAATGGCCAAAAACCGCCAACGGTAAAACTTAGCGTACCCCCCCCCGTTTTCGAGGATGCTGATCATAGTGGTGATACTGAATACTTCTTCCGACCCCCTCCAACCCCCCTAACGGCTAAGGAGCATCCCCAAAAGGAGTGAAAATCATTTTTTTATATATCACCGATCACCGGAAAAATGTATATATGTTATATGAAAATATACCCTGTATTTCTGAGACATTGGCCTCACCACTCTCAGCGGTATTATATTACATAGATATCAAATAACGACTCCTCTCAGCATCCGCTCTCCCGAGAATTAGATAAGATTGTATTCTTGCAAAACTGCATAATTGCAGTTCCTTTGTTCCCAAAGGTTATAAATGGGAGTAGTGTACTTTCAGACGGCAGTCTTAAACTCATGTTGGAATAAACAAGTCAAAATTATTATTGTTCTAATTTATAAAGAGTCAACGTTGACTCCATTAATAAATAAATAAAGTTTTTAAAAAAGTGATTTCAACAATCGATTATCTAACATTGGCGCAGTCGGTAGGATCTGAAAAACACCCTGTAACCCAGAGGTGGTGGATTTCAATCCTTCAATCAGCAAAGAATCTACGAGAAACAAGAAAAATACAATTTCAAGCAGACAAGCAACGTCTCAACAAGCTCACAAGAAGCATCATATACACATCGAGAAATAATTAGCAAGTAAGAAACATTCCTGGCCCCTGAAAGTCGGTGTCTTCGGCACTTGGAACACGTCACCGTGGATAGGAACACCTAGTGATACCCCTGACGGTACATCCCAGTGTAGCAACGCTTACGAAACCGCATTCGACCTTCCATCTGGACCCCAGGCATGAAGATAGTAATGTAAGTAATTTAAGAATCATCTCGATTTATTTTCTATTTCAAACTGCACTAAACATTTATATTTTATCATTCGTACATTGCATTCACATTTGCATTAAACCCACGACAGTTCTGCAATCTAATTTAGTTGAATATATTATCTAAATATCGTATTACTTTAGCCGATATTTTATTTTATTTTAACACATAAATATTTTCATTGCAATCAATATATTAATTTGACATATATCAAGTTTAATCTTTATCTTGTAACGTTTTTATTGCAATTTAATACTACTACTACTAATAAAGGTTAACGTATTGTTTATACCATATGACTATAATATCTGAATAAGTGCAAATACCATCGCAAAAATAATTTGTTACATACTTTATACAGAAAAGAATACAATTTCGTTTCCTTTTATTCATTATTATTGCCAGTGGCGTACTCTTGCACCTTTTACAATTAATTTTTATTATTTTTTGTGTGTACCAAATTAATTTTTGTTTGTTTATCTGAAATTTATATACAAATCTTAATAATACAAAATGGCGAACCAACCAAATACTACAGCAAATAATACCAATAACGCTGACGAAACCCTTACCATAGAACCCTACAGGTTAAGTGAGATTTTCTCAATAGTTCCAGAGTTCGACGGGAACCCCATTTTCCTACAAACCTTTATTTCCGCGAGTGTTTACGCATACGGTATGTCTATAGAGGACCAGCGTATTTTACTTACTCTACACATAAAAAATAAACTTCGGGGAAAAGCTGCCGAATTAATAAATTCGAGGAACCCTGCCACTTGGGCAGAAATTAAAAGCCTACTTGAGGCCCACTTCGGTGATTCACGCGACTTGACAGCCCTTATACAGGACTTACAACGGATTCACCAACTACCTAATGAAACTGCCCTGACATTCGTATCTCGTTTACAAACACATAATGCCAAAATGCACGCTGCTGTGCAAAAACAGACTTTGACGTTGGAAGAAAAGACAGCCCAATCATCCCTAATTGAAACCATGACTCTAACAACACTACTTACCGGACTAGAACCCAAACTTGGACAAATAATCCGTGCCGGAAATCCCAGCGACATGCTAGAAGCAATCAATAGAATCAAACGTGAACTCCAACTGTCCTACTTCGAGTCACAAAAATTCCCAAAACAAACTATCAACAAAAACCCCATCCAGAACCAACAGAGGCGTCCCAACTCCCAACAATTCTGTAATTTTTGCAAACGTAACGGGCACAATTTTAATGAGTGCCGTACAAGACTACAATTCTCACAACAAAATCAGAACTTTAGACAAAACAATTTTGCCAGTCCTCCACAATTTTCTAGACCGAATTTCCAAAATTCTCCCAACCATCAATATCAAAGAAATTTCACGCCGCAACAAGATTTTCAACAGAATAGGCCTTCTGTAATAAGACCTAATCCGAACTTTCAGAGATCCCCAAATCAACAAAATTCAAATTTCAATCCTAACTTTAACAGACAAAACCCGCAGAGAACACATCACGTTAATTTTGACAATCATTTCGATTCTCAAAATTATGATACTAATTTTTACAATGAATCTGATAATTTCAGTGACCCGCAATTCCATAACTTCGGAAACTATCAAACTAATTCTAGCCTTGATAATATGGCAAACATGCCACAAATAAATTATGAAGATTACCCCCATTTTCCGCAAAATAACGACGATAACATGCCATACCAAAATGAGAATTATACAGCTAATTCTCAGATGTCGCAGGATTATACTGCTAATCCTCAGGATTTTCCATTAGGCCCGGAGTATTCAATGAATACTCCAACCCAAGAAATAAATTTCGAAGTGGACCAAATGTCCAACCCAATTCAAACATTAAACCTGAAAGAGAATTCCGACCCACATTCGAATCCCCAAGAACAGTGTTTCATGTAAAATCACCATCTAACCCTCCGTTTCAAATAAGTTCGAAAAACCTGTATTTCATGAAAGACCCAACAAATAAATTTAATATTCTAATCAATTTAGGTGCAGATATTTCCATTTTCAAACCCAAAGCAACAGAAAATTATAACCTAAGACACCCCGAAAATTTAAATATACAAGTAACAGGTCAAAAAATTAAAATCACTGAATCTGTTCTTATACCGTTCAATTTTAACGATCCACACAAAGTTTATGTATACGATTTAGATACAGACTTCGATGGCTTTGTAGGTAACGACTTTCTAGAATATTACGAATGCATTATAGATTTCAAAAACAATCAACTAATTACCAATTTTGAAAATATACCATTATTTAAAGTTAACGATTACTTACCTTTCCAACCAGTTACAAATTCAAACGAAAATATTAACAATCACCTTTCAGATAACACCATTAATCAAAATCTTATTTTTTTCGTACCAGACACTGAAGAAATATTTGAATTTTATTGTGACACTGACGCTATACCGCTAGCTCAGGAACAAGAAAAAATACACTTACCTAACACCTTTGCAAAGACAAACATACAAAGCGAATTTTTCGAGACAACGTCTGATGAAAACTATCAAAATTCAGACTCCCATCAAATAGACAAAAGTTCTAAACTTTCAGACATCTCCTGTAAAGACAAAAACCAAAATTTCATCTTTACCGAATCTCGTATCAAAGGAATAATTAAACATAAGGTACAAGAAACAAAAACAATTTCAAATGTAACCCCTACGGTTAACCAACAAAAAATGAACCTTTCAGAAACAAAATCATCTCCTACAGGCAAATTTAAATTGACAACCTTAAATCCAAACATGTCCAATAACAATTCGAAACAAACAATAACATTAAACAGAAAAATGTTTATTTCGCAAACAGTTTTCAAAATTAATAATAAAATATTCAGGAAATCGAAAATTCGAAAAACAAATAAAGTAAAGAATAATCCAGGAAACACACATACGATCTTGCGTAATCAAAATAAAAGAAAAATTTATATACCCCACACAATCAGAAAAATATACCAACGAAATTCATTTTTATCCCCGGTAAAAACAATACCGAAAATAGTAGAATATTCTAATTTAAAATTTGAACCAGTTCAAAAATTCAAATCTATATTTAAACTTAATTAATAACGATAATACCGATTTCAGTCTCAACTATATGCCGACCCTGCAAATAAAACAGTTACAAAAAATTTGCAACCCAAAATTACTTTCAAAATTATCTCACAAATATTTTTTTTAGTCGCCTAAACTAAATCTTTTAGAAAATTATTATAAAAAAAATTAACAGTTTATATTAAAAGTATTTTCCATTTTTCTTAGACCTTTCTAAATTAATACTACCAGAAAATTTTACGAAAAACAATTGTATAACAAACTAGTTAACTATCTAAACACTTCTTATGTAAATAATTTTATTCCTTTTCTCTATTACTAGGAAACTTCTCATGTAATAAATTCTGTTCTATGAAACAAAACCTTAATTATAACGAAATATTTTTGTTCATTTAAATAAATGCACATAAAATATTTACAAATAATTCAAAGAACTCATAATAGTAGTACTACTTTGATAACAGTACCTTGAACTTTTGCACAGAGGCACGTCCTGTATATTTATGGACTTAAACATATTAATAAGAATTGCATGATATCCAGCACCATAGTATCGCATTGCACTCATTATGATTTCTCCCTACACCAATATAAACGTTTTACAAGCACAAGTAATAACAGCTGTTAACTATATATTAATTAATACCAAGGGCAGAAAAATTAAATAATATGCAGTAAGAACTTTTCAGAATTTAATTAAAACTTAAAATCAGGACATACCTTTTCCAAATTAAATAATTGAACTACTCGTAAACCCTGAAAGAAACGCACAAACGTTCAGAAGAAATTTCAGAAACTGAAAATCAAACATTCTTCAAAATGTTCAAAAAATATATATTTTCTATTTGAGAAGCCCTCTCTAGAATCAAAATAAACCGTTTTTCCAAATGTTCTAAATTCCATTCCAAAATCTTAGCCGCGAACGAGGACACAGACGATGACGGAAATCCAGACAATGACGATGAAATCACAAACGAACAACTAATTCAAGAATTTAATACTTTCTCCCGACTATACAAGACCAAATCTTTAATTGACTACTCTAAAATTCAAACTTCAAATAAACAACTCTTGGACCGAGAAAACAAACACATCATAACTTTCTTTCAACAAAATAACATAAGAGATCTTCATCACCAAATTATTGATGACATTTTCGAGGAAAACCCCGAATTTTACGACGACAAAATAAATATCCTCTCTAGTAGATCGGTTAGACATAGGAAATACTATATCATTCCTCTACCCTTTGACCCTGAATCTGTAGTAGAACATTTGTTCTTAGCAATATACAAAAATCAAAATGAATTAGATCTTTCTAATACTTATCATGTCGAAAATAACTTAGACCTCCCCATACTCGAAATTCTGTCATTTATCTTCGCAGAAAAGGACCTAAAGCTCATTATCTGTCAAAACCTAGTACAAACACCTGACGAAGACCAAAGACCGATAATTCTTGACCAAAACCATACCGGCAAGAACAACCTACATCGCGGAATAAACGAGACGATGCGTAGGATCAAAAACAAATACAATTGGCAAGGACTAACCAAAGATGTTGAAAATTTCATTAAAAATTGCGAAATTTGTCAACGGACTAAAGTTTGCCGTAAAAATCTTAACAACCCTCTAGTAATCACTGAAACCCCGAGAACACCTTTCGAAAGAATTAACATTGATCTATTCGAATTTCCTACACGAAATTACGCTCTAACTATCCGCGACGAACTTACAAAATTCACACAAGCCTACGCAGTACCGGATAAAAGCGCAAAATCTGTGGTAAATACCCTATTGTTATATTTTCAACATTACGGTACCCCACTAAGGATTCACTGTGATTACGGCGGTGAATTCGACAACAACTTACTAAAAGACCTCTGTACCCTCTACGATATAAAACTGACATATTCTAGCGTAGGACACCCCCAATCTAACGGTTCTATAGAACGCTTTCACGCTACCTTAGCCGAAATGATCCGAATTCACAAAACTGAAAACCCAAATGAACACCCTTTTACCATATTACCATATGCAGTAATATGCTATAACAATTCGGTTAATAAAACGCATGGTTTTACACCATACGAACTGGTTTTTGGACACACAGCTAATAGACCACCAGAGACTCTGTACAACCAAAAAGACCTAATAACTAAATATGTTAGGGACTTAAATAATAGGATATCTCACTATTACCAAATTGCACGCAGTCGGACCGAAGCGCAAAAACAAAAAGCTAAAGTCAGATTCGACAGAAATATCCCAGAAAATCGCCCCACGTATAACGTTGGAGACGAAGTATATGTAAAGGAATCCCAAATCAAAAGTAAGTCACAAAATAAATTCAACGGCCCTTTCGAGATCAAAGAAATTTTCCAAAATTCTGCCACTTTGTTAAATCCCGAGACAAATCAAACAAGTAAAGTAAATTTTGATAGAATGAAACCATATACTGAAGATTAAAATTTATTTTCAGGTTTCTACTGCTGTTCGGATCAGCATTTTCTCAATACGAAATAACACCAATAAACAATACTATCGGTGTTTACTATCACAAAGACACGGACATTGTCATCTCACACAAGAAATGGACGTTACTCGTACATAAAAATATATCGACCTTTAAGACAGCTCTTGACAGAAACGACAAAATCTTACAGACAATCCTTACCACCCTTGACCCAGCATACAAAAACATGAACGAATTCGCGAGTGAGGTTAAAACGCATTTAAGCCTCCTAGGACAAATCTCAAAATCCATACAAACTAAATTTGACGAAATACATCTCGACACGAAACGCTACAAACGCGGAATCATAAACGGAATTGGTTCAATATTCAAAGCAATTACCGGAAATTTAGACGCAGAAGACGGTAAATACTACTCTGACTGTATCAATAAACTAAACCAAGACGAACGTCAGATAGAAAATTTGATGAAAAATCAAATATCAGTTACAAATTCAGTTATTAAAAATTTTAACACGACAATTCAAAAACTACTAATAGACGAGGAGACATTCAACAAAGACATAAAAGAAATCGAATACGCAATCTTAGACATTACGTATAACGTACGAGCAGTTGAAACAAAATTAAAATTCTTGGAAATTTGTGAACAACTCATGGCGAGCTACCTATTTATAGAGGACAACCTCAACGATATTTTAAATTCGATCACTTTCGCGAGACTCAAAGTAATTCATACGTCTATCATTAATCCCCAGGATTTGGTAAACTCATTGCAGGAAATTTCACAAAACCTACAAAAGGACAATTTGCCACTCCCAATTAAACTTTCAAATATTGCACAGTATTTAGATATTATTGAATTAAAAGCTTTCCAAATGAACTCAGAATTAGTATTTGTATTAGATATACCCCTAGTAAACCCTCAAACGTACTCTGTTTTCCAATTATACCCCATTCCTATCTTAGATAGTAGAACTGGTCTGTATCATATTTTGTCAACTTCTCAAAAATATATCGCGAGAGATGATGATTCTTTGATGTACATACCCGTTGCTGACCTCAGAGAATGCAAGCCACTCCATACCAATACTAAATTATGTCCAAATTTGTTTGCATATCCAATTGACAACAACGCCATATGCGAAGCCCGCCTTTTCAAGGATCTACAAACCCTACCAGAAAACTGTCAAACGTCAACTATCATCGGCCAAGGATACAACATCCAAAAACTAGATGAAAACGTGTGGATGATCATCAATACAGAGCCACTACAAATGAATATCAATTGCCCGAAGGAGACTTCAAAAACCGACACCATCTTCAAAAACTCTATAATTAAATTACAACCAAATTGCTACGCCTTCATAGGCATCACGAAGATCCAAGCTAGCACAGACGAAACGACAGACGTGAAGAACGACGCTCACCCCATACAAATCCCTTTCGAGTGTTGCAACCAGGTTCCGGACAAAGTTCGAGTGCCCAATCTGAAACCACTAAAACTAAGTGATCTGAACACCGAAGACCTCGATATCGCCAGACACCAATTAGACCAGTATTCAAAAGACTTAGACGACCTAATCAAGGAACCCTTCATCACGAGACACATTTCTTGGTTTACCTACCTTACCATAGTGCTAATTTTCGGACTCTTATTCTTGTATCTATTCTGTAAGTGTAAAGCAAGAAGACGAAGACTAGCCATCAACGTTTCCACAACTCCTTCATCTCCACCAAGGCCTAGTGAACCCCTCAGGACATTTACTAGCCTATTTCATCAACGAAGACGACCCCCACTAAGAAGAGAGGACGAAGAAGGTGAAGACATCGAACTTAATTAAACCAGACTGTTTGTGCCTTTTACTGACTTTTTGTACCAAGACTCTTCAGTGAATTTTTACTTCATTTCATTGTTTATTTAGTGTATTTTATTATTTCTATTTTTTTTTGTTAGTTTCAAATGACTAACATTTTAACATGCTTTTCGTAACACAAACAAGCTAATACGCTTGCGTCTTACGCCTAGCATTTTTACATTTTATGCTTTTACATTTTACGCTTTTTGTATTTTTACATTTTATATTTTACATTTTATATTTTTATATTTTTCAATCTTACAATTTTACCATTTTACATTACTTTATATTTTTGAATTCTTGTTAAATCACAAATTTTGTTCAACTTAAAAGTTGCTGTATAAACAACAACTTTTTTTATAAGGGGGAAGTTGTTATATGAAAATATACCCTGTATTTCTGAGACATTGGCCTCACCACTCTCAGCGGTATTATATTACATAGATATCAAATAACGACTCCTCTCAGCATCCGCTCTCCCGAGAATTAGATAAGATTGTATTCTTGCAAAACTGCATAATTGCAGTTCCTTTGTTCCCAAAGGTTATAAATGGGAGTAGTGTACTTTCAGACGGCAGTCTTAAACTCATGTTGGAATAAACAAGTCAAAATTATTATTGTTCTAATTTATAAAGAGTCAACGTTGACTCCATTAATAAATAAATAAAGTTTTTAAAAAAGTGATTTCAACAATCGATTATCTAACATATATACTGCCCGTTTTCGAGGATGCTGAGCACTGTATAAAAATAATCATACTTCTCTTCGTGATTATAAATATCTTTAAGATAATCGAGTACTTATAAAAACAGGTCTATATCATTGATACATATAGTTTATTTTATTACAAAAAATTATAGAAAAATTTATATTATCGCATACAAATAAGCTTAACTAAACAGTTACAGTCACCTTCTTTACATGAAATATAATAGACATTGTACATAAAGATAAAACACGTGCTTACAATAAAAAATATTTTTCATTCATACCTTATCTACATTAATTTAACCTACGTCTCTTACAAGTAGAGTTACATGGTTGATATTCCTCGAAGACAGGTGGTGATATAAAAAAAAGATTTTCACTCCTTTTATGGTTGTTTATTAGCCGGTAGAGGGGTTGGAAGGGGTCGGAAGAAACATTCCTCATCCTCGAAATCAGTGGAAAAGATGTGATAACATAACCCCGTTTAACTCCTTTTGAGGGTAGTTTTTGACCATTTGGGGGGTTGCCGAACTCCACAGAGACATTCTACCAGCACCATCGTGTTCAGCATGCTCGAAAACGGGCGAGGGAGGTACTCTCATTGCATAGCAAAATATTTACAATTTTCGGCGTTTTTTTCGCCTCACACACTCCACTAAAATACAATCTAAGTCAGTGCTTTTGTGACATCTAACTTTCAACCACAAGCCACCTCACCCGACCCCAGAGATTAAAACCACCCTCAAACCAGTAGTACCATTATGAAACTCGAATTTGAACAGAAATGTGTAAACCTCGGTTTTTGTGGTCAAGAAAAACGATGGGGACAACTTTTGACAAATGACAAGTTTTTGCGTTTGGGGAATGTTGGGGAGGGGTAGATGAGAAATTATTGCCACCATCGTGTTTCTCGTCCTTGAAAATGGGGGTATACCAATTTCTGTTCGATTTGAAGCTTCTTGAATATAAGTATTTGAAATTTCTTGAAATTGAGCAAAAAAAATCTATTATTGGGATTGAGTGGAAGAGTGCAGTTCCTCATACTCTGAGTAACAGCGAACTCTGCCCTTTGATAGATCCACTATTAATTTTGTGATTATTTTATAATTACTTTGTATTTGGTTATCTATCAATAAAATCAGTTATTATTATTATTCCTAGAGGTGAGAATGACAAAACTCAAGGTTGATGAAAATTGTTATAGCTTATGTAAATTTTACCATACGGAAATCTAAAATAAGGCTTTTTAAAGAGGAAAATTTCAGATTTGGAACATATATATTTTAAATACGAAACTTTTTCTCCATTTAACCAACTTTGTAACTGTTATGGTCTGCGAGATAACAATACAGTTCAATATGAAAAGTAACCATACCCTGTATACCTTCGATATTTATGGTACAAAATTGATGATGAATTTCTCACACCTGCTTATTTTTGATTTTTGGCTCTCTCAATGAATTAAAGCCCCAAGTAAATGCCTGATCCTAGAAACAAAAGAAAAAAAAGAGGAAACTAAAAAATTAAAGTCATTTTTAGCCTTTTTTATAGTCTAGTATACTTTAACTTGGCGTGTGTATGTATGAGTTAATATTTCCATACGATTTCATTTTCTCTTGTACACAAAGATCCAGAAATATTGTCCACGTAGACAATGTTTCTGGACTATTGCTTTAACTTTGTCTACAATATGGGAGAAAATGAAATCGTACGGAAATATTAACTCATACATACACACGCCAAGTTAAAGTATCTAGACTATATTAACACAATATGAAAAAATCAATACTCTAAGCATGACTGGCTAAAAGATGTACTGAAACATTAAAAATAATGCCCTTGTTGAAGGTATATGAAGGTACTCTGATGAACCTTTTGACCGTGGACTTTTTTTATGCGTATGTTGCATCACTTCTGTTTGTTCCTACCAGTGCTACATGAACCTTAAAGCAGTGAACACATTTTAATATAATTGATTGCTGGCATACCAAGGAATCACCTTTATTAAGGAGGAAACTAAAATGAGCCTTAGACAAGACCAGTACATTCGGGCATATCTGAAAATATTATATTATTTTAATGTGTTCAAATTCAAATGTGGATAGGAAATTTTTTGGATAAGTTATTTTTTGTGACATCTCGTCTTGTCACTCCGAATCTTATTTCCACAATGTTTTACTTTACTTTAAAAAAAAATTACATTAGGCCACCATTTTGATAGTAATAGTTGATAATTTACCGACAGCTTTTCATTAAATAAATTGAACTCGTTTACCTCGAAAAAAAGTATCTCGGGATAAATCTGAATCTATCCTTTGGTCTATAAATTTTCAAAACTAATAGGGTATTTAGATTCTTTATTTGTTTTTAATACAAAATTATAATTATTTATTGTAAATTACTTAATGAATGTTATAAAATAAAAAAAGCCATTTTGGTGATAATAGCACTCTGCATTATTATTTGCTTGCATAAAGATGTTCAAAAAAGAGTAAAGTGCTCAACCGTATGTGATGGAGGTGCTTAACCAAAAAACTTTGTTTAAATCATTATATTGATTTAATTTTATGGTACTAAATGACTTTTAAACAAATTGCGGCTAGCAGTTTGGTCCTTATCTGAAAGACTTAAGAGAAGCAATGGACATGCATGAACAAATTAAAAGTAACCGCTATTTCTTGTATTTATATTTTATCAAATTAAGTTGCTTAACAGATAGTGTGTGTGAATGAAATAAAATATAACAGTTTATTACGTTTCACTTTTCCCAATGTGTCTGCCTGACCGTCCGTATGTCCGTCTGTTGCATTCTATATATCCACCAGAATTCGAAAAGATGTCATAAGAAATCCATCATGCCATATTTAAGATATCTACTGACATTATGGGTGACGCATTGAATATGAAGAGTCTTATCACTAGTGGTACTTACTTTAATTGGATAGGTTTTTGGTTTTATATTACTTAGAAATTAGCACAATTTCTGAGACTTTTTTAGTTATAGTTCAAAAATACGCCTTAAAATAAAAAGAAAACATGTTTAGTTCATACATATGAGGTTCAAAGGTTTACTGGAAGCCACCCAAAATTTTAGAAACAACAGTCATTTCTTGTACAATTTTCAAAAATAATAGTCTTCTAAAATACTAATTTCCATTATTTTACTATTGTGTTGTTACCACAAAAATAATCCATCTTCAAAGAATATGCTATTGACTGTTGTATATTGTTTATCATAGCATGTGGAAATTTGTTAGTTTAAAAACAAGACGAAAAAACTATTGTTCTGATGACTGGCAACATTTAATAACTTTTCTTAGAGGATTTCTTGTGGTCTTCTAGTTATGCAATAGTTTTTTTTTATTACTATATGTTGATGGGTGATTCCATTAAGCTTCTTTTGAATTATGACAACTTTTGCAGGTAATGGCTCTATTTTTGTTTTTTGAACAATAGATCATTAGAAGATTTCTGCTACTTTTAGGTTATTCGTAGAATTCAGGGGTCTAATTTTCGAGCTCAAGAGAACGGGAATAATCACATTACAGAAATGATCGTTCACATCCCCAGCTGTTTTTCTACGTTCTGAAATCAGTATTCTCGAACACAGGCGATGTATCCCGTTACAAGAACAATGATGCAATGTTGTCACATGACATTTCTGAATTTTTTTAACGTGTAATTTTCAAATGGTCATTACGTTAAAGTTAACTGAAAAATCACATGGTACTGTGATAGAAAAAGGAGAGATGGCATTTTATGGGCATCATGGATTGCACCCGCAAGGTCGAAAATTAACGGCAGCACTAGAAATGAGACTGCGCAAAGTCTACACGCATTCTCCTACGCAATTAAACCATTCCCTCAAAAAATAGCAGGGGAAGCGTGTTCTCTTACTGTCATGTGATGTGATCGATCACTTATGTTCAAGTACGCGGTTTCACTTGTTTCAGGGATCCCCTCCCATTTATTTCATGAGAACAGTGTTTCTCGATTTCGGTTAGAACCCTGGCAGATAAGGTATAGCATGTGTCCATATTGCGAACTAAGCACATGGTTTTATAAAATTTTAGGTTGATTTCATTCTGCTTCTACATTATAGTGACTGAAAGTACTTTAGTTTGAAACTTCTTCTCATGTATGTTTGTGTGGTGCGTGAAGTTAAATATTGAGGTTGATATGTCTTCAAAGATATTTTTCACTGTAATTTTGTGGTATATCATAACTGTTTGAAATAAAGACAGTTGGAGATACCTTGCTGGAAATCTGATTACAAATTATATACTTGTTGCGGTTGTTTTTAAAACAGTGTCTCACTTGGTTTTTATTTTTTTTGTTCTAGATATCTCCAAAAATTATGTTATAGTTAGCAAGGAAGCAGTAATTCTCAGGGTACTCTCTGTCGAGATATGAAATGTTCAGGTGGCAAGTTAATTTATACTCCCTAGTTTCCTGCTAGTTTCCAATTTATACTCCCTAGTTTCCGATTATGAGCATTATCTTATTCAAGCATCCAATCTTTTTAATCTTAAAGAGCAAGGCTTCAAATGCTTTTTCCATGTCCATGAAAATAGCTGCATATGTATGTCCTTTTATTCTTTGTATTTATAGGTTAGAGGTTAGTATCGTAAAAGGTTGTGTATTCTGGTACTTTATTTGTGAATCCAAAATAGAATCCCGGTATCTCAGAATGTTTACCCAAATCTGGTAGTGGAGTGATGGGCCAGAAACATTCAAAAGTTAACAACTAAAAACATGATTACTAGTGTCATCTGGCTGCCAGACTAGGTCAGGAAACATAATACATTTTTTATTTACACATACACCCACTTTTTTTAGTCTACAAAATATCGAACAAATTCCTGAGTATTATAATAATGCTTTGTTTGCATAAATTCACATTTGATGGTAGATGAGTATTTATAAAAACAAATTACCTTAATAATGTTTTTATTATTTTATTTTAAATGTTTGACAGTGGCAGTGGCACTGTCTATAGCGCAGCGATCACTTGTGGAACTGCCGTTCAGCGTAAGTAAAATTTTGTATTTATCTGTAAGTTTTATTTTGAAAGCGAAAAGGGGATCGCTGTAATAGACAAAAGCTAAAAATTGGGAACGACGGCAGATCAGGTTATAGGTATATGTCCAATCTTACAAAAGAAATTTGAATACTCTTTATTTCTAGCTTTGAATTTATCAGGTAATTAAGAATATAATATGCAGAACAGTTGATAAGACTGATTGGTTTTAAGTATGATAAACAAAGAATATCTAGCATTTTAAATTTAGTCTTGATTAAAAAAGTGGAATAACGGACTATAGAAATATCTTGATTATAATTACAATAGAATCACTTGTATGAAATTAACGAAACCTACTTTAATTGTTTGTAATGTTATGCCTGTCCCATGTAAAAAACGACTTCTTTAAATGAATTAGTACTACTTTTTCTTGTATACACATTTAATTCTAGTCAGTTTGTTAATAGTATATGGCATAGTGGCACAGTCGTTTGGAAAACTATCAGACTGTACCACACTATAAGGAATTTTGAATTATGTTTTGATTAAATATTTATGTTGTCTTTCGCTAAGCGGTTAATACCAAAAAAGTGTGGTTATAAAAAACTGCATCTCAGATAGTTATTTGACAAATATCGGGGGTGGAATCAGCTCATGAGTGAACACGTCAATATTTACACAAGCAAAAACAATATGTAATACAAAATAAACAATTCCTTACCTGATGATTTTATTGGGTTATTTTTATAATGTCCAAAATTAAAAATGAACACTGAACGTTTATCAAAAAACTTTATTGTACAACAATAATTTTACGTACGTTATTAATAATTGTTCTAAATAATCTGGAGTTAGATTTCGATGCTTGTCATTAAATATCTTTTTGTAATCTGAAAACAGCTCTTCTACGTTTACAGACAATGAATTTAAAATAGTGGAAGTTTCTTAAAGAAATCACATTTACATTACAATAAAAAAAAAGTCCAATATAAATTGGCATAGATCATACATAACATTAATTTGTGTCAACTAAACAACGCCTGACGCTCTACTTATAAAATGCAAACTATGGGGGTCGCAAATATGTGTATATCTTCAATTGCAAGGTATGTGTGTGGTGAGAGTTTTGTCTTACACATATGCCTGCTTGTCTATTTATTTGAATATAGCGATTTTCAATTTACAACACACCTTTTATGAGCCTAGTTTTAGGTAGTTCATGAGTTTAATTTAGGATACTTCATTTTAGGCTTTTTCAGTAATTAAGTACTAAACTTCTACATTTAAAACGTGGCAGTAGAACTTGTTTGTAACATGACGGCACCCACATTTGAAATGCAGTTTCTTGTTTTTCATTGCTTAAATGTATTGTATATTTTGCCAGAAATTTGTTATATGCAGAAAAGCATGAGAAAAAGTTATTTATTCTTTAAAAAATCACCATTGCATTTCACAACAATTAGATCTGTAACTGGAATAACTACCGGAGATGCGATGTCTTATAATTACACATAAATGAGTCGCACACATGTTTGCGGCAAGGTCTGTTGTTACATTATTTAAATGTTTACATTTATGCAATAAGTATAAATTTAAATAAGTCGTTTTGGAACATTTAAAAAATGCTCATTAGAGTTTGGTAATTTATATAAAGAACATGTGTTTTAAAGGCATGTTCCATTTTAACTAGTAATAGGGTGAATAGATATATTTCGATATAGGAAATATGTAATTGCCATGCAAATTAATTAAATGTGTGCCAGATATTGAAGGCCAAACTTGTGTATCTTGTATTATATTTATTGTACTTAGTATTCAACTTATATCCTATTACGTGGAAACTTATTTATTGTGCTGACTTGCTGTAGATATATTATTAAATTGTATAAGATGAATTGTTTATATTTTTATTTATTCCTTAATTACTCTACGAAGAAGATTAAAAAACAAGTCCAAATGGTAGGTATTTTTTTTGTCATTCCCTTATTCAAAGGAGGGTTACGACTGGATATGAAATAGTGGAAAACAATTTTCTACACAATATATTCTTGGTTTTCAATTCTGTACAATCCAAAAATATTTAGTATCGTACAGGATGTCTCATTTTCGTTAGCCAACACCAACTTCATTATTTATATTTTTCAGTTTGTTGCATTAACTACCAAAGTCACTTTATAACTCAATTAAAACACCCCGTTTACAAAATAAAAGCTGTTTTTTTTTAAGTAATGTAAGGAGTAGGAGGGTAGCGCTGAAGAATCGATTTGATTTCAAATATTCGAACACTTTGGTATATTCCTGTATTCACCATGCAACAGGAAAAATCTCATCAAAACTCCCAAATCAGCTTCACACAGTTAGAATACAACTACAGCATATACCGTCTGTGAGAGACGGCTTTCCAAGAAAGATTTTCTCCGAATGTTTGGGTGGGTCTTTTAGGGACTAAAGTAATTGGACCTTATTTTTATGATGGCAAATTGACCGCTCGTAGATACCTTATTTTCCTGCAAAACGGATTTTTTTTTTATGAATTAACAGTGGCAGAAAGATTAAATTATTCATTTCAACAAGATGGGGCTCCACCTCACACTGCTGTAACAAAGTATTTAAATCAAGTTATGCCAGTTAGCTGAATAGGCACCTATGGACCCATCCTATGGCCAGCTCGATCCCCAGATATTACTCCCTTGGATTTTTTCGTCTGGGGTTACATTAAAGACAAGGTATTTCAAATTGCCCTTAAAAATATTGAGAACATCAAAACCAGAATTAGAAACGCATGTGAGGCAATTACTCCTGAAATGCTCCAAAATGTAATGTGTGAGGTGTCTCGTAGAGCACGTTTGTGTATTAAAATGCATGGTGCACAATTTGAGCATTTGTAGTTGGAAAAATAAACACACACATTTTCTTTTCAGTAAGTAGGTAGTACATGTTATACATAGATTTTCGTTTTTTTTTTTATGTTCATTTTATAGTTGTATTTTTATTTATGAGATATTTGTTTGTTTGTATTAAATTGTAATAAATAATTACTGAATTATAATTATTAAGTGAATTTTTACTATTATGGCATAGCTGATTTTTACAATTCAATGATATGAATTGTGGTTTTCGTAAAATGTTAAATATTGATGCTGTCAGTTAAAATGTTTGTGACATGTATAGCTCTCAAAAAATGAGATAACTTTCTAAAACTTTATTTTTCTACAATAGATATTAAGCAAGATATTTGGTGTGGCCCTCGTAAAATAGACAGAGGGTATATTGTTACATGTTTACACCCTTTAGTAAACACCCCATGCATGCATTCAATAATTGCAACATGAATTATCACTAACCACTGATTTATTGACAGTTAATTAACTTTCATCACATTTAACAAATTTGAGGATTACATTAAAAGAGCACAACAACGTGTAAACTGGCACGACAGGTATCGTTTTCGCCCAGTAACACAATCGACTGGACATTGATATTGGAAATAATGCACGTAAAACTTTCTTCTATATTTGTTAGTATTAAGAATTTACACAGACTAAAATTATATTTTAAACTTCTTGAAAGCATTTTTTTGATATGATATCAACATCCTCTATTTGGATCCGGCAGTGTTTATGGCGCATGTGCGTAGCTTGTGAACCATGATAGAATTCATGAAAATAAAAATGTACATTTTGTGTTAACTGACTGTTTTCACAAAGTTAAATAGATGTTTATGTTAAAAGATTATATTTTGCACTTGTTTTTTGTGGCAATCGTTCCACAAGCAGATATTAATTTTTTGTGATTATCACTCACGTTAAATAATGTGGTTATTTATACCAATTTTTTAATTTTCAGTGTTAAACATCATTGATAACAAACACTTTAAAAAATATTTTTATTTAAAATTATGCTACTACAACATAAACAAATTACTACATAATGACTAGACAAAATATAGACACCTAAGCTTAGCAAGCCAAAGCACGTCAAAATTAAATATTCTAAATTACTTTAAAAAAGTCAATATTTTACATTACTCCAAGAATATAAGATGCTAAGTTACATTCAGTCTTTGTAAGTTGAAATATGTGTCAGTGCATAGGGAAAGGGCTTATATGTCAGGAATTGAGTTATGCATGGGATATAAGGACATAATACAACTCACAAATAAGCAAAACATCATAGTAATAAGAAAAGATGTCAACATATTTACAAGATTATTTAAGGCTTGGCTTTTCAGGAAATAGGTGAGTAAAGAAAGAAAGTAGTAATTTAGCTGCACCTGGAATCAAGATATGGGCATTTAAAATTGAAAATAATCTATATGAGACTATACTTTTTGAAACTGATTTGATTTTATTATACCTAAATGGTCACAAATATTGGTTCCAAAATTTTGCAGAATATATAGAATGTGATGTTTTGGCTATATATTTATAGTCTATTATACTTTAAGTTGGCGTGTGTATGAACTGACATTGCACGTACGACCTCATTTTCTCTTACACACAAAGTTAAAGCAATGGATCAAGAAATATAGTTCACGTATGTCCACCAAATTTCTCTCTCACCAGTCTCACCTCCTTTGAGACGGAAATATGAAATATACAGTGAAAAGAGAGAGATAAATAATCTGTGCTTTCATAAATTCAGAGATTCTCAGACTCTAAAGATTTGCCAATCGTTTTTGTGAACTATTATTTATTTTGGGTTAAAATTCGTCTCATAGTAGAATTAAATTCGTCTTTATATGAAGTATTTAAGTTACGTTCAGTGGGAAGTAGTATGGATATTTATCCGACAAACGGACATTGCCAAACCACCAAAGGTTTATATTACATGTTTTATAGCAGAATTGTTGTCCTTGTGTAGCTCAGTGTGAGATAATTGGAACTGGATTTATACCTTTTTGGGAATTTTAATGATATTACTTTTTTAAATTTATTTTTGTTCAAAAGGAGTTGGGTTTAAGTTGCTTTTTTATTTGTTTTTTTATATACCGGGTGTCAATGGATCATGGTAGATCCCCCTTTTTTTCCTTATTTTTAGAATATCAGAATGAAACTTGGTAGATGCATTATATGACCAAGAAGACACTTTGTGACATAATTGTAATTTTTTCTCCCCTTCCTGTGTCGCCGGAAATGACCCCAACTTTTGATTTTTAAATGAAACGCCTTGTTTTGTTAAAAAAGATGTTTTCTTAACCGCCTCTCAAGTTGCCGAAGTAACCCCCTGGGAGATCTCAAGGATCTTGTGCTAGGTAAAGAGAGACGAGGCCCTACAGTTTAATGTGGACTCCGAACCACTCTTGGAGCAATTTTTTTTAATGAAAAATTGTTTCGCCTTGCGGGAATCGAACCCACTTCGCTAGGCAACTCAGTTTGCTAGCCAGTCGCTTTAACACACTGAGGTACCATTCTGAGTATACTGAGCTACTGAGTATATTATTATTTTTGGATTCGTTGAAAGACTCTGGGTATGGTGATAGCCTATAAGTGACACTGGAAAAAAAATTTACTCGAAATTTGTTGGTGCATTTGCCATGACCAGAAAAAATTGCTTGTAATGGACTGGTGTGCTGTCAGAAAAATGAAATCGAGCATAAAAATTTGAGAATGTGTATTTCGTGGGCCATCAAATTTGGCCTGAACAGTTTATAAAAAATCTTGGAGCTCACAAAATCAATTTTTAAGCAATTTTCTGAACAGGAAACACTCTACTAATGTTAAGAGGAAGTCAATAGATGTATTAATGTATAAAATTCGCAATATGTCCTTCCTGAAGTATGTGCAGATATAGACTTTTTCATATGCATTGGCCCATATAGTAACACATTTATATATAAAATAAAATTTGGGTATGAATTTCAATCCATGAATACATTTCTTAAAAACATTTGGATATGTCCATAACTATTTAATTAAGAGTATAAAAAACGTGGCTTAATTACTAAATAAAATAATGGTTTTTTTTTACTTCACTATATAAAAAACTCAACATTTAAAAATCATTATTATTTAATATCATTAGCCTCAAAAAGCAGGATGAAGTTATACACTGTAATTAATAAAAAATGTAAAAGAAAAATCTATCTTAATTACCAAAACTGTTCAGTTTTGTTTATTATATATTGGTTAAAGAATTCTTATTACATGTTGATTATTATTATGTCAATTATTTAGAATTATCCACACCACACCATATATAGTAGACAACCCCCAAATTGAACACCAAGGAGGTTATACATTTGAAAGCAGACAACATCCATTAACCCACTGACATTGCTAGTGCCTGTACCGGAGATCGAACCCAGAACATATCAAAGTTGACCAAAACGAATAACATTTATTGTGTAAATTACTTTTAATGTTCTTGCTAACATGTTATAGCTATATAAGAAAAAAAATTGATTTTATAGATGTCAGATAGCACCAAAGTGTTAATTTTACTACTTTACTTTAGCAGTAAAATACCAAAATTAAAAATGGAACCCTTATGGAATGACTTGTCTGTCACAACAACTTATCTCCAAAATTACTTAACTAGAAATGTGAAACTTCCCGTTAGTTATTATACTGTTTCGTAGAGAGCTCAGAGGTCGATGCCCTAAAAATAGTTTTTAATGTCCTAGGCGTTAGAAAATAAGTAAAAGAAAATCGTTTTTTCGCAAAAAACTCGGAAAGTATCACTTTTACTGTAAGATATGTACATATGAAAATTATAGGTAATAAAAATCCGCACGATTTCGTTTCTTTTTTAACTTCGTACCACCTGCTGGAGCCGAGATAGATTTTTTGAAAATTTTTACAGTTTTGCGACGCAACTGAAATGTGGGTGTTTTTCATTAAAATCTCGAAAATGGTCACTCGGATCGCAAAATGTTTCAAATGAATGTTGTAGAGAATTTGATTACAAACAATTTTCTTTGCACATTTGCACTATGCTAAGCCCAGTCGGGCTATTTATTTTTCGATTGCAATAGACACTGGACCGCTAGATGGCGCCTGCTGACTATTTTACATGTCGCTATTGTAAAAATACCGGGATGTACCAAATAGTCAAAGGATCCTCGTGCCGGTCGTCGCATGCCTACCTTGCAGCCAACAGCTCGAAACTGCAGTCTGCAAGTGGTGTGTGGCGACTGGCAAGAGAGCTCCTTTAAGTAGGATCAGTCTTTCGGCTGGTGTTTATTGCAATCGAAGCATTAGCGTTTTGATGGTAATATGCAATTATTACACTTAACGCCCAGACTTGTAACTTTGGTTGCAGTCTGGTTACTTTCCTTATAGTAAAATAAGGATTTATAGAGGAGTTTGCGACTAAAAATATTATGTTTAATTTTCTTTTATTTTTCATTTGCATTCGACCAGATATGAATTTTTAAATATCTTTATAGCGTGCTATCAGAACACTTGTTTCATGATGAAATCGACAAGAACTCGAAAACGATAAATCATACACATATAATGTGTCTAATGAAAGTTAAAGAGATTCAAATTTTGAATATGTCGGTGTATGTAGAAAATCGTTTTGATAACGAGTGAATGGAGATAAAAGGGAAAAACATGAAAACTTGTAATTTTCAAGTGTATTTTGACAAATAGCTATTTTTTTATTGGCTTTAGGCAATAATGACACTAAAGGTTCTTTGAAGAAAATTAAATTATCTGTAAAATAATCTCCAAGTGACCTTCATACAATGAATGTATTTCAAGAGGAAAAGTTATAAACGTCTTTGTTTGTCTGGTAGCTTGTTAAAGAACGCTATAACCCCGATATACTTTTCGACGTTGTAACAAAATCCGACTTAGGAAATACTTCGTAAGAAAAGCGTGCTTCACGTAAAAACGCCGTGGAGGAGGTTTTTAATTCTTGGAAATATATTTTTGCTCTTCGGAGCATTTTTTATGCCAAATTTTCGCTAACTCTTCGAGGAGCGTTAATTTGGTAAGTGTAGTAAATGTCGCTGCACAGGGACGTAATGTCGCCCCGACCACCCAATTTTAGAAAGTATAATAAAATTGGACTTGAACTTCCAAATTTCCAAGATTAAAAACCCTTTTACGAATCCACGTTGTCAAGCACTGCAACTCTTACGAGGTATTGAATATGAGGACAAGTTAGTCCAACGACTATTCAAAGTATATCGGAAGTTATAGCGAAAATAGCCCTTAGCGACATGGGACCCCCATCATTTCCTAGCAGTCGGATTTGACGGGGAAATGATGTATTTTGACGGGGTTTGCCCTAAACCGGTTCCTCAGTGATTCGGAGTCAAAAAAGTATCTATACCATGTACTCACACGTGCATGGGATCTGCCTTGCCTGAACGTAAAATTTGTTATTGCATAATACAAACGAAGTAGATACGCTTCAAGCAATTTTAAGCTCCGAGGAGCGACCAAAATTTATGTGAATTAATAAAATACGTTTATAAGACAGGCAAGCATAAGCCCACCAAAATTTCAGTTACATGAACTGTTCCTTGAATCTTTTTGTGCATCGTTAGCTTTTCAAACTGCATATTGGATGGTAGTTGGTACCGTATGAATCGTCCCGTTCCTCACCATGTGTTGTACACGGGTCAGACCATTGTTTGTTAACATTTTCTCTGAAGAAGTTGTTGTAAAAACATAAATTTTTTAAAGATTTAATATACATTTTTTGAACTTTATATTGTCTTTTACTTGTGTTTTCTAAGAAAATTTCCCTTTCAAATTTAAATTTTAAGAGAGTGTAAAACAGACAGTGTTAGATTTATAGTGTTACGACGTCTTCCAATTAATACCATCAGAGCCGCAGTTAAGCATAAACGACAGTAAGTATGATTTATCCATTAATCTCCGTCTGAAACAGTCACTTTGAACCCTAAAAATTTGGTGAACGTAATATTTTTATTTAGTAGTTAGAAAAGGTTGAGGAAAAAGAAAATTAATTTTTTCTTTTTCCTATTTTTTTTTTTTTTTTTAATTTTTCTAAGTTTTTCGAGCAGAAAATACGTCCTTCAGACTTCCATCAAAGCATGGATCGTTCACATGGCGCCCGAGCAGGGACCATGCCGTCCCCAAACCCAACAAATCCTTTCTCATTTATGGCGGAAGACTCCGAGGGGTCGACCCCAAGAGAATTTTATGAGCGAGTCACCGCACCGCTCGTCGACGACGGTTCTAGAGGGATAGAACCACAGCGACTGTTTCCAGAGGGAAATAATGTTAATTTATCAGCTTCACAGCCACAAACTGCTTCGATGGAAAGTATGTTTCTGAAAATGGCAGAGGGCTTCGTGCAGGCGATACAGAACGTGTCGACCTGTACGCCCCATGAGAGACAAAGATGTCCGAACGTGACGTTCCATGGGCTTGATCATGAAGATCCAGAAGCATTTCTGAAAATTATGGAGGAATATTTCGACAGAGCTCGCATAAGCCACGACTATGATCGCCTCCATAACGTAACTGGCCAACTCAAGGGCGAAGCTCAACGATGGTCCGAACAATTTAGGACGTTGACTACTTCATATGCCTTATTCAAGGAAAGATTCCTTACGAGATTTAATTCTCCCGACATACAGTCACGAGCTATTGCTCAACTGTATGCCGTCAAGCAAACGTCTTTAGACGACACGGCAGTGTTTATCACAAGGAAAACCTGTCTTTTCGATCGTATTGATCCCTTTAAATCCGAAGCCATCAGAGCTCGGGTCATCATGGACCAACTGCGTCCAGAAATTAGGTCACGCTTGAGAAGCAACCTAATTTCAAACACAGAGATGTTAATAGCAGCGGCTACTAACGTCGAGCGGGATTCAGCTGACGAACAGACGTCGCTAATCCAACTTATAGATCAACGCTTGTCCCGCGCGTCTTACTATCAAGAGCCGGGACGTTTAAGTTCACAAAATTCAAGTATAAGGAGCAATGGAAGCCCAACTCCGACAGCACCGAGGGTGCATTTCCGAGAGGACGTATCTCGACAGGACGGTCCAGGCAGAGCGCCTGGTCGTCCTTTTTTTATGCCTAGTTCTACGAGCGGTTCAGTGAATCCTGACCGCAGGCAAACCAATTTTAATGGCGGATCGGGGAAATTCCGAGTACCCGACCGACCGGCAACCCCGTGCCGATACTGTACAGACACAGTACAGTGGCACTTCCATAGCCAATGCCCGAATAACCCGCATCTCAGCAGGAGACCGGGAAACTTTCGAGGGGCCAGAGACCCAGGCCAGGGTCCATCTGCAAGATCCCCGGCACAACGGCCGAACCAAGGCGGCAGCAATGTCCAGTAATTTTTTCCGATACTCATGACCACTACGACGCTCCTCTGCACAAGACAAGAGAGTCAATAAATTATATGAGCGAAGTGTTCCCTTTGCCTCGTATAAAAGTTCAAATTAATGAACATGCGGTCGACGCACTGATCGATTCAGGCTCGACGCGAAACGTTATCCATCCGAGGATGTTGGATAATTTTAAAAATCTCACGACACGCCGATCATTTGCTATGGCGTGCGGAGATCGAATGGTGGACTCTCTTGGCACGACAAAATTACAAGTAATAATTTCAGGCACCTCTTTTGAAATTGATTTTCAAGTAATCGAAAATTTGAACGAAACGATAATATTAGGATCACCATTCTTATATATGAACAATGTCGCATATGATTATGGCAGAAAATGCCTATATGCCGGCACGGAAGAGCGTATTACCGTCTTCTGGAATCAAGCTTCTCAGAGGGAGAGACAGCAGGCAAAGCTTCCTGAAGAGCTTGTTATTAAAGACAAATTTCTACGGCCGCTGTTCGAAGAATTTGTCGATCTGTTCACTGCGGAACCGACTCAAGCAACCACAGTGACTGTTAAACACAAAATTACAGTAAAAGACACAAAACCGTTTAATATCAGACCATATCCGATGTCTCCGAGTACTAAGAAAATTATGTACGACCAAATCGAAGAGATGTTGAAAGCTGGCGTCATTGAACCTAGCACCGCCCAATATAGTTCACCACCCGTGATAATAAAACGCTCGGACAAGAAACCACGATTTTGCATCGACTATCGCCATTTGAATGAAATGACTGAAGACGAGGCTTCCGTCTTACCAAAAATACACGAAAGTATTAAAGATTTAGGCAATTCGAAGATTTTTTCTGTGTTGGATTTAAAAAGTGGATATTGGCAAATACCGCTAGATGAAGCATCAAAAGATTTCTCGACTTTTACCACTCCTGATGGGGCAGCTTACAGATTCAATGTCATGCCTTTCGGCCTCAAGACAGCTCCCTGTACCTTTCAGAAATTCATGGCAAAGGACGTTTTAACGGGTTACCTGCACCATTTCTGTAAAGTGTATTTAGATGATATAATCGTTTACAGCGTAAACGTGAAGGAGCATATGTCCCACTTGAGGTTAGTCTTTGAAAGACTACGTCTACACAATCTAAAAGTGTCACCGGAAAAGTGCGTAATAGCGACGAATGAAATCCAATATTTAGGCCATACAATTAGAACTGATACTTCCCAACCATTAGAAAAACATGTCTTACAAATTCAAAATTATCCCGTTCCAGCTACAAAAAAGCAGCTACAAAGTTTCCTAGGGCTTTGCAACTGGGTACGAGAATATCTACCAAATGTGGCGATGATCACGAAGCCACTAACGAAACTTCTTTCAAAGGAAAATCGTTTTCACTGGAACCATACATGCGATGAAGCGTTTAGAAAATTAAAAGAATTATTATCCGGACCGCTGGAACTCCATCGGCCGGATTTTTCACGTCAATTCATTTTGCAAACAGATGCATCCCTCCAAGGCCTTTCGGCCGTATTATATCAATTAGGCGACAACGGCGAAAAATACATAATTTCGTATGCAAGCAACACGTTATCTCCAGCAGAGAGACGTTACCACATAAACGAGCTGGAATGCTTGGCGGTGGTGAACTATATTAAAAAGTACAAGATGTACTTAGCAGACAAACCGTTCTTGGTGAAGACGGACAACAGGGCGTTACTTTGGTTAAACAAACATAAGGACGACAAAACAAAATTTACTCGATGGTCATTACTATTGCAAGAATATGCATTCAAAATTGAACACTGTCCAGGAAAGGAAAATTTATTAGCAGATTTTCTAAGTCGTAACCCACAAAATCAGTATGTCGAGACAGACGATGAAGAGGAAAGAATGTTCCTACCAAATTATAAGTGTCCAGAACGTATTTCTGTTTTAACGCACTCAGAAATATACGAAGATATCGTACAGGCTCAATTGAGTTCAAGAGATATTCAAGACAAGATCCGCCGTTGGAATGATCTATTTCAACAGGAACAACGTTCCGATGCGGATCTTATTTTTATGCAAAATTTTCACGTCCAAGACGATGTACTTTTTAAAGATTGCGATAGAAATTTTAAATTAATAGTTCCAAAGAGGAAAATAAAGGAATTGATTTACCATTATCATGACCGAGATGAAGCATGTCATCCAGGAAGAGACGAGACTCTCAGGAAAATAGCGAAACGCTACTATTTCAATAATATGGCCAGGATCGTAGGCAAATACATAAACGACTGTCTGATATGCCAGTCTGTAAAGACAAGACAAGCCCAACCCAATGCTCCACTTAGAAGTCATGCACCACAAAATGCATTTGAAACCTTGAGCGTCGACGTAATTGGCCCGCTGCAGAGGACTAAAGACGCCGAAAACAGATACATGATTATCGTCGAAGACGTTTTCAGTAAATGGATAGAGGCAAAGGCATACATTCAGGTCGACGGCAGAACGATAGCCAAATATATCGACGAAGAAATAGTAGCAAGATTCGGAGTCCCTCGAGTCATAATATCAGACAACGGTGGTCATTTCAATTCCGAATGGTACATCACATTTTGCGAAAGGAATGGTATCGAACGATATTTAATTCCGGCATATCACCAACAGTCCAACCCCGTGGAACGACGGGTTCAGGAATGCAAGAAAATTTTAAAGACTCTTTTATTCAAAAAGCCAAACGACACTTGGGATCGCTACGTGCATCAGATGACATACATATTAAGAAATCGTAGGAACGCCGCTACAAATCAAACACCTAGCATGATCGTGTTAGGATATGATCCAGCCGAAAGAGGCGAATGGGATTTGTATGCCTGGAGGCAAGAAAGAGCCAAGCAACAAACGCTTCCACGATACGAGCGAATCAAGGAAGCCCGTCAGGCCCAACAAAATTACAAACAGAAATATGCGCCGAAAGAGGCCGTCACTCCGATCGTTTACAAAGTAAGAGACAGAGTCATGAGTAAGAAAAAAAAGAAGGTACATACCTTCACGCCGTCTTGGTCAGGCCCAACCAGAATTCTGAAGAAGTTTTCAGACGAGGTGTATCTCGTGCAAAAGGGAAATGTAACGACAAGAGTACATGTCGATGATTTGAGACCAGCCCCGCCAGAGGAGCACAACTTGGAAATCGAATCTTCCGATGAAGAAAATGCTAGTCCAGGCGGAACATCACTCGATGGAAATGATTCCCCGTTCTCAGACGATTCCACAGAACCTCCACCGCCGGAGCAAACGGTTGTACAAATCCATGCACCGCCACGAGATGCTTCCACTTCTGATTCAGAATCCAGTTCTGGAGATTCAATTATATTTTTATAATATTTTTCAACCTAGGCTAAGTTTTAACTTAGTGCTAGGTTCATTTTATCAAAATTTCCATACCAACTTCTTGTCGTGTCAGGCAAGAGTTGGTATTTTTTATGCATTTTTTTTTACAAGTTATTTTTCTCGAGGATATTGTATCCACATACAAATCTTCCAAATTCACTGCAGCAACTCTGACCGTGTCCGGCAGAGTTGGTATTTTTTATAATTTTTCTAAGTCCTCAAATGTTATTAAACATTCATCTGTAAGCAGAGTCCGACCCAAAGGGTCCAAACAAATGTTCCATTGGCACGGCATGGAAAGACGACGACTCTGACGCAAGGGCGCGATTCAGATGAGTCTAGCAACTCAAGGGCGAGATGCCGCCACGTCTGCTGGAGGGGCAGATGCAACGATCCGACGGAGGCAGATTCTGTCGCAGATTTCTCATAAGAAGAGATTTTAATAAAAACCATTTCAATCAATATAAGTCAACAAAATTCAATGTTCCTATTCTCAAAGACGACGATGTGATATCGGTCGCAGATTTCTCCCAAGAAGAGATTTTTTAACTACACGGAAACCATTTCAATCAATATAAGTCAACAAAATTCAGTGTTCCTATTCTCAAAGACGACGATATGTTATCGGTCGCAGATCCCCAGACGGGATATGAACAAACATATTACTAAAATTTTGTTTTATATTGTTTCATATAAACTGAGCAGAGCCATAGTATACCTGGAGCCAAGCAGTCCGAGGACCACCTAAGCTGTTCCAGAAGGCAGTTCGACACCGAAGGTGATCGACGAGGCATAGACACGAGGAGGAGCAGACGCAAGCCCGCATTAGTGGAAGAACACTAAGAAAGATAAGTGCGTCGAAAGTGTTTGTGTTGTGTCATCGAGAATCTGAGGATTTTCGATTTTTTCTTTTTTTTTTTTATGCCATTTTTGAAACACAATGTTCAATAATTCAATCGAATGCTATGCATCGATATATGTTCAAGTTTATCACCATTTTTTTAGATTTGCATCTATGTTTTGTTCAGATAGGCCGGTCTGAACTATAACCGAATACAACACATGGGAGACTACATCCAATGATCCATTTTATTTTCAAACAAACAATTTACCAAACGTTACACAAAAAGATTCACGGAAAGGAGGGGAGTGTTAAAGAACGCTATAACCCCGATATACTTTTCGACGTTGTAACAAAATCCGACTTAGGAAATACTTCGTAAGAAAAGCGTGCTTCACGTAAAAACGCCGTGGAGGAGGTTTTTAATTCTTGGAAATATATTTTTGCTCTTCGGAGCGTTTTTTATGCCAAATTTTCGCTAACTCTTCGAGGAGCGTTAATTTGGTAAGTGTAGTAAATGTCGCTGCACAGGGACGTAATGTCGCCCCGACCACCCAATTTTAGAAAGTATAATAAAATTGGACTTGAACTTCCAAATTTCCAAGATTAAAAACCCTTTTACGAATCCACGTTGTCAAGCACTGCAACTCTTACGGTATTGAATATGAGGACAAGTTAGTCCAACGACTATTCAAAGTATATCGGAAGTTATAGCGAAAATAGCCCTTAGCGACATGGGACCCCCATCATTTCCTAGCAGTCGGATTTGACGGGGAAATGATGTATTTTGACGGGGTTTGCCCTAAACCGGTTCCTCAGTGATTCGGAGTCAAAAAAGTATCTATACCATGTACTCACACGTGCATGGGATCTGCCTTGCCTGAACGTAAAATTTGTTATTGCATAATACAAACGAAGTAGATACGCTTCAAACAATTTTAAGCTCCGAGGAGCGACCAAAATTTATGTGAATTAATAAAATACGTTTATAAGACAGGCAAGCATAAGCCCACCAAAATTTCAGTTACATGAACTGTTCCTTGAATCTTTTTGTGCATCGTTAGCTTTTCAAACTGCATATTGGATGGTAGTTGGTACCGTATGAATCGTCCCGTTCCTCACCATGTGTTGTACACGGGTCAGACCATTGTTTGTTAACATTTTCTCTGAAGAAGTTGTTGTAAAAACATAAATTTTTTAAAGATTTAATATACATTTTTTGAACTTTATATTGTCTTTTACTTGTGTTTTCTAACAAAATTTCCCTTTCAGATTTAAATTTTAAGAGAGTGTAAAACAGACAGTGTTAGATTTATAGTGTTACGACGTCTTCCAATTAATACCATCAGAGCCGCAGTTAAGCATAAACGACAGTAAGTATGATTTATCCATTAATCTCCGTCTGAAACAGTCACTTTGAACCCTAAAAATTTGGTGAACGTAATATTTTTATTTAGTAGTTAGAAAAGGTTGAGGAAAAAGAAAATAAATTTTTTCTTTTTCCTATTTTTTTTTTTTTTTAGTTTTTCGAGCAGAAAATACGTCCTTCAGACTTCCATCAAAGCATGGATCGTTCACAAGCTCTCCATTACGATTTTTCTTTAATGACATAACACTGTATAAGTATATTGTTTAGAGTTTGGACTTTTTCTGAGCTCACATTTTTAAAATCTTTTATGGCTCACTTATCGGTTTAAGTTAGGTTTTTATTTATGATAAATTTCAAATATAAGTACTTAAAAATTTAGAGCAGTTGAACATTAATCTCCAAAAATGCTTAAAAAATAGTCATTAATAAATATGCAAAAACAAGCTCAAAAAATCACTCAATATCGATAAGTTGACTTGAAAATAGATTGTCATCATTTCAAAACAAGAAAAACAAATCAACTTTTTAACTTTACAAGACGAATCTTTTTCCAATTTTATTACATAACCACATACAGATTCCTCTAACTTGGAAAAATTACTGATGGTAATTATACAATGTTATACAAGGAATAATAATAATGCTTTAAGAGAGGTATTAAAATAAACTGAATTAGTTTCAAAAATCGGTGTTCCTGCTGAACCTGAAGTCATGCATACCTTTACTCTTGTAGGAACCACGTTTGCCGCTCTAATTCCGAGATCATACCACACATCCATACAGTACAATTTGTGCTCCATCGGATCTGTGAAGTTATCTCATCTGCAATGTTTTGGCCACGGTTATGTTGTGTAATAATTTTTATTGTTTACACATTCTTTGACTTTTATCAGTTAATATGGTGCCTTTAGATAGAACCTCCAGTTTTAAAGGTTACAAGAGAAAACATAATTTAAAATAAATAGCCGATGGACAGAAGAACTCGTAATAAACGATAATATTACTGAAAGTTTATGTTTTTGTGAAATTTTGGCAGCGTTCTGAATACTATTTAGTTTATCGGTCACTGTAGACCCGATAGGATGTAATTATAGTCAATTCGCTTGGAATGAAAAATGAGGGAAGAAATAACCTATTTTTTAAAAAACAAAATAAATGATATTATTAATACGGAACTCTCCCATTATAAGAAGCTTTAGATTTCAATATTATATGATTTTGTATTTGCCTAAAAATCTTTAGTAAGATTCTAATATATAAACCTCTTGTCAACCAAATGTAATTGTATAATTAGGGATTGCTTTGATATTAGTCCAAGATCCCAAAGCCCCCAAACCTACATCATTTTAGCAAAGCTAAGATTTTCACAGTAAATGTGTAATATGTAGGTAAAAACGTATTGCGTACTTGCTAGCTTGGAAGCGGGGCCCTTTTATAAATAATAGGTATTAAAGGTAAATTAAAAAAATCTTACTATTACGTTCATATAGCAAAAAGAATGTAGTTTTATTAACAGCCGTCCGTGGTGTAGTGGTTGATTTGCTTGATTTTCACACGCTAGGTTGAGGGTTTGAATCACGTCTTTTGCATTTTTTTTCATTTTGTACGAGATGTATTTCGGCTCGATTAGCAATTGAAATAACTAATACGGACATTTCTTTATAGAGTAAGATACCCAGACCTACGTTATTTCAGCAAAGCTAAGATTTTCGTTATAAATGTGTAATATGTAGATAAAAACGCATGCGTAGTTACTTTTATGTTAAAGTAGCATAGCTGGTTTTTATATATGTTTTACACAATATTATTAAGAACGAACATTTATTATTGCCAGGTGCTTTCCATGGGTCCCAACTTCCGCCAGACGCTTTAAAGCTGGAGAATCACAATAAATGTGTAATATGTAGGTAAAAATGCATGTGTATTTACTTTTACGTATAGTTATTTCAGTTGCTAATCGAGCCGAAATACATCTCGTACAAAATGTAAAAAAAAATGGGAAAGACTTGAATTGAACCCTCAACCTCGTGCGTGAGAACCAGGCAACTCAACCAATACACCACAGGCAACTGTTAATGAAACTACATACTTTTTGCTATATGAATGTAATAGTAAGTTTTTTTATACCTTTAGTACCTATTATCTTTAAAAGGGCCCCACTAGCAAGTACGCAATACATTTTTACCTACATATTACACATTTACTGTGAAAATCTTAGCTTTGCTAAAATGACGTAGAACTGGGAACTCTGGGATCTTACTATATATGTTATACTAACTTGGATTACTACATTTAGTGGAGTAAATATAGGTTTGCAGAGAAAATTTTACATAGAGCAACACAACATGGAAAAATAAATTTGTTTTGATGAAACTAAGAATACCCTGAGTTTTCTACTTCGAGTAAGTGGGGGAACCCTTTTTTTCCACAGAAAGGGGGTAGTAAATTGGTAATTTTTAAGGGAGATTTTCTAGTTTTAATTTATTTTGCACCCTTTGAAATGTTAGTTAAGAAACGAGAACGGTACCCTCTTATTGTAGATATTCAAGGAACCTTCAATTCAAATTTTGTGAAAATCAGTTCACTGCCTCCCACGACATATATAAATATACTGAAAAAACGTAAAAAATTTAATTAAGGCTAATTTGATCAAAATTAAACCTAATTTGACGAAATTTTAGACAAAAGTAACCTATATAACCAAGCGAAAGCCTGCCAAATTTTAGCAAAAAATATCCAATAGTTTGGCCGCAATTCCATTTTTAGTCCAAATTCTACAAAATATTGAAAACTTTCCCCAATTTGTCCAAAGGGTCGAACGAAATTTGTTTTACCAAAATGAAGGCATTCTTATGTACCTTCACGTGATTAACTAAGAAATTACTTTTTTTTAATTTAGGCGATTTCCCGTCATTTCCTTTATTATACATATGCGCGCACAAGTATACATGTAATTATTTATTATAAAAATTACAATATTAATAATAAAAAGTGATTGTCATCAGGTTTTAAATTAGACAAAAAAACTCTCGAAGGTAGGATATTTTTTTTTCAAAACTAATATTCACTTGATTTTCATTAAACTTTTTACATACATTGATTATCATTTTATTTTATTCATGTTCTCTTTCTCTAGTAGTTGTAATAGATGTGCTACTGCAAAAAGTGTCTATACTTCCGAATTTGTAACTAAAGTTTGGAATATTTCTTCACCCTTGCTATTGCCAAAGTTGTGTACATCTGAGATATTCTCTGAAGTACCAAAATTGACAGGATTTTGGATGGCAGCAAACAACAGATAATGAACTGATGCCGATAAGGACTGATAAAGCTCCTCTTCCTAATGCATTTACTCAATATAATTGCTTGTGATTGTAAGGTCAGTTGGAAAACTAAACGTTGCTCATGCAAAACCATTGGCGTTACATGCAGCAATTTATGCCACAATGGAAGGAACAGTTTGTGTCAAAATGCAAATACTACTGTTGACGAAGCTGTGGTTGATGAAGAACCTGAGCAATTAGTCCTGATATTTATGATATTGAATAATTCGAAGATGATAATTATGAAGGAGATGTTTGTACTTTAGAGAATATCTCAGATGTATACGATTTTGGACATGACGGGGGTGAAAAAATATTCCAAACTCCAGTTACCCATTCGGAAGTAGACACTTAATGTAGTAGCACATCTAGTACAACTATTAGAAAAAGAAAACATGAATAAAATAAAATGCTAATCAATATATGTAAAAAGTTTCATAAAAATCAAGTGAATTTTCGAAAAAAAATTATATCTTACCTTCGAGAGTTTTTTTAAATTTAAATATTTAAAACCTGCTCACAATCACTTTTTATTATTAATATTGAAATTTTTATAATGAATAGTTACACGTATACTTGTGCGCACATACGTATAATAAAGAAAATGACGGGAAATCACTGTGCGCATGTATATACCAAAAATGACAAAAAATCGGCTAAATTAAAAAAAAAGTTATTTTTTAGTTACACCACGTGAAAGTACATAAGAATTTTTATTAAAAAAATTTTGTTTGACCATTCGGACAAATTGAGAAATGTTTTGAAAATTTTGTGGAATTTGGACTAAAAATGGAATTGCGGCCAAGCTGTTGAATATTTTTTGCTAAAATTTGGCAGACTGTTTTTTGGTTATATAGGTTACTTTCGTCTAAAATTTCATCAAATTCGGTTTAATTTTGGCCAAGTTAGCCGTAATTCAATCTTTTACGTTTTATTTCGGAATATTTATATGCATATCGTGGGGGGCGATGAACCGATTCTCACGAAGTTTGAACTGAACGTTCCTTGAAGAAGAGGGCACCGTTCTAGTTTCTTAACTAGCATTTTAAAGGGTCCAAAATAAATTAAAACTGAAAAACCACCCTTAAAAATGACCAATTTACCCCTTTTCCGCGGAAAAAAGGGTTCCCCCACTTACTCGAAGTAGAACACCCAGGGTATTCTTAGTTTCACCAAAACAAACTTATTTTTCTATGTCACATTGCTCCATGTAAAATTTTCTCCATCATCTTATTTTGGGCTATTTTTACTCCACTAATTACAAATTACATACATCAATTGTTGTATTTTCTCAAATTATATTAATTTATTTTATTTTAACTTGTGGGATATTTAAGTTAAGTTAGCCTTGCAATGGTAACTATGAATGTAATAAAAATATATAAATATATCAGATTTGACATAAGACTTTGATTTTTTGAAGATTGATATATCTAATAATTAATAAATTAGTCTTTCTAACTGGGATTAGTTACAATACTATTGCAGGTAAAATCAATATTAACATTGATCTTTCGAACTAGGATTACTTATAATATTATTGCAGGTAAACATTAAATCAACATTAACATGGATCCTTCGACTGCGAAATTGAACAGCACTTTGGAGATATAAATTATGTCAAAAATTATACGACGCAGTGAAGATCTTAAAGAGAAGACTAAAGACTCAAAAAAAGAAGAGTTAGAACAATATCGAAGTCAAAATCCAGCCAGATTTCAAGACACCAAGTTGAACTAGAAACGGCATTAAAGAAGAAATAATTGGAATAAGAATGTTTGCATGTTTGTAATTACAATAATAATTTTTGAAAAAGAAAAAGAACGTTTGGATTTGAAGTTAGAACTAAAATTAGTACAAATTGAAGAAGGAAAGAGTAAGCAAGGAGGATTCTGAGCCAAACGAGTCATTTGATAACCAAGGTCCAAATATTAACCAGTGGATAAATGGACAGTTCCCATGGGATAGTGGTAATAGGTATTCTAATAGACACTCATCATTAAAAGAATCTAACAAGGTAAATTCTCTCTTTAATAATAAAAAAAATGACTTACTCCAGATTGTCAATATCAAATGTCACCTCAAATGCAAAAATTCGTAACAAGACAATAATTTTCAACAGATTTACCTACATTTAGTGGAGATCCTACTGAATGGTACAATTTTTATTTATCAGTATCGATATTCAACTGACTTGTGGTTACACAAACGAAGAAAATCAATGCAAACTTCAAAAAAATTTAAAAGAGAATGCGAAAAAGATTGTTCAGTCATTACTTATTTTACCAAAAAATGTTGATAAAGTAAAAATTGATATAATGATATATTAAAGAATCGTTTTGGTTGCCCTGACATAATAATTTAATATGTTACTTGAAAAAATTAGAAACTTTCCGAATGTAAAGAAGGATCAGCTAGAAGTATTTAATGGTTTTTCTGATGAAGTCAAAAATTTAATAGGAACTTTAGATACTTTAAAAGAGGAGGATCATTTAAGAAATCATCTATTATTACAAGAATTAGTCAGCAAATTACCATTGTGTCATCAATTGACATGGGTAAAATATATTTCTCTTAAAATTAAGGAAAAAGGTCCAGTACAAAAATTAATTGAATTTCAAGATTGATTGGATCAAAAAGCAAATGCAGCTTATCAGATTTAAATAACCTATAAATTCTTTGATGACAAAATGAAAAATAAAAGTTTTAAGAAAAACGTTACAACTAACAATAAATCATTTATAAAGAAATGTATCTGTTGTAAAAAGAGATTTACATCATTTAACTGTTTGTCCAGATTTTAAATCTTTTAATACGAACAAGAAATGGCCATTTGCAACATGAAATAAAATATGTTTTTGTTGTCTCCTGCCTTATCATAGTGTAAGTCAATGTAGACGCAAGAAGAATTGTGGTATAAATAACTGTAATCGACATCATCATCAACTATTACATAAAGATAATTTTGTAAATCCCCTAAACCCCATAAATTGTTGATAGATAGTACCACTTGAATTTTGTACGTCAACTATTCGAACTCTTTTACTTTTGGCTGGATGCAATTGGATGACTACATTTTTGCTATATATTTCTGGGTGCGTTAGGGTCAAACATGACTGCTATATCCCAGAATTTGATCTGTCTATGTTCTTTAAACCAGTTTGTGCTTCTAATCACAGTTGGTAAATACTCCTGGGTCCACCTTGTCCAAAATATATCGACAAATTTTTGAGCAGTTCGCCATTTAGAATATAACCGTTTCGTCTAATTCATCAAATGATGATTAACCATTGACTCTTTCTATTAAATTCTATTATCGCTATTCTTTTTGTTGCTTCATCAGTTTCATTTTCTTTTGGAATCAACATATCTCCAGTTTTCACTATTTGTTATTTTTTGGATTTTTCCTAATCTCTGAGCTATAAATACTTTAAATCTTCTTGCTTCAGATTGGATCCAATAAAGAACTGTTTTTGAGCCTGTCCAATAGAATACCTCTGAAATATTTAGTTCTAAATTATTTTTAACTGAATTACCTAATCTTGCACCTATGAGAGCAGCTTGAAGTTCTAGTCAAGGAATAGAGATAGGTTTTAACGGTGCAACTCTAATTTTTGGAGTTACGAAGTTACTTCAATTTCTCTTTTATTTTGCCAACGAAGATATGCTACGGTTGCATATGAATATTCCAAGGTGTCACAAAAGATATAAAGTTGAATTATACTGTTGTTCCTATTCAAAACTTAGAATATTGCCATGGAATTTTGAAGTTATGATAAAATTCGCTATAAAACCTAGAGGGTCAAAAATTTACATTACCACCTTTAAAATCTCTCGTTTTGTCGTCCATCTCATGTTTTCCAAAATGTCTTTGTCGATTTTATGAAATTTTGTTTGTAAACTAAAAATGTTTTGGGAAGGGTTCCACCATATACCTAAAATTTTTTCGTAATTTTCCTTACCATTTTCAAAGTTTTCTTGCCAGAATTCACTAGTTCTTCGTCTATACTTCTTAATATTTCTTCGAAATTTGATACCCAATTACATATAATAAATCCCCCATACTTGTGTACATAAATGACATTATTTATCGATTCCTTTGCTTTAGATTCGGTATGGAAAGGAATAAATAGATCAGATTTGACATAAGACTTTAATCCTGTGAAGATTGATATCTAATTAATAAATTAGTATTTTGAACAGGGATTACCTATAGTCCAAGATCCCAGAGCCCTCAGACCTACGTTATTTTCGCAAAGCTAAGATTTTCATAATAAATGTACGTATTGTGTACTTGCTAGCTTGAAAATGGGGCTCTTTTACGGATAATAAGTACGGAAGGTAAATTAAAAAATCTTACTCTTACGTGCATATAGCAAAAAGTATGTAGTTTCATTAACAGCCATCCATGGTGTAGTGGTTGAGTTGCCCGATTCTCACGCATGGGATTGAGGGTTCAAATCAAGTCTTTACATTTTTTTTCTACATTTTGTATGATATGTATTTCAGCTCGATTAGCAACCTAAAAACCTAATACGAACATTAAAATTAATAATTAAGAACCAACATTTATTATTGCCAGACACTTTCCGTGGGCCCTAACTTCCGCCAGACGGTGTAAAGCTGGAGAAAAAATTGGGGTACCTACATTATAGTAGCAAGCCTGAATTTTATATATATTATTTGGGTGACTATTTTAAGACCTTTTGTAAGCAGCCAGACCAATACTAAGGGTCTAACATCCTCCCAGACACGATGAAATGTCCGCTGTGAGTGTGAGCGTAAGGGTATTATGCATGTGGGAGCATTAGAGGGCTTTATTAGACATTTAAGAAATTTAAATTGTTTATTTGTCTTGATGGAATTTTTTAATAATTATTCAATATTTTAATGCTTAATTAAAAAATAAATTTTAATTCAATAAATTTGGCTAAATAAACGTTTAAAAAATTCGATCTTTCATTAAATTTCGGTTTTAAATGTAAATGTAATAACAGTACACACAATAATGAGTCATACGTAAAATTTAACATAAATCGTGTGTAAAACAAGTAACAAGTACGAATGCGTACGAATTTTCACAATAAGTGTGTAGGTAACTACACTTATTGTGAAAATCTTAGCCTTACTAAAATGACGTAGGTCTGGGGGCTCTGGGACCTTACTCCATAAAGAAATATTCGTATTTGGGATTTTAGTTGCTAATCGAGCCGAAATACATCTTGTATAAAATGTAGAAAAAAAATGTAAAGACTTGATTCGAACCCTCAACCCCACGCATAAAAATCGGGCAACTCAACCACTACACCATGGACGCCTGTTAACAAAACTACATACTTTTTGCTATATAAACGTAAGAGTAAGGTTTTTATTTACCTTCACTACCTATTATCTGTAAAAAGAGCCCCGCTTTCAAGCTAGCAAGTACGCGATACATTTTTACCTACTTTGCTAAAATGACGTAGGTCTGGGATCTTGTTCTATTATAATAATATTGCAGGTAAACATTAAATCAACATTAACATTGGTCCCATGAAAATGTATAAAGCCTACTATTTGAGTTGATAAGTTTGCCTTGTTTCAGAAGTTGTACTTCCTTGAAAAAACAACCTCTTGTACTTTTTGAAAGAGTAAATCTTCAGTCATCTTTATTTCTAAAGTTTCAAGTTCATTATTTATTTTCTTCTCTGTCTTACAAATTCTAACAAACCTTAGCATCCATGCTGTGGTTCGTAAAAGTCTATTCCATTTGGAAAATCTTTCGTGTTCTGGAATCATTAAAAAAATGTTTCTCCAAATGAATACATACCATCATTCCTGATTTCCAATAAATTGTCGTTATTACTACAGTTGGAATTATCTCATTTTTCTTTAGGCCAATATTTCTCTGATTGTTGAAGAAAATTTGGACCTTTTAACCATCGACTATTTTCTTTAAATCTATTCTCCCTGTTCTTTTTGTTGCTTCGTCAGCTTCATTTTCTTTTGAATTAACATATCTCCAGTTTTTACTATTATTTCTTGGATTTCTCCTAATCTCTGAGCTATAAATACTTTAAATCTTCTCACTTCACATTGAATTCAATAAAGAACTGTGTTTGAGTCCGCCCAATAGAATACTTCTGAAATATTTATTCCCAAATTATTTTTGACTGAATTACCCAGTCTTGCACCCATGACAGCAGCTTGAAGGTCTAGTCTAGGAATAGAGATAGGTTTTAATGGTGCAACTCTAGTTTTTGCAGTTACGAAGTTACTTCAATTTCTCTTTTATTTTGCCAACGAAGATATGCTACAGTTGCACATGAATTGTCCAAGGCGTCACAAAAGATATGAAGTTGAATTATACTGTTGTCGTAGAATATTGCCATGGAATTTTGAAGTTATGAATATTTTTTAAATCATGTATCCATAATTGCTATTTATTGTCTAGATTGTCCGTTATGTCATCGTCTCATCCTGGTTGACTTCTCCAAATATCTTGAAGTAGCATTTTTCCTTGAATGATAAAATTAGCTATAAATCCTAGAGGGCCAAAAATTGACATTATCAAATTTAAAATCTCTCGTTTTGTCGGCCGTCCCCTGTATTTCAAAATGTCTTTGTCGATTTTATGAAATTTTTTTTGAAACCTGGAAATGTCTTAGGAAGGATTCAACCATATACCTAAAATTTTTTCAGAATTTTCCTTACCATTTTCCAAGTTTTTCTGCCAGAATTCACTAGTTCTTCGTCTATACTTTTTAAGATTACTTCGGAATTTGACACCCACATATATATAATAAATCTCCCTTGCTTGTGTACATAAATGACATTATTTATAAATTCCTTTGCTTCAGATTCAGTATCTACACCACCCAAATAGTCGTCCATTTAATGTTGTTCAATAATTGCTTTCGCTGCTTCGGTATATTTTGTCATAAAATCATGAGCATTTTTGTTTTCAGCTTATTGAGCTAGACATGGTCCACTTACCGAACCAAAAAAGATGACGACTATTTCATATACGTCTGGTTCTGTCTCTATCCAATTCTCGCCATAATATGCCTTATGCACAGCAATCTTCATTACTTACCTATACTTATAAAAACATTTCTCATATCAGCAATAAAGGCAATTTTTTTATATTCTAAAATTCAGTAAAATAGTACCTATATAAAGAGTTATATAAATCTGGACCAGTTAGAAGGCAATCATTAAACTTAGACCATTAGATTTAGATGACGCATCAAAAACTATTCTTAATTTATTTGGTTTGTCAGGATTTATCACACCAAAATGTGGTAAATACCATATTTTGTTATTTTTCCATGACAATGTAGGTAAATCTTTTGAAAAGGATTGTCTTATGAATGTTTGCGCATGAGTTGATTTTTGATATTGACAACCTAGAGTTTTTTTAAAATTATTTTTAGAATTTATCTTGTTAGATCCTTTTAATGATGAGTGTCATTGGTTAATATTTGGGCCTTGGTTATCAAACGGCTCATTTGACTCAGAACCCTCCTTGCTTTCTCCTTCTTCAATTTGTACGAATTTTAGTTCTAACTATAGATTCAAACGTTCTTTTTCTTTTTTGAAAAATTCTTGTTGCAATTCTTTTTCCTTTTGCAAACATTCTTTGCAACTTTGATGTGTAATGAAGTCCACAAGCCTGCTTGAGTTTTGAGATCATAGAAGCTTCAGCATCATCGCTTGCAGACATTGTTGAAGAAGAGAAGAAGTCGTTTAGCTAACATTTTACTATAGAACTTTTGATACACATTCTTATCTTCTATGTATTGAAATACTACCATAACTTGATTTAGTGCGTCTTCCAGTTCGGCCGCTTCAGCATTTTCGTTGAATTTTCTTAATAAAAGATCACAGTACTTGGCAAGTAGTTCAGGCGACTTGCTGCTTGAGTTAGCTTGCTTCTTGACAACATTAGCATTTATGAATCTTCTACAGGTTTTATCCAGTGCCGCTACAAATCCGCTGTTGCTGTTAAATGCTACCAAAACCAAGGCATTGTATTTCTTACGGACTTCTAATATTGTATTTACAAATACCTTCATCTCGCTGTGTGCACCTCACCACATTTTCTATGATTGCCAATCCCAGTAACACAATGTGTTGTTCAAACTGTGTTCTCAATTTGTCAAGACCATCAGGAATCCTAGCCACCAAATTATACATCCTGCCTAAATCTGCGTCTTTGTCAGCATCTAACAATAGCTGAAACTCTGAATGGAAGAGTTTGAGATGCTTTTGAATTAGAACACGTTCACAAGTTTTGCCTAGGCGTTCACTTGTAGTTTCTTACAAATAAACTATACTGAATCTGAAGCAAAGGAATTGATAAATAATGTCATTTATGTGCACAAGCAAGGGGGATTTTTTATATGTTATTTTGTGTCAAATTCCGAAGAAATCTTAAAAATTATAGACAAAGAACTGGTGAATTATGGCAAAAGAAACTTGGAAAATGGCAAGGAAAATTCCGAAAAAATGTTAGGTATATGGTGGAATCCTTCCCAAGACATTTTCAGTTTTCAAACGAAATTACATAAAATCGACAAAGACATTTTGGAAAACAGGAAACGGCCGACAAAACGAGAGATTTTAAAGGTGGTAATGTCAGTTTTTGACCCTCTAGGATGTATAGCGAATTTTATCATTCAAGGAAAAATGCTACTTCAAGATATTTGGAGAAGTGAGCCAGGATGGGACAATGAAATAACAGGCAATCTAGACAACAAATAGTAATTATGGATACATGATTTAAAAAATATTCATAACTTCAAAATTCCACGGCAATATTCTACGTTGAATAGGAACAACAGTATAATTTAACTTCATATCTTTTGTGACGCCTTGGAAAATTCACATGCAGCTGTAGATATCTTCGTTGGCAAAATAAAAGAGAAATTGAAGTCAACTTCGTAACTACAAAAACTAAAATTTCACCATTAAAACCTATCTCTATTCCTAGACCAGAACTTCAAGCTGCTCTCATGGGTGCAAGACTGGGTAATTCAGTCAAAAATAATTTACAACTAAATATTTCAGAAGTATTCTATTAGACGGACTCCAAAAACAGTTCTTTATTGGATTCAATCTGACGCAAGAAGATTTAAAGTATTTATAGCTCAGAAATTAGGAGAAATCCAAGAAATAACAAATAGTGAAAACTGAAGATATGTTAATTCCAAAAGAAAATGAAGCTGATGAAGCAACAACAAGAATAGCGATAATAGAATTTAAGGAAAATAGTTGATGGTTAAAAGGTCCAAATTTTCTTCAACAATCAGAGAAAGGTTGACCAAAGAAAAACAAGATAATTCCAACTGCATTAATAAGGAAAATTTATTGAAAATCAGGAATTTATTTTCAGGACTTTAATTATTCCAGAACACGAAAGATTTTCCAAATGGAATAGACTTTTACGAACCACAGCATGGATGCTAAGATTTGTTAGAATTTGCAAGACAAAAAAGATAATAAAATAATGAACTTGAACCTTTAGAAATGAAGATGGCTGAAAGTCTACTCTTTCAAAAAGTACAAGAGGATTATTTTGTCAAGGAACTTCAACTTCTGAAACAAGGCAAACTTATCAGCTCAAATAGTAGAGTTTATACATTTTCATGTATAATTGATGAAGATAACCTGTTACGTATAGGAGGGAGATTAAATAATTCAATTACTTTAGATATGAACGCTAAAAGACCCATAATTTTAGACCCAATTCATAAAATAACAAAATTAATTGTTCAATATTATCATGATGAAGTAAATCACCATGGACAGGAAACAGCCATTAATAATTTACGACAAAAATTTTGGATACTACGTCTGGCAAATAGTTAAAAATATTTGATTAACAATGTAAAAATAGAAAAGCAATACCTAAAATTCCAATAATGAGACAGTTATCTATGTGTTGTCTAGAACCAACCATAAGACCTTTTATTAAATGCGGAATAAATTATTTTAGACCTATCGAAGTCATGATAAAAAGAAGTCACGAAAAAAGGTATGGTGTAATTTTCACATGTATGGTCATTCGTGCTATTCATCTCGAACTGGCACGATTTAACTACTGAAGCTTTTATACACACGTTTTTTGACAATTTGGTTGCAGACGAGGTTTTCCAGAAGAAATTTGTAGCAACAATGGTCTAAAATTCAAAGGTCCTGAAAGAGAACTCTCTGAAATGCTTCTAAATTTAGATCAAACTAAAATTACTCAGTTTTGGACAATGAAAAATACTAAATTTAATCCACCTTTAGCTCCTCACATGGGTAGTGTTTAGGAGGGGTCGATACAATCTGTTTTAAAATCAAGATATCCTCAAGAATATGTATTAAGAACAGTCTGCAGAATGCGAAAATATCATAAATTCTCGACCTTTGACTCATTTTTATTGTTACTTCTCAACTCTTATTAGAAGCACAAAATGGTTTAAAGATCATAAACAGATAAAACTCGGGGATATATCAGTCATGGACGACCCTAAGGGACCCAAAAATATATGGCAAAAATGTAAAGTTATCCAATTGTATCCAACCAAAGATGGAAGAATTCAAATAATTGACATACAAAATTCAAGTAGTACGGTCGTGAGCAAAAAAAATAGGACAAGTCTTATAAGAGTATTTTGCTAAAATCTAGTTGTGTACATCTAACTTTAATTTTTGTGACATTGTCAGTTAGTTGTCATAACTTATTGCAAGTGTGCAAAAAACTAATATGCCTCATATAAGCAATTTAGTTAAATCTGGAGTTATTGCTAAAGCAGAAGATGGATGGTCAACGAGACAAATTGCACTGCGTTATAATATTGACAAAAATTCGGTGTGTAACATTTTAAGAAAGTGGAGAAAAACGGTACGATTAGTAGAAATCCTGGATCAGGGCGACGAAGGATATCAACTCAACAACAAGATTTGCAATTGGTAAATGTTTTAGTAGAAAATCCATTTTACTCAGTTATTCAGGCTGCTGAAGAAACGAATTTTCCTGGATCGAGTAGTACTGGTCTCCGGCGAGTAAGAGAATCGGAGCTACGCTGTCATGCAGCAGCACAGAAATACTTACTTAAAGCTGAACATAAAGAAGCTCGAGTAGGATTTGTACTTGAATTTATAGCGCATGATGTAAATTTTTGGAACAATGTAAACTTTACAGATGAAAATACTTTCCAGTCAACACACAGCGGTCGTATTCGTGTTTACCGCCCTCCGAATACTCGATTCGATGAGAAATATATATCTAACAATGGTAAAAGTGGTAGATTTTCCGTCAATATGTGGGCTTGGATATCGGCACATGGTCCTGGTGTTTTGTGGCATATTGAGGAACGATTTAATAGTGAAACGTATTAGGATTTTAGACAATATTATGCTCCCTTCTGTGTCACAATTATTTCCTAATAATGAGTTCATATTTCAACAAGACAATTGTTCCGTTCATACTGCTCATACCGTAACTAACTGGTTTCAAGATAACAACATCAATGTTCTTAACTGGCCCAGTCATAGTCCTGATCTTAACCCTGTAGAAGAAGTATGGGGACTATTCGTAAGAAGTATCCAAAAACAAAATGTGAGACCACGGAATGCCGAAGAATTACTGGAAATAGTAAATAATGCATGGGAAAATATTATTACTAATGATTATTGTATAAGGTTATTTAATTCTATGCCAAACAGACTTACAGAAGTTATAAATAGAAATGGTGCAATAACGAAATATTAATAGTTAGTTTCTTGTTAAGTAGGATCCTTTGTCCTTTGATCCAGGATTTCTACTAATCGTACCGTTTATTCTCCACTTTCTTAAAATGTTACACACCAAATTTTTGTTAACGTTATAACACATTGCAATTTGTCACATTAACCACCCATCATTTACTATAGCATTCAAATAAAAAATAAATCAAAAGTGATATCTGTTTTATTTCGGCTACTCATTACGTATTCAAATAGAGACAGATTTACATCAGAAAAAGTTGTCCTATTTTTTTCTGCTCACGACAGCACTATCTATTGACGATCTGTGTCAAGACTTAGTGTCCTAGATATGAGAAAAAATTAAGAGTACCTAATGGTTTCTTTGAAGAATCATTTACTGGGGAAGAGAATGTTGTATTTTCTTAAATATATTATACTCCATGAAAAAGTTGAAAAAAAGGGTTAAAACACAAAAGTTCTGTGATAGGGATGAGACGTGGTTAACCTGCCCCCCATAACTCGAAAAGCCATCCATATTTCACGTTTTTTCCGTCGTAGGCATGCGTATTGGTTTTTTGGGCAGGATTCAGGTAGGCATATGAAATTTAACCATACAACATCTTATCCACCCCTGGGTGGATGGTTTTTTCAATTTTGTCATGGACTATTAATTTGTTTTATTTTAACTTGTGAAATATTTAATTTTAGTTAGCCTTGAAATGGTAACTATGAATTGTAATAAAGATATATAAATATATCAGATTTAACATAAGACTTTGATTGGCATCTAATTAATAAATTAGTCTTTCGAACCGGGATTACTTATAATATTATTGGAGGTAAACATTAAATCAACATTAAACATCATAAGTAGTGGCATTTCATGGAACTTCCAAGGATTTTTGTATTAAACAAGTTGGTACATATATTTTCTATTGCACTCAGAAATGGGATTGTTAGTCTAGGACTGGCCCATTGATGGAAATTTGCAAACCTAAAAATATATGGTTATGAGTATATCAAAAGGACGCATTTATCAATTTGATTATAGTTAATATAGTTGCTTGTGTTTCAAATTCATTTTACATAATATGTAATAAACAGAATTTTTTGTGTTGTGATAATATAAAACAAAATAAATTTTTAAAACTATCGTTAACGTTAATATTCATAATTGAATAAATACTTAGGTAGGTGTTATAATGCAATTTTTTCTAATAAATTTATCAATTTTAATTTACACTACCCAATAAATACTCTATACAATGTGATACTACTTCATCATACCTTTTGCTCACTCGATAACAGAATTCTTAAAAATAGTAAGTTCTGAATATTAAACTATTATAGTAACCTGTAGACTTATAGTGCAGATAAAAAGACAATAAAAACTTTAAGAGCTCATTATTATCACCGGTGAACCATTCAGTATGGTGTCATTAAACAAGCCGACTTACATTAAAAACCTATAAAGGTAAGTGATTCGATTTGCGGGAGAAATAGTACAGAGTTACGGTATTTTAATGAGGCCGTAAAGTTTTTATTGTCTTTTTTATCAGCCCAGTAAATTTGGAGACAACTATGCTATATATTACAAGGACACTAATATTTGCAATCAGTACCAAAATAAGAATTTTAACATCTATCATTTCTAACGGCTGGATTCAAGTCACTAAAATACTGATGAGCCATTGCATCATCAGCAGACATTCTTCCCATAGGATTACAAACCAATAATCGTTGAAGAAGATCTCTGCCCCTATTACCTAATTTAGGCACCACCTAAAAATAATTAACATTCGAATAATAAAACAACTTTTAAGTTAAAAAAAAATAAAAACATTTGTGTTAAATTTATTTAATACGAGCTTTTTTCGATGTTGTTCTATGAACTGCTTCAGCTGGATTTATCCACCAAATAAACATGACACGATAAACAAAATACCCATAAGGATATTATACCACAGTTACTAAATAGAGATGAACTAAATGTTATTCCAAATATTGCCAGATAAATTAAATTTTGAGCGCTGTATAACTTCTAGTGTGCTGATTCTTTTCAGAAAAATTTTCTGCACTGTTAGTAGCTTACTACTAGACACCAATTATGCATTAACTATTAATTTGACTGCTGTTGAATCAAGCTATCACCCATCATTAGCGTCATTGCATTTGATATGTTAATAATAATAACTTTATTGATGTAAGATTTTATAAAAGATATTTACAATGTCAATTGATTACTACTAATTATACAAACAGGAGTAAAATAAAAGACATTAGTGAGACATACAAAAAATTTGAAGACAAAGTACAAAACTTAAAATGTACGAACAATGAACAAGGTATTTAGTTAAAATTAATTACAGCTGTAGTATTGTGATATGCTGCCCTCTAGCAGAGAGGAGAGTGTAATTATTCCCTGCACAGTAGAGTGGCGCCATCCGTGGGCCAACTGGCGAACCGCCATTTAGTAGTGCCTAAGAAAACTGTAGAGGATTCCAGTATATTCTGGAAAGTTCTACAATGAGATTCTAGACAAGTGTGTATATAAAGAGGTGAATCCAGCAGATAGGGGAACAGTTCAGTTGAGTATACAGTACAGTTCTGATATACAGGGAGAGTTTTTGGTTAGATAAGAGTTGACAAGTGATTTAAAAGTAAAGTACAGTTGTGATTAATAAAATAATGGTTTATGAAGATTCTTGTTGCAAGTTTGATAATAAGGTCTCTGCGTGGTAATTAGCAGTCGAATAATAAAAATTATTTTTTTGTTTCGTCAATTTCTACGTTGAGTTGATTTTCATGGGTTTAACAGTTTGTCAGTCTTCAAGAGGGTTATAAACAGATTTCTCCACCTCATCCAGTGTATGCATGTTGTTCTCCCTTATATTGTTGAACTACAACTTTGTTTTATATTGAAATAAATATTTAAGGTGGTCTGAAGGGATTGTTTAGCCTTTACGGGGTTGTAAAAACATCTCCCTGCCTCCTCGAGCATTCTAGAATTTATGCCTATTGTTTTGACACCGTCTGCAAACCATTTCATTATGCTTTGGCCGTTCTGCTTTGGGGGCAGGAAAAAGGCTATTTCTAACATTGTCCTTTGCTATTCATTGGGACAGGAACTGTCGGACTGGCCATAGAGTCAGGATGGTGTTTGCCAACCAGGCCCGAGCCTGCTCGGGCCCCCCCAGCTTACTACCTACATGCAAAATAGTTCATACATGGAGAGAAATGAAACATAAAAATTATAAAGCCAGTCTATGAAAAATCATGTCACAAGATGGTAGTATATGAAAAATTCACATCTGTCCCACAAAAATATTAATGCTAAAACAGTAAATTTGACTATCCTATACCATTATTTTTCCCTTCAGTCATTTCATGAGCATGAAAATAAACTTGACTATCAGAGAGTATTGAACCTATATCATGTCCCTGATGTATGTGATTTGAAGTTGAGCTCGTTACCACAGGGTCACAATGATATTTAAAAAGTTCTTGAATAAAACCTTATATTAATATTACAAAAAAAAATTTTAATTTTTTTTTTATTTAATGAAATGTCAAACGAGAAAAGGTGCCAAAATTAATTTTCCCGCATTGTTACGGGCACATTTTGAATTTAGTTCTGGGAGACACCACGTCAAGCTCTACTGAAGCAAAGAATTTATTCACCCTCGAATCATTCAAGTGCAACTTTGTGTGGATGGACCAAATCGTGAAAATAAAACTGTCAGAGACAAGTTGAGAAAATCAGAACATCAAAAATACGAGATGGTGAGACAAAGCCTTGACCACCATCATGGAGAAAACTCCATATGTTGTGTTGATAAAGACCCCTTTTTTAAAGTGATTACCAACAGGCTGAATTTTCGTGAGTGGCTTCCTTTTGACGAGTTTTCCAACTTTTCCCTTTGTGAAAACTCTCAGTGAAGTAGATAAAGTTCTACGCAACCGTTAAACATGTTAATCATGGAACTGACACTTTCATGGCGTAGGACTGGAAAATCTCTGCCAGAAAATTTGTATGACAATTTGATCATTAGATTTCAAAAATATTAATTAAACAATATTGTAAAAATCAGCCCATTAGTGTAAAAAAACAGGGAGCTGCGCTTGTCTTACAAAGCAATGTAAATATGTAAGAAATTTGTAATATGTAAACTAATGGCCTGATTTTTACACTATTGTTTAATTAATACTTTTGAAATCGAATGGTCAAATTGTCCTACAAATTTTCTAGCACGTTTTCCAGTCCTATGCCATGAAAGTGTCAGTTCCACGTTTTAGCGGCTGCTTAGAACTATTATCTACCTCTACCGAGAATTTTTGCAAAATTTTAAAAAAGGGGCGTCGGACCAGTAGTAATATTTAAGATGTATAATCTACTCCATGGATATACTTATAAATGACAAAATATACAGGGCTAATGATCAGTGGCGCACCTACAGATGGACTAAAGCCCCGCAAGCAATACATAGGTTCTAAAACAGACAGCTATCACACAAACCCTTATGCCCAATCTAGATACCTTACTAGATACCCAAACGAAACAATAAAAACTATTATCAGAACACAAATTACTGAAAATATTTTGTACCTTACCGGTTCAACCTTGAAAAGAACCAAAACCTACTTAAAAAATACAGTGAAAGAAAGGAGATTAAAAGGCCTAGCACATTTAAATGTTCATCGAGAAATATTGTTTACAATCGATGGTGATTCACGAACTTCAATTCCGAGGTCCACGTCGAATTGATTTCAATTTGTGAAATTTGTGAGTCTGTATACATTGTATTCAAATATATAAGTAAAGTTTTGTGTTTATCTAGAAGCGTAGACTAATAATAATGAAAGCACTTTATTGAGCAAAAACCCAAATGGCCATTGACCGAGGTCGTTCAGCCTAATAGATTAATATTATTTCAGCCCTCTCTAGAACGAAATCCTGATTGCGCCACTGCTAATGATACAAACTACTTTGCCTCTGCAGTAAACCTGACTCAATATTGCCTAGACTGAAAAACAAAACGTACGTACTTTGTCAATTTTTTCTACCATATTATGGATTCAATAGGTATAGTGCCGATTTTTTGTGCATTACCACCTAATTAAATTCTGCATTTGAGTAATTCAAAAATAAATACGAGTAATCTAATATCAATAATTTTTCACCTGAGATAAACTCATATTAGGCTGATAAGCTGGAAAGGGCTTATAATCTGGTAACTGTGACATATCACTCCATGTTTCTTCAGTTGGGGTACCTAACAACTTAAATATCCTGCGCAACTGATCATCAACATCGGATCCAGGAAATAAGGGTCTACCTATAAAAGAAATAAGTCTGATCTGTTTAAAAAATACATTATAGATGCTCAAACCTGCATTTGCTAGTTCTGCAAAAATACATCCTGCAGACCACATATCAATTGAAGTGGTATACAGTTTGGCTCCATATAAAACATCTGGTGGACGGTACCATAACGTAACCACTTCAGCTGAATAACATTTCACAGGAATGCCAAAAGCTCTAGCCAAACCAAAATCAGCCAATTTCAGTTCACCGTTTTTATTTATTAACAAGTTTTGTGGTTTTAAATCCCTGTGTAACACATTATGGCTGTGACAAAATGCCAGTCCACGCAATAGCTGATACATAAAAGATTTGACTACATCTAAATCTATATCTCCATTTAGACTATCGAAATATTTTTTTAAATCTTGATCACAATGTTCAAAAACTAAAGTCAGCTTTTTGTCACTATGTAAAACATCATAAAGACGAACAATATTTTTATGTTTGAGTTCTTTTAAAAGGCAAATTTCACGTAAAGCAGAAGACGGAACTCCTTCATCATCATCATCTAGCCTGACTCTTTTTAAGGCGACAATTTCATGCGATTCTCTATTTTTTGCCTTAAATACAGTTCCATACGTTCCTTCTCCTATTTTCTCCAATTTCTCGTATTTTTGCATGATTATACTGTACTTTAAAAAGGAGAAATAAATACTTACAACTTAACCTCTAAGATATAGGTTATATTTATTATTTACCTTTTTTCCTCTTCTTCCGCTCTTCTCGCGTACTTGCTTTCTTTTCGTTATTAAGTCGGTCCCACACTACTCGTGAATATCGAAGGATTCTTTATGCATAGAAATCATTCATTCAAGTTATCGCCAAAATATTCAACTTCCTTGTTTTGCTCACATGTACTAAAACCCTATTTTTTTACCGATAATGTGACAACGCCGGATATATGCACATATTGCAAGAAAAACAACTTTTAAATAGGACATTATGCAGGAAGTTAATGAATATTTGAGAAGTCTCCATGGCGAATATTCGCGCATCATTTGACTTCGGCGCAAAACATCGCCGCTAGAGCAAACATGTCCTCCTAACACCGAATATTCGTTATCTCGTCCGGCCTATGCACAGACTTACATACAGATGTTTATCTCTGTCGGAACGCTTTGAAGTTATATTTGTACAGAAATTTTGTTTTTATTTAATGCGCCAAGTGGTATGGCGTAGTTCTCAGTTTTGATTCGCCTACGCCTATATTTGTCAATCCAAAGCTATATTTTTGCGAGTTAGACGCGATAAGCGATGCCATTCGAGCGAGTAAGTCATGACGTCACGCTTAAAGGCACTTGCAGCGGTATCGCGCGGCTTAGGAGTACGCTAGAAAATGACGCCACGCTTCAAGGCGCTTAAAGACATTAGTGTAAGCCGCGAGATCGCAAAAATTTAACTCAAACCTGCTATCGGCGTGAGGTAGTAAACAACTTATGTGCGAATGCAGTATAAAAAATTAAACCTAATACATGAAAATCCTGAGAGATAAACATCTGTATGTAATCTGTGGCCTGGGCATTCGTAAACCTCCTACCAGTGAACTCTATTGAGTTCACTGCCTCCTACCGGATAGGTTTATTCGAACATTCGGCAAACATACAATGATATTCGCGAGTTGTCTGAATGCAGCTTTACGGCCTGCAATGTGAAAGGGCGGGAAAAGTAAAAAAAAAGTAGAAAAAACGGCATATATAGTTCCATTCCCACATTTTAGTTTGTGGTTGAGTGGAGGATAAAAACTCGGACAGCAAAAGTAAAAAAAAAAAGTTTGTTTGCAGATTCTATATAAACTGGTCGTGTGACATATACACAGGTATTTTCCTATTTTTAACTTGTAGAAATGTGTGTATTTAGATTACACATATAAACATGTTACAGTCAAAGCTATCTAGTTACAGTTTGGATACATATAATTAAGTTTATGGTTGCTAGGTACCTTAAATCTTTATGTGTTAATGCCAGAGTTTAAAACTTGAAAATAATGAATTTTATAATATTCGTTACATGATTTTCAAGAAGTAGGTATAGCAATACATACAATTGAATACTCATATTCAATTGTATTGAGTATTGCTATACCTAGTTTATGAAAATCATGTCATGAATATTATAAATTTATGTCAAATGCCAGAAACCTATCTTTAGGTACTGCCGTGAGCAGAAAAAAAATAGGACAACTTTTTTTTCTAATGTGTAAATCTGTCTCTATTTGAATATGTAATGAGTAGCCGAAATAAAACAGATATCACTTTTAATTTATTTTTTACTTTAATGCTGTAGTTATCGCTATAATAAATGATGGATGGTTAATGAGACAAATTGCACTGCGTTATAACATTAACAAAAATTTGGTGTGCAACATTTTAAGAAAGTGGACAATAAATGGTACGATTAGTAGAAATCCTGGATCAAAGGACAAAGGATATCCTACTTAACAAGAAACTAACTATTAATATTTCGTTATTGCACCATTTCCATTTATAACTTCTATAAGTCTGTTTGGCATAGAATTAAATAACCTTATACAATAATCATTAGTAATATTTTCCCATGCATTATTTACTATTTCCAGTAATTCTTCGGCATTCTGTGGTCTCACATTTCGTTTTTGGATACTTCTTATGAGTAGTCCCCATACTTCTTCCACAGGGTTAAGATCTGGACTATGACTGGGCTAGTTAAGAACATTGATGTTGTTATCTTGAAACCAGTAAGTTACGGTATGAGCAGTATGAACGGAACAATTGTCTTGTTGAAATATGAACTCATTATTAGGAAATAATTGTGACACAGAAGGGAGCATAATATTGTCTAAAATCCTAATATACGTTTCACTATTAAATCGTTCCTCAATATGCCACAAAACACACCAGGACCACATGCCCACATATTGACAGAAAATCTACCACTTTTATCATTGTTAGACAAATGTTTCTCATTGAATCGAGTATTCGGAGGGCGGTAAACACGAATACGACGGCTGTGTGTTGACGGGAAAGTTTTTTCGTCTGTAAAGATTACATTGTTCCAAAAATTTACATCATGCGCTAAAAATTCAAGCGCAAATCCTACTCAAGCTTCTTTATGTTCAGCTTTAAGTAAGTATTTCTGTGCTGCCGCATGACAGCGTAGCTCCGATTCTCTTACTCGCCGGCGACCAGTACTACTCGATCCAGGAAAATTCGTTTCTTCAGCAGCCTGAATAACTGAGTAAAATGAATTTTCTACTAAAGCATTTACCAATTGCAAATCCTGTTGTTGAGTTGATATCCTTCGTCGCCCTGATCCAGGATGTCTACTAATCGACCGTTTATTCTCCACTTTCTTAAAATGTTACACACCGAATTTTTGCCAATATTATAACGCAGTGCAATTTGTCTCATTGACCATCCATCTTCTACTTTAGCAATAATTCCAGATTTAACTAAATCGCTTATATGAGGCATATTAGTTTTTTGCACACTTGCAATAAATTATGACAACTAACTGACAACGTCACAAAAATTAAAGTTAGATGAACACAACTAGATTTTAGCAAAATACCGTTATAAGACTTGTCCTATTTTTTTTTTGCTCACGACCGTACCTATACTTTATATTATCAAGAATTTTAAAACCATTTGCTTTTCTGGCATTAGACATAATACATAGGTATTTACTTATAAGTTACACATCTGACTATAAACTTATTTTTATGGCATGCAATGAACTTGCATTCAAAAATTTATATAGTCGTATTGATGCATCTGGTATATGGGCAAAATTATTTTGATTGACATATGCTTCCCTCTAATTTTGTACAGCAGCTGCAAAAACTGAGCAAACTATTTATAAAATTTTAAAAAATTTTAGCAAAATGGAAAATGAGGGCCAAATGGCTTTGATTTTGGTAGGCGGTTATGGGACAAGACTGAGACCATTGACATTAAACCGACTTAAGCCATTAGTGGAATTTGCCAATAAACCAATCTTATTTCATCAAATTGAAGCATTAGCAGAAGCTGGAATTACAGATGTAATTTTGGCACTTTCTTATCAAGCTGAGGAAATGGAAGTAGAATTAATAACAGAAGCAGCATCAAAATTAGGAATAAACATACATTATTCTCATGAGACTGAACCTTTGGGTACTGCTGGGCCAATAGCTCTAGCAAGAGACATCCTTTCAAAAAGTTCGAAACCTTTTTTTGTTCTTAATTCAGATATAATCTGTGATTTTCCTTTTAAGGAATTGTCCAATTTTCATGGCTTTCATGGGAAAGAGGGCACTATCGCCATCACCAAGGTTGAGGAACCATCTAAATATGGAGTAGTTGTTTATGACAAAAACTACTGCATAGATAATTTCGTCGAAAAACCACAAGAATTCATCTCTAACGAAATAAATGCGGGATTGTATATCTTCAACCTCAGCATCTTAAATAGAATAGATCTACGTCCCACTTCTATTGAAAAAGAGATTTTCCCTAAAATGACAACCGATAGAGAACTCTATGTCTTCAAGATGCAGGGATTTTGGATGGATGTAGGTCAACCTAAAGATTTTCTTACTGGAATGTGCTTATATTTAAAACATTTAAAAGCAACTAATCCAGATAAACTATTTAATGCACCTGGTGTAGTGGGTAATGTTATAATACATTATACAGCAAAAATAGGATATAATTGCCAGATTGGCCCTAACGTAACTATTGGGGCTGGAGTAGTTATTGAAGAAGGTAAAATTATTACAAACATGTCATTTACTGTAGGTAATTATTGATAGAAAAGTAAAAGAATATATTAGACCTCTTTTTGCTAGCAATTCCTCATTTATTATATTATTTACTTGTTTTATAAGTTCTTTATATTAGTTTTTCCAGGGGTTTGTATAAAAAACAGTACAGTTCTCGAAAATGCAGTCATATGTTCAAACTCATGGATAGAAAATAGCATTATTGGTTGGAAATGTTTTATTGGTAGATGGGTAAGACTGGAAGGTATCACAGTATTAGGTGAAGATGTAATAGTAAAAGATGAAATTTATATAAATGGCGGACAGGTTCTACCTCACAAAAATATTACTACTTCTGTTTACGAACCACAAATTATTATGTAGTTATTTACTATTTTCTTAAATTTTCAAAATTAATATCTGTAATATTTTACTTTGTGCTTTTATATAAATATATAATTATTATTAATAAACGGCTTTACTTTAAGGGCGAAGTTTATCTATAGGACACTCTTGATTGTTTTTGTTGTTGTTTATAATAATTATGGAGTCAGTGAACAAATCTCGGAACAAATGAATACATTTTTCACCAATTGCAACTCTGAAAACATTCGTAAAGAACAATTTGAAATAAAGTTACAAAACTTATTGGGACAAAGATTTGTTAATATTACATCAGTATTTAGGCTGTGTAGTTTTTTATAAATTTTAGCATTGAAAAAAAGTTACAGTATGGAAGCCTTCTCTGGACAATGATTTTCATTGAATAAAAAATTCGAACAATGTGGTTTAAAGGTATTACAAAATATTAAAAAGTAATTTGGTCTCTTCATTTAAAGGTCATAAAATGTAAGTCTGAAATGTTAACCATGTCTGTAGACTATTTCTAATAAAGGCAAAAATAAAGGGGGAGAGTAGCACAGTGATTAGTGCGTTTAGCTTTCACTCTGAGCATATCTAGCGAAGTGGTCGAGTCCCACCTACTGCAAAGTAATTTTCAATTATAAAATACCCCCAAGAAGTGGTTCAGCTCAAACTATAAACAGCAGGGCCCCGTCTCCTTTACTCACACAAGTCTAGGCTTAAGAGGGTTATTCAAGTGATCTGGAAAGCGGTTAAAAACATTTATATAAAAATCTCAACGCAGGGGCGTAATTACCGCTGTATCAATGGTACAGAGCCCACCGACTAAGGGGGTCCATTGGCTATTGCTCAGTTTGAGACCACTACGTTGCTATGAATGGGTTCTGGGAAAGGCCTACTTTTATCAGCACATTCTGCATTGTTTGACACAGGACATTCTCAGTGTTAGTTAAGCCACAGTCTCAATGAAATTCAATTTAACTTATATTTTATTTTTCTTATTAATTCATTAAACAAATTGTACAAAAATGCTCGTATAAAGAATTATCCAATAAAATTCATCACGACTAAATGCAGTACCACATGAGCAAAAATAAAATCAGCGAATCCTCTCTCTGGACTAATACCATAAAACTGACTTTTATTTTCTGGGTTTACTTGAAGTCTTAGACACACTGAAACAAAAACACTACTGTATTTTTTATTAATAAATTTTTCTAATGATGTTCATTAGGGGATTAGGGCTAGGTACATTATTTTTCAATCAGAGGAACTTAAACAGAAACAAAAGGCAATATAACGTATAAGTACATAAAGACTTCATTAAAATTAATGTTACAATTTCGTTAAAAATTAATATGTTGAAATAATAAATATGGACGAAACAGAAGTTCCTGGATTTTTCAAATTCCTTATGAAATAGGTAATAAAGAATAAGTGTTTATCTTGCTTCAAACACATTTTTGAAGTATGAGAAACACTCAGATCGGGGGTTTAGTAATGTCTAAATACTTGTGTACTGGCTAATTCGCAAAATGATAAATATTTTGATGTGCTATTTCTCAATAATACTATGTAAATTCATATTTCATATCACGTTATGAATATCATTAACCATACTTTGATGTTAAGCTTCGATATAAATAAAAAATATAGTAAGTATTTCCCCATATTATTATTTTTTTCAGTATACCTATATACTGTTCATGCTTTTCACATTTTGACATTTCTGAAAACAGAGTATAATGCAATGTACTTACCACCTAATACAAAACAGCTTACAGACGAGATAAATCCACTTAAAAATGAATTAAATGGAAACGTTCCAACCAAAAGACAATATACAAACTGTACAATACCGGTTAGCAATATATATAATAAGTAGGCATCAATTACTTTTAACTTCTTTGACGTATTACTTTGGTATTCATTGTAGAATTTGGAAATGACGGATCCTATTTGTGCCATTGTATTTGAAACTTGTTTAAACTTTCAAAATTAACTTTCGGTAAGGTGAGTATATACCCTCCTCTGCACATGCAAATAACAAGATTCGTGTCCGAATGCGTGTCACTAAAGCAAAAAGCAACTAAAGTCGAATGTCAAAATAAATTATAGGAAAATTTACATCTTCTTCTTCCACGTTTTTGACTTTTTAATCGAATATTTAGTTTATCGAATTGTTTTGCATCGAATATTTTAACTTAACCGTGAGAGATTATAATAAAATTGGTCCAAGATCGAAAATTGAGATCTCAAATCAGTCAAATCTGGAAAAATGGAAATTAAGATAACATCGAATCTTTACGTTTTGAGGTCCCAGGAACCCAAAAAAGTGGTTTTTCAAAAATGTCTGTGCGTGTGTGTGTATGTGTGTTAGTACGATAGCGCCGAAACTACTGAACGGATTTGGATGAAACTTTGCATGAGGATTTCTTAGTGTTCCAAAAGATCTGATAAGGTACTGGTTGCAATCGGATTACGTTTAGTGCCGTTTTGGCACAACAAGTTGTTTATTTCATAATTATTTACAATTTGCAATCGAACCATATTGGAAAGCAGTTAAAATCCCTACCGTTTATCATACTTGCACCATTTTGATTTGGTTTGGCTCGGAGCCATTGCGCCGTGAAACTCGCCACGTCACGGTGCATTCATCGGCGTCAAAGACCTACAGGGTGGGGAATATAACCGCTTCCGGTAGCTGCCAATTTTTATCATTATTTCTAATCTGTTATTTTTTTTCTATGTTGTAATTCCATAAGTACCTATACCTAAAGAAGTGAATGCGGATATAAAATGCCAAAATATTGTTATTTTCCAATGTCTGAATAAGAACGGGTTATACTGACAACGAATTACAAATTTTAGTAAATTTCGAAACTTTTCGTTTAAAATTACGGACAAAAATATTCTGGGTCGAATAATCCGGACTGTCGTATCCGTATCCTTTATCTTCTGTGTTAATTTAAACAAGGATGTGATGAGAAGATTATTTCCTTAATTTTATTCTGGACGCACTTTCTTCCGACTCCCTACAAGAGGTGGTCCAAAATTGTCTTCGAATATTTCTGCTGCTGATAGTAAACCCAAAAATAATGGTATAGTCTTTTATATAAAATTTCCGAAAACGAATAGGGGAGATAGAGGTGTAGGTACCCCTTAAAATAAGGGGGATATAATACAAATTTTAGTTTTTCTGCAATATACTTTCCGACTCATCCCTTAAAATATCAAATTCATATTTTAAATTTATAGTCATATATGTGTATAGGTCATCTGGACACTATAGTTTACATGGTATCAGTCAAACCGTCTCTTCAGCTTAAGGGATAGTTTTAGGGGGTGTAGAATATGCTTTAAAATACCTATTACTTTGGCATTTTCTGTTATTTATTAAACTTATTTGATATACAATATAGTGTGTATAGTGTGTACCATAAAAGTAACCTTTAAATATTTTAATTTAGCAAAGAAATTATCATCAGGACGTTTTTAAATTAAATCATAAAATTTTGTTTCAGAATGTAAGTAAATAAGTAAAATGATTTATTTGAACTAATGTTGAAATTAAAATGTGTATTAAAATCTGAATACATATTTTAGAGGTGTGTTTTTGACAGGCATTAAAATTTTAACGTATATATGTTAAAATTATGGATGGGTAATATAACAAGACCTTGATAAATAATCGGCTATTATATTGTGTATATGGTTGTCAATTTGACGAGACCATAATTTGGCGTTAATAATCTGACTAAAGCCCGAGAGCTTTAGCTCGAGGGTTTTAGTCTTTGATTATTAACGCTAAATGTGGTCGAAGCAAATTGGAGAGCACTCGAGAAAAATTGCGACAATATAATAGCCGCTAAAATTTATCAAGGTTGAGTTATATTTTATTAGATTATTTCTTGAACAAGTTAATAATTGGAGATATATAAATTTTCAACTAATGTGACGTTTGAAAATATTTGCACGAACAGCAGTATGTCTATACTTATTATAAGTATATCAGGGGCTATTTTCAGCCAATGCTATGGCAACGGGAAATAGCCACTGATATTTACCGTTGCTATGTAGAGTTCAAAATAGCCACTGTTATTCCTCGTTTCTAAGGAATTTCAAATGTTGTGATTGGTTAAAAAAATCGATTTGACACATGAAAGAAATAATCACTGTTGTTTGACCAAAGATCACATGTGATGTGATCTATGTGTCTGACTTAGACTTACCACCGCCGCGCTCTCAGACAAACAAGTTTATCTGAGGCCGCTCTGACTCCTCAGATCAAAATCCGGAATATGACGTCACGACGTATTAATCTTTTGTTCTGTAGCTACGTCACTCTTATATCACGTTATAATGTGTCACGTGTGTGACGTATTTACTTAAACTCATAATACTGGTTGTACTTTCTTACTCATATATATACATGAATATAATCTTATCCCACTATTTCCAAAGATTATGTTTATTAGCATACCTACTTATCCTATAATATTTGAGATCAAAGATTAGTAGTGCAGGTGTTCATATAGGTACCTTGATGCCAATCAATCACAAGTGATAACATTTAAATCTGATTTACTTTGTGTTATTACACTTTAGTACGACATTCTACCCTTCTGTTCGTTAGAATATTTTTAATCCTGGAAAATATTGAATTTTATATACTAGCCATTGTTGTTTAAGCAGAAACAATAATGGTTAGTATTAAGATGAGTAGTTCTAATGAAGAGAAGTGCAAATGCATTGACAGTACCAGTGACAGACGTGACAGTACTAACACTAACACTATGGAGGAAGACGATATTAAAACAAGAGTAATTTCACCCCCAAAGTATGGTTTAAAAGTAAAATTAAATCATGTGTATCCTGAAAACAGGTCTCAAACTTATACTCCTTCGCTTCGAGTTATTTGGGATATGCTACCCCTGATTTTAAGGTAGGTGGTGCCTATTGAAAGGTTAAGTTTATGTTTTTAAATTTTATTTAAATATTTTAAGGTATATCTGGTATTATGTTAAAAGCGTTGTAACTGGAAAATCCATTGTCATGGACTATATTAAAGTTGCAGAAGCAAAACGAATTTATGGTAAAGTTGTAAATCTTCATTACTTAAATCTGTGAAGTATAACTTAAAACTTTTAGGTGTTCCTATTGGTGGTATAGGGTGTGGTAGCATAGGACGAGGCTATAGGGGAGAATTTTGTAGATTCCAACTGAAACCAGGAATAGTCGAGTGGAATACAGTAGACGCAAACCAATTTATAATTACAATTAAGGATGAACATCAAGAAACTATATTTCATAGCTTGTTATCTACATTTCCGTAAGTTACTATTAATTTAGTATCTTTAAAATATTAATTTGTTGTAGTTCTATATGTCTAAATATAGTCCTATATATGCAAATATAGATAGGCGCCCCAACAAATTGTAATTTTTCACTGCCATAAATGTGCAAGTATATGATTACTATGCAAACTGCTACGGACATATATACGTTTCGATATATATTCCTATCATTATAATTGTAGGAGTAATTGATCAGACAAACATCATAAAGTTTTTTTTTTGTTGGTTTGTCTATGTTTAAACGAAAATTACATATTCAATAGCAGCTTTACGCTGACATCCCGCCAGGTTAAATAAAGGCATTTATTATTATTATTATTTTACTCACTCCCTATTTTAATAAGTACTGTGAATGGAATGTTTCAGAAATGTGTAATGCACATGTTATTAACTGAAGTAAGGTAATAATTAATTTTATTGTGAAGACTGTTTTTCAGTTTAAATTATTTTATTAAGGGTAATTTATTTTTGCTAACTATACATCACCCATGATCTATATATATACAGGATGGGGCAGTAGTGAGTCTGACTTCAATACCTCAAGTTATGGATTTTGAGAAAAAAATTTACCAGTTAGGAGATATCCGTGTGATGTTTTTTAATCATTTTCACTTCCAAAAGTATACAATAAGGCCAAAAATGATTTTTCAATTTAGAATTTTTTGAATTGAATTTTCTTAATTTTTTCAAATAGAACATCCTGTATATTTTTCGACCATATGATGTAGGAATAAAAAACTAACATTTTGTTGTAGCCCAGTCGTCAGTGACTAATTTTGATGAAAAGTTAGAATTTATTAGCTCGCTAATTTTTTCATGAAAGGCTAGTAGAAGGTGACTCAAAAAAGTTTACCAAAATTTACCCCCGCGAACCCTTATAAACAATCCTTCGAAAAGGAAAAATTCAGTTTTTTGCTAATATCTCGAAAAATAATGGAAAAAAAACGGATAGCACCACATGAAAGAGCAGGAAATGTTACAAGAAGATAGTATAAAAGTTTTTTTTAATAAATATTTCCCTTGGCATTAGAAATTATTACAGTTAACTCAATATTTCAAGGACGTCGCACAGGGAAATGAAACATTTCTGGACCGTCGCTACATAATAAAGACAATTTGGACCCATTAAAAATGAAAAAAAAAAAAAAAGTAGCATTTTAAAGCGGAAGAATTCAGCTTTCCAATAGTATACTTACTTTTAATTTTTATGTCTTATAATTTTACATGAAAGTTAAGCGTTACCATTTTTTTCCACTCTCGTATGTAACAGGATCATGGTATACCCCCTTTTTTCCTTTAGTTTTGAAGATAATTGATTGAAATTTAGGATATACTACATACATAATAAGCGGCACTTTTTGACATACAATTTTTTTTCACTTCCGGTTTCGCCAATTGCTGGGCCGTTATGCTATTAATTGCTCATCTTACTCGTAGCTCCAGGTCTTCACAGAATGTAACAGCGGTTGCATAGACAATATTTTTTAAATGACCCCAAACAAAGAAATCAAGGTGCGTTAAATCAGCTGACCTTGGAGGCCACCTCACAGGACCATTCGTTGAAATTACGTTTTCTCCGAATCTGCATTGAAGGTAATCAATTACTGTCCTTGAATTATGAGGAGGAGCGCCATCTTGTTGGAAATAAATTCCCTGTCCTAAATCTGAAGGTAACTCATCTAAAATGTCCTCAATCTTATTTTCCAGGAATCTCAAGTATCTACGCCAGTCAGAGGTCCTTCAAATATTATTGGACCAATGATTCTACTACGATTATTCCAGGCCAAACATTGAAATCGAACCGCACTTGAAAGTTACCCTCCCGTAATAAATTTTGATTTTCTTGTGACCAATATTTTGTATTTTGTCGGTTAAATAATCCTAAATTTGTATACCTAGACTCGCCTGAAAATAAAATCACTCCCAAAGAATCACTGCACGTTATTATACAAAATCCAATTGCAATATTCCATCCTAAGTTCGTAGTCACTTTCGTATTAATGCTGGTGCAATTGGTATTTAAAAGATTTATAATGGTATTTGTGCAAAATTCGACTTACTGTTTGGTGACTGATGTCCAATTCAAACCCAACTTGCCTTAAGGAAACAGTCTTATCAACTTCTATTCGAGCCAAAACATTATATTCCGTTCTTTCATCAATAATGAAGTTTTCTACGGGATCATTGTCGGGCTCTCTTCGGAATTGGCTTTCAACACGTTTAAAATAATTTTTCGCTGGACATTGTCTATCAGGATATCGTTGAGTGTAAAGGCCTGTAGCCGCAACTTCATTTCTTTTACATTCCCCATAAATAATTAACATGTCCACTTTTTCAAGTCTTGTATAAATTTGCGGCATTTTGAACACAATTAACAAGAATTTTAAACAATTTTTAAAGACACAATAAAAACACCGTTAAACCAACAAATGTTTGACAAGCTAAATATTTCATTGCTTTCAAAGCCACCTTAGTTACTTCTTAACATTTAATTAGAACAAAATTGTATTTTCTTTAGCTGTAATTTTGTTTGTATTTATCGCACATTTTAATACGACATATGAATAAATTCCTTATTAATAGAATTAATAAATGGTACCACGGTACTGATATGGTTCCATTTGAAAAAATTGAGTTTTGACCCAAAAATAATTTTGGTCAATTTTATTTGCTCATAAATAATTTAGTGGTTTTAACAGGATTTCGATTTTTGTAGCATTACACGGGTCATTTAAAATAGATCGGAGCTATCTAGCACACTTAAATGGAAAACTAAAAATTATATAAAAAAAATTGATGTTTGAAATGACACTTATTTGGCATCGTTGAATTCAGAAAATTGTGCAGAATTCAAGAATGCAATAATATACAGGGTGTTCCATTTAAAAATCGAAAGTTAGTGTCACTTCCGGCGAAACCGGGAGTGAAAAAAAAATCAATTGTATATCAAAATGTGTTGTTTATTATGTACGTAGTATATCCTAAATTTCAATCAATTAACTTCAAAACTAAAGGAGAAAGGGAGGTATACCATGATCCTGTTACACCTGGTATATTAAAACATAAATATTAAATAAAGTACTATTTAAAAAAAATCATTGTAGATATAGCTTGTTTATATGTTAAACTTAAAAATTTTTTTTTTACCTACAAGCCTTTTTTGACAAGTTTTCAAGTGAAAATTTACTAACCCTAAAAAGTGGAAAAAATACCAATGATTTAAAAATTAATTTTTTTTACCCTGTACTTTATAGCATAAATATTAATCTTAATTTGAAGTTTAAGGTATAAACAAGCTATATCTACAAGGATTTTTTTTTAAATAGTATTATATTTAATATTTATATTTTAATATAGACTGGAAAAAAATGGTAAAGCTTAACTTTCACGTGCAGTTTATAAGACATAAAAATTATAAAAATTAAAAGTAAGTATACCATTGGAAAGCTGAATTCTTCCTCTTTAAAATGCTACCTTTCTTTTCATTTTTAATGGGTACAAATTGTCTTTATTATGTAGCGACGGTCAAGAAATACTTCATTTCCCTGTGCAACGCGCTTGAAATATTGAGTGAACTGTAATAATTTCTCATGCTAATGTACAATAATCTAGACCAATTTTTGACATCTTTTGGATTTTATTTCTCAGGGGATAATTTTATGATCAATCGATGGGGAAAAATGTCAGGAATAACATATTAAAATGTTTAAGACTTGGATGTTGTAGCAGTCTTGTAAATAAATGAAAACTATCAACAAATTGGCCTTGCTCGACGGCTATAAAATATTTCTAATAATTAAAAAATATATATCACGTTGTAGAGAACGAAATTCTCTACAATTTAATGCTATTTTCTTTTTTTTTATTTCTTTTTTAACCAATTTTTTAAGAGTTTTTTGTCAAGTTGTTTTCGTTTGGTCAGCTGACCGTTGTCGCCACGCCCCTTTGCGTCATGGCGAAACGGCACGTACTGTGCGCGCATTTAGAAGCGCTGAATACGCGAGAACTACAGTCCATGTCGCAAAGGGGCGTGGCGACAAAGGTCAGCTGACCAAACGAAAACAACTTGGCAAAAAAATTTTTAAAAAATTAAAGCATTGTAGAGGGGTATTCCCATATCAAAATTGTAGAAAATGTCTTTCTCCACAGTGTGATATCTTTTTTTTAATTGTTAGAAGTATTTTATGGCCGTCGTACCACGTTAAAGTCGAGCAAGGCCAATTTCTTGATAGTTTTTATTTATTTACAAAATAGCTACAACACCCAAGTCTTAAACATCTCAGTATGTTGTTCCTGACATTTTTCCACATCGATTGATCATAACATTATCACTTGATAAATAAAATCCAAACGATAGATTAATTTTATTGTAAGGGAAAAATTTATTAAAAAAAACTTTTATACTATTTTTTTGTAAAATTTCCCGCTCTTTCACGTGGTGCTATCCGTTTTTTTGTTTTTCATTATTTTTCGAGATATTGGCAAAAAACTGAATTTTTCCGTTTCAGAGGGTTGTTTATAAGGTTTTCCGGGTTAAATTTTCGTAAACTTTTTTGAGTAACTTTCTACTAGAAAAAAACTAGCCTTTTATGAAGAAGATAGCAAGGTAACAATTAATTCCGACTTAAAACCCTTGGCAACTGGACTATTGTTTGTATGTACATTTCGGTTTGAAAATTTGTCATTCAATTATGTAATCAACATTATCAGTTTTTTTTGTATCCAAGTGGATCTAAATTCAATTTTAATGTTACTGCATTTCAACTTCTGGTTTACATTATATTACAATTAGATATTAAACAATTTGCTTTATTAGGTATCTGTTTCCTTACATAGTCTAATCAGGGCCGGGTGAAGAGGGGGGTGCTACACCCACCTAACTTTGAAACCCTTTGGGCAAATCAGCCTCTGTTCAGCACTTCCAACATTTAATTTTGTTCATCAGTTTTTTTATTTTTTTAAATTTTACTGTAATATTCGAAACAAGAAAATTCCATAACAACTACCCCTTTTTTCCAATGTTCGCTACCATTATTGCTCAATGGGCGATAAAATATGGGCCTCTTTAAAAGCAAGAAGAATTAGAGTTTAGAGTGTAACAACTGTTTTGCATTTGGTAATATCTAAAATATATATTTCCTTGTAATTTATTTATATTAATATGCGATATTTTCATCAAATGTATTTTTTGTTGAGCTTATTCACATTATTACATACAGTGTGTCACACTTTTTTTAGATCAAATTTGGTATATTTCTTGTGTTTTAGATTGTGATTAAAAAGTTATTTAAATTTTTTTTTCGAAATTACGCCCACTGTGATCAAAAGAAATTGGCAAAAATTAGGAATTTATGTTAGCGATTGAGATAGGTTTTTGTTTTTACAGAATCTTGCTCGGCATGATCTAAAACCCCTGTATACCAAATTTCATTAAAAAATATTCATTCCTTTAATTTGACATTCGATACAATTGTCAAATCCATTCCAAAGCACTCCATGTTAACAAATATATTGGTATGCCAAGTTCTAATTATTTTTAAGAATCGGCAGCTACTGGAAGCGGCTGGTACCTCCCCACCCAGTGGATCTTGAAAAATGCACTAAACTATGTGTTCCAATTCAAAAACATTCTAATTACCCTATAAACATTACAGTTTGTAAAGTAATAAACTGAAAATTGGTAAAGTGATAATCTGTAATAAATTCACCGACGTAGGTACAGAAAGCATTTGATATTGCTATTGTTACACCTACCTCTAAAGTTTGTGACAATCCACTGGCACACAGTCACATAATTTAAACGTTTTCATTACGTATCAAATATTGAGAAAAAAATTATTATAAAGTAAGTCGACGACTGAAATGTATTTCTGGTTTCAAATTGAATTTGAATACTGGAGGCGCCTTGAAAAAATTCAAATTCGGATTATAAGGACAATAACAAATATATCCGAACTGACATACCATTGTGTGTCTGTCAATCTATTTGTCTATCAGTATGTCAGTCTTCTCAGTGTGACTAATGAACGTAAAGACAGGAATCCGATTGGAAATCATACAAAACCAATCTGAAAGAGTTTAAGAAACTAGTCAGAGAGAGACAAGGAGATGCGTGGAGAACCTACTGTGAGGAAATCAAAGATTACTCACTGACTGCTAGGTTATGCAAAATCCTCGCTAAAGACAAAGACCATGACCTCTGCTTATTAAAATGGAGTGATGGTACAGGAACCAGCGACTTTCATGAAGGCCTAGAGTTACTCATGGAGACTCACTTCCCGGGATCTGTGATAACAGAACAGAAGGAGTGGCCAAACGAAGTGGACACCCAACCCTCGGATTTGGATTGGCAAATGACCAACCAAATAGTGAGTGAGGACAGAATAAGATGGGCAATACAGAGCTTCTCCCCTCTTAAGTCACCAGGCATTGACGGTATCTATCCCGACCTACTGCAATGGGGACTGGATGAATTACTGCCGCACCTGGTTGAAGTATTTAAGGCGTGCTTAACACACATTTATATTCCAGAGACATGGAGAGAAGTGAAAGTTGTGTTCATCCCAAAGACAGGGCGGATGGACTATACCACCCCCAAAGCCTATAGACCTATTAGGTTAATCTCGTTCTTACTCAAGACGATGGAGAAGCTATGTGAATGATATATAAGGGATGTTGTAGTAAAAGACAACCCTTTACATCCTAATCAGCACGCATACACCCTGGGAAGATCCACCAACACCGCCCTCCATGCAGTCGCGAGTCGGATTGAGAGATCCTTAGGCAATAAAGAGTCCATCCTAGGTGTCTTCATAGACATAGAAGTTGCGTTTGACAGAACCACCTTTTAAAAAATTACAGCGGCCCTAGTGGCGAAGAATGTCCCCACGATCATGGGAAGCTGGATATTCAACATGATCTCGAAGAGAGCTGTACAAATCAGTGTGGGAGATGCTTCTGTACGAGGAATGATCGCGAGAGGCTGTCCGCATGGAGGTGTAATATCACCACTGCTATGGAACTTCGTTCTTGATAGCTTCTTGTGTTGCCTCAATTCAGAAGGATTCCACACAATTACCTACGCAGATGATTTAACAATCATGCTTAGCAGAAAATTCGAAGGAGTCCTTTGTGAAAGAATGCAGGGGGCCCTAAGAATTATTGAAAAATGGTGCAAAGAACACGTATCTATCAATCCTAGGAAGACGGAGATGGTTCTCTTCACAAGGAAAAGAAAGTAGGAGCATTGAAGGCGGCTGCCCTCCTGGATACAACACTAAGTTTCACATTAGAAGTGAAATACCTTGGGGTAACCTTCAATGCCAAACTAACATGGAATTTTCACATAGATGGAAGACTAAAGAAGGCTTACATCTCTTATGAGCAGTGCCTCAGGACCGTGGGGAAAACCTGGGGAATGAAACCCAAAGTGGTCATGTGGATATACACTGCCGTCATAAGACCAATGATAACCTATGGAGGTGGAGAGTACAGCTAAAGTCAAGCTCAGCCAAGTGCAGAGAGTTGCCTGCCTAAGCTTAACCGGAGCTATGGAGTATGGAGGTAATGCTGTATCTGCCGCCACTAGATATATGTCTAGGAGAAATGGCTCTGACAACAATGAAACACCTCGAATCCGTTGGCATACATCAAATGTAGGCTGTGGAGAGGCCAGGAGTCGCCTGTGGAATGAGGCTGTCAGAAAGACGCCTCTTCTGCAGGCGTGCACCGATGGCATTTGACAGACCCTACATAATACAGACGAATAGTGAGAACGAGGCTGCTGGCGAAAGTGTGATCAACATCTTCACGGACGGATCAAAAAAGAAGGATGGGACAGGATGTGGAATATACTCCAGAAGTCTTTAAATCCAATATAAATGGGCTATGGGTGTGCGAGCCAGCGTAGTACAAACGGAACTGGCGGGCATAACCATAGGCGCAGATTGTAGACAATCATTACTAGCTCGGAGTAGTTGAGAAATTGCCACAAGAGCAGTATGGGAATGTCACCAAGTAGTGGATGCCTCCAGCATGAATAACATACTGGTATGCTGGGTGAAAGGACACGCACAGTGTAGTGGCAACAAAGTAGCCGACAGACTGGCTAAGAAGGCAGCAGGACTAAGTATCTTTGGACCAGGCTCGGCTAGTCTGTTACCAATCACGGCGATAATACAAATAATTAAAGAGAACACCCACAATGAATTCTAGAAACTGTGGGATGAAACAAACAGCTGTCAGCTTGCTAGGGAACTACTAAAATATCCCAACAAGAGTACAGCAATGGACTATCTGGCAATGTCCAGAAGGAACCAATGTTTTATAATGGGAATCCAGACTGGACACTGTCCGTTATGGGAGCATCTCCATAATATGAGATTAAGCAAAACACCTCTCTGTAGAGGTTGCGAACTAGAAGATGAGACGGTTTAACATGTACATTGTGACTGTTCTGCTATCTCATCAATCAGAGAATCCATTTTGGGAGAACGTTGGCCTACTTTGGCTGATGTAAGGGAGGTGCCTTTAGGCAGCATCACCACCTATTTCGCAAGATTAGGTTGATTGGAGGCCTAGGCGAGGGTCTGCCTACAGGGAGGATGTACAAAGGGCCCAATGGGGCCTAGTGCTGTGGTTCAATAATTTTTATTGACCACCCTCCCAACCAATTCCAGATTCCAGAAACTTAAATTAATAACCAAAGTTTTTAGTATAATATATTTATTTTACAGCAGTACAATCATTCTATGAGAAAATTTCAAACACATTTGAGAAAGGTAAATGTCCAACTGGACAACATTCGTGATTTCAACTATATATGGGGATATTCTTCTAGTGCATGTAATGTATTTGTAGCACAATATAAGGTATATAGTGAGATAAACATCTGTCCCATTTACAACCCATGTCCCATTTAAACATCTCTGTGTATAACCTCAAAAACAGACAATATCTTAGGACTGAAATTATATAATCACTTATACAAAGATTTTAAAAAACGCCTTGATTTTCAGAAAGCACATGAAGAACTACCTTTTAAAAATACATGCCTACTTTATTCATGAATAATTTGATTACACTGGTATTTGATTGTAAATTGTTAATTTCTGTGTGTTTTTGTGTATTTTATTTACACTTCTATTGTTTTTATATATTTTATTATGTTTTCTATTATCTAATGTACTAAATATTGACTTATCCTATAGCTTAAAATGTACTGCTCTTTTTAGACCAATAAAATATTGTATTCTATTCTGGGGTTGTGAAATGCCTCAAAATATTTTTAAAATTGATACTAATTTTGGATGTCGCGTGAAAAGCAAACACGATCTATTTTCCCAGTTGACACTCTGTGGCAGTATGACTATTAGATTATATCTACCTTCTATCTCACACTCATCCAGTCCATTATTTCATATTGTTTTTTAAAATGAATATATATTTCAAAAGAAAATTCACCTCATGATTTTTGTAAAATTGGATGTTTCTTGAATATAAAATAATAAGTTATCATCAACCTCTGGTACAAGATTTCGTGGACAATTGTTTTCATTATTAACTTTGTAACTAAACCATGAAGTAACACCCTGTAGAAACAATTGGAAAACAACAAAATATAAATAATTTTCTCTGGTGCAAGAATGAGCTCATAAACTCAGTTATACAATAACCTTATCTCTCTCATTTAACCTTGATAACTTAGCTTTTGAAAAATTGTTTTTAAAAATGAATGTAAATGCGTTCTAAATAAATATTTTCTTTGTTTAGTAAATATCATAAGCCTTGTGTATACAGTGAATCATAAATATTTTTTTAAAATTTGTTTGCTCTAACTTTTGTAATACATAAAATGCAAAGGCCAATGGTAAACCTTAGTTAACCCTTTTGGGAAGAGACGTGTTTATGTGCAACCAACCGCCTGGTCGGGTGCAGTCGTAACTTATTGATCCATCCGCTTCCCATTCCGCTCTCTTCTGGTTTATATTCTCTGTTCTCATCCGAATTACTATTACTACATAATATTTTTTTCAGACAATTTTCAGTAGGACCAATAAAATTATGTCAATCTCTCGCCCAGCAGATCTTAAAAGAAATGTCTCTATATAGACTAAATGCTTCCCATTCTAAATTTTTGCATCTTATCGCAAGCGATCACGTGCAAAGGCTGACCAAGCCAATTTTCGTCCCGAAGTTTTACCTGGCGCCATGCATAAATATACGCTTTTTGTATATCAGACACAATTACTTTTCACACACATATTCGCTTCCCGCTGTGAAAAGTTTAAGTAAAGCTTCATGATAACACCCTATAATAATAATTGTAAAGACACTTTTATCGTCCATTTTTAATGTAATCTTTATGATTTGATCCATATTTTTATTTATCTTGTATACAGTATGTATTACTTATTTATTTTGTAATGATACAAACTGGTTGGCAACTTGAAATACGTTTTTATACAGTAATAAATCAGTATTATTTTTATTATTAAGTAATATGCCAGGAGTCATACCATATTATTTTATATCAATAAATAAAAAAATTATAATATTGTATTTCATAATTTATAAACATCATTAATCTTCTTTAATGAGAAAATGTTAAAATACCCCATTTCATTAGCTTTGACTTAAAATTTTAGAAGGATTATTTAAAACAGGCTTGAATGAATTGTTTAATAAATCGTCCCTGTTCATTGATACACTTATGACATTGTTCATATTTTCTCCTTAATATATCCCAATTAACATCAGCCAAAGTATTTCGTATGTGTTCTACTAAATCTTGTACGTTTTCTGGTGGTTCAAATGCATAAACTTCATTTGTTGTATGCCTCTCATAGAAAATAGTCCAACGAAGTGAGATCAGGAGATCTAGTTGGCCATAGAACATATCGATATCCATTCATATCCATCATACAAACATGCAAATATTGATATTAATAATATTAATAATAGTTCAATTGAAATTGTGTCAGAATTTAAATACCTGGGTTTTATTCTGGACAATACTCTGTCATTTAAAAGTCACTTCCAGTATATTCAAAAAAAGATAAGAAATAAACTATTTTTCTTTTATAGGGTATCTGTTAATTTATCAATGGCAAGTAGACTATTGGTTTATGGTTCATAACACAATCATACAACCGCATTTTAACTATTGTTCATCGTTATTATTCTTATTAGACAAAAACAGCCAATCGGCATTACAAAAGCTTCAGAACCGTGGTATGAGAATAATACTACGGTGTGATAGGTATACTCCGATAAACTTGATTCTTGAAGTATTAAACTGGCAATCAGTACATCATAGGTTATGTTACTTCACCATGATATTCATATATAAAATATTAAAAGGACTGTTGCCTTCTTATTTGAAATCACTTTTAACCATGAAATTCATGAGTATAATACAAGGTATCGAAATAATGTACATATTGAACGGAATAACTCAAAAAAAGCTATGAACTCTATGTTTTTTAAAGGGCTGAACGAATATAATTCATTGCCTCAAAAAAAAAAAAGATTGTAAAGGCTTTTCACCTCTAGTCATACATTTTTATAGTTGTCTCAACATGTTTAAATAGGTAAACCAGTTTTTTTTTTGTATTATTAGCTATATATGTACAACTTATTTTAACATTTATTTATTTATATTTGTATTTGTTTACTACTGTATAGATTTAATGTAAATTGTGTAAAGTTTGGTACCTATTTTTTTCTTTTTTTTTGTAATAGGTTACGTACCTAAATAAAGATCTTTCTACTTATCCATTATATGCAATATTATTATCAAAAATTCCTTTGAAATATTGTGTTACTATACCGCTATTTTGCAGCGGATAACCATGATATGATGAAACCAAACCTCGTTAATATCTTCTGCAGCTGCAGCTGGTGTTATTATTTGTTCTCGCAAGATTCGCAAATAATTTGCACTGTCAAATTATTATGATAAATAATTCGAAACGCTTCTACAAAAAGCTTAATATTTATTTTAATTTATATTCAATTTTTAGTCGGGAAAACTGTAAAGTAAATTTACCACTCTATCTGATAAAAAAATAAAACATACAAGTTACTATTTGAAAAATTAGAGTTATGACAAATTGAATTTCCAAGAAATGGAAAAATGGGAAAAACATTTCTAAATCCACGCAAATGAACAAAATAGGCCAATTTTACATTTAATTTGTTGAGAAATACCCTTTTATTCAAATTCTACTTAGACATTTTTTTTATTCGTTCCTGAATTCCAAATCCAACTAGAAATAGAAAATAAATGCCATTTCCAAGGTTATTTTTTATCCGATTTGAAGTCTGAAAAAAGCGTTGGAAAGAGAAATTGCAGCTTTATGAGAAAATTGACTTTAATATACAGGGTGCTATTTAAAATAAGAAAGTTGTGGCCATACCGGAACTGATGTTTTACCACTGAATGGTCAATATGTGGCCATTGATAGCTATATTTGATTTACCAAATTTCAGAATTTTATTTTTAAAACTGTAGAAAAAAGTGGAGGGGTAGTTACTTTCTGGGTCACCCTGTATTATTTCACTAGTTCATTGCCTAGCTCATAAGTACACCTTCAAGTGCCTACTTTTTGTTCTGCCCTGGTAATGTCACCCACTTGGTGAATATTTTTAACTTCCTAATTGAGTTACCGATCTTACAAAATTTAACATCCTTCTACTCGGTAGATGCAGTACTTTTAATCTTCCATAATCAATACAATTTTGAATTCTCAAATAATTAATCACATGTTGCTAAAGCAAACATATCTGTGAAGGCTACAATGAAATATTAATTTTTAGGAAAAAAGGTTTAAAGGCTTGGCAAAGCCTACTAGATGGCGATAAATGTCATTATACTGGTCTATATCCAAGAGCTTGGACTGAATATGATTTATCAGATTATGGAATTAAACTTATCTGCAGGCAAATAAGTCCTGTTATACCAAATGACTACACAGTAAGCTTTTTTTTGTTATATTAATGATTACTTCATGATATTTGAGTAGTCTTTTGATTTTTATTTCCTAGATAGTGTAGGTTAAAATATAAAAATGTATTTTAGAGCAGTTCATTGCCATGTGCAGTTTTTGTATGGGATATAGAAAACTTGGGGGATAAAGAGCGAACCGTTACGATATCCTTTACATTCAAAAGTGGAACAGGAAACAAGAAAGGTGATAAAGCTGGTGAGAGATTTTTCAATTTGTATGTTTTTACTAACTCATGAGATTTTGTGTTTCAGCCACTTGTAGCTCTAAATCGTTTTCATATAATCAATCTGAAGGTGTCGTCTTATATCATACGATAGATAAAATGTCGTGTGCTTATGCCCTCGCTACAAAACCTGAAGATGGCGTAAGTATATCAAAATGCCTTTATTTTGACCCCAATTCTGATGGAATGAAACCATGGATTGAACTGAAAAATAATGGAAAATTTGATAAAACCACAAGAGCAAACCGTGGTCATGTCTTTGGGGAAATGGCTTGTGGCATTGCCACAAAAACAACACTGGCGCCATCTAACAATAAACAAATTATTATGAGTCTAGCTTGGGATATGCCCACAATCAATTTTCCAGGAAAAGAAAAGAAGTATAATAGATTTTATACAGAGAAATTTGGAATGGAAAATGCAATATTCAAGATTGTTGATTTTGCTTTTAACAATTATTGCAGTTGGGAACAAAGTATTTTCGATTGGCAAAAGGACGTGCTAAATGACAGGTAATATTTAATAGTGTAATGTCTCGGTTATTAACAACAACAATACGAAATTTATTGAATCACATTTAATTCAATAAGCTATTAACCAAGGCCTTTCTACTCTTTGCTTATTAAAATTTCTAAGTATATTAGGCAACCATAGTAGCTAAAATATCTGGAAGGAACAATTGTAATGAAGATGAAAGAACCACCTACATTTCTTAAGTAGGTAATGAAGATGAAAGAGCCACCTACATTTCTTAAGTGGCTTTTAATTAAATTGCTTAAATCTTTGATCTGCTGAAACCAATAGACACGACTTCCAAAAATTAAAATTTTGAGTGAGTCATTTTTCAATTTTAATGTGGTGAAAACGTTTTGAGAAAGAATCATCTTCAAGATAATGGCAAAATAACAATACTTACATTGCTTGATATGTCAAAAGCTTTTGACTGTGTCGACTTTGACTGTCTTATTGCAAAATTAAGATTTTATGGCATTTCTGAAAGTTTAACACAGTGGTTCAGCACATATTTATTTCATCGTAAGCAAATTGTTGTTTTGGACCAAAATAATATTTCGCTACCACAAAATATCAAATCTGGCGTACCTCAAAGGTCTGCTTTGGGACTGACCTTGTTTAGCCTCTTTATTTCAGATTTTCAAAATTTCCCTCTGCATTCAAAAGTTCATGTAAATGCTGATGACTTTGAAATGTATACTAATACGAACTCAGATGGGGCACCTGAAATGGTGGAATTTCTGAACCGTGATCTGAAAATTTTGTCTGATTGATCAAGAAGTATCTCATTGGTACTGAATCCGGAGAAATGTACCTTTCTGTATACTGGTACTCCCTATGGTGTACATAACATTAAGAACCTGAATCTTTAAGTTAAGCTTGGTAATAACGGTACTTCAGAACGTCACTCATGAAAAAAACTTAGGTGTAGCTTTTGACGAAAACTTGTCATTCAGTCAACATGTAGGCAAACTATGTCAAACCGCATACTTTAAGTTAAAACAATTATATCACTATCGAAATTGCCTTAACAGACCTGCAAAAATTTTATTAACTGAGGCTTGGGTGTTATCTGCTTTAAACTATTGTGACTGTATTTATGGTTCTAGTCTCAGCCAAAGAGATAAAAATAGGTTACAAATCATTCAAAACCCTTATGTAAGGTTTATTAATTTTGTTCCAAGACGGGATCTATCTATCTATCATCACACCTTATATCAGATCTTTTAATATGTTAAAACTTCATGAGTGACATTTTATTCATTACATTGCATTAGCTGTTAATATAATGAACACCAAAGCTCCATCCTACTTAGTATCGAAAATTGAACTAGAGAAATGGCTCATAATAGAGATCTTAGAAAACGTAATAATATAACTTATTCTATACACAATACAACTGCATTTGAATCATCTTTCTTTTCTGTTGAATAATGTATCATCTGATATTTGGCTGACTAGTAAAGGAAAGATGAAACAAACAATAAAATCAATTATTTTTACTGAGGTGGATCTATCTTTAGATATGAGGAAATTTGAATGTGTCTGTATTTGTCTAATTATTGCCCGTGTGGGCCTGTCTGTTTTGACTGTAATTTTATTAATATATTTTATTTTATAATGATAAATAATTTAGTATTTCTCTGGGCAAGGTTGTAAATATCGTTTTAAACATCCTTTTGTTTCGTAACAATAAATGTTTCATTCTTATATTAAAAAATCTTCAGATTCATCTAATTTTGATTTAATGTAATTTTTTATGTTTTAGTGAATTACCAGATTGGTATAAATCGGCATTATTTAATGAAACGTATTTTATAAGTGATGGTGGAAGTGTTTGGCTATCACTGGACGACCTTGAAATTAAAGAATTATCGAAAAGTGATCCAAGGTAAAGTCTGATAAATTTTGTAAATCTTATTGTGGTAATTTTACTATATTTATTACCTCTGGTAGTGAATGGAATATTGAGCATTCCTATAGGCTTATTGATAATTCAATTTAATTTTTTTGATATAGTTATATCTGTGCCTTACATAGCTCAAAAAAATTTCGCAATGAACAAATAAAACGATTTAGTTCTTGAATTATTATTAAATAACAGTTGCAGGCTATTATTGAATATTTCAAAATCATTTAAGGAGGAGGAAACTAATTTTGTGGTAACTCGCGTTACATAAAAAATTGTAAATCTCACTACAATCAATTATTGAAAGGTATGACTTGCTGATATGATTAGCCTGGATATTACTCTATTGTATTATAAAGTACCTACCTAACTTGTGTTAAAAAAAAATTAAAGTTATTTGCACTTGTTTCACATTTTTAATAATACAGTGAAACAGCTCTTGTTAATGTACCTTCTAAATTTCGCTCAGTAGAGGAGAAGGTAAAACGCTAAAATTAGTCAAATAATGCAAATAATTATTTTAGATTCTTAAACTATAATAAAAAAGTTGTTTACTATTTCAAAATCATAAAAAATTGACAAAAGCATAATATAAAAAATTAATTTTTAGAATACTTACCAATTATAATACCTTTGATATACATACTTTCGTTGCAGTTCCCAATTTTCATTTTTGTAACAGCTGCTAAAATTCACTTTTTTAATAACATAATTAAAAATCATAATTTCACTTAAATCGATATAAGACTAACTAATTTACATAGAACATTGAAACATTCCCCATCCCACACGTATTTATTTAACTCAATTTTAAGTACAGATAATAAATAATCCAAATGACCATTTATGTGATCGTCTAGTTTTAAAAAATGCTAGAACGTCAGGTACGTTGTGTTTGTAGTAACCCAATGTTATTTTTAAATTCTCCAGGTTCTTTTATATAAAGTTTGATAATATGTGTTAGTTCTGATTTTATTTGTCTGATTTTAGAAAATTAATCACTCTTTTAGTTCTTTAAGACTTCATAAAATTTAACCCACTATAATTGAGAAATTGATTTGATCATTTATGCTTTATTTTATTACTCAATATTTGACTGAATTTATTATCATTTATTTGGTGCATGCTAAATTAAAGAAAGAAAGAACAGAAACCCTGTAAGCTGACCATTGGCCTATCTGTTTTATAGTCTGTCGAATGCCAAAATCTATTTGAAGTTAGAGTTAAGTATATGTACTGAGAACATTCATCAAAAGTTTGATACATTGCCTCATGGGAATTCTCACAGAACATTTTGAAAACAAATGCATTATTTACCGCAAGTATAATTGAAATTAATGTTGGCTAGTTACTAATCAAATCTCTTTCTTGTCTTCGCATAACTTTGACTTATATACCAATATTGATAATAGAAAATAAAGTTTTGAAATAAAAACATCAAAACAATAATGCAAGTAATGGTATTTTTACTAGCTTGAAAATAATTGTTGAGAAAATTATTTGATAGTGCAATCAAATTTGCTCTACCTTCTTATTAAATGCAATTAAAAAGTTTTATCGAAGTCTAATTATCTTTGGGTATCTTGATATCACAAACATGAGAACTCGCCCATTTCCTACCCCGAACCAGGTCGTAAGTTTAATTTTAAATTACGCAGTGAAGCCCGAAATAAAATAGGCTATGTAAATTAACTTTTGAAATCAAATCATGATAATTATTGTAGTGTTAACATGATAAATTTCTCAGGTCTGTACTGATGACCTCGTATATGCTTGTTCGTGAGTTTCCATAGATAGGTGTTGAAGTTGGCTCTTCATTTACTGGTACTTTGTAATTATTGTTTGAAAAATAAAAGAGAGTTGTTAATCGGCTGTAGAATGTTAGCTCGAATATTTTAGTGTCTAAACCTTACCTTTGTTCAAATGTTGCCTTGAAATTTGGTGAAATTCACTTGTTGAATATTTGTTTTGTGAAAGTATAAATTATTATTAGTGTTTTTAACAAATAGATATATTAACGTGTCTGAGCTTCTTCCAAACCGACAACTGGCGCCATCTTGTTATCAGAACAAGCTGTTTCCACTCTTTAACAACACCGTTAAGTTAGTAGCAGAGTACAATGTTTAATTTTTTTTTCAGATGCCCTTCTGTTTATGAAATCTACGTATACTTAACAGTAAATTCCTAAATACGGGAATATTTTAATGAGTATAAATATTTGTTTTTTAGACGAACATATGGTAGATTTGCATATTTAGAAGGCCATGAATATAAAATGTATAACTCTTATGATGTTCATTTTTATGCATCTCATGCATTGCATAAGAATTGGCCTTATCTCCAAAAATGTTTAAATTATGATTTAAGAGATTTTGTTTTCATGGAGATTCCTAGCAAGGTCAAAATGTTATATGATGGTCAAGTTGTAGAAAGGAAGATACCAAACTCTGTACCACATGATGCTGGAGATCCAGGTAAAAATTTATAATATCGACAGTCATTCTATGATATACAAAAATAAGTGAGATGTTCATAGACTTTTTATTAATGGTGTCAAGCATATGTGATCATATTTTGGTTTAAATATTTGTTGGAATCTAATATCATATATCTGAACTTTTCAGTATTCATCGCTAATCCATTTGTCGTAAACCATTCATTGCCTATTTCAAAGTAGTTGAAACAAACTAGACTCGAAAATATCGGATAAAGAACTGATTTAGAAGGGCCTGTTTTTTTGCCATATGTTCAGAATATCAAAATAAGTTCATAGTTAAATTTTGTACAATCAAATCGGCTGGGAACATATATATATTTTTTTTTTTTGAGATGTTTTCCATTATATTTCGTAATTAACTATTTCAAGTAGTTGGGCCACAAAATTGCAAAAAGAAAATGATATGATAGTGCTTTTATACATTTATTTATCCTTGGCCTATTTGCGCTACTGGGACCAAACACCGACGCCTGTAGGCAAGTTACCCCAAACCAGGAATTTTGCCGGACCTTTTCTCTTTGGAAGATTACTTGCCTAACATTTAATAGATAAGGGACCTATAGCTTTACAACCCCTCCAAAGGATGGTATATCACAATCCTCGCCCAAGATTTCATAGCTTCCACGCATACACTAATATACAAGTTGCTGGGATATCTGAGGCTGAACACGCAACAGCTTCTTCGGCCTTAAAAACAAAAATGCGTGATTTCTAAATTTTACAGACTTTCAGTTTTGCTGCTGGTGCGCTTTGTAGGATAACACTGTTTAAGATTTTTCAGGCTGGTTTTGTAATTCTCCAGAGAGTATGCCAGGAACGTGTTGAGTACGCCAGGGTACGTATAGTAAATGAAGTGGCATAACACAGAAAATAAAGTTTTTATTCATACACACAAGCGTGATTCAACGATGTATTAAAAATATTGTTATGTGCTGCCCTCTAACAGAGAGGAGAGTTATAATTACTCCCTGGCCAGAAGGGTGGCGCCATCTGTGGGCCAACTGGCGAACCACCATTTAGTAGTGCCTAAGAAAATTATAGAGAATTCCAGTATCTTCTGGAAAGTTCTACAATGATATTCTGGACATTCCAAGTGGGTATATAAAGAGGTGAAGCCAGCAGATGGGGGAACAGAACAGTACAGTTTAGTGAAGAATAAGGAACAGTTCAGTTTAGTATCCAGTACAGTTCTGGGTAGTCTGTGGTTTAGTTACAGAGACAGTTTGTAGAAGAAGAGTTCAGTGGAGTGAAGTAGGCAATACAGAGTTTTTAGGTTAGATAAAGTTGTCAAGTTTAGGAAGAAAAGTACATAGTGTTTTAAAAGTAGTGAATTCATATTAGATTAAGTTATTATTAGTTGTGTGATTTTTAAATATTTCCTAGTGTAATTTTAGTGATTAAATAAATCAGTGGTTTGTGAAAATTCTTGTTGCAAGTTATTCGAATCCACAAAGTGTTTACTGAAAATTGTAAGCACGTAACAATATATAATAATGGATAACCAATGAGTCTAATGACTTCAAACATATTAACTTAAAATAACAATTTTACATAATTTAACAAGATTTATTGTACAAAATTCTTTAAAAAATATACCCAACTTTAATGTCTTTTCAAATAAGGCATTTCTTATAGTACAATATGTTTTGTCTTTTAACCCATTCACAATCAGATTGGCACCAGAAATAAAATATATAAAATAAATAATCTTCTGGGATGCATTTTTATAGAATGGTAAATTATGATCAGTCAGAATATTTGAATTTCATATGAAGATGGATTTCTATTAATAGAAACCATTGAAATATTTAATCTATATTTAACATTTTGTTTTATTTAATTCTTTAGGTGAAGAACCGTTCTTCCTAGTAAATTCTTACCCAATTCATGACGTTAGCAGCTGGCGAGATTTAAATTCCAAGTTTGTATTACAGTCATATAGAGATGCCTTTGTAACACCGTCCAGAAATCCTGATCTCTCATACATAAAAGATATGTACAACGCTTGCTACACAGTTATGCATAAATCACTGATATATGATACTGATGGAGATGGGTTGATAGAAAACAGCGGAAAACCAGACCAAACTTTTGACACGTGGGTTATGTCAGGGCCAAGGTAAGGTTAATTTTAGTAAGACGGAATTTTTTAATTTTTGTGATATATCACTATTTTTCTAATTTATTATCATTGGTACTATTTACTTGACGTTAAGGTTTACTATATGGTGCAGTTGGTGTCAAGATGTGCAGTTGAAAATAGAATTTGAATTTGCAGTAATCAATTTTTATTTCATCTAATAAAAGAAATACAAAACTATTTAATATTCACTTCAAAAGTTTCACAAGAAAATAATTATACATATGCACATATGGGTATATCCAAGTGAAATAGGGAAATGCTTATTATTTTAGGTGATTATTTTCCATACCTGGGGTAAACTGAATTAATTAAATGGAAATTTAAAATATGGCAAATATATTTTAAAATAAGTTACAGCTAATTTTCCTGCACTCTCATTCACCCTAATTAGTTTCGTTCATTTTTTTCTTTGCTTTTTTTTCGCTATAGTTTATTATTACAGTACTAAGTTATATTAGATATTATATATTATTCAATTATTTATATTTTGTAATTGTAAATTATTATTATTAATATCATTTTATATTCACTTTTTTTTTTTACGCGGTAAGAACAACCACCAAATATGGATTATAATTATACAGGGTGTATTTTATACTAGCGCTAATTCAGGACATTTAAAAGTGAATTTTCTCAATTTTTTCAAATGGAACGCTCTGTATATTATTGTATTTTTGAATTGGCACATTAATTCTCCACGATTTTTGTGAATAATATCCTGTACCTAAAATCGATATTTCCAGAAATATTTCTACTTTTCCGTTAAAAACCGTTAAATTATAATAATACTTTTCATTTCGAAAGATTTTGACACAATAATGAGGATAATAATTGAATGTAGTATTAATTTTTTCTCTGGGTGCGTCTTGGTTGCTTCAGTAGTATTTTTCCATAGTTTAATTAAATCACATTTGAGTCTATCTTAAAAATTTATAAATAATCGTTTAATATTACAAAAAAGATGACGTAAATAATAGGAACAGAAAATACTGTTATGTGCTGCCCTCTAACTGGGAAAATGTGATTAAGTCCCTGTTCAAGGTGAAGGGAAACCTGTTATTCTGTTACTCCCTGACTAGTAAGGTGGCGCCGTCTATAAGCTAATTGACGAACAATCATCTATCGCAGAATAGAAAACTCTGTAGGATTCCAGAATATTATGGAATAGGGTTCTGGTACATTTCTATGGGTGTATATAAAGAGGGGAATCCAGCAGATGGGAGAACAGTTTAGTTCAGTGAAGTATACAGTACAGTTCTAGTATACAGACAGAGAGTTTTTGGGTTAGACAAGAGTTGACAAGTTTAAGAAGAAAAGTAAATAGTGTTTTAAAAGTAGTGAATTTATAATAGATTAAGTTATTATTAGTTGTGTGATTTTTAAGTATTTACTAGTGTAATTTTAGTGATAAATAAATCAGTGGTTTGTGAAAATTCTTGTTGCAAGTTATTTGAATCCACAAAGTGTTTACTGAAGACTGTAAACACGTAACAATACGGTATTAGGTAATACAAAAATTGTCACTATTTTAAAATTCAAAGTTATTTTGAACCTGATTTAATGAAATTAATACTATCTAGTGTTTATAGGAACTGTTCAAAGTAGCCTCCCAGTACGTCTATGCATTTCTGTAAATGATTTTCCAATGATCTACCAACATTTCTTAAAATATCTACAGCAATTTTCTGAAAAACTTCCCTTATTATTTCTTTCATATTTTCTTTTGTAGTTATAGGAGCTTTATACCCTTGCTCCTTAACATAGCCCTGCAGAAAGAAGTCTATTTTGGTCAAATCAGTGCTTCTGGCAGGCCAACTCTGGGGTACTCCTCTTCCTACAAAAAATTTGGTAAAGCGTCGTTTAAATGTTCGTGAATAGCTGCAGTGTGGTGCACAGGTGCTCCATCATGTAGGTACCACATTCTCTCCCTAATATCCCTGGGAACATCCTATAGTAATTCTTCTAAGCTGTCTTGCAAAAATTCCAAATAAATTTGACCATTCACACAAAAATGTGGTCCTAGCACATAATCCCCAAACATTCCACGACCATCTGTTTAGCTATTTGTTCGTGAGGTGTAAGGATTGGTTGTGTCAATAATGGAAATTATGACAATTAACACGTCCATTTCTATGAAACTTTGCTTCATCGGCAAACAAAATAAATTCAAAAAAATTCCTTTGTTGTCTTATTTTTTGTTTTGCCCATTGACAAAATTGTATTCGGTTTTCATAATCCCTATCAATCATCAGTTCCTGCATTAGTTGAACATGGTAGGGATGAAATTTGTTTTTTTGTAGGATTCGATGGACTGAAGATCGGCTTATGTTATTTTCTCTTAATAATAATAATAATAATAATAATAATAGCTTTATTGCCCAACAGTATAAACCATTTACAGAGCAATATAACGGAAAAATATTAAAATACATAAAATACTAAAATATAAAGTACATAACATATTAAAATACATAAAATGCTAAAATATAAAGTACATGACAATTAGTATGTTACAAATATAGAAACAACAAGTAAATACATAAGTACCTGTATGACTACATAGGTTCCTCATCCACAATGACTGCCTTATTCATTAACTCCTTTAAAGTACAGTTGTTAATCACATAAATGAGAGATATTGTTAAAATTGTTAGACATTACATACACCGGAGTCCTTAATAACAAATTTGTTCTCGCAACGTTGTTATAAAAAAATACATTTTGTCTAGACCCCTGTCTAGGTACATAAAACTTAATCTGAGCTAATAATTCAGGACAATCAATTTCGTTGTGCAGTAATTTGTATAAAAAAGATAATGAGGCACATTTCCCCCTTGTGTCTAGGCTCATAATATCAAACCTTTCTGTTAGGTACATATAATCGATTCCTCTTACAGGATACTCACCATCCAGCTTAAATACCAAGTATCTTAAAAATCTTCTCTGTACCCGCTCAACTGCATCTTTGTGACTATTGTAGTTAGGGTACCAAACTAGAGACGCATATTCCAGTTTAGTACTCACATATGAATAGTATAAAACTTTAAAAGCATTAACCTCCGTGAAATTTCGACAGTTCCTGGTAATAAAGCCAAAGATTTTCAATGCTTCTGATATTTTCTCTATTATGTGATCTCTAAAAGTAAATTGAGCATCAAATTTTATACCTAAATCTTTGTAAGTAGTGCAGCGTGTTAGTAAATTACCGTCGATTTGATAGTGAGTTTCCTTGTGAAACTTAAAAATTTGCATTTCACAGGATTTAAATGTAACTTATTATTTACACACCAAACTTGAATATTATTCAAATCAGCTTGCAACTTCTGCCCATCATCTAAATTTTGTATTTCGGTGTATATCTTCAAATCATCGGCAAAAAAAAGGTGGTTACACTGAATTATAGAACTCAGGTCATTTATAAACAAAAGAAACAGCAATGGACCTAAATTTGACCCTTGTGGGACAACAGAGGTACCCACATATTTATCAGAATTATATCCATTATAAGAAACTTATTGAGCTCTCGTCTGCAGATAAGATTTAAAGAATACTATCATGTGGTTGTTAAAACCAAACTGTCCCAGTTTACTAAGTAGTGCAACGTGGTCAATTCTATCAAAGGCCTTTGAGAAGTCTGTATAAACCACATCGACCTGTCCCCTATTATCTACAACGTTCGAAATGAATTGAGAGATTACTGCCAAATTGGTCACTGTAGATCTCTTGCTCATAAAGCCGTGTTGAAAGTAAGATATTAAATTATGGACTGATGGGTAGATGCGGTTATACAGAACGACTTCAAAAAGCTTGGAAAAGTTGGATGAAAAATAGATATAGACCTATAATTACTGACATGAGCTTTATCACCACTTTTGAAGCAAGGAATCACCTTAGCTTCCTTCCACTGATTCGGAAATATGGTTGTTTTTAAGGCCTGATTGAACAATATGCACATTGGGGTAACAAAGGCACCAATACAATCTTTAACAATAAATGATGGTATACCATCTGAACCTGAAGTCATTTTATTCTTTAATTTTTTTGCTGCGGTTAAAATCTCCCTTTCTGTTATAGTTTCAGTATCAATATTATTTAAACAATCATAATACAAAGTTGGTTCCAGTGACTCAGAATCATTCGATTCTGATGGGAGAAAGACCCTTTTGAAAAAATTACCAAATATATTTACAGTATCTTGTGGTTTCATGTAGGCTTCATTTTCATACAACACAATTCCCGGAATTCTAGTTGAGTTATTCTTTGAGTTTATGAACGACCAAAAGTTCTGTGCATTACTATTGATAGATGATTGAGTAATTTCGAAATAGTTATCATATGCTATTTTTATTTGTTCTTTAACTGTGAGTCTTAACCTTTTGTATTCTTGTAAGCAATTCTGATCATGGCTATTCCTGTATTTCTTTAGAGTTTTAGCTTTTTTCTTAATATTTTTAATAATGTCTGCAATGTACCAATTTGGGAATTGACGTTTATGAGTTTTGTAGACAGGAACATGTGCATCAAAGATTTGGTTTAATCTTTTATAAAAATCAACAGCTGAATTTATGTTTTTAATGTGAGTTAAGAATGACCAGTCAGTATGTAATATCGAGTTGTATAATGATGGAAAATCTGCCTTCTTAAAGTTGTAGGTTTTTTGATTTACATGTGCTATAAATGGCATAGTTTTAAGACCAATCCTATGAATCCTGATTATCAAAGCTGGATGGTAAGCATCTATCGGGACGAGGGAAGCATTATCATGTATTATTTCACATTACATAAGACTAAGTCAAGTAACCTATCTGAATTATTAAGTATTGCGTTGACCTGTTTCAAGTTTAAGAAGTGCATAAAGTTTTTAATTGATGTAGTTTTGTTGTCAGTAATATCAGTGTTAACAAAATTGGGCATGTTGAAATCGCCCATTACAATAACTTTTTCAGACTGTAAAAATTCAAGCTGTTCTAAAGATTCAATGAATACTTCAAAATCATTAAATGTTGCTGCAGGGGGTATGTACAAGACTAAGATGTAAAATGTTTTATAATCTAATGAACACTTACAGGCTATTAAATCAATTCTCTTGCCAATACTGCAATGAGGATCTTCAATCACGCTTAAAAGTATGACTGTTTCGTTTTCTTCATTTATTACATTTTTTGTTCGTTCCTTTTTTTCATATTTCACTTTCCCCGTATTGTCAAATTGTTCCAGCAACCTCTTAAATGATTTTTTAGAAGGCTGTCTTCTTTCCAGATATCGCTCCTTATAAATTCGAGTTGATAGCAAACAATTTTTATCACTCGCATCCGGGACATAAGCCATATCGACCATTTCTTCTCTCGAAAAATTCATTATTGGAAAGTGCGAATTTTAAACTAATTTATAACTTAAAATAAGTGTAAATACTTTGTCACAATAGTCAATAAGATAATTTTCAATTGTTCTCACTTTATGTCAAAATCATGGCTAGTAGATCAGTTCGAAATGAAAAGTATTATAATTTAACGGTTTTTAAGGAAAAAGTAAAAATATCTCTGTAAATATCAGTTTTAGGTATAGGATATTATTCACAAAAATAGTAGAGAATTAACGTGCTAATTCAAAAATACAATAACATAACAGTGTTCCAATAGTGTTCCATTTGAAAAAATTGAGAAAATTCACTTTGAAATGTCCTGAATTAGCGCTAGTAATATTTGGTGGTTGTGTCGTTGTAGTACATCCCTTGCCTAAATAATTACAAAGTAAATCTTTTTAATTAATAGTAATATACACGCAGCAAGTTAATTTGTTGAACCTTATTCCGACCAAAATTTTCATATTTTTTCGAATAACTCGGCAACGCCACGTCAAGAACAAAAAATCTGGAGGTTGTTGGAAAGGTAATTTTACGCTGAATTCATAAATGTAAAACTATGTAGGGTGTTCGATTTAAAAAAAAATTACCTCGAAGATGCTCCACTATAGCGAGTCACCCTATATATTTCAAAATATTTTTAAAATGTGCGCCTTTTGAGACTGTACCACTTCCATACAAAAATAATTTTCCAAAGTCTTCTAATAAGGCCGGTATTGGACTTTGACGCACTATTGACACCCTGTATGTTGATCTATTTTTCTCATGATTTTGAAAGAAATAGTTTTGCACAAATCATGGATTTGCCTGTTTTTCAAAAGTTTCTGTCTTATTATGCATCTGAAGCTTTCATTGCCAAGCTACAGCTAACAAGTTAACATTTTATTTTTCTGTTTTACCTTCAGAAATTTACCAAATAGGAAGTTGTCTTGCCTTTGGTAATAGAAATAAATTTTTATCTTTTAATTAAAGATATTCTTTGTTTTACACCTCTTTTGATAGAAAGTAATAAAATTTATGGTTTTTCCAAGTAAGTAACTGTCATTTGTATTAGGAGACGTTATTATTGTTATTATTCCATTTTGGCATTCCGCAATTAATCCACTGGTTGCATATTGTTATAGAGTGATTTTTCTATTGAACGGTCTTGAATTATGTATTCAAACAATTTGAGAGTAGCTCAATTACTGACTTTCAATCAGCACATCACTTGCCTTATTGGTGCAGTATAAGACTAATATCACCTGCAGCATGGAAAAATAATAAACATTTTTAAAATGCATCTTCCTCATTGTTAAAGGCACCAGCCTTTAACATTTCCACAGTATTATTATTATGTGAATATTTTTTTTGCATCTTTTAGTGCTTATTGTGGTGGACTCTGGCTAGCCGCTTTATTAGCAATGATTGGTATGGCAGATCGCTTAGGAAAATTGGATGACAGGAAATTATTTGAAGAATTGCTAGAAAAAGGTAAACAATCTTTCGAAAATAAGTTATGGAATGGTCTTTATTACAACTTTGACTGTTCTAAGAATCAATCTAGTTCTATAATGGCCGATCAACTCAACGCTCAATGGTACCTAAGGTGTTGTGGACTTAAGGAATACATTGTAAGTATGAATTTGTCCTTTTCTTTGAAGCATATCGAAAATTTAGTTTTGAAAGTTGAAAATTTCTTGACAATGACGTGTTGCTTTTATGGAAATGTCCAACACTTCTACAAGGTAAAATATCAACTTTATATTTACTAGAATCAGCCAGTTGGTTAATAATGAGACATTTGAGTGTAACCAACATTTTCTTCAGTCGTCAAACATGAATTAAATGAACATGCTGTTTTTTCTTCAAATACTTTACTTTTAGTGCTGCTCAGAATAATAAGAGCGGCATTAAAAAAAGGCTTCTAAAGTGTCACTCAGATGGAGTATCAGACAAATGATAGTTTTGTTAATGGCTGATATAATTGTAATTATTTTATCTTCTCTGTAATTTTATTAAAATAGTTTTCACAAGATGAAAGTGACCTTATCTTACTATCTATGTCAGTGCACCTGACAGCATTACTTTTCATGAAGAGAAATCATTAATACAGAGTCATTCAAAATACATATCCGAAAATGAATTTACAAATCATATGTTACCCCTCATGAAACATGGTTTATAATTTTACTGTAGTATTTTGTACTATTTCATGTTCTTTTATTATTATAGAAACTTTATTTAGCAAAGAAATACTAATACAAACAATATTGGTAACATACACTAAACATTATTTATCCTAGAAGGCGATGTTAATAAACTTACACTAACATTGGTAATCTTCACATTTTGCTTGCCAGGTATTCTTTTAGCTTCCTCTTGAAGACAAGTAAATTTCCAGCTTGTTTAATCTCCTCTGGTAAACTATTGTAAGCTTTTACACCATTAAAAAATATAATGTTTTTTAACAGTTCTGTTTTAATCAAATGCAACTGAAAATGTTTACCAGTTCAGGTGTAATGTTCATGCTTGTCACAATTTGTTTTTAGCAAGTGCCTTAAACCTGGTCCAGCTAAATAATAAATAATATAAATAATATACCACAGGTAATGACAACCCCCTTTATTCCGGAAGGCTCTAGAAGAGCCTTGTGTGGGAGGGGGCTACACATTTAGAGACAAGGGACACACACCCAATATCCGTGTATAGTGGAAAAATCCCTCACACAGTATTTTCCACTGCCACGACCAGGGATCGAACCCAGAACTTTTGAGTGAGAGGCAAGTGCGCTTACTTCTCGACCATCAGTCATACAAATTATTATATACTTTAAAAATGAAAACCAACACACTATATTGACAAAACTGTCTCACATTCAACCATTTCAGCGTATTCAGCATGTCCTCTAAGTGTGTATAGGAACCACACCTTAACAAGATGCGCGCCACTCTCACATTTACGCTGGCTCGGTTGTGCATGACCACTGCCCTACCCGCGATTTTCCGGGTGACTCCTATCTTGTTTTAACGGGCTTGGCTTCTGTAGCGAGTATTGTGCGTAGGCATTAGAGTAAAGTATATTTTTGTTGGTTTTGAACTTTGCATTTTCTAGTGGGCCGGTGAACTCAAGTATATATTTTATTTTCAGTTGCTTTTTGTGTTTTCTGTGCCAAAGATAAATTGTTATATTTTAATATTTCCTTACCAGAAAATACCTAAAACACAACACCCACATTTACGCGGGTAGTGGCACTGCAACTCATTTTTTGAGTCGGTGCCAGCCCCGCATTTACGCATTTGCACACAAATTCTCGGCCATAAGTTGTGTAATGTAAAATGGCACTGGCATGTATCGTGTTAAAATAGCTCTCATATATAATCTTATCTAAATCTGGTAACACATTTATGTCTCATTTCGCTGCACTCTTTTGGTATTGGTACTACTGTAGATATTTTTAGATCACTAGGGAATTTTCCATGTTTTAGTGAAGTATTAATCAAATTTAGTAGAGGGTTCTAATTGAATGTTATTTGTTGTATTTCATATTGTATATTATTAGTTGTATTTCTAATATATATTCCATGATTTCTTCAAGATTTTCCCAAAAGATCATATTCAAACAACGCTAAAGACAATCTTTCAAAATAATGTACAATCCTTTTGTAATGGAAACTTGGGTGCTGTTAATGGCTTTTTAAATGGCGATGTAGATTATTTTACGATACAGAGTCAAGAGGTATGGACAGGAGTAACATATGCACTTGCAGCAAGCATGATCCAGGAGGTTAGTATTTATGAATTACTTCTTTATTCCATTATTTTCTCACACACTAGCTGGGATATACTTAATTATTTTCAAAAATGTAATGTTTAATGCAATATCTGTAATATTGTATTCATTTCTCATTTAACATGTTTGCTGCGGTGGTAATTTGGATTACTGATGCTGGGTGGGACATCTGTTTACAGCCACACATTGCCTTAGAGTTTTCCAAGCACATGCCCCCACCTGGACGCACATGCGCGTCTGTCGCAGCAAACATGTTAACTTCAACAACATCGTAGAAGCTAACTTGTTGTCTTATATCACCTTTTAGGGTATGTTGGAAGAAGCTTTTAAAACAGCAGGAGGAATGTACAAATCAATGACAGAATTATTTGGATTAGCTTTTGACACCCCCGAAGCATTATATGCTCATAAGTACTATCGAGCTATAGGATACATGAGACCGCTCAGCATATGGTCTATGCAGTTAGCATTAGAAGAAAGAAAACAAAAGTATTAGATTGTCTTTATGATAATCATAAATTATTTAGAAACTGTAACATGCCAGAATATAAAATTGATTTTTTTTTTCAATTTTAGTATATTCAGAAAAATAACCAAAGAGATCGTTCAGTATCTATCATAAAATTAGGCTGCCACAGTTAAGGGTGACAGCGCCGTTTTTAAAACAATGATTTCTAATTCGATAATTTCTCCTACATCCCCGAACCTTTTCAAAAAAATTTTGATAGGCACTCAATAGAATGGTACTGAACTATTGAAAACTCAACAAAAAAATATTTTTTATTTTCACCAAGAGGAAAAAATTCAAGTACTATTTTGTTTTCCACACAAGAAAATATAGGACAGTACTATTCTATTGAGTTTTCCCTAAAGGCCTATCAAAAAATTTTATCGGTTCAGAGACGTAGGAGAAATTGTTGAATTATATCCACAGTGCCACCCACCTTAAATTATAAGTATTGTAATATTACCAGATTATTATTTAACAATCCTTCTCAGAAATTTAAATTAACATACAACAAAACAGACAAATGATGGAAAACACATAGATGAGAATTCACTCTCTATCGTAAAATGGAGGTACATAATATAAAAAGAAATTTAACTAAATTATACGAGTATTATGACACACATTATTGAAAGTCGCAATTCAACATAGTATTTTGGGTGGTAATCCAGCCGAAATAGGAAAAGTAATGAGGTTTTTCAGAAAAACCTGGAGGTAGCACTTTTTTTTACATAAAGTTATAGGTTTTGTCGTACCGAACATGGCGTTAAATGATGGCAAAATTTTAGTTGGGGGAAGTTGGTTAAATATATATATATATATATATTAGAAAGGTAGTCTTGACTGACTAGTTAAGGTACAAACATAAAATTTATTGAGGTTGCAGTCAGTGATAAGGTATTTTGGCCAATACAACGTAACGTAATGTCACAGAAAGTAGAATAATTTATAAATCTTTACCTTATGTAGAAAATTTGACTTCTAGGTTAATAAACCTTTTTAAAAACTCTAATATTAAAATAGCTAATAAACATCTAAAAACTGTTTCACAATTACATAGTATCATCAAGGCTCCCTTAAGGAATAAAGAAAAATCTAATATTGTTTATCGTATCGAATGTTTCAATTGTAGTCAAGCGTACATTGGGCAGTCGTCAAGAGCACTTCAGGGTAGAATAATGTCTCACAAAAGTGATTGCAATAGAATGGTAAAATCTTGCGCCCTAGCAGAACATGTCATTACAACTGGTCCACAAAATGGATTATGAAAATGTAAAAGTTTTGGCAGTAGAGAACAACTATCAAAAAAGGATTTTCCTTGAAATGGTTCATATTAATAATGAAGTTAACAGCTTAAACAAAAGTAAAATTTACACCTACATTTTAAAATTAGAACATGACAATTATAGAATTTTTCAAAATAACCGCGAAAATTAAGTTGGCAACACAGTTGGTATCATCAATATCACTAAGTATTCCCATTTCTATGAAATTTAAAATGAGTTTTTACTTGTAATAAAAAACATTTCCTCTTATCTCTGGGCTTCAGCATAGTTTTAACTGAATCCATTTTGTTAATTATTTTAAATGAAATTTTAATCAGATTTTATTAATATGCGTAACTAAACTTAAGTTAAATGTTTTTATTTATAATAGTAGGAGTGTAGCTATGTGTGTGGGATCGACCACTAGTTACGTTTTAAGAAATTTTCCTGCCATGTGTTTCGACGCAGGTTTATCGAATTAACCTCAAGTTAGTAAGTAGAAAAAATAAATTGTTTTAACTGATTTTGTTTACTGACAACTTTTGTATTTTTGTAGATGTCTTGAGAAAGCTAATAAACATTAGCGAAAGCTTGACAATAACAAAGAGTTTTCTTTTTGTATTGGCCAAAATACCTTATCACTGACTGCAACCTCAATAAATTTTATGTTTGTATATATATATATATATATATATATATATATATATATTTGTTATTTATCACCCGGCTCAGTGGCTCAAAGCTTACTTGTTAAGCTTGCAACCAAGGGGTCCCAGGTTTGAATCCTGGCTAGGGAATGGATATTTAGTGGTGTTTTTCATGTTACCGAGTTGGTAGCAGTGGACTAAATGAGGTTGTGTGAGAGACAACACGGCTAGTTGCTGTACCACTCCTGAGTTCGAGGCTCAGCTGCGGCAGATGGCAATGCCGTAGGAAATAGTGTATAATTGTCTATGTGTATATGTCCTGGTTAAGTGGTCGAATAGCTAATGCTGTAATGCTGTACTCTGCCAGGTCATTAATCTAAATAAGGCGTTAAAATAAAAATAAAAAAATCAGTAATAATCAATTCGTTGTAAACCATTCCTTGATTATTTCTAGTCTACTGTTAATTTTCGTAATAAGTTGCTTCATATCATCTCTAAATGAATTACAGTATCATCAGCAAAAGGATGTATTTTGATATCAACAATCCCGAAATACCCGTAGAGTTTTTTTAATAAAAGCTTTCTCTGTTGACTTCGAATCGAGGAAAATCGTTACCATGTCTTATCTATGGAATATTTAAAATCAGTAATTATTCTTTACAAAGCTGTCCCACATAAATAATTTTCTCTAAATACGGATTGGTTTTCCTGTAATAATTTATTATTGTTTATAAATTCAGTAAGTTGCTCACGAGCTACAGGTTATTTTTTTCCTGAAACTTTTGCTACAGGAGTTAGTGATGTCTTTAACATATCTGGAGATTCTCTGGTACACAACGGTGTGTTAATAATATGTAATAATAGATAACCAATGGCTTCAAATGTATTTTTCATTAATTTAAAATCAATTTCATCTCAAAAAATTTATTATGTTACTCAAAAGCAATTTTACATAATTTAGCAAGATTTGTGGTACTCTATTGTGTTATAATTGGCTCATGATTTTAAATTATATTTTTTAATATTCACCATGTCAATCTTGGATTTTGCTTTAAATTATTTATTCTATTTTCATAATATTTCTGTTTTTCATTTCTTAAGACTTGACTTTTGCAGCTTCATTCAGGTTATTAGTAAAGGTTCTCCAGTTTTTCCCATTTTGATTTATTTTATACTGTTTAAATTCTAAGTCTCAATTTTTTAGTGCTACTTTAATGGGATCATTAAGCCATTTTCTTTAAAGGTCCGGAAACTAGGATTTTTTTCATTGCATCTGTGAAGCATATTTAAAAACGTGTACATGTCCGTTTTGGAGTTATTTAGAATGGAATATGTTGAAATAAGATTAGTCTTATGTCACTAATTTCCAATAACTGACATTAATGAAAGAATCGAATTTATCTGCCATTTTCTCCGTTTTAATAATGGAGTATGAGCTCATTAAACGGATAAATAGTGGCTATTTATTTTACAAAAACTTATAGGACAGACGTTTTTTTTAACTTATTTTATCTTTTCACTCTGGTTATTTTTGTAATTATTTACCGGAACAGAAAGTTGCTAATACAGATTTATTTGTTTATTATTATTTTTCATCAAATACTAAAAATCATTGTAGAAAACCTCAAAAAGGAGTTAAGAATATTAACTATAAATTAATGCCTAATAATTATTTGTAATAGCAGTAAAGATTATAAGTTAAACAAAAGGCAACATTTCCATATTCCCACACTCCCTTTTTCTTTTTTCTGATGTAAAACTAGTTATTTTGATTTAAACTATGTACTATATGCCAAGATTATGTTTAATAGCCAAAGAATTGAATCACTCAAATAATTGTATTATTTTTCCGTATAAATATGGCTGTTATCCTCTAGCTTAAAATTATTTATTTTGTTAAGTACTGACTTGAAGCAAATTAACTTGCACGAAAAATGTGCACGCCCAAAAGACTGACAGCCGCCTGATCGTGTTTATACGGGTAAAATACCTCCGCGTTCATCTGGTATGCGCAGTACACATTTGATCACGTTTACGCGTGAACCATTCGTGCGGGTAAATTTGCTCGTCAGTACATACCTTTAGGGGCGTGGAACCTATTTTGTACTTTTAAGAGCTCTTGAATTTTAATAAGATGTTAAAATTACTAGCAACAACTGTTTAACTTAATCTTACTTCATTTAATATCATAACTGCTTTTAAATATTACAGAATAGTCTCCAAGTTAGTCCCCTGTAATGATGGGTAATTCATGGCACACATGTATATTAAGATGCTACTATACTTAGCAAAGGTTTATAAATTTGAATAAAAAGAGAATATTTAGTTTTAAATATGTGGAGTATTTTGTTAGTAACAAAATATATATTTTAATTTATCCCAATTTAATATTAAGCTATCCCAATTTATATATAAGCTTAAGCCTGTGTAGAACGTTAGCTTGTAAGCCAGCATTATGTGAAAATTCTTGTTTTGTCTTAGGTTTTTATATTTATGTAATAATAGAAAATTATTCAATGTTATAGTGAAAGGGATTTTTAAACTGAATATTGTGTATCATGACATCTATATTATCGACGATAAATGATCATTCCTTTGGTATTTTTTATTGTTCCTGCATTTATATATGTGTATAAATAATGATTTATATAATAAAAAATATATTTTATGTCTTTCATTTAAATGTATAAAATATACTAACAATAGAAAAAAGTAGGTATATAACTTACGTAAACTATATTTATAGGTACAGCAATAAACTTCAAGTTATCACCAAAAACATTAATTCACATCATATCTATTGTGCTAATTGCAATTATTTACTCTAAATAATTATTTTAAAAGTTTTTGATTAAGTAAAACTTGTTTTGGAGCCCTGATATTTTGACGAAAAAAATGTAAAAAAAAAAATTTCGAAACAATTTCATCCTGAAAAATTTTTGATTTTGATTTTTGGGCCTTTCCTGGAACCTTCGCTGGGTCCCTGAGGAGAAAATTTCCAACATTTCCATATTCAAAGTAAAATTGTTTTTTAGCCCTGCCTAGAGCTTGGGGTGTTTACTAAGTGGTGTGAATGTCAAAGAACCTACCGAAACGTATCCAAACTCATCACAAATCTTATAATACTACACTTATTTTTTGAATGAAGCACGTGCAGCACATAAAAATGTTAAAGAACACGGTAAAACCCTCGGTATACTTTTCGACGTTGTAACAAAATCCAACTTAGGAAATGTTTCGTATGAAAAGCGTGCTTCACTTAAAAATATCGTGGAAGAGGTTTTTAATATTCTTAATCATATTTACGCTCTACGGAGCGATTTTTATGCAAACATTTTCATAACTCCTCAAGGAGCGTCATTTTAGAAGGTGTAGTAAATGTCGCTGCACAGGGACGTAATGTCGCCCCGACACCAAAATTTTATAAATTATAACAAAATTTGACTTTAACTTCGGAATTTTCAAAATTAAAAACCCTTTTACGAATCCACGTTATCAAGCACTGCAACTCATACGAGGTATTAAATATGAGGACAAGTTAATCCAGCTTCTATCCAAAGTATATCGTGAGTTTTAGAGAAAATAGCCCTTAGCGACATGGGACCCCCATCGTTTCCTAGCAGTCGATTTTGACGGGGAAATGATGAGTTTTAACGGGGTTTACCCTAAACCGGTTCCTCAGTGATTCGGTGTCAGAAAAGTATCTTTACCATGTACTCATATGTGCATGGGACCGCCTTGCCTGAACATATAAAATTGTAATTGCACAATACAATTCGAAGTAGTAGCGCTTCAAGCATTTTCAAGCTCTGAGGAGCGACCAAAATTGATATTGAAATACAAATACGTGAATAAGACAGGCAAGCAAAAGCCCACCAAATTTCAGAAACATTGAACTTTTATTGAATCTTTTTGTGTAATCGTTAGCTCACAAAACTGCATTTTGGATGGTAGTTGGTACATTATGAATCGTTCCGTTCCTCACCAAAAACACCGTTCAAAGATATTTTTGGAAGTACACGGAAAAGGACATAAGATTTTTTGAAATTCCAACAAAATTTTATTTTGGGTAACTGCAATGAAAATCCAATACTTTACAAACTAGCATAAAAATCAATTCCATGAGAGCAATTATTATTGTAACTGCAATAAACGACGTCCTGTGGATATGTTTTTCGAATTTGCAATGAAATTTGAATTTTTTCACAACTATAATGAAAATTTCAATTTTGAGAACTATCATAAAACATCGCTCTATGGAGCGTTTTTTATCATGAATGAATGTCGCTGCACAGAGTGTAATTTATGTAAGTATAATAAATGATGCTCCATGGATCATAATTTTAGCAACTATACCTCGAAAACCAAATAAAAAATCCTTATTACGAACCGGCGTTGTATAACACTGCATCTTATGTGTTAAATTAAATATAATGACAAGTTAAGAGTTACGTACTAAAAAAATTGTGAAAGATTTGGCGTGAGCGACAAATTTTTTAATAGTAAATTTTTCATATTTTGCAACATTTTTGGCGATAAACCTATATGTTTTCTATCGTGTTTTCTAAAAAAAGACCAATATATACCTTCACCTAAAATCCTATCTTTTCATTGTTTTACCGAGTCCAAATTGGTCAAATTTCTCTTTTGGGTTAATTAAGAAAGTGTTAGATATCTAACAATTTCTTAATCTTAATATTAAGTGTTTTAGCTTTAAGATAGTGCAGAGGCGTCCGATTGATACCATTTGGTGCGAGCAGTTAAGCAAAGGTGAAAAGTAAGTATAGATTTTGTATTTTACGTCTGAATTAGTCGTATCAAACTCTTCAGTTGAACATCCTACCATCTCTTTTAGGAAGATTAACAAAACGTCCCTCAGGCACATAAGCATGAATCGTTCACATGAACAGGTAAAGATACTGACTAAAAGTAATCCCCTTGGTAATAAAATCAACGGGTCACAGAGCTTTTAGAAAAAATTGTCATACAAATACTCCAAAAAAAATCGACGAAAGTACTATTTCAAATCTGAACCTTCAATCACAAACGTGCAGGTAGGGCGTATGCACTGATACTTCCCATTCCAACAAAAACGCAAGTAAATTCTGATAACGCGCTTCAATTCTTTAATAAACAATAATAAATAGACCCTTCCAAAAAGAAATCAAAACATCAATTAGTAAATGTTTTTTATTCTAACAACTTTACATTCAAACAAGTAACCTCTTAACCTTATACCTCTATTTATTAACACTACTTAACAAATTGTTTCAACTAAATTAGAAATATAATACATGGAGTTTTTCTTTTCTTAATAAAAATTAGCTTAATAGCAAATATTTATTGTTACATAATTTTGTATATACATGTTATGTACAATGAACTCAATACTGTTTCTGACGTAGGTAGTGTAAGAAGAAAGAAGTAGCTTACAATAATTATGCTAAATTTACATTATTTCAAATATTGTCAAGATTTATCCAAAAGCACAATTATATCATATTGCACAAAATATATACCTACGTTGATGTTCTGGTATGTAAAAATACTATTTATATACATATTTCAGGAAAAAAATGTTTACTATAAACAACCCTACTTAAATGTGCTTTGACAAAAGAACATACAATATTATTATTGTAAATTCATATAGTACGTTAAGAGTTTAAAATTTTTGAAACCTATAATATAAATCTATGAACTTATTTATAGTTATAGGTTACTGAATGGAAATCTAGATTTTTGACTCAATCATATCTACATTTATCTTGTAATACACATAAGGGTAGTATTCTGATTGGCCAAAGCCTAGGCCGGGAATGTCAACACTCTGAAAACAAAAGATATAGGTTATAAAATATTACAATTAGTCCACATAACATATTAGAGGGGGAGCCCTCGACCAAGATTTTGTGTAATAATGGCATGGTTAAATTCATGAAAAGTAAAACAGATCACGAATTTATCAAGAACTGACATTTAGCGCATTGCAGATCATTTATAACATCCTTATCAGTTTTTAAAAAAAGTTCAAAACCTTTACCAAATATTTCCTTAGGCGCTCAAACCTCCATGAAAAATAATAACTGACGTTTGCGGCGTTACACCGATATTGAAGACGATTTCGATGAAGACACTGATGACGATGATTTTCAAACATGTATAGGTATATTAAAACATAATATTTTTAGTCGCAAACTCCTCTATAAAATCCTTATTTTTACTATAAGGAACATAACCAGACTGCAACCAACAGCTACTATCCGGGCTATGTGCCCCGCCGAGCGCTGAATTACAAGTTACAAGTCTGGCACGTTAAGTGTAATAATTGCATATTACCATCAAAGCATTAGCGTTTTTGGTTGCAGTCTGGTTATGTTCCTTATAGTAAAAATAAGGATTTTATAGAGGAGTTTGCGACTAAAAATATTATGTTTTAATATTCCGCCCTCTAAAAGCACATTTGAACTATATATAGGTATAGCCAAAGTAAGAACTTCCCGTAACATAAAAAACGCAACAAAAACGTAACCTCATTAAAATACCATTACTCTTTGTGCTGCCTCGACCGCAATTGACTCGCTTACCTTTATAGGTTTTTAATGTGCGTCGGTTCGGCATGCCGCCATGGCCCGCGGCAATAATAATTATGTCGTCAAGTTTTTGTTGTGTTTTTTATGTATCGGGAACTTATTACTTGAATTATACATTTAATATATAGATATAATTAAGTATATAGTTGTTTACATTCATTCGATATGTAATGAAATGCCAATTAAATATGAAACTCAATATTTTGTCTAATTTATATATACAAGTAAGCATAAGAATGCATGTCCTGTTTATCAATGAAATTTTCAAATGTGAGTATCGTCATAATACCACAGAAATTAGACGACCCCCAATTTCAGAAGCCAGAAGCTTGTGCGGAAGGGTTACACATTGAAATCGAAAGGGTTACACATCGCCTGCAAGGCTAAAAACGTTAGTTAGTATTTTTCTCCATCCCTTTCCGAGCATTTATTTATTTATTCAATAAATTGGTCCGACAGTACAAAAGAACAAGAAAGCAGCAAAAAAATACATTACTACATACATACATACATATGAGTGAGACAATATAAAATTATTACAGTTACTACATGTGTACATTATTTTATGGGATGCTGCAATCCTTAAGAGAAGTATAAATTGTATTAATCGAGCAGTTGAATATATCACAAGTATTACAAATTAAATCGTAGTTAGAGCAAATAACGAATATAGAATTCTTCAGCATTATATTGGTTCGTGCCGGTTGACAATAAAATGTGAGGGGATTGAGACTGGTGGCTCTTGGAACCAAGAAGTTCAACTGGCTTAGAGCAGGACAGTCAACCCTATTGTGTATGTATGAGCAAAAAGCGTAAAATTGCCTTCTAAATTGTAGTGAGTCAAAGTTGAAACTATTTAACAAATAAGTCTGGTCGCAACCACTGTTTGGATATCTACCATCAGTATATAAAAATAAACCCTAGTTTTCACAGACGAGGAAACCGTTAACTCGATATGCTTGGCAAATGATAATTTGTTATCGAAGAATACTTTCAAATCTCTGATTGAGTCAATATGAGACAAGGATTGTGTGTCGATATCAAAATTGTAATCAATGAGTTCATCTTTTCGCGTGTAAGTTACAACCTTACCTTTGTTATATTTAGAATGAGGGAGTTTAAATGACACTTCTGTGCTAGTTTATTAAGTTCTCTTTGTACTATATGACAAGCGTCTATGGAATTTATTGACACTTAAGATTTTTAGGTCATCTGCGAAAAAAGCTTTTTGCAGTCAAGTGTCACTGAGGTCATTGACAAAAAGATCGAAAAATAGCGGACCTAAATTGGAACCTTGTGGTACCCCTGATGTTACGGTATAAGATTTACAAGTAAAACCATTGTGAATGACATAATTAAGGATGGTTTGTCAGGTACAAAGAGAATAACTGAACAAGAATGGTAGAACAGCCATACTGTCGAAGTTTGGATAATAATAGATAATGATCAATGCAATCAAATATCTTGCAGAAGTCCATATATATATCACATCCACCTAACCTCGCATGTCAATGTTATCTGAGAAACATTGAATAAAACATAATAAATTAGTGGTAGTTTTTCCATGAAGCCGTGTTGTCCACAGAAATGGCATTTTTAACAAGGGGGTAGATGCGATTATACAGGGACATTTCAAAGACCTTTGTAAAGTTGCACAATAGTATAATTGATCTATAATTAGCGATATCAGAGGAATCACCCGGTTTTAGGATGGGGCACACCCTACCTTTTTTTACATGTATTCGGGAAGGTACCTAGCTTAAGAGGCAGATTAAATAATATTCTCAACGGTTCACAGAGTACATAGGCACAATCTCTGATAAGGAAACTAGGAATGCGATCTGGTCCACTTATTTTATTCTTCAACTTTTTTATTGAATCAGTTATTTCCTCCTCAGATAACTTGATCACATTTAAACTTGGCAGATTAACGTCAATATTGTGATCTATGTCAATGGTGTTAGGTTCAGAGTGGGGAAAAATTTGCTCAAAGAGTCAACTAAAGGCTTCAACAATGTCTTGACGGTTGTGAAGCTCCTCATGATTATAGCGCATTGTCCCAGGCATCCTAGATTCGCCTTTCTTATTATTAACAAAGGACCAAAACATAGTGGGGTTAGTTTTGATGAAATGTTCCACTATTTCGATATATTTTTTGTAACCATGAATACTATTATTAATTATCAATCAAATGAAGAAGGAAACAGATGTGCCGCTATAACTCGAAAGTGCATACAAATTTTAAAATAAAAAAAAACTCCAGGCCTTTTGCAGTCAATGGTCAAATTGTCAATTGATATTTTACCTCGGATCTCCATCATCAAAAACGTAATTAAACGAGAAACTGATGTGCCGTGATGAAAATATTTCCCAGGTGTCATATTACTTGAAATTTCCCTCCACTAGGAACGCAAGCAAGGCGGAAAATGTCAGTTATTATTTTTCCTACATTAACTAATATTACCTTGAACAGAAAAACAAGGAAACTGTTGTGCTGCGATAAAAAATATGCATCATTATTTTTACCTGTTCAATAAATGAATTTACCTCTTTAACGACAGAAATGTCAGTGGTAATGGACAGTTTTCTTCGGAGAGATATAAACTATCGAAAAATTATTGAAATCTTCATGCCGCGATGAGATTTAAAATCCTGGTCAAAGGGCTCCCAAACTATAAGGACGTAAATTTCAGCTTCGTCAAGGGCTTGGACTGGATTATTTTCTATTTTATCTTATACGTGTACCTCACCTATTTCCTCATTAAACAAAGACAACATAAATCTTCAATATTTTTTTCATTCTATTCTGAAATTCAGTTCCACTTAAGACGCTGTACTGTCTATCTCTTTATGTTATGACATACTCACATACAGAGTGCTTTTCAACGAGAACCATCTCGTACAAGTGTATAAAAAAACATATATGAAAGTCATTCGGTACACATTAAAATAAAAAAATTACTACTATTAATCCTGGAAAGAAGCAATACATAAGTATATAATAGAACCGATGCAGAAATTTATAGAAATGGGATCAGTTGCTAACAGAAAGCAATGCAAGTGGTTAATTTCTAAGTAATGGGAGTTGCAGTTTTAGGAGCAGTTACTGAAAAGGATCAGCAGTTTTTATCACAATTTTCTAGACCAACAGGTGTTTCATGTTTCTAAATCTTCTGTACAACAAATTCTGACAGTGCACTGTATTAGTTAGGTACTGATTATTTTTATAATTATTCTTCCATTGCTTTACTATCGAGTTCAGTGGCCCTCCGGGAATGGTGTGCCTGGTGCTGCAGCATGTGTAGCGCCCTCCTCTAAATCCAGCGTTGGATTACAATGCTGAATATCACAAACCTTGCTAACTAGACGTTTTGAGGTTATGATCCTTGACCTTGGCATTTGTTTGGCCCCAAGTAAATTAGCCACGCCCATAAAATCATGCGCTGCAGATAATCTATTGTGAAACTTTATACCATATTTTATGGAGAATCATAATTGAAAATTATTTCTAATATGAATAAATTGTACAAGTGGGGCGAAATTCAGCACAGTATAACACAATTGCTATAAAACTATTTTCCTACTTAAATCGAGGACCTGGTTTTTAAGCCAATCTAAAGTATGATTCATTGCTAATATATTCTGGAATACACAGGGTGATTTAAAGTAATCTTACGATCTGCAGCAAAGAGATAAGTCAGAAGCAAAGGATAAGAAAAACACCTTTTTGGGAACTACTACAAAATCTGTAAAAAAATCGCCGTCAAGTGCAGCGTCAATCTTTTCGAAGTTGTACACTAAAAATTAATTTGTAGTATAAAATTATAGCATGAGACATAAAAAGATGTTTTTAATCGAAACTGCATCTAAAATTAATTTGGCATTTCCTTTTTCTCCATGAAGTTTTGCATCAAAGTAATTAAATGAGAGTTTCTGGACATATGGGTTTCGATTTAAATGAAAAAAATTCGTCGGAAATGCGTTTTACATTTGAAATGGTATTCGGAACTGCACTATAATTAGCAACTGCAATGAAAACTGACAGTCGCGCACAATAAATGGATGAAGGTCAGTTCGAAGGTGACCCGTGGGTCAAAAACCTTCATGTTGTCAGTATACTTGTACTTATCTTTAATACTTATTTTCTATTTTGAAAATTCCTAATTTAATTGTTTCAACGAGTTTTCTATGGCACACCATATTTACTTAACTTGCCACATAGCAATTTTAAATAAGAGAAATTGAAAGGGGACGAAAAAAGGGCAAAATATCAAAATGACCTACATCAAGATTGGAACCAGAGAGGGCGGCACTACTATCTAAATGGCCATAAAGGTGATTGAGGACATCTCTTAAACGTTTCGTCATCTTTTTATGTGGATGGATTAGAATAGCTTGGAAATTGACTGGTAGACCATATCTAAAACAAAATTCCAATTAACATATTTAGTTTAATTTTAAATCAAATTAAATATTTCTATTTACCTCAATACGGATTCCACAAACACCCTTAAGGCTTTGACGTGAATCCAGGCACAGAAGCATTCACTAAAGTTCACCTTCAACCATCTGACCAAGGGACCCTAAGAAAAAACGGCATTATAATTATTTACATAAATGTGCATGCCGTGTCTTACAAACTGCTTCTTCTTATCAGTTACAAGTTTGGTAATTTCGTTCTTGCCAGCTGCCAATTCCTCTTCGTTGTAAGTGAAATCACGAACAATAAATTTCCTTTCACGGGCATGCAATTTGAACTCCTCAATGACCTTTTTGAAAAGGGACACAGTGAACAAACCATATTCGTTGTCCTGGGTGATGAGCTGAGAAGAGCGAGGCACTATCATGTCCGTGATTTTCTCGTATGTAGCATTCCATTCATTAAACTGGGACCTGATTTTGATCAATCGAATTTTACAAACCTACATTATAATGGTAGAAAAAAATCACTTACTTATGGACGATAACCAACAAGGTCTGTAAGTATTCTGAATCCAGAATGAAGTGTTCTTTTTTTACCAAATCGGCCAAATTACGAGTTAGTAAACTTCCCCTAAAATAAAAAATATATTAATGTTATTTTCATTCTATAAAATAATAATTCATTTGAAATGGTAGAAGGTTAACGGGTAAGAGACCAGTAGCGCTATTCTTGACTGCTCGCATTTTTAAAAGTTACTCGCATACCAACATAATGTGAATGAAAATTCATACTAGATATTCTTGATCAGTCGCAAGACATCCGAGTATTCGCATTAAACAGCGAGTGGATTTTGACAATCGGTAAATATGCGAACGATGACATAACCTAATTTTTTATTTCTAAATATTTAAATTTATTATGTTCGTGATATGGTATAAATCAAAAAGCCCCTTGTATTGTAATTTGTTGATAATGGACGATTTACGATATATTGCGAACATTGAAAATATAAAAAATGTATTTATTTCATGGGGCCCTCCTCCAGCTTTCTACGTTGGCCATCTTTTTGGGTAAATTCGTTAGAAAATTTACCAGACGCGAGTTTTGGATTTTTCTTTATAAATTCCAGTATTAACCGTTTTTGTTCAGTAGAAGCATTAGCAGTTCTGCATGGAGTCTTCCATTACACAATAAATTATTAGAAAACAAATATTTTTCTTTGTAAATAACAAATATAACCTACAACAAACTAACATGAGCTAACAATCAAGAAATGTCAGTCGACAATGCTGTCCTGTCATCCCTAACAGAGTGAAATTAGATATCAATTATTATAGATTAAATTGTAAACTACAGAGTAAAATAATATCATAACTAGAAAAGATCTAAAACAGTGAAAAAGTGGAAAAAAAGAATTAAAGTCTTATGTTAAACAATACCTAGTTGCGGGTATTAAAAATATTAACTTACGTCTGTTTCTTTTCCAAGTTCTGAAGACTGCCCTTTAAATTATTGTACACCGACGACTTGGTCTTGAGATCAGCATCAATTTGACCTACTTGCTTGCTGATAATATCAGCGATATTACGAAGAGATTGCTTGATTGGATATTTGGCGATGTCCCACTGGAATCTTGTGAGGTAACTTGGCAAATCGGCTATAATAAGACAGAAAGTACACAATAAACGTTTCTAGGTGGTACAGACACACACAACATTTCAAAAAACATGAATATTAATTATTGGGGGAAAATTCTTGCAAACAATAATTAAACATTATGCCTACAAGCTTGCTAATGTTAATGCTCTATAATAGCGGACATAAGCCAATTTTATGTGGAATGGAAGATACAATTAACAGATAAACACTAAAACTGTTTGATTACTCAATAATATATGTAATGACAACAAAAAATTAATTTTCAAAGTAGTTCCTAAACTTATAATTTGATGGATTTAATTGACTTTGCTATTTATACTCATTATTCACAGTATTTATCGATAAAATTATTAAAGGAGGATGATATTTAAAATGATTGAAAAAAAACATAAAACAGATAATGTCAGAACAAATTGTATTCCCTAAAATATTCTATACCTAAAGCGGTTTGTTGACTTTCAATGATTTAAAATTGCCTAATAAATTGAACTTCATTAGAATCTCATAAATTACTTTTAGCTGTAGGTTTACTTTTAAAAATTATACCAGATCAGAAAATACTTAGCGTCGGATAGCAATTCAAGAAAACTGTGTTAAGTAACTGGGAAAGAGATAACAACTGGGCAAAAGGATCTCCTCCACAGAATACCAGTACCATGTGTGATCTACACTACCGTTTCCAGCATGATTTATGTTAAGGGAGAGTATAGTAGTTGTGGTGGCTTGTGCATTAAATCATAGGTACACTTTATTGCAAAAAAAGTAGTACACTTTATTTGACCAATGTAAACATGACACTTGCAAAAAAATATTAATGTCATTATCTAAACGTCAACGGTAACAATTTTTTTCAAGTTGAAATATATTAATATGCAAGTCGTAATTAAGGACGTTCCCAACAAAAAAGTTTTCTTACGATTATCTTGAAAATGTATACATATATTTTTATTAATGTTCTGTATTAGTGTTGCAACGGTTACGGTTGGGGAACGGTTTAGTTCACGGTTTTTGCTATTATACGGTTAACCGTAACCGTCTATTTTTCACGGTTGTTATACGGTTCTTGCAGGTCTGAACGTGCAACTCGCAACAGCGGGCGCGGCGGCACCAATACGGATAAGAGCCTGTTATTTGACGGTGCAGTTTCTGAAAGCGCGTCCGTCGGACTCTGTGTTGTGTTTGTGTTTTCGCGATAAAAATGTCGCATACACGTAAAAGAGAAATTAGCAATGTATGGAAATATTTTACAAAGGCATCCAATGCGGCCTCCAGCGCTGTTTGTGAATTCTGTGATGCAAAAATATCACGAGGGGGCAAAAATGTGTCAGTTAAGGGTTTTTCAATTTCAAATTTATGGAATCACCTTAAACGATGGCACAATGAAGATATAGAAACAGAAACGGATAATTCTCAATCTAGCTGTTCTCCACTGCAGGGCTTGTGCAAACACCCAAGAGGAATAGGCTGAATCCGCAGAATTTGCAAATGTTATGTTTCCTAAATAAAAATTTTCCTGCTGTAAATTTTGAATACTAATTTTTGTTCTTTTGCTTTTTTGTATTTTAAATTTTCAGTTTAAGTATTTTAACTACATTTTTAAGTAGGTAGATACAGATGCCTACCTATATTTAAAAATTTAAATAAATGTTTGTTTTCTTTTTTAATCTCTATCAGCTTTTATTGTTTCCAATGTTTCCTGTTTATTTATATTTAGAACGTTTAATTTTACGCTGTTTTTTTGTAATACCACTACAAGAATGTAGTTTAGTTTTTTTACGTTTTTGTTTTGTTTTAAATATGCCCTTTCAAAGTGTTGGGTTTTATTTTGAAGAATAAAGTTTATTATTTTATCATTATGCGATTCATTTTAAAAACCGTAACCATTACCGTAACCATAGGAATAACCGTAATCGTAACCTTAACTGTAAAACCCGAAACCGTTGCATCACTATTCTGTATATGTGGGAAAAATTTGAGTAGCTGTTGCGGTACTAAATTTATAAATATTAGCACCTAAAATTTCCATTTTAACATATACTAATGTCTTATAAATCCCATATTCACTTACGTTTTATTTAATTACAATGATAATTAATCTGGTCAAAGTAGATAAAATAGAAAGAATACTGATATAGGTCTTAGGTACACTATTACAAATAAAATATCAAAAATCCCCGCTGATCCTACGTCTGTTAGGTCAAAGGTAAAAAATATCGGTTTTTTGCACTTTTCTCGTAAACGGTAAGTGTTATCATAAAAATGGGTCAGACAAAAATTGTATTGTACATCATGCAATTATCTACAAAAATTGTTCTTATACTGTTTTCCTCCCTACGAATCAACCATTAGCCTGGCATCATTTCTGTTCAAAGGTCAAAGGTCTGGCTTGATGGATACATTAGGGGGAACATCCTGAGCACTCATCCCCTTAATGCTCACCAGTATGCTTACCAGCCAGGCAAATCAACAGAACTAGCACTTAATAACCTAGTCGGGAAAATCACTCAATCCCTTCAGGAAAAAGAGATTGCAGTGGCTGCTTTTCTCGACATTGAAGGAGTATTCAACAATGCACTGCTCGATTCTTTATACACAGCGGCAGCTGCTAGAGGAATCGAGCTAACCATAACTGACTGGATCCGAGCTATGCTGGAAAACAGAATCATAACGACAACCTTACAGTGGGAAACGGTCAGTTTCAGGGCCGCGAGAGGGTGCCCACAAGGTGGAGTTCCGTCCCTCCTCCTGTGGTCACTACTTGTGGATGACCTGCTGGCCATTTTATCTCTGCGGGAAGCCGAGATTCTTGCATATGCAGAGATCCTAATCATCATGGTCAAAGGTAAATCTGAAGAGGTACTTTCTCATACCCTTCAAGAGGTACTTGATACAGTGCACATCTAGTGTGAGAGGGAGCAGATGTCTGTCAACCCCCGCAAAACTGTAATAGTACCCTTCACCAGGAAAAGGAAGCTGGATAACTTAGAACCGCCTTCCTTACTAGGCGAAACCATTCCATTTTCGGACAAGGTGAAATATCTAGGCATTACGCTGGACAGATCACTCAACTGGAATTCCCACCTGGAAAAGATAATCCACAAAGCAAGGCTGTCCCTATGGACATGCCGTAGAATTTGTAGAAAATCGTGGGGTATGGCTCCCCAACAAATATACTGGATATACGTTAAGGTCATTAGACCAATGATAGCGTATAGCTCCATAGTTTGGTGGTCGAAAGGGCTACAACAGTCGGCCAAAGCCAAACTCTCTGGTTTACAGAGACAAGCATGCCTGGCAATAACCGGTGCCATAAGCACCACACCATCAGCTGCTTTGGAAATCCTCCTAGACTTACCACCTCTCCATATTTACTTGGAGAGAGAAGCTAGGTGGGCAACATATAGACTCCAACAATCGGCAATCAATATGCCGCAGGCTATCATCATGGAACGCAATGGATTGATTGATGACCTAAACAGTCACAGCATCCTAGGCATGCCTTCTGATGTGATGCCTACCAGAACCAAATATGAGCTTTCTTTTTAACATCCTATTCCCTGAAAGAGATGAGTGGGATCGGAATAAAACCGACCTACAGAAGGCAGACAGCTTTTGGTATACAGATGGTTCCACAACTCCTGAAGGAACAGGAGCTGGAGTTTATAGTCGCTGTCCAAGGTAAGAATAACCTCAAGCCTGGATGATACCGCGACAATTTTTCAGCCTGAAATATATGCCATTGAACTGTGTGTACGGAGGCTGAAATCAACGCACCCTAGACACAGACCAATAAAGATTTTCTCAGACAGACAGCCAAGCAGCCCTTAAAGCTCTTGGATCCTATCGCTGTAATTCTAAAACAGTGTGGAACTACCAAAAAGCTCTAATCCAATTGGGTAGGAACAACAAACCGACTCTGGTCTGGATGCCTGGCCATTCTGGGCTGGAAGGCAATGAAATTGCCGATTGCCTAGCTAGAGAGGATGTGGCATCAAAATTTACAGGACCAGAATCAGTTCTTGGCATATCTTCAAGTATTGCCAAAACAAATATTCTAAACTGGGCCGAGAGCAAGACTCTCTACCATTGAGGAACTACCAGGATTAGCTCATTCGAAGGAATTCATTACACATCCTTTAAAATCATGAGCTAAAAAACTGCTAGAGTTGAATAGGTTACACCTAAGCACTCTAATCGGCCTATAACTGGGCACTGCAGATTAAATCATCACCTACACAGACTTGGACTGGTGGAAAACACCGAATGCCGTCTGTATCTAGAGGAAGATGAAACGGCAAGGCATGTCCTGTGCACTTGTCCTGCTTCAGAAAGAACCCGGTTCTCATTATTTGGTGAAGGTCAGCTTTTGCCAGAGGACTTGGACAATCTCTCACTCAACAAGGTTATCAGCTTTATTAAAAGGCTGAGACTATTGGGTGAAATATAAATTAGGAGTGAGCCACAATAGACCGATTGGTCATGGTGGAGGGTCTGGAATAGACCCACTCACATTTCAACCTAACCTAACCAGACAAAAGTTGTAGATCATGCAATTAACTACCAAAATCTTTTTCCCCCTATGAATTACCATTCCTGAGATATCAAGCGAATGAAGAGGCTGAAAAAAAAAAGCGCAGAATGTTTGGCATAAAATTTATAAAGTTGCTACACTTGCATTTAAAGAATCTATTCTGAAGGTAGCTCGGACTTGTTCTGATGTTTTAGCAAAAACTTACTGCACACATTGAGTATGAATATGATTTAGTTGCAACTGAGGGTATAATAACTGTTATAATTCCTTCTTGAGACCCACCTCTGGGTGTAAAATCGGTCGTCCACAAGATGAATCTACGAATTTTGTGATGGAAAAAATATTTACATACATTTAAAATAGTGATCATTGTCAGTTTTCATTGGAAGAATAAAAACATATTTGGGAAAATCCAGCTTTAGTTAATAGAACAATTAAGATACGATTTTAGTTGAAGTATGGTACTAAAATTATTATAACTGAAAAACCATGAGCATTTATCTGTTTTATTGACAAAAGTATTTAAAAGATTGACTCTTCTCCACAAGTCATCATCACAAACGGGATTCGCTTTATATGGAGCTCCAAAAAAAACTGATTGTATAGACAAGTATAGATATTTATGTTTTGTAAAAAATACACAGAACAATAAAAGACTATAACTATCTTGTCTTCCTCCAACATCTACTTCTGCTTGTCAACACTTATAACGAGTATATTATCAAGTTCAAGTGTGGCTAGGCAATCAACTAGACCCAGAAGGCTGGGGGTTGGAAATTAATAGATAACACTTTGGAGCCAATTCAAACTTTACTCCCTCCCACCTGCTCAAAAAAATATTTTTTTTGCAATTGCAAAAAAGGTTGTAGTCCAAACTGTGGCTGTAAAAAAGTCGGATTATTTTGTTCTCTGTTCGCCAGCATGTACCAATTGTCAAGGCCAGTCTTGCTCCAATGTTGAATCAAATACAACAGATGAGGATTTTTATGATATCGATGAGGAGACAACTGATACATTTTTCTTAGAACAATTTACAGATATCCAGCAAGATGAAGAAGAAAGCGAAGAAGACATTACTGTTGAAGTAGCATTTGAAGATTAGTCAAACTAAAATTTTCCCGAAATCAACAGTAATTGGTGCCATTTTAATAATTTCCAATAGTAACATTTTTTAGTTAATAGAATATTATTTAATAAAACACACAATATATCGTGGAGTATGCCTATCGGGGAAACCACATTACAAAAAATGCGCCAAGCACAGTACCTCACAGGTGGTGCGGAAATATGTGCATATTATGTAGAATACGACTTCTTCAACTTTTGGAATCGCGATATCTCAAGAATGGTAATTTGCAGGAAAAAAAGTAAGAACAATATATGTAGATAATTGCATGATGTACAGTACAACTTTTGTCTGAGCTATTTTTATAATAACATTTACCGTTTACGAAAAAATGCAAAAAAAACAAATTTTTGACCTTTGAACTTGAATAAATTTTTTAGCAGACCTAGGATCGATGGGGATTTTTGATATTTTATTTGTAATAATGTACCTAAGACCTGACCGGATTAAATTTTCTTACGATTTCCTTCAAAATCTAAGAGCTATTAGGAGAGAGGAATATTTTTCTCTAAAAAAAATTACTGCAAGCGGTATTCGTTTTTCTGTAAAATATGTTGAAAATTCGTGGCTTGGCAACGTTGCAATTGCGCGGTAATATTTAAAATGCTGTCAACAAACAGTTTATGTCAATAAATGTGAGTACTTTACAGATATTATGAAATATGGATTATCATGAGAATTGAAGTTGATATTTATAGCAAATTTACCATTTTCTGTTCTCCAATACATTACTTTGCTAAAAATCACAAATATATTCTTAACCTAACAAAATACGATAGTACACTCTAAACCAAAGCAACAAGTCACGTTCTGATGAGTATAAAAACGAGACATTGCAGTTAGTTTATTTCTGTGCTTATGCGCAGAGGGAGTGGAGCAAAAAAGTGCAGTGCTTGTAAAACAAGTTTTTATTGAAAGCATGATAGTTTACATAGGGGAGATACTTTTGTAGATTGAGAACAAGTGCCTTTTGGGAACGTCCTTAAGGAATCATTCTTGAAAATTTTAAATTTTTGCCAATTTTTAATAATGGTTAGACAACTAACAGAAATTCAGAAGATTGGTATTGTCTCCAAATCCAAAAATGGATAGTTCATAAGAGCAATTGCTTCTTGATATAAATAAATGAAGTGTGATGAAAGCTATCTTCTCTTATCCCTTTTAACACAATGACCATTTGAAGTCATTTTCTGATATGATATAATCAATATGATCATAATCACAAAATAGAATATATAGAATATGATATGATTAAATTACACCCTTCTCAGTGAATAAATAAAATTGAACCTAATTTGGAAACATGAATGTTTTTTTATACAGTGTGTCCCAAATTGGAGGTTCATGCATTGCTATCTCTGTTATTATTAGAGATAGAGAAACGGTTAAATGCGGACTTTTTTGAAGAATTTTGTGACCGTTTCGATGCCGTTTTTAAATTTGGCCATTTTCTTTTCCGAAATATTTTTAAATTTGATGACTGGTGATATTTTAATAAGTACATTGTTGGGACACTTTTTTAAGGTGCTTTCATTGGCATTACCAAAAAATTTCTACCATAATTTGTTTCTCAGTTAATACCACTAACTTTGTTTTTCTATGGACGCCATATTGAATTTTATGTATGTTTAATAGTGCTCTTAATTCCCCTTTCAATGATGCATCACAATGTCAGGAAAAAATTATTTACTGGTGTAAAATATGAAAAAATTAAGTTTTCTAAGTAGGCTATGAAGAAAATTTATTTTAAAATAATCCGATTTTATTAACTTCAACTTAAAATTAATACAAATTAATTAAAAACTTAAAGAAATTGTCCAATATGTCGTCCTTGTTCATTAATGCACTTTTGACATCGCTTTAATATTGAACTACACGCTCTTCTTAATGCATTTCTTTTAGCAGCAGCCAAAGTATTCCTTACACTTTCTTCTAAAATTTGAATATTTTCTGGTGGTTCAAATGAATAAACTTCGTTTCTTGTATGCCCCCAAAGAAAATAGTCCAACGGAATGAGATCAGGAGACCTGGCTGGCCACAGAACGTTGCCATTATTTGCAATTATTTTATTATCAAAAGTTGCTCTTAAGAATTGTGTTACTATGCTGCTATTATGTGCTGGACAACCATCGTGATGAAACCAAATCTGGTTAATATCTTCTACGGCAAGTCTAAGAGCTGGTATTATTTGTTCTTGCAACATTCGCATTAATTTGCACCGTTCAAATTAACATGATAAATAAATGGTCCAATAATGCGATTACCTGGAAAGTCTTTTTTTATAATGAGTTATTATCAATGAACGATTGAAATAAGTTTACCTATGATGCCACACCAGACATTGAATCCAAATTTGGATTGAAACCTTCTTTGGCTAATTATGTGAGGGTTCTGAATACCCAGTAGTGTGTGTTATGTCTATTGAAAACACCACAATTAGTGAATCTAGTCTCGTCTGTCCATAATACTTTTGAACGAAGGTCTGGGTTCTGTAGACATTTTTGTACAAACCAATCACAGTATGTTACTCTTCTCTCAAAGTCATTTTCTTGTAAACCTTGAACGATGGTTGGTTTGTATGGGTGATAATGATTTTTCTTTAAAATGTTATGCGCAGTTGTTTTGGGAATATTTACCTGATTTGAAATTTGTCTTACAGATGCTGTAGCATTGTCTTCTACGTATTCTAATACAACATTATTTCGCTCTTCTTTATCTATCTCATAAGTATAATTTTTTTTCCATTAAACCATCCATAATTTAATAAATTAATAACAAAACCTAAAATACCTTTAATTAAGTTGCACACGTTCTGGAAAGTTATCCTCATAAATTCTTGATGCCTCATCAGTATTTCTATTTGATTTAAAATATATATCTAGCATCCCTAACTTTTCTTCGTTTGTATACCTCAAAGCCATAATAAATTCAAAAAAAGAACTTAATAAAAGAAACACACAAAATTAGTTATTACAAAGTAATTGTAGATCACAGTGAAGCACTATAGTAACAAGAACAAGAAAAACAGCAATTATGACAACAAGAAGTGTCAATTAAACATTCTTCTGTCTATTGTCATGGTAACACGATCCATGGCACCTACTATTAGAAAAATTAATACCATTATTTTCTTTTATTTGTATGGTGCAAATCAATTCAACAACTCATTTGAATGTGTTTTAATTTTTTGTTTTAATTTTAAGTTTAAGCTAATAAAATTAGATTATTTTAAAATAAATTTTCTTCATAGCCTACTTAGAACATTTAATTTTTTCATATTTTACACCAGCAAATAATTTTTTCCCGACATTGTGATACGTCATTCAAAGGGGAATTAAGAGCACTATTGAATACACAAAAAATCCAATATGGCTTCCATAAGAAAAACAAAGTTAGTAGCATTAACATGAGAAACAAATAAGGGTAGAAATTTTTTGGTAATGTAAACGAAAGGACTTTAAAAAAGTGTCATAACAATGTACTTATTAAAATATCACCAGTCATCAAATTAGGCAGATACGGGAAGTTTTTTAAAATGAACCTTTTCAGTTTTTTGAAAATATTTCGGAAACGAAGATAGCTAGACCAAATTTAAAAACGGCATGGAAACGGTTGCAAAATTTTTTAAAAAAGCCCCATTTAGCCGTTTCTCTATCTCTAATAATAACAGATACAGCAATGCATGCACCCCCAATGTGGGGCACAGTGTATTATGACCCCCACTGTTTGATTTCTAAATGTTACATTATTAGTACCTACATATAGAATGTCAAATGAGATTTCTTAAATATTTTCATATGTACAACTACAGTCCCCTTCACTTAAAATCCATACTACGCTAAGCAATATAATTCAATGGTATTACAATAGCTGTGAAGTGTGTGAAGCGATTGAACACCAACATGTTTTATTTTTCTTTTATTATGATTAAAAGTTATTATCATACCTAATTTAGGCAAAAATACATACCATTAAAATATCAACATATTTTTTTATATATGGTATATGCATTTGGATTCCTTTAATAATTAACATATAAACAATTTACTGTAAATAAACTAACAGCATTCATTTCTAAAAAAACATGTTCTTTTTTAACATTTATAATGTAAATAATTGTTAAATGAATTCTTACAAGTATATGGAGTTATCAACTGGCATAACACTGAAATATAAAACAACCAATCTATATTGTTGGTTCTCTATCATTTTTGGAGCTTAATTATTTTAAATACATAGTACAGACCTTCTAAATCACCGATATGGTTTGGAAAATTCTTTGCGACTCCAAGTATAAATAATATGTGGCATCTTAAGATATGTATAAATACTTATGATGTTTTTAATTTTAACAAAGAAAAATAGAAATATTGTATTTCTTCCATACTAATAAACTCGCTGCATAGTAGGGCATAACCTACTTTACTCTTTCACACATAAATGAAATTAGAAATTATGTCTAATTTTATAATTGAAGAAATGGATTACACAACTTCGCACGGGAGTTAATTGACGTCACTTATTGAGCAGTTGTAAATTTAGACACACACCAGACTAGGCAAATTAGCGATAATTATAAATAAGTAAGTATAATAGAACAGAGTATAAGTGAAGGAAACTGTAATTCAACCCATGATATTTTCTCCAATACATTTATATGTTTTAATAAAAGAAATTTGCATAAAAATTAAACTCCATAGATGTTTGTAAGCATTTCCTTGCCTCCAAATAATATAAGAAAGCCCTAAGATATTTTATAGAGGTGAACTATACTATAATCATTATGTACATCAGGCCATGCCTCAAAACGCAGCAGAAGCAAATGATATACTGTGAAGCAAACTCGTGTCACAGCTTTTAAATACTAATTTTTGCATGCGTTAAACCAATAGCCGTGCTTCGCATGTCTTGTGGAGAATATGATTGTTTGAAGTACTGTTTCATCTATGGTCTACTTATTTTGTTGAAGAATGAAATGATGATTTTTTTACTTTATCTATGGGTCTTTTTAATAACAGTTTAATTACACCTACTTAACACAAGTTGCATATATCAAAGGTCTACTCTCAGATAGTAAAGCTTTTTGAAGAAATTAACAAATCGTTTTCTTTTTTGGAATCATATAATTGGATGAGCTAGATTGCTGCAACTTAAATGGAGTTTTAAAAAATTTTACTATTAAATAAAAACCACTACAGCAATTTACTCAACCATTTTCCAAAGAAAATGTCATTCTGCACATTCGTAAGGCTGTGGTTTCTAAAAGGAGTAGACTTTTGTGTAGGAATAGGCAATTCGGACTCGTAATCTTAGCTACACCTATATTAATTTCACAATAGTGCATTCAATAATAAATAAAAGAAACTAGTGTGACCTAGTATATTTGTTGTATGAAAATATAAGTGTTTAAGTAAGTAGATAACATTTTTTATAGTGTTAAGCAAACAGCAAGACCTATCGAAAGTGAAAATGTATCTATTAAAATAATAATACCTATTCTTTGTATTTTCTGATAACCTAAATATTGATTTGTTAAAGAGTGTTTGCCAAAATTCTCTAAAAACTTATAAAAATGATTTGACGATGCTCTTCACAATTTTATAAATACTTCCACATGGTTGAAATTCCTCATACGTACTGATTTTAAAATTCTATTGTGTATTTTGACAGATATACATGATTTAAAATGATATAAGTAACACGAATAATAAACAGGAGTGATAAACTTATGTCCACTACACAGAACAACCACAAAAACAAAAAATTGTTAGTGCTTTGTTAGAATTGTTAGAAAAATTATATGTTGCAAAATTTTTCCACCAATCAAACTTGCCAGAAGCCAACATGATCAAAACAATACCACAGTCTACTTATGTAAGCCAAGAAGGAGGAGTGATCTGTGTACGTGTATACAATAAACACTACAACCAATCATTATAATCAATTATCATTATAAGAAATGAACGCAGCACTGCCTTAAAAACAACCAAAAATTATAACAACAAATGAAACTGTGTCCGGATCTAACCAACTTACTGTGACACATATTTTTTCACATTTACTTTTAAATACTGAGAAATGTGAAATAATTTAATGTACAGTAGTCAGACAAATGTGGATAAAGATTATTATTGCTTTTGAGAAACGAAAATTTACTGCAAATAATACAATACTGTTATAATATTAATTTGTATATTCATAAATCTAATCTGTTTTAAAGAAGCATAGTATCAGATTTAAGAAGTCTATGAGAATCCTTTTGTAAGGCAACATTGTCACCAACTATCCATTCAATGTAAAATTACGAACTTTTTAAATTGATTACTAAAAACTAACGAATTTTTTTTTTTTTTAATAAAATAAAAAACAAAACTGGGATCTATATTTTTTGCTTACACTATAATATCACTTTCATATAACAACATAAAATAAATTAAACTTAGGTGTCAAGTTTCCATGTAATTTCAGTTACTATACAGGGTGTGTTCCAGCTCTATTTAGACAAGCATCATCTCGGAAAAGGTTAGATATAGAAAGAAATGTTTAACAGAAAAGTTATTCTGTTTAAAAAGATGTATTTAACCATTTTATTTTCAAATGTACAAGGCGCCCCAAAAAGACAGCAGATTATGCAACTTTACTTTTTCAAATGGAATACCCTGTATATTTTTGCATGTTTGAATTCTCTTCTTTTATTTCCAAATAAATTTTATTAACCATGCTCTATACCTATCATTACGGTTAATGATATATCAACAGTTTAATCTTGATTCGATCATGTTCCATATTCTTGATTATATACAAAAACAAAAATTATTGACTGTCATTCTGTGGCAATTTCACTGATAGTAGCTCATTTTAAGACTGTATTTCATTTTCAAATCAGTAATATGCCTTGTCACTGTTTACATCTAATGAATATGTTGATATGTTATTTATGGTGAGTGTGGAAAAAAGTCATGAGCCGCAGAACAAAGGTATTGTTACGTGTTTATATACACCCATAGAATATACCAGAATCCTATTCCATAACATTCTAGAATCCTCCAGAGTTTTCTACTATGTGCTAGACGACTGTTCGTCAATTGGCTCATAGGTGGCGCCACCCTACTAGCCAGGGAGTAAGTACACTCTCTTCTCTGTTAGAGTATAGAGAAAGATTTCCTAATAGACGTGTATCATCTCATCAGACATTAGAAATGTGGGGAAAAAATTCGTGCTGGTTCCTTTCCAAGCCCCAGAGGAGTTCGGCATGCCCGTCCAGCAAGACAGGAACGAAATGGCATTAATGTCCTTGCGCTTATAGTATTCAATCCACATGCCTCTGTTCGCAGCATTGTGGAAGAGATTGGTAAGTAAATCTTTGGTGCACAGAATTCTAATAGATAATGGACACCATCCTTACAAAATCTGCTTAGTTCAAGATTTATGACTTAATGATTACAACAGACGTATGGAATTCATGGTGCAGTTACATGATGATCCTCTGTTTGTCAATAATAAAATTATGTGGACTGATGAATCACGATTTCACAATAATGGTGCGGTTAATCGACATAACAGTCATTATTGGTAAGAGGTAAGAGAAAACCATTTTCAAACGATTTGGGGAATTAACGTTTGGTGTGACTTATTTAGGCCCAGTTTTATTATGTTAGATTAATCCTGTGTTTATGTTAAGTTTAAACTTAAGATTAAACCATGATTTAAACTTTACTTTACAAATGCCTGTTTTATAAAAATAAACTTAAATGTATATATGTTATATTAGAAATATACTATGATATATAATATTATCGAGACAGGCTTAACCTTCTCAAACATATCGTATTACATACTGCGTAACAGCTCTTCTCAATAACCGCTCACGCTGCATGAGCATTGTATTTCAATTCTCAGTAATTCTGATTGTGCTGAATCAGCAACACTGTTTCCTTTGTTCTTGAAACATTATAAATATTACTAACAACCTTTTTGTAATCAGTCTTATACTCACTTTCGATTAAACTACTTCTAAATTATTATTGTATTTTCTTAACAAGTCAACGTTGACTCCAGTGTTAAACTAAATAAATGTTTTTAAAAAGTTAAATCTACAATCCACTATCTAACATTAACTCTAAATTGGTAAAGTTAAATTTAAACATTTCAAAAAATAATTCGAAACAAGTAAAACCAAAAGCATTAAACAGAAAAATGCCTATTTCGCAAACATTATTTAAAATTAGTAATAAAATACTCAGGAAATCGAAAATTCAAAAGACAAACAAGGTAAGGAATAATCCAAGAAACACGCATACAATCCTGCGTAATCAAAATAATAGAAAAATCTATACACCCCACACAATCAGGAAAATGTACCGACAAAATCCATTTGTATCTCCTGAAAAAACAATTCCAAAAACAGTAGAATTTTCTAACTTAAAATTTGAACCAGTGCAAAAATTCAAATCTATATTTAAACTTAATGGATAACCATAATACCGATTCTCGTCTCAACCATATGCCGACCCTGCGAAATAAAACATTTACACAAAAACTTGCAACCCAAAATAATTTTCAAAATTATCTCACAAATTTTTAGTCACTTAATCGAAATCGTTTAGAATATTATTACTTAAAATTAACAATTTATATTAAAGATATTCTCCACTTCTCTCAAACTTTTCTAAATTAATATTACTAGAAAATCTTAAAAAAATAATTGTACGATATATCAATTAACTCCATAGATCTATTATTGATAAAAAATACTTCTTATGTAAATAATTTTATCACTTTCCTCTATTATTAGGAAATTTCTTCTCCTGTAATAAATTCTACTCTATGAAACAAAACCTTAATTATAAGGAAATACTTTTGATCATTTAAATAAATGCACATAAAGTATTTACATTTAATTCAAAGAAATTCATAATAGTAGTACTACTTTGATAACAGTGCCTCGAACTTTTGCACAGACGCACGTCTTGTATGTTTATGAACTTAAACATTTTAACAAGAAATGCCTGATATCCAATACCTCAATATTGCATTGTACTCATTATGATGTTTCATTACACCAACATAAACGCTTTACAAGCACAAGTAATAACAGCTGTTAATTAGATAATAACTAATAGCAAGGGCAGAAATTTAAATAATATACATTAAGAAATTTTCAGACTTTAAATTAGAACCTAAATTCAGAACATAGCTTTTCAAATAAAAAAAAATTGAATCACTCGAAAATCCTGAAAATTCACAAATATACAAAAGAAATTTCAGGAACTGAAAATCAATCGTCCTTCAAAATATTCAAAATTCATTTGAAATTCGAACGAAATTTCAGACAACGACGACGAGATTACCAACGAACAAATTGCCCAAGAATTCGACACATTTTCCCGACTTTACAAAACGAAATCATTAATAGATTACTCTAAAATACAAATTACAAACAAACCCTACACCTTACACCATTTGACAACTCTGCTAACTACACAAGATAAGACGTCTAGTAGATTACGAAAACAAAACGTAAAACTACAAATTTCACACAACTACTATATCGAAAAAAAATTGTGAACTTACTTCCATACACTAATTTCACTAAAACATTCCCATCTAAAAGGAAAACTACGAAATTATTCTGTAGTTTAGTAAAACAAAACCAACATTAACTCAAAAACACAGACGGACAGAATTATTTCTCTTTAGGATCAATGGTAAGACATTTATTCTCAACATTATTTTAAAAATAAAAAATTTAGACTTCAAAAGAAAATATATAAAAAAAATAATACCTCAAAATTTCGAATACTTATACTAGACCAATATACAAAATTTATCATTATATTTTAATTCTTCAACTACTAATCAGAACCTATCAAGAACCCCTGATAAATAAGGTTCCGTTTATAAAAATAGGTTACATCAAAAACAAATATAACTGGCAAGAAATTGAAATTCTGTAAGTTTAATTTTCCCACTCAGAAAAATTTGTCATGCAAGAAAAATATCCCGAAGTTTCTAACATTCAGATAGTTCAGTCCACCCTATGAAACTCAATCTTAAAGCCCTACGTAATCAAGAGAAATGAATACTTAATTAAATATGACATTAACAATAAATGACAGTAATAAAATCGATAATAAATCATTTTTCTCAACCCACACATTATTCTAGCAATACCATTCTACGCTGAGTTCGCAACAGCAACCCCTCATGGTTATTTTCCAAGTGTACAACCATGTTAAAACTATTCCACATATGAATAGCAACTATTGTGACATACATTCGAAACGAAATATTAAAATATTGCGATAATACATTATAAATATGATTATTATCCCAATAAGTTATATACCCGACTACATGACGATCATACAGGAAACTAAATACATGATTGGTACACTATTTTACCAAATAACGTGTATTAATTAGCGTACGAGACCAAAACAAAAGAAATGTTAAAAATCGTTTCGATAACCACGTTTCAAAAATTGACCAAATACCAAACTGACAATAACACCTATTTCTAAAAATAATCTCAGATGACAAACTAAATTACAAAACAATTTAATGACAACGGTACTTTCAAAAAGTAATGTTCTTTTCAAAATTAATCATTTCAATCAACTCGAAAACCTAATTAAAAACCAAATATCTGTTACAACTTCAGTAATAAAAAAAATTCAACGCGACTATTCAAAAATTGCAAGTTGACAAGGGAAATTTCAACAAAAATATTAAAGAAATCGAAACTTCAATTTTAGGCATGACTAAAGACATAGAAAACATCCATGCAAAACTGAAATTTATTGAAATCTGCGAACAACTTATGGCAAGTTACTTATTTATCGAGGATAACCTAAATGACATCCTAAATTCTATCACTTCCGCGAGTCTTAAAATAATTCACACGTCAATTATAAATCCAAAGGACTTAGTAAATTCTCTACAGGAAATTTCGCAAAACCTACAAAGGAACAATTTACCGCTTATAATTAAACTATCAAAGGTTGCACAGTACTTAGACATTATAGAACTAAAAGCTTTTCAAACAAATTCGGATCTAATATTTGTGTTAGACATACCTTTAATAGACCCTCAAACATATTCAATATTTCAATTATACCCTATTCCTATTTTGGATAATAGAACTGGTTTATATCATGTATTATCAACTTCTCAAAAATATATCGCGAGAGATGATGATTCATTAATGTACATACCTATTTCGAACCTTGAAGAATGCAAACCACTTTATTTCAACACCAAATTATGTCCAAATTTATTTGCCTATCCTATTGACAACAATGCCATATGCGAAGCCCGTCTCTTCAAGAACCTCAAAACTCTGCCAGAAAACTGCCAGACGTCATTTATCATCAGCCAAGGCTACAACGTCCAAAAAATAGACGAAAACACATGGTTAGTTATTAACGCAGAACCTCTACAAACAACCATCAACTGTCCAGAAAGAAATTCAAAAACTGAAGTCAATACAAAAGTTCAATAGTAAAATTACAACCAAATTGTTACGCCTTCATAGACATCACAAAAATTCAAGCCAGTACCAATGAAGTAACCGATGTAAAAGACGACACCCATCCAATCCAAATTCCATTTGAATGTTGTAAACATATTCCAGACAAAATCCGAGCTCCAAATCTTAAACCACTAAAATTAAACAATCTCAATACGGAAGACCTCGAAGTTGCCAAACACAAGTTGGACCAATACTCCAGAGATTTAGATGATTTGATCAACGAACCCTTTATAACAAAACACATATCCTGGTTCACCTATTTTATCATTGTGGTAATATTTGGACTGTTATTTCTGTACCTATTTTGTAAGTGCAGAACAAAAAGACGAAGACTAGCCATCGATGTTTCTGCATCACCCCCATCTCCACCGAGGCCTAGCAAACCCTACAGGACATTTGCTAACCTATTTCCTTCACGAAGACGACCTACCTTAAGAAGAGAAGACAACGAAGCCGAAGACATAGAACTTACCTAAAGACAAACTGTTTTGTGCCTTTTTACTGACTTTTAGTGCTAGACTCTTCAGTGAATTTTATTTCATTTGTTTAATCATTATATTTCATTATTTTTCTATCCTTTGTTAATTTCAATTTTATTAACATTTTTACGTCATTTTCATTTAAACTTACCATACTTATATTTTATGCTTTTATAGTAAAGCTATATTTTAACCTTGGGAATATTTTATCCCATTTTACAATTCAAACTTAGTATGTTTGTATTTTATGCTTTCCTGCTAAAGCTATATTTTAACTCTAACATTTTTATGTTATTTTATTTTATGAATCAAGCTTATTGTGCTTGCATTTCATATTTTAGACGCTAAGGTTATATTCTGTATTTTAAACCTTACGATTTAACATTTTTGTATCCTTTATATTTTTCCAAATTGTACCATTACCTTTTATATACATTTTATATTCATTTCAAAAGTTGCTGCATAAAACACCAACTTTTTTTATAAGGGGGAAGCTGTTATATTAGAAATATACTATGATATATAATATTATCGAGACAGGCTTAACCTTCTCAAACATATCGTATTACATACTGCGTAACAGCTCTTCTCAATAACCGCTCACGCTGCATGAGCATTGTATTTCAATTCTCAGTAATTCTGATTGTGCTGAATCAGCAACACTGTTTCCTTTGTTCTTGAAACATTATAAATATTACTAACAACCTTTTTGTAATCAGTCTTATACTCACTTTCGATTAAACTACTTCTAAATTATTATTGTATTTTCTTAACGAGTCAACGTTGACTCCAGTGTTAAACTAAATAAATGTTTTTAAAAAGTTAAATCTACAATCCACTATCTAACATTTGGCGCAGTCGGTAGGATTGAAGACACCAACGATGGGACGGGATGAAATTCTTACTTGCTAATTGTTGAATCGTGTTGATTTGAAATGTTGCTTTGTTGCTTGTATTTCTTGATAATTATTATTGTTTCGCTTCTGTGCGTTTGAGAATAATGTAGGTTCTTCTGAACAAAGGATTGGGATCCACCACCACAGCTAAGAAGTTCTCCTTGTTCCAGAAGCTCTTTTCGTCTGGTTAGGCACCTTTTTCAGATGGACTCCTTGTTCCCTCGGATATGTTTGCTACTGGTTAGGCTCCCGAACTGTGCGTGTTTTTCAGATCCGCCACGACTGCGCCAATGTTAGATAGTGGATTGTAGATTTAACTTTTTAAAAACATTTATTTAGTTCAACACTGGAGTCAACGTTGACTCGTTAAGAAAATACAATAATAATTTAGAAGTAGTTTAATCGAAAGTGAGTATAAGACTGATTACAAAAAGGTTGTTAGTAATATTTATAATGTTTCAAGAACAAAGGAAACAGTGTTGCTGATTCAGCACAATCAGAATTACTGAGAATTGAAATACAATGCTCATGCAGCGTGAGCGGTTATTGAGAAGAGCTGTTACGCAGTATGTAATACGATATGTTTGAGAAGGTTAAGCCTGTCTCGATAATATTATATATCATAGTATATTTCTAATATAACATATATAGTTGGCACTACTGTTCTCCAGAAATTGCAACTTCACATATTTTGATTATAACCTGTTATGACATTTGACATAGCCTTTCACATTATTTTTGTAAAAATGGAGGGAAATAGAAAGACAAATTTTACTGAGTACGAGATAATTTCATTAGAGAATCATTTTTAATTATACAAGAGACAGTTAACAAATTGAACATATATGCATAAAACTGTGAGGAAATCCAAAATAAATCTTTCTCTTTCTCTCAGATGTAGTAATAAATTTTCAATCGGTTTCAATAAAATAATAACTGACTGCCTAGATAATCTAAATCAATTTATAAAATTTTCTCATTACATTCTTCCATGTATTATAGGCCTGATTCTAAAAGTGTGAGACCTTTGAGCATAATTTTAATAATAATTTTTTATAATCACATTTCAAATACATCCATGAAATATACACCGAATTTTATTAATTCTGAGGTTATGAATATTCTGACATCTGATAATCCATGGTTTAAATGATCCCATCCGCCGTTTGAAGTTTAACCTTACCGTGATGTAATTAATCTGTAAACTAAAGATTACTGACATTATAAAACAGACTTCTTTTCAGATCTATAGTTTAATTGGTACTCTGCGGTTTAATCCGACATTATAAAACGATGGGCGATTAATTGGACCATACTTTTATGAAGGTACCCTGAATGGTGACAGATATTTGAGGTTTTTAAGAAATATTATTCCTAGTCTTGTGGAAGAAATTGCAATAATTGAGCGCCTCACTATGTGGTGGCAGCAAGACGGAGCACCACCCCATAATTCGAACCTTGTAACACGCTTCCTGACAGAGATTTTGAGGAAACTCGATTGGAAATCATGGACCTGTTAAATGGCCTGCACGGTTACATGACATAAACCCCTTGATTTTTTCTTATGGGGTCATTTAAAACAAGTTGTATACGCTGAGAAACCAAATAATCTTAATGATTTAAAAATTAGGATAACTCGTGCTTGCTGCCAAATAACCCCAGATGTCATAAGGAGTTTTTCTACACAAGAACTTTTGAGGAGGTATGAGTTGTGTCAAATAGAATATGGGTGACAATTTGAGCATCTTTTATAATAATTATAATATTTACTGTTTTTTGTGTTTTAGTATTACTTATAATTACGTTAACAAAAAAATTGTATCCCAAAAATTTAACTGCAAATATCTCAACAACGGTTAATGATAAATAAAAGGAGAATATAAACATGCAAAAATATACAGGGTGTTGCATTTGAAAAAGTAAAGTTGCATAACTTGCCGTCTTTTTGAGGCGCCTTGGCATTAAAAAATAAAATGGTTAAATGCATATTTTTAAACAGAATAACTTTTCTATTAGACATTTCTTTCTATGTCTAACCGTTTCCGAGATAATGCTTGTCTAACTAGAGCTGGGACACCCTGTATATTAATTTCATCCAAAACAATATATTTATTTTAATTTCTTTTAACAAAGAGTTTGTAATATAAAAGTGACACAGTTTTTTATGTTGGATACCTGTTCAAAGGGGCACCTTAAACCAATCATATTTATTGTTATAGTCATAATAATTTTCACAGACTATTAAAAAATACAAAATCAACCCAACATTGCTTTAAAGGGTATTTTTCTAAGAATATTTTCTATGTTATACAGGGTGTTTTGCAGGTAGATAGAAATATTTCAGGTGCTGATAGAATACATCATTTTGAATCTATTTATCCACACCTACCTTAATACAAAGTTTTATCTCTACATTCAGAGTTATGCTAATTGCGCAATAATGGGAGGTGTTATCTTCACTCTTTTCACTCGTTCAGTTTAATCTCTTGCCCTAATATGTATTTTTTATGTCCAATACATTAACAATTATCTAATGATGAAGTAAAGATTAATAATAAATAAATATAAATAAACACCACAGAAATTTTATTTTCGCAAAAAGTGTTAAATGTCATAGCAAGTTATTGTTTTTCATGAATGCTTATGAAAAAAATAAGACCACCTAGGGTATTCAAATACTTTAAAAACTTTTGTAATTTGTGGCCTTCCGAATGGTAAAAATTAATTAGACGGTGTGCGAGACAAAAAAACGTAATAACTGATTTAAGAAGTCTGTATTAACTCCCCTAATTTATGATTCTGAAACACAAATAAACAAAGTTTACATTATTATGTTATACAACGATGCTCCCGTGGATGATTACAACACTTGTTCGCTTCGCTCTCTCGTACTTGTAATCATACTCGGGAATAACAGTATTCATTATAGCGAGTTGTATATATGTTATCTATGACCAATTTTTAGAAATAAAAAATGATGTAATTTTTTTACTTTGCAGCAAAATGTATATTAATGTTGCTACAATTGATAAATGGAATGTTAACATGATTAGAACTACTATTTTCAAAAGTAATATTTTTATCATCAATTATTGTAGAGTTCGAGGTGGAGGCTTCGGTATTGTACACCTGTCTTGAAATGAGGTCAGCTGTGGTTAACTTATTTTTTTAAAGATTGGTCGATGTATCCTCCGGCTACCTGTGTTGATTTCCAGCCTCCATGACGTTTTAGACCTGTTATATTGCCACCCCCGTCAATGTACAAAGTAGCCGAAGATCTTCGATAACAGTACCCAGCATATCTATCAGGATTTGGTAATTTCAAATACATTGCTATGATCGCAAATTTATTTTTACCAATTCGTTATATAATGCATTTAGATTTTTGATAATTTAAAAAAAAGAGAATTTATTACTACATGAGATGGCGACGATTCATATACTTTTTCACAATATTATAAAAATTATCACTAATGGTAAATTTTCTTAACATAAATAAATACACCACAGGTAATGACGACCTCCTTTATCCCGGAAGGTTCTAGAAGAGCCTTGTGTGGGAGGGGGCTACACACTTAGAGACAAGGGACACACACCCAATATCCGTGTATAGTGGAAAAATCCCTCTCACAGTATTTTCCACTGCCACGACCGGGGATCGAACCCGGAACTTTTGGGTGAGGGGCAAGTGCGCTCACCTCTCGACCATCAATCATACAAACAGTCTTATAACCTTAGTTTTTGTTTTAGATATAGTTATTAATAACGTTCTTAATTTCTTCAGGGGTTAATGTTTCAGATTTCTTCGCTTGGTAGCCTTCTAATTTTCTTTTCAAAAAAGAACGCAGTTTACTATATTTTTCCATATTCACGTTATGCTTTAATATTAAAACACTTTTCAACATTGAGTAGTATGACCACAAAGATTTACATTTTTCTCCTACTTCGGCAAAATAGGCCAGTAATATGTTTTCCGAAAATGAAGTTGTCTTTTTTTGAATACGCCAGTCCATGAAGCTTCTGTACATTTTGTCATAAAAACGTTTTGACTTTTCTGGCAGTAATGTAGATGTTGTTGCTTCCACTTTTTGAAGAGTATCTGATGTTGTACAAGAAAATGCTTCTTCAATATCACTATCCACTACGTTTTCCACACCTTCCATCTTATAATCGCACAATAAATAAACACGAACTGCTTTCTAACAATTACTTATTTATGTTGTCATTTTGTTTGAAATGCAGCATAATTTAAGTACTGTTTTTTGATTGTTCTACGAAAGACAATCATGATCCATTATTCCCTCATCATTAGTCTCTGTGGAAATAATATATGGCAATATAGCAAAATTGACACATATAAAACATATATTATATATTAGTCAGAGATATGTATAATGCAACAGGTATACAGCCAATTGTTGGCCGTCTTCAACAACTATCGAAAAAATTTGCAACGAGACCAATTAACATGGAAATATTACAAGAATTTATAACCGGATGAGATGAAAATATAAGAAGAGTGTAAACTCACCCAATGCAAGATATACTTCAAATTTTAATTAATATTTAAATAATCTAATACAATTTTTTTATGTACATATAAATGTGTCAAATTTTTATACTCAAATTATATTGTAAACAATACCTTTTTGTAAATGGGCTGAGAGACTCAGGTCAATAATGGCCTTTTGGGAAACCAATAAAGATTGTTACTACTACTAGTCATAGATAAATAATTTTATTATCATTTATCTTCAAAATGAGAACTCTGCGTACACAGGCGACGGGCGCTATGTCTTATTTCTGTTGCAGTCATTTTTAACATTATTTCTTCTTTCAGTTTGTCGAAGGCTTCATTAATTTTTCTGATCAAACGGTCTTGGATTTGTATTTCCAACACTATAGACAAGATCCTTAGCATGTCCCCCAAATATGGTAGTCCAGTGGTGTTGTTTGGGAATCTAACAGACCGTGGTATTAATCCACTTCTGCTAAACCAGTTATTGGGGAAACTTTTGTTTGAATAATCCCTAACAATTGCACTAGTCAATCGTCATGTTGTCAACTGATTGGTTGATTGGCTTTAAAAATTGGGTCTTCAGCTTGATATGGTAAAAATAAATACAAAAACGTTAAACACATAGACATATGCACATGCAATCAAAACTCGACTAATAGTGGCACAAGTGAACTTGTCTAATGCTCAAGTAAACATCAATTCTGTTGGAAGTGAACGACAGATGCACTAGCAGAGTCCTTTGCTAATTTGTTTTCGTTAATATCCTTTGTATTGCAGTTCAAAAAATTTTCACAGTACCTTCGCTTGATATGTACCATTCAAAAAAGCACAAATTACAGAAGTTTTTTAAAAGCATTAGAACACCTTAGGTTGTGTTTTTTTATAAACTTTCATAAAAAACCATAACTTGTCATGTCATTAACACTTTTTGCAAAATTAAAGTGGCATTATTAACATATACTTCATCCTCGGATAATCATTAACGTATCAAATATAAATAATACGTATTACAACAAGAGAATAAACATAACATCTCCCATTACTGCGTAATTAGAGCATAACCATGGACCTATGTTATATAAAAAAAAAACATGTTGGCAATTAGCTCTAAAACCTTAAGATAATACACCCTGTATATGAATTTAGATCATAGATCAGCGCAAATACTTACTTCAAAATGAAATAACTTAACAACTAACCATATGTGTAGACACTGATTTCACATTCTTGACAAATTCACTTGAATTATGATTGTCTTCTGGTGCTGGCTTCAATGAATAAAAGAAAAATTTATTCAATGAACAATTGTTCAGAACTTCATTAGTAGATGAAATGGCCAGCTCTGTTGCTCTATGTATAGAAAGCAATAATACAGTTACCAGTTATATTATAATATTAATACTGAATATATAAAATATACATATTCCTCGAGTTTTGAAAAAACCCAAAATATAGATATGAATAAAAAATTGTTTTAATCACATTACAAATCCTATAAAGCTCCAGATATGTATGCCAATAAAATTTACGAATGATTACTCAAAAGCTTAATAATCTTTATAAACCACCTAGTCAAGAAAGATCCGGCCGCTTGGCGTGAGAAGCCTGTGTGCATCAAGCTTGGTCCGGCCACTGACCTGGCCCTAATACGGGTAGGAACATGTCAACGTATGGGGATTGGTCAGGAGTAGAGCTCGTACTTTCCGCAGGCGATTGCAGTGGCGTCACGTATATGCCAGATGAGCTCTCCGAGTCCCTGTCTTCCAAAGAGCCTCCCCCACCTTCATCCTCGGGCGGGCGCCCACCTGCCCCCACCACCAAACAACCGTCACAAGCACAGCCAAACAAGCACAAGCCATGTACCAGATCAGTACTCTGCCCCCCATCCCAGTCGCAATTATCTAATCATAGGCCCAGACGTTATAAGCTTCACCACAGGAATTGCCCAGGGCTTATCTTGCATAAGCCTTGGTCCAATTCAAGAATTAAGAAGAAATGTTTTGATGGTAGGCATTTAAAATGTTATGAATTGATTCATCAAAATTTCAAAGCAATTCACAAATACCATTATAGCAATATTTATAAGGGAAATTTTATGAAATTATAAAATGTCACGAATTCATGTTGTCACACACATAATACATGAATAAATAAAAAATTATTACTGAAAAGGTATTTTGAAAAAGTTTCAACTTGTTACCACAGAATATAATTAATTACATGCCTTTATTTTTTACATTCTAGGAGTCTAATACAGTTGATAATGGTAGAATATATGTATCTATTTTGAAGACGTATTATAATAATTATGATTATACTGAGTTTACATATTTATGACACATATATGTATTTAAAAAATTTCCACTAATAAAGTGTTAACTCACTTACTTACTGCAATTTCTAATATACATTTAATACATACATTTTTTCATCAGTTACTTTTATCATAAAAAAAATTACATATACTCGCATGTTAAACTAACTTATGAATTATGTAACAATAAAACTATATAAAGTAGGTGACTGGATATCACCTTAAGATTTTTGCATTAACTCAAAAGCTTTATTGTTAACCCAGCTACATAAACATAACAAATATATTATTCTAATGGTGTATGTTGGCATCTCAAATAAAAACTGATATATAACTGATTCGAATAAACACGGCTTCATTAGGTAGAAAATTCAGCACCCTATGGTTCAAAATGGCAGACATATTCGAATGGGATACATTGTTCTTATATTCCTGTACATTATTCAGTATATTTCTGTACTATAAGACCTATCGTCTGTAGATAAATATTTGACTATTTTATTTATGAGCATGTTGAGTGTTAACGTATTCTCAATGTATTTAAAAATGTGTATGTACTAGCGAGCGTATTTATTGTGAGCATACCCAAGCAGCACTTAAATCTACATGGTGGCTACCAGCGGGGGAACTAAAAGGTTTCCGCAACTAACGACTGTTACGTATTAGGAACGATAATTATACAAAGTATTCACGAAAATCGAAAATAGGTATTACATATAATTACTATTCCGCAACTTCTGCTGTTACGTGTTGACGACTCGGCTATTACGTAACTGGAATGTAACCAAGAAGTAAAAATTACTAAACTTCTGTGATCTGCAACAGCTCAGGATGGCTATTCTTGAGTTGCGCGATTAATGTTCTCATGCGAAAGTAGGCGGAGTTCACATGAAAATTTGACCCACAGCAGATTTGCTATTCTTGAATCAGGGATTGCATCACCAGTTTTGCATGGGGGCAATGCTTCCCATGCTATTTTCGTGTGATAAGGATGATCGCATGAAATTATTTTTGTTTTGACATTTGTTAATGTCATAATAAAATAGTTATTTACGTTACAAGTCCGGAAAGTGATGTGTTACGGTACGAGTTAGATGTATATTATGTTAGAATTTCTAAACAAGTACTGTAACATCACTTAACGAATGTGTAAAGTACAACATTTTCTTTCATACTGTGCTTTTGATATTCAGCAATTTAACTAAAGTCGCATCATATCTTATTTGATTTGTAATTTCGATATTCCGTGGTTTAACCAAAGTCACATTACCTGCTTTTAAAGTTGCATGGCGACGGCACGTTTTATTTGTTAATTTATTTATTTGAATGTCATTTGAATTGTGAAAAATGGAAGCTAACTTAAATTTAAATATTTCTAATAAAAACAGTTCGGAAAGCTGCCTAGCAACCTTTTCAAGATCTGATTCCGTAATAACCCATTTTCCGGACTCAAATTAATGATGTAATCAAATAATTACATGACAGTATGAAATAAATTTAATTTCGATGCCAGTTATAATTATTAATATCTAATTTATGCTATTCGGTGGATGTGATGCAGAAAAAACATTATTATTGTGTAGTTCTATGTGATAATAGACAAAATTTCTTAAGAATTTAGTCAAAGAACCTTTTTAATTAAGAAATTGACTAGGTTTACAACAAATTGATTGATATTCTGGTTTGTAGTAAGTAGTGATGAACACCAATTTTGATTTAGCATAAACTCCCATAAGAGAAACTTAAATAATGTAATAAAATAAATCATAAAATGATCAAATATTGTCTCGATATATGACTTTTTTAATTACAAATTTGTAATAAGGATAACTATGTAAGGATTACGTTATTTTACTTCCACATCCGGTGGTATAGTAACGCAAAAAAAAAATTTTTTTGTTGAAATAGGCTTAAAATGCCATGAAATGTTGAGATTTTAAATTTGAGCGAAAAAAAATTTTTTGTCTGTCGGTCTGTAACTTTTTTGCGCGCACTTTACTCTGGAACCGTGATATTGACTTGAAATTTGGTACACTTTTGTATTATAACGAGATGTGCAACTAGATTATATTTTGATCTAATTCCTTTGAGGGATTCGGGGGTAAATGGGGTAAATAATAATAATAAACCTCTTCATTATTTCTATCACAATAATACATCATAAAACCAGTGAAAAAAAAAAGATATTGGCGAAAATAAATGTTGAAGTCAAATTGCTGCAACACGTGCATCATTTATAAAATTATAAATAAGAGTTAATACGCAAAGCAAGCATTTAAAAGAGCCCATAAAGTTGCAATTTAGGGCATGTCCATAACCAGGTCTATGTTTGTCCTGACTGCGGTCGACATGTGCTCTCCCGAATTGGCCTCTATATAGTCATGTGCACCGTAGATGAATGGGAATTACAATAGACTACACCTTTTACTTGTTTTTTATTGTACACAATTTATCGACTGTAACATTTTTATACTCGGACTCGAGTAACGGCTAATAATTATTAAAGGGAGTAAAATATTAAATTGGGATTTAGTGTATACGAAAACCAAGGCTCTAAAAATTTTTTTGGCATTAGCTACCCCCTCTTCCACCCCCGCCCTATTATTAGAGCGAGTAAAAAATTAAATTGGGATTTAGTGTGTACACAAGAGCCAACGGATTCTAAAATTTTTTTTGGCATTAGCCACCCCCGCCCTCTTATTAAAGAGAGTAAAAAATTAAATTGGGATTTGGTGTGTATAAGAGAACCAATGGTCTCTAAAATTTTTTTGGTATTAGCCACCACCTCTTCCACCCCTGCCCTATTATTAAAGGGAGCAAAAAATTAAATTGGGATTTAGTGTGTGTACGAGAGCCAAGGGGCTTCAAAATTTATTTTGACCTTAGCCACCCCCTCTACTACCCCCATTGCCACTCCTATCCTATTATTAAAGGGAGTAAAATATTACATTGGGATTTAGTGTGTATAAGATTTGGATACAAAATCTGGACGTGGAAGTAGTGATTCCTTGGGCAGCGGTTTTTTCTTTTAGATTTTCAGAATGGAAATTATTGACCAATTCTTATTTGATCAGGTCCTTGTAGATTCAGAAGATGCACAAGAGCAGGCAGATGAACTAGGAATGGACTTTATTAAGCAGCGTCTTTTTGTCAATATGTAATGGGAGTAGCACAAGTAGAATTTTTAAGACCTTCTTAGCAATCCATAATTGAGTAACAGTCAACAAATGAAACAATACCAGCAACAGTGATTTTTTTATTTTATAACGGAATAGATTGATTTACTCAATAAAAGTCATAACGAAGACCTGTGCGTACTTTAATGTAAATTTAATACAATTACATTTTATAAGAATATCCGTAACAATAGCAATATTTGCGGACAAAAACGTGCCGCGTTTAAATCTGATTCTAATTGGTCCAAATACCAGAGTAAAAGTCACATTTCTTCAAGAATACGCATTTTACCTGCCAAGGGAACGTCGTGTGGTGCGATCACATCGCGTCAACTGTCAATTCATCGCATCACATGAACTCGAGAATAGCTACCCTGATGGTGAACAGTGGTATGAGAGCAAAATATATTTTGCTCTTCCTCATTCGAATAACAAATAATAGTAGTACAATGTATATTGCAATTGAACTTGGTGAGTTACAACATGTCCAAGTTAAATGGATTGTATTAAATGTGGGTAATACAAACCATGAAATTTTAAGTTTGCTCCGAGTGTATAAATTAACTATTAATATTATAAAATATTCTTCTATTTATAAAACATGTTTGCAAGTGACCATAATTCAAAAAATAATGTTTGATAAAATTATATTTTTATTTATGTCAATATAGCGTATTTATTCAATATCAGAAAAATGGTGATTTTAATTTGAGTCACTCTACAGTCTCATTGTTAGTAGAGCTAACATTATCTTTACACAAGATGTCACTAATAACTTACAAAACTTTAAGGTTCCAGAAAATGTCTCAATAATGTCACAGGAACTTTAAATGGAACACTTGCAGTTATCATTACTATGAAGTCATTCTTTGGTAATGTAGTGCAGTCAGCATTACTACCTATCTTCACTTTATAGTTGAGGATGCATCAAAGTAATTTCGAGTAGTATCGGCGATGTTGCACATACTGCAGCACTTACTTGAAAGTCTAACAACTATACAGTCCAAAAATTCAGTAGCATCTACTTAATTGTTACTCCATGGGCATACCACAAGGTGAACTTTACATTAAAGTCATAAATGTAGTGACAATTATGTAACACTTACTATATTAAAGTTCCGATACCACTGATGCCAGTTACCATAACTTTGAGTGCTAGTTGAGTATGTGTGTGTGTACCAGTTTGATAAGTTTGACCTTTATATGTAAATTTGATATATGAATAAAGAATATTACTACTACATCAGAACTAATTGCATTAACCATATATTCAAACAGCAAAGGTTTTTCATCCAAAAAAATTGATATTTCAAAACTGATATTACCATCATGCTGTAAGGCATAGCAATTTTTGTAAAAAGCGGTGTACCACACAACAAATTATTCTCAAGGACATAATATATTGATTTATTGGGCTTAAAGTGCTTTTAGGTTACTAATAAAACCCTCACAAATAACATTTTTGTTCAACGGCAAAGATCTGTGTTAACTGAAAATCCAGATTTAGTGAAATTTATTACTTGCAGAGAAGTACATAAAAATGGTACATTTTAACTTTAACCTCAAAACATTCCTTCTAAAACTTGGAAGCTTAAACGACTGTCATCATTTTGTTAAGTGGCAGCAAATCATTGTCTCGAATGGTTTTTGTGTAGTTATGTTTGAATTAAAATCAAAGAGACATGCTCGCACGTGTGTCTGTGGTGGTTAGTTAAATTAGTTTTGTTACTGTTAATGTTGTGCATGCCAATACAAAAAATTAAGTAATGAATCAAAAGTTTTATAGTCCAATTTTGATTTTCATGGTACTTTGAGAATTTGAAAAAATAATATATAATCCGTGAAAACAAATATTTTCAATATGTAATTCTAAAAGCAACCATAAAAACAAATAGCAAACTATAATAGAGACAAAATTTTGAATGTTTTTCACAAAACAAAAAATGCATTATAAATCAAAATTGTATTTTTTCTATCATATTTTTCATATTTTTTTGGTATATTGTTGTAAAGATTTCTTAACCAGCAAAAATTTAATAAAAAAATAATACAAACTATGACAATTAACACCAGTAAAAATCAAATTCAGACTATGGCAAATGTGAGTAAAAACTAATGTTTTAAAGACTTCTTTCTTCTCAATGATTTAATGATTGAGCATAATACTGTACTTTTCAAACATGACTTGCTATTTGTATCTGAAAGCTAATTTCAGGCGAAAAAAATATAAAAACATTATTAAGACTATTAAGAGAATTGTAAAAATTGGTAAGTAAAATGTATAAATTATCAACCATTAAATCAATCATGACTTAATTACTGTACACTAGAAATATATAGAAATACATTTACAATAGAATAAATTTAATAGAAATATCAATGCAATTAAGATATATATTTCTGGTACAGTTTTTCCCCAAATTTAAAATAAGGCTTAATATAATTTGGAAAATTTCAAATATATAAGTTGTTTGTATGTTAAAATACAAAAAACATGCGACTTTCAATACAAATCATCATTCCCAAAAATAAACAAAAATAGTCAAGAAAACATACTGTTATTTGCCATAAGATTTTCTTGTAGTTTATCCCTTTGATCTTCTAACACCTCCCCTAAGTATTGAGCTACCTTTCTGGTGACTTGTTCTACAAATCCATCCAATTTTCCCAGGTCATCCGACAAACCTACCAACTGATCCAGGGTGCCCACCTAAAATATATACAGTGGATGTACAATTTACTAATAGATATTTAAAAGCACAAAAATGAAATAGACACTATTAGTGTGAAGTTTCATCCCCACCTCAATGTTTCCATACTGAATTAATAGTTATTGCCTCTTAACATGCAGACACATAAAAATATATTTCCAATTTTCTTATTCAATAAAAATATTTAAGTACTGAAATATATTTTTTTAATTATCGCCAGTGAAATTTATTTCTTCCTATATTAAAACTGTATTAAAAAGTATTTTGGATTAAGATGTAGCAATATTGTAATTTTACTACGCATGCGTTTATCAATTCGGACATGACTCGACTCGAAGCTTGTTCACGTTGTTTTCTGACGCGGACACTACAGAAAAGTTGTTATTTAACTTGTTTACTGTAACTCATCAACTTATTATCGTAATTGTTTTGAATATTAAAATGGCAGAGAAACATGTTATAAAGCTATAATGCGGTTTTCTAAAGAGTACACAAAGGCAAAGATTAGTCTAAGAAAGAAATTTAACCTCAAATACTGTAAATATTGACAAGAGTTTACAGACAGAAACAAAATAAGTTAAGACGGACATTCGATCGTACACATGCATAGTCCATTTGAAATATAAATGTTTTAATTATTATTCCAACAAGTTAAAACATTTTTAACTGGTGGAGTATTTGTATTAATTAGTTATAGTTATATAAAAACATGTGTCAATAGTTAAATATGAAAAATAACGCCAAAATAACCATATTTAGAAAGGTGCTCCTAATTTTGATCCTAATAGCAGCAGTACATAAGGATCGCTCTTAAATGGCTTGGAACACAATTCGTATTTTACCGCGTGATGGTGACGTCACCACTTTTAGCGTCATTCCATTGATTAAAGGTAAAATATACCTTTGACACATCAAACAATTGAATAGTTCCAAACACATAGAGATGTTATACGGAACAAATTCTGACATTTGATACAATGGAATCCTAACAAAACTACAAATTTTCAACAAGGCTTTGCATGATATTATTCCTCAAAGCTAAAGGCAACATTTTCCTAATGCCAACAAATTACTGTGTTAGAATAGCCTGACGACTCGCCAGATTTCAATCTGACAGAAATTTTGTTGACTATCAGGGCTAAAGTAAGAAAATTGTGCTTACAAGTACAAACTAATTATTCCCATTTGGTTATATGCCTGTCATAATGACTGATAACTCATGTACATTCATAGATATTTGTGTACATTTCCAAAATTCACTTATACCAAAGCAGTGAGTTCAGCCCACATCCATGAGCTTTGATTGCATTGCTAACTTAGCATGTTGACGCATACCCCAGTATTAAAAACTTTCTAACTGTACACTAAAGTAAAATAAACAGAACACCAAATATAATAAAAATGTTTTGTTCATATTTCACAATTTATATTAAAAATTTCACATAATTGCTGCATATGAAAATCTGCTACAAATGCGCCTATAGGTATTTCATGGCATTTTAAGTTGTTTGAAACTTTAAGGATCATATAGCTATATAACAAATACATAATAATATAAACAAAAGAAAAAGTCGTACAAGTAATTAGTATATGCCGCCACTCCTTCATCAATTACTGTGTAATATTTTCTTACAGTGTATCTTCACTATACAAGGTCTTTCTAAATTAAATAGGATACAATAAATTAGTGTATATATATAGTGTATACGACCAGAATTGAAACCGTATAAAAACTAAAAGCCGGCATCATTTGCGGAGGTAAATAGAAATGCTTGTCATGAGAAAAACAATAAAGAGATGCCGACTGTTTTTGTCGGCTTTTAGTTTTTATACGGTTTCAATTCTGATCGTAATACTATATATAAAATTTTAAAAATACAAAAACTTTAGAAATAAAAATTCCAAAAATGCTTCCTTCAAAAATGGATATTAAATGGTCAACTGTTGGATTACTATTTTATAAATATCTTTTCAGAGAATATACCAATTGACGTTTCAGCTTATTCTAATAATTCTAATTCTAATAAGTGGGGATCATGTGATACCATGTACTCAATACGAGTTAGGGGTAGGTTTTTGGCTTTTTCTACTGTTTTCTCTGAATCGACAAGTCTGATGCTATAAAAACGTTATACAAGGAAACATTTTAGGATTTTTTTCTAAGGTTTTCATATTTCTCGGACTTTATATTAATTCATTTTTCACTTAGTCCGCGTCGTATCTCCAAAACATTTAGGCGTACGAAAAAAATATATAGGACCTTTAAGATAGAGAATTTACAGATGTACAACTTTTATAATAGGTGTTGTTCCCGTTTGGGCAATAAAAACTGAGTTAATCGCGAATCCTCCAGGTGTATCGTGGTGTAACTACCAAGTGTCATTCAAGACGTCCAAATAAACACAATAAAAGAAACATTTCTCTAGGGTACGAATTTGGCAGCAAAAGTCTAAAACGCCTGGATTATAAGTGAATATCCTGATGTATACCCTACTTGGAGATTTTTGATTATAGTCTGTTTTTAAACCAGGAGGACTCTTTCGAATTTGCCGCGCTAAATCATACATATGTGATTGGCTGCGCGCTCGCCAGTTTTACACTAGGCCAAATCGTAAATTTTGACATACATGTCAGTTGAGTATTTCAACCAAATTTCAAAGTGTCTTCATTAAATATTTATCATCACTCATTCTCGTTTGTAGAAATTTGAAATCAAAAGGTAACAGTTATGTACAGAACTAATTATACGTTATTTATATTTATTATATATATATTCTGGAAGTTTTTCAAAATGGACGGTGTGGCAAATTCAAGTTTAGTGGAAGTTTCACAAGTAAAGAAACACAAACGATTAGATTTGGGTGCTTTAGCATTATTTGAGAAGCAATGTGTAATAAATATGTATAAACAGATGTTGAGTGGAAAAACAAAAGTCAAAATGTGTGAAATCGTATCTACAATTATGAATGCAGTGGGTGAGATATTAAACAATGTAAGATTTGTAACATACCTATTTTAAACACTTTTATTGTTAGGAATTGCAAGATCAACTGTATTCCGTACGATAAGGGAATATAGAAAGACTGGAAATATACGCAGGCCAAAAAAACTTGCGAGGAAGACTAGGAATTATTACCATATTTGATGAAACAATGAAAAACTCTATTCGACAAATAATACATAGTTTCTTATACAAAAATGAAATGCCTACCCTAAACAAAATTCTACATGAAATAAATAGTCGCCCAGATTTGCAGAAGTTGCAAGCAGTAATCGAACCCTGTGATAATAAATAGTTGTGTATTTAATAGGAAAAATTTGTTTTACTTTCATTTACACACTTAATTTTTTACAGGCATATAATCTAAAAATTAAACGCACTTTATATCTCAAAGCTTCCTCAGTACATGGCAAAATTGGACGTCGAGGGAAAATTATATATATCATTGACACATCAATTGAAAATACTTAAATTTGTTTTTTTAAATATTGTTTAATAAGTTTCATATACCAAATCAAATTTCAATTATCTCAAACAATATTCTTTTTTGGAAATTTATTATTAAGAATGTGAGGAATCCCTAGACCCATTTTTAATAAGTATATTAGACTGCGACTGCATACACCCATATTGTAGTCGTGTAAGGTTGGTTGCTTAGAACCCCTAAAATATTCTAGGGTAATTTTCTGGTAACTTTTATAGTGTAAATTGGGATTCTACATTTAGTCCTCCTGGTTTAAAAACAGACTATAGAGAATTCTTCAATAATAGCGGAAAAGTCCAACACTCTTAAGATATTACTACTTTACTACAATAAACGCTACGAGTGTTGGCGAGCGTGAAGACTGTAGGGGAATATAGTCGACCTATCGTAGAAAGGCACAGCCCGCTGGCACTATTTAGATATTTAGAATTTATACTACACCAATTAGGATAGTGATGCGTACGCTAGGTCCATACTACTCTCTACATAGAGCTTCCCCTTTGCTCGCCATTACTCGTGGTGTTTACAGTACTTAAATGATTAAGCCTATCTTGGTACATAGACGATCTTAATCGATTTTTCGTCAATTTTAATTTTGAAAATGATCTCTTATAAGTACAATTTGTGGTCATTATTACAAAATAAACTTCTAATAGTGTCTCCACATTGGGTAACGTACATTTTAAATTTCTATCTACCAACAGTTGCAAGCGAACTTCACAGCTATTTTCTTTGCTCATCATCATCTTCAAAACGTGTTGGTATATTACGCATGGTCGATATAGTAGGAACTGCATGCTTAACTGATTTATTTTTTTTTTAGTTTTAAAACATTACATTTTCAGGGCAATCCGGTATTGTTTTTTACCCTCTTATCTATTTAAAGATGTATTTAAACTGCTAAATTTGTGTGGAAAAATAATATTTTCAATGTAGTTACACACTTCGTTATACTATATCGATGAATACATTGATATAATAAATGCATCAACAAAATTAATTACCTTCAAATCTGGAATATGAAATTTATAATTAACTGATAGGTTATTCTGCTTGCTTGTCAAATTATTCATCGTCTCCCATGTTTGCTGACAGGTTTTCTCGCCAGGGGCAGATATTAACCAGTACTCCGTCATTTCTTTCTCGCCTAATGATTTCAATGACGATAATGATTTTATTTTATGGATGCTTCGAGAGTCGTCGTCTTTATTTTTCCTAGAATAAAGTATAACATTGTTATAATTATCTTAAAATGTAGAAATATGATACTACTAAAACTCACTTTGATTTTTTAATTTTCATTTTGTCAGTAGTTTTTTGAATTAACTTAAATAGGGACTATTCTAGCTACGCTGCAGTGCCTGTCATGTGACTTTAATATGGAACTAATTTGAAATAACAAAAAGTTATTACATATTTCCCTTTATGTATAATAGTTAAAAAGAGATAATTAATACACCATTAAGTATATACAATCCACCCTCTGTTAAACCCTTCTACAATTTAATAACTTGAAAACATTGGGCATATTTACTATTGAGCACTTGAATTGCGTGGAAAATTAGGCAATTACTTATATTTACGTTCCTAAAGGAAAGTACTTTTATTCTAATTAATGAGTTAAATAGGTCAATGAAATAATAGGGTAGCAAAAGAGGTAAATACTAAATTATATACATTACCAATAATTGAGAACAGCCTCGATTAGAACAAGTTAATTAATTTACGTAATTGATATTTACTTTGTTGGGTTGATTGACGTACTTGTAATGTAAATTTACCTCGGAACGACGAAAAAATGCACAAAAACACCCTTTCACAGTGAACCACTCCCCAGAAGACAGCTGATCATTAATGAAGTTTCACGTGATTATAGGTGCTGCCATCTCCCTCTATTATTTCGATTTTAAGATGAATTAGTTTTAATATAGTCTCCTAGATGGTAGCACAAAATAATTGATTATTATAATTTTCTAATTCCTAGTTTACACATGATAAAATTGATTTGGGTTTCTTTTGGGAGTAAATTTAGTTGTAGTATATTTAATCTGTGCTTTAGTTATTGTCTCTTGTTCGATGTAGGCTTGCACCGTTCACAGATGACACATGGCGGCGACACGTAACTACAGACATCACGTATTGTATGTAATTCGTTAGATCTTTTTTTAAACAACAAACGCATATTGATAATACAGGATGAAGGAAACAAATGGAATGTTTATGATCCGTCTTTATAGCACCAAGGGCATAAAGATTAAGTAATTAAAAACTTTAAAAAATAATTCGATTTTAGTAGAAACAGTTAATTTTTTAGTGCTTTTGTTATATATTTTTAGAGCCAATGACCTAAACATGCCATGATGAGACAAAATTTCTGATGTATAGAATTGTCTCTCTGCTTGTTCTGTAGGTCATACTATAAAGTTACTAACTAATACGTTCTGTGCTAATACTATACTAAAAACAACAAAACAATAGGAGCATTACCAAATGTATGGCAGAGGTCTGTACCAGCACAGTAGATCCGTACGCCAAAGCCAGTTATCCAATCCACATCATCCACAAAATGACTAACAGTTAAAGAATGTTGGACATACCTAAGAATACTTTTAAATTAAATTTGTTAAACTCCGCTAATTAGATTAAAATTTATGACCTTGCACAATGGGACATCATTTTTCACGTTAGTGAAACTAAACTAACAACCCTCAAAAGCCCGAGCAATTTCGGGTTATTGAGCTACTTTTATTCACTATTTCATTTTTTAAACCACATTAAGAAAAAAATAGAATTTGCAGTACCTACAGCTTAATTTGTCTTATTTAATGATCACATATCCACTCTCCCACCCCTCGGTAGTTTCATCCTATTTTCTAAGCACACTGTACTGGAGGGCGCAAATGGATCCAAATATTTACAAAAATGTTACTTAACTTCATTTCTTGCGCATAGAACAGCGGCATATTTACTTGGGGGATCCAAGAAACTTGGACCCCTCCCCTGAGCCCCTACCAATAATAACTATTTTACTACTGGCGTTAATCATAATAATGTCAATTATTTGGAAAACCTCCCAAGTGCTAATAATTAATTATAAATAACAGAAATATTTAATATTGCTCTTAGAATTATTGTTAGCAACAATGAAAACACATACTTTATCAATTCTTGGAAAAAGAGTAGTTATTTTTGTTTAAATAATCTTGTACCAGAATCAGAAAAGAAATAATGTGAAACTGTAACCTGCTGTAACAAAAGACAATTTGAATTTTTTTTTTTTAACGTTGGAGGTTTATAAGAGCATCGATCTCTTTGTCTAAAAGATTAGTTAATGTTGTGCGTCAACTTGTGCTTTCTCAATGGCTTCGCCACTCAGAGACCTGGTTGTGAAATGTCCCACAGGAACTAAATTCTAAAGATTTGTAAGAGGTATTTCTTATGTTCAAGTGGTTCTTTGAACAGTTCCAGTATCGGCAGTAGGTGCCTCCTCTATACAGTTGATATCTCTGTCCTTCACTTTAAAAATTGTATCAAATTTTAGAATCACAAGGGCATAGTTTTGACATTTAAATGAAGGACTGTCCAGTTGATAATAAATTCACTTATTATTTAAAATATTACTAATACAGTTAATGGTATATAACTGCTGTTTATTCGCCCAATATATACAGAACTAGATACATACGATTTTTTGCTCCACCCGCTGCTATTATGAGATATGAAATGCATCATATGGTTTCATATTTTTCATTTTATGTTTCACTGGAAAGTCCAACTGACAATTTATTGCTACATGGTGTCAAATGAAAAAATTAGATATTTGACGGATAAATATTATCAATATTAACTAATAACTTGGCAACCATATAGATTATATTATAAGTAGGATAGTCTGTGAGACATATTAGTAAAATATTCAATAAAAGGCCTGACAGTACAAGAATGTTTGCCCCAAAATTCAATGAGGATCATTCGTAAGAGAGGAAACTCAATTAGTAAGTTATAAAGATATAGCACATAACAGATCTAAAACGTACTTATTCGAGACATTTTGAGGAGTACATAATTTTTTATAATGTTAGGTACACTGAAATAAAAAAAAATCTCAAATGTAACTTTACATATGGTATGTTAAATTACTGACAGTTTTAACACAGTAGGATGTTTTAAAATACTAAAAAGAATTGTAGATGATCTCTTATTGAAAATATTATACCCAAGTGAATTAAATAAAACTTAAGTTTCTTCTAATTTCATACAAATAGTCTATGGTCCTAAAATGGTATGATGAGAATTCGCTTGATAATCCTGAATTAAAAAATGATATTTCTTGACAGTTTTTTAATTGCAAGTAGTAGGTAATAAATAGTTACACAGCTAAATACATTTTATCTGATTATTTAACCAACTAAAATACACTCCAGGTGTTTTCCTAAGAATACACTTTTCCCTGTGAAAACGTGCTCAAATTTCTATTAATTCAGATCATCACTTTGAACAATTTCTGTAAAAGAAAAATACTTCTTGGCCATGTTGATGGAAACCAAAACTGAGCAGTTCATGTTTTTTACAATAGTAATAATATAACAAAGACCTTACGGCTTTAATGGATAATTTTGATTGTTGTTGTTTTTTATGCAATATGGTTGAGTGCTCTTAACCAAAGGCAAAAATACTTGAGTATGTAAACAAATGAAATTTACCCATAAGCACGTAAGATGTAATTATGTATATACTCATCTCTGCCCGCTATAAGCCAGAGAGTTTGGTTTTGGTCGTTTGTTGTAGTCCTTCTGGCCACCAAACTACAGATGAGCCACAAACTACCATTGATGACTGTATAGTACATTTACTGAGGACCGATGCTCCAAATTTTTCGACATATTCACGAAGACAATTCTGCTTTCTGGATTACATTATAGTAGATAAGCCAGACTGGGAAAACTTTTGGTACCAGATTTAAAGAGCATTTTCATAATTTCAACATACTTAATGAAAACTAATTGCTAATTATTTTTACAAACAGGACATACATTTTTGACATGGATTTTATTAAATTTTTACTTCAAATTGCTTCTACAAAATGAAACTGATTAATTCACATTTAATTATAAGTACCCAAAAAAAGTAAAAAATGATTTATTGACCCTATTTTTTTGTTATCAGAGTTGCATTCATATCTGAAATTAATAAGCTTTATAACTCATGGATCTGAAGATAAGTTTGGACTGGGAGGAGGAATATAAAAAAAGGTGAAAAGAAATAAATAAAACGAAAATAGTGTCTACAATGAAGTTGCTTAAAGTGTTCGCTGTCAAATAATAATATTAACAGGTTGAGTGCGGCTGTCGCTTATAAACGTCGACGGCACGCATTTGAACATGTTCAAACATATGAAAACAAACTTCTAAAGTCCAGTCGCACCACCTCTTGTGTTTATCTTTTTCTAAAAAAATTAACATGTAATTTCAGGCAATAATATAATCTTTTTATGAACGGTACCTATCAAAGTGTGTCTAAATGAGAGCAGCACCTAATGTGTATAAAACATGTTACAATTAAGAAATATCATGAAATTCACTCCTTAATTCAGTTAGAACCTTGAATTAATGTCTTAATAAGACATATACGGGGTGTTTCACAGCTAAAGGTACATACGTTACTTGTAGATAGAGGGCACTTTGGCGGTTCCAAATTACCCGACATTAATGCATCCATCGTCCTTCCTTACTAAGATACAGGATGTTTTATTGATTTTGGCCAAATCTTTTTTTGATCATAACTATTGAACCACCGTGTATAATCGGCTCATACTTAGAATATATGTTTCACTTATTTTACTTGATATAACTTCATGATAAACCAAAATAAAAATCCAGGTCTGACTGAATAAAAAATTAACAATATGTTGTAGATGAACTTCATCCCCTTCCTCTAACCTGTTGAACATGAAATGGATAGATTATTTTTTTTTTTTTAGTGTTCTCCAAACACTGACATGTGGACACCTAAAGCATGACCCACTCTTCTTGTGCTAATTATTGGATTATTATTATTATTTGCAACAATATTTACTATATTCTCTGTTACAGCTAAAAGTTGCCTTACTAGATGCACATTTAAGGTGGCCGTTGGACATCGACCATGATTTTTCGAATAATTGACAACTCTAGCAAAAGTTTTATGATCAGGAATCCGGCGACCAGAAAATTTTCTTTGGTATTCTCTCACAGCAGCCTGTCCATTGCCATCACAAAATCCATACACATAGATTCATAGATTATATCCACATATTCACGATTTGAAAAGTGATAAGTCATATTAGGTATGTACTTTGTAATGTGGGTAATAATATTAATACAAATAATAAATATTTTAGAATAATAAAACGCAAATATGTCGAACCAGTAAAGATGAACTGTCAAATATTAAAATTTTCAGCATTGCCTACTTGACGACAAAGCAGCTATGTTATAAAATCATCTCTTAAGTTTTAGTAAATGGACTATTCGGAATAAAGGAATTCTTAACAGATGTCTGTCTACAGATGAGGCACAATTTACAAGAGATGGTGTTTATAATTTAAGAAATTCACATGTTTGGACAGAAGAGAATCCACATATTATAAGACAGAATCACCAACATCGATTTGCTGTTAATATGTATGTATTTGGTGTGGAGTTTTCAACAATCATTTGATTGGGCCGCATATCCTTCCTGATAGATTATAAGAAGAATTACTTTGTTTTTAAAATTATTTTACATTACTTACCTAATCTAGAAGTGTAAGAATTGTCATTGCTGCAAGTTAAATTTTTTTGTTAATTAAACCTGAAATAAATATTCAAGTTCCAACTGTCTCGACCATTTTAATGAAACTGGATTTTACAGCAAGTAATCAAAGTTGATAAATGAAATGTGCAAACAAATTAAGTGAGGTACTCTATTCAATTTTTTCTAATAACGAAACAGATCTACAAAATTTTGTCATACAGGGTGTTGATTTTGACATCCGGCATATTGTTAGTTTTTTATTAAGCCAGACCTGGATTTTTATTTTGGTTTATTTTGAAGTTCTATCAACTAAAATAAGTGAAACATATATTCAAAGTATGAACCGATTATACAGGGTGGTTCAATAGTTATGATCAAAGAAAGATTTAGCCAAAATCAACAAAAAATCCTGTATCTTGGTAAGGAAGGGCGATGGTTGCATCAATGCCGGGTAATTTGGAACCGCCAAAGTGCCCTGTATCCACAAGTAACGTATGTACCTTTAACTTTGTAACACCCTGTATACTCAGTACAAATATATACATATACAAATACCAATGAGATAATATAAATTGAATGCTATTTCATTGCCTGAAAATTGATTTTGTCAAATTTTCATATAAGGAATGAAAAAACGATTACTCTTACACTAAATATAATTATTTATAGCCTTACAAAATATATTGTTCTTACAATAACATTAAATAAGTAAAGAAATGAGTACAATGTTATTAACTTTAAGTTTATATTAGAATCATTCGCCAAACAACAAACTACCACATATTATAGTCCGAATCCTCCTGATCAAACGTCAAGAAGAATCCTAGTAATGTTGCATAAACAACTACATTACCAGCTACTGTCAGATAACAGGCTCCCGCTTCGATGGTACCGACCCTTGCCAATACTATTGGTAAACCAAACGAACTCACTATTAAGCCCATAGTTATAAAAATTGCTGACTCCATACAAGAGTTACTTGAACCTGTGTGATCGGAGTATCTCCTGGCAATTAAAGTTGGAATTGGAGAAAATACATAAAATAATACTACAAAGAAAGGCCACCATAGTCTACAAAAAAAATAAATAAGTGATGATATAGTTTTCATATAAAAAAAAATCAGAAACTTACCCAAAGCTGGGCAGAGCACATGCTAATATGATCAATGTCATTCCAATGGAACCAGCAAATGCTAAAGTAATTAATCTGAAAATTATTGGATTGACGTTAATATGGGCACTTTTAGTCTAAAGTGTATAACTAAAATTGTCACTTATGTTCTGTTTATTACAAACTCATGTCTCAAAAAATCATCATTGTGGGCACAAATCAAAAATTCTGAATATTAATTATTTTTTATTAGGTAAGTCTTTCATTATAAATCTAACAAAAAAGAAACAAATTTGTACCACACGACCTCTGCCAACTCTAAATATTTAAAATCTACCAATCTCTTTAATAGAGGTAAATAAAAATAAAATATTATTGTGAAATGTAAAATAAATAAACATTAACAAAACAAGAACTAAATTTTATTACATCTATCTTTATTCAGGAAATTCGATTTATTTGAAACTGGGGTATGTTATACAGGGTGTTACAGATTTAAAGTGACATAGACTAATGAGAGATAGAGCACACTTTGCTGAGTTCAAAACACCCCCACCCTTGAATCCTCACTGTTTTTAAGGTACAAGTTGTTTTATGAATATTGACTGAAATTAAAATTTACCATATTTTTGGAATGGGTAGACGTATTTGGATAAAAGTTGGTACACATATAGTGCACTCCTAATCCAATCAATAGCATAATTTAGTTTGGAAAATTTCCAGGATAGGATTCAATTTTTATTATTTTACCTTTAGGGCCAATTACATCACCCTGTATATCAGTTTTTTTGTAAATGGCAGATAACTATTGAAATGTCTATGGATTATTGTGCAAAATATTGTCATAATATTTGATGGTACGTTTATGGTTACTTCCTAGCAAATTTTCAAAAATAATGGTGAATGATATTTAAATTCTACAAAATATTCAAACCCGCAACATCGCTATTTTATTAATTTTACTTAAACACTTGTTTAATAATTATTTAATGTATTATTGTTACTTAAATTTGATTCTAATTGCACTTAAAATGTTTATGGCTATATGCAATATTCCATAGAAAAACAGTTTGCTTAAAAATAAAAGGCGTGTGTCAATTCTGTCATTATATAATTTAATACATAGTAATGTAAGTCACCTTTAGAAATTAAGCTTAAAGTATTCAAAGAAGTCGTTTGAGTCATTAAAGTAAGGTTTTATATTAATAAATCTAATAATATCAAGATGTCGTTCCAATTTACAAATGAAGAGTATGCAGATATGATTTATGTGTATGGTTTTTGCGACGGAAATGGAAGACCTGCAGAGAGAGAATGTCTCGGAGAATGTAGAAGTTGTTTTCGAAATCGTCGTACACCAAATCATACAACATTTTCAGAGGTGTATCAATTTAGTAAGGGACATGGACAGATTCCGTCACAGGCAAAACATGAACATGTTCCCAGAGATTTTCAACAGCCAGAGGAAGTATTACAGATTGTTCATATGAATTCAACTTGGTGTCAGAAAAATCAGTCATCAATTATATCCTTTTCATGTTCAAGTAGTTCAACGACTTGAAGACGGTGGCAGCGTTCCCCGTTTAATACTTTGTAGGTGGGTAGTTGCGCACAGAGTAACAGTGTCAAGAATTCACGTGTGATGGAATAAACAACACCAGAAATCAACATCTTTCGAGCAACTGAAAATTCATATGTTAAAGCTTCAGAAAAATTCCCAACACAGAGTCAATATAAACGTCTGGTGTGGAATATACAGTAGTCACCTAATAGGGCCACACATTTTGGAGGGAGGCTAATGGGTGAAGTTTATTTAAATTTCTTAATAGATGTGTTACCAAATTTATCAGAAAATATCAATGCTTGAGCTATGTGGTTTCAACATGATGGTGCTGGACCCCATTTTTCTGCACTATTGAGGGAGCATCTTAATCAACGTTATACCAACAGATGGATTGGTAGAGGGGGGGTCCAGTTAACTGGCCACCGAGATCTCCTGATCTCACCCCTATGGATTATTTTTTATGGGGCAATCTGAAGACATAGGTGTACAGTGAGAATATTAATACCTGTGAACAATTACAACAACAAAATTTTAATGTATGTGATAATATTAGACACAACCCGGCTATGATGATATTAAACACACACAAAATCTTTATTTTTCCTTTTTTCTGTTTTTATTTGTTTTTCTTTTTAAGTAACAATAATACATTAAATAATAACTAAAACAAGTGTTTTAAGTAAAATTAATAAAATAGCGACGTTATGGTTGCTTGCGTATTTTGTAGAATTTAAATATCATTCACAATTATTTTCGAAAATTTCTAAGAAGTAACCATAAACGTGTCATCAAATATTATGACAGTATTTTGCACAATAATCCATAGACATTTCAATAGTTATCCGCCATTTACAAAAAACTGATATGCAGGGTGATGTAATTGGCCCTACAAAAATTGAGTCCTGTCCTGGAAATTTTCCAAACTAAATTATGCTATTGATTGGACTAAGAGTGCACTATAAGTGATGGATGGTTAATGAGACAAATTGCACTGCGTTATAACATTAACAAAAATTTGGTGTGTAACATTTTAAGAAAGTGGAGAATAAACGGTAGGATTAGTAGAAATCCTGAATTAAAGGACAAAGAATATCCTACTTAACAAGAAACTAACTATTAATATTTCGTTATTGCACCATTTCTATTTATAATTTCTATAAGTCTGTTTGGCATAGAATTAAATAACCTTATACAATAATCATTAGTAATAATAATTTCCCATGCATTATTTACTATTTCCAGTAATTCTTCGGCATTCCGTGGTCTCACATTTCGTTTTTAGATACGAGTAGTCCCCATACTTTTTCCACATGGTTAAGATCTGGACTATGACGGCCAGTTAAGAGCATTGATGTTGTTATCTTGAAACCAGTTAGTTACGGTATGAGCAGTATGAATGGAACAATTGTCTTGTTGAAATATGAACTCATAATTGTGACACAGAAGGGAGCATAATATTGTGTAAAATCCTAATATATGTTTCACTATTAAATCGTTCCTCAATATGCCACAAAACACCAGGACCACGTGCCGATATCCAAGCAAACATATTGACGGAAAATCTACCACTTTTATCATTGTTAGATATATATTTCTCATCGAATCGAGTATTCGGAGGGCGGTAAACACGAATACGACCGCTGTGTGCTGACTGGAAAGTTTTTTCGTCTGTAAAGATTACAGTGTTCCAAAAATTTACATCATGTGCTAAAAATTCAAGCGCAAATCCTACTCAAGCTTCTTTATGTTCAGCTTTAAGTAAGTATTTCTGTGCTGCTGCATGACAGCGTAGCTCCGATTCTCTTACTCGCCGGCGACCAGTACTACTCGATCCAGGAAAATTCGTTTCTTCAGCAGCCTGAATAACTGAGTAAAATGAATTTTCTACTAAAGCATTTACCAATTGCAAATCTTGTTGTTGAGTTGATATCCTTCGCCCTGATCCAGGATTTCTACTAATCGTACCGTTTATCTCCACTTTCTTAAAATGTTACACACCGAACTTTTATCAATATTATAACGCAGTGCAATTTGTCTCATTGACCATCCATCTTCTGCTTTAGCAATAACTCCAGATTTAACTAAATCGCTTATATTAGGCATATTAGTTTTTTGCACACTTGCAATAAATTATGACAACTAACTGACAAAATCACACAAATTAAAGTTAGATGTACAAAACTAGATTTTAGCAAAATACCGTTATAAGACTTGTTCTATTTTTTTTGCTCACGACCGTACCAACTTTTATCCAAATACGTCCATCCAAAAATATGTTGAATTTTAGTTTCAGTAAAAATTCATAAAACAACATGTATCTTGAAAACAGTGAGGATTCAAGGCTAAGTGTGGGAGTGTTTTGAACTCAACAAAGTGTGCTCTACCTCTCACTAAATTTTAAATCTGGGACACCCTATACACCTCTTGTAGGTATGTAACTAAAAGCACATACAGTTTCGGCAAAAATAGTTTTATATGTCCTAAAGTAAATGAGTGCAAGAAAGAAAACAACAAAAATTAGGAACAGAGAGTCGAATATACTAACTACTCCAGGCATGCTGTACACTTCATGGAATATTATTTTTATCACCTTGTCCTGTATCAGCGTAGGGCGAATGGTGAAAATGAAATTAAAAAAAAATAAAAATTAAGGCGATAATACAAAAAAATCATTTTTTAGAATAAGCAAAAACTTTGCAGAAATAAAAACCCATAGGCCTATTATTTGCCGCTAAGTAGCCGCTAATTAATCGTGAAAGTAACAATTTTACCGTTGTCATTTTTTAAAAAATTTTCGGATGTTCTGCTAACTTCACAAGGAAGTTAGCAGAACATCTACCAAAAAAAAATTTTCATTAAAAGTAGGTAGCTCAGAATTTGCCGTTTTTTAACCGTAAACGAATGGTGAAAATGAAATTTAAAAAAAATAAAAATTAAGGCGATAAAACAAAAAAATTATTTTTTAGAATAAGTACAAACTTTGCAGAAATAAAACCCATGGGCCTATTATTTGCCGCTAAGTAGCCGCTAATTAATCGTGAAAGTAACAATTTTACCGTTGTCACTTTTTTAAAAATTTTTGGGTGTTCTGCTAACTTCACATGGAAGTTAGCAGAACATCTACCAAAAAATTTTTTTAACTAAAAGTAGGTAGCTCAGAATTTGCCGTTTTTTAACCGTAAACGAATGGTGAAAATGAAATTTAAAAAAATATAAATTAAGGTGATAAAACAAAAAAATCATTTTTTAGAATAAGCAAAAACTTTGCAGAAATAAAAACCCATGGGCCTATTATTTGCCGCTAAGTAGCCGCTAATTAATCGTGAAAGTAACAATTTTACCGTTGTCACTTTTTTAAAAATTTTCGGGTGTTCTGAGAACTTCATATGGAAGTTAGCAGAACATCTACCAAAATTTTTTTTTTTAATCAAAGTAAGTAGCTCAGAATTTGCCGTTTCTTAACCGTAAACGAATGGTGAAAATGAAATTTACAAAAAAATAAAAATTAAGGCGATAAAACAAAAAATAGTTTATTAGAATAAGCAAAAACTTTGCAGAATTAAAAACCCATAGGCCTATTTTTTGCCGTTAAGTAGCCGCTAATTAATCGGGGAAGTAACAATTGTACCGTTGTTAATTTTTTAAAAATTTTCGGGTGTTCTGCTAACTTCACATGGAAGTTAGCAGAACATTTACCAAAAAAATTTTTTAATTAAAAGTAGGTATCTCAGAATTTGCCGTTTTTTAACCGTAAACGAATGGTGAAAATGAAATTTAAAAAAAATGAAAATGAAGGCGATAAAACAAAAAAATCATTTTTTAGAATAAGCAAAAGATGTTCTGCTAACTTCCATGTGAAATTAGCAGAACACCCAAAAATTTTTAAAAAAGTGACAACGGTAAAATTGTTAGTTTCACGATTAATTAGCGGCTACTTAGCGGCAAATAATAGGCCTATGGGTTTTTATTTCTGCAAAGTTTTTGCTTATTCTAAAAAATATTTTTTTTGTTTTATCGCCTTAATTTTTATTTTTTTTTAATTTCATTTTCACCATTCGTTTACGGTTAAAAAACGGCAAATTCTGAGCTACCTATTTTTAATTAAAAAAAAATTTTGGTAGATGTTCTGCTAACTTCCATGTGAAGTTAGCAGAACACCCAAAAATTTTTAAAAAAGTGACAACGGTAAAATTGTTACTTTCACGATTAATTAGCGGCTACTTAGCGGCAAATAATAGGCCTATGGGTTTTTAGTTCTGCAAAGTTTTTACTTATTCTAAAAGGTGATTTTTTTGTTTTATCGCCTTAATTTTTATTTTTTTTTAAATTTCATTTTCACCATTCGCTTACGGTTAAAAAACGGCAAATTCTGAGCTACTTACTTTTAATTAAAAAAAAATTATTGTAGATGTTCTGCTAACTTCCATGTGAAGTTAGCAGAACACCCGAAAATTTTAAAAAAATTAACAACGGTAAAATTGTTACTTTCACGATTAATTAGCGGCTAATTAACGGCAAATAGTAGGCCTATAGTTTTTTTAATTCTGCAAAGTTGTTCTGCTAAGTTCACACAAATGTTTTATTCTATTATAATTTAAAACTGTTTTAATATTCTGAGTAATATATTATTGCACTGCCACGCTTTACTGGAATTACTGTAGTCTGTTACATAATTAATTATTCAAGATGTTTTAACAAAATTTGGCACAAGGGGATATCAAACATGGTGGTAATATTTATTTAAAAAATCCCTAATAAGATTTACTTGAAAATTGATCCCATTTTCACCCCTAATCAGCTTGTCTATGAAATGAATTAAAGTTCCTCAAGAGGCATATAACTTATCTAAGTCTAAAATAAACTGATTTATTAACAACTGATCTATGAAAGAGTTGCACCTGGTTTGTGCCCTGGGCAAATAGAGATTCTTATTTAAGACATTTAAAAAAAAATTCTATAAAAAGTTTAGTATTCAGAGTATTCTTATTACTTAGGGGTTATTTTGAAATATAAAAAATACTTACGCTGTTGTACCAACCAACCAAGGAAGGGAATGGGGCATAGAAAAAAAAATGCATTAACAGTATTACATACATTGTGAATAATTGTCAAGATACAATAAGCTAAAAGATAATTTTCAATTGTATTAAGAAATACATTACGTGTACATTCAAAATATTTAGTAAACTATATAGCCCAATAAAATGGGACGAAATTTGTAGATTTGGATGAAATAATTCAGACCCGGTTGAAATTTTAGGAACAGACTTATCTTGTGATACTTTTTAACATATCAAAAGTCCCCACCCATAGACGCCAGCGCGGGGGGGGGGGGAGAAAATGGGAAAAAAATCAGTTTTTTGAAAAAACTCGGAAAATATCAATAAAAATAAATAAAAATTCGCACAATTTCGGTTTCTTTAACTTCATACGACCTATTGGAGCCGAGATAGATTTTTTTAATTTTGACAGTTTTGCGACGAAATGGAAACGCATACGTTCTTCGCTAAAATCTCAAAAATGGTCGTTCGAATCGTAAAATGTTTCAAATGAAAATTGTAGAGAATTCGATTACGAACAATTTGCTTTTATTTTTCATTTCCATTCGATAAATATTGGCAGAGATATGAATTTTTAAACGTTTCCGTTTCGTCGCAAAACTGTCAAAATTTTCATATGTACATATTTTACAGTAAAATTGATACTTTCCGGGTGTTTCGCGAAAAACCGATTTTTTAAAACTATATTCTCCCCCTCCCCCCCTCCGCAGGCGCCGGAGACTTTCGATATGTTCAATAGTACCACAAAATAAGCCTGTTTCCAAAATTTCAGCCCGCTCTGAACTATTTCATCCAAATTTTCCCATTTTATTGGGCTAATAAATGGGATTTCCAAAACATGATAACAGCAGCAGGGTCGGACTGGCCCCATCGGCAATTGGGGACCAAACACTTTTGGGGGCAAAACACTTTTTAACATACTATAGTGTACGACCTGGGAATCGAGTCCACTATACATTTAACAGCTGATCGTTGCGTCATCATACAATAGATAAATAATACAATACATAGTACTTAAATAAACAATACGAAAACAAAAATGTTAATTTTTATTTTTTGTTTATTTGAGTATACGATTTTTTCATATTGAGACCGTTTTTGGGAGGGTGGGTAAGGCATAAAGGCCAAATTACATTTGTTGCCGACAGTGCCAAATGAGGCCAGTCCGACACTAATAGCAGAAGTAATTCTCTCGGTAATTCTTGTAAAAAATATTTTTGGCATAATTTTCTACTTTCATATTTTAAAATGTCCTGATAAACTAATACGTATTGAATTTTCATCATTTACAATTACCACTCTACAGCTCCATTACTTAAAAAAATATTAACCAAACCCAAAAGGCCGCTGTGCAAATGTGGTCACTGGCCCCTTTTTAAAAAGGAGAAGTATGCTCCTCTGTTAAAATATGGCTATCTGTACAGAAATCAGTATAAAAAGAGCGACCTATATCTGGGTGCACCAAAACCGAATCCTTTGTATTGCATATGTAAATTAAATTATAATAAAGTTTTAATAAAATTGCAATGAAAAGTAATGACTATGTTGGACTATACTTTAATCTCAAAAGAACACCTGGTAGAAAAAAAAAAGATAATTAGGAAGTTGTCAAGGATTTGAATATGAGAATTTTAAATATTTACGCAAATAAACTAAAAGACAATACCTAGACCCTATTAGTATCCGTCATTCTCGGTTCTAAATAGAATATTTGAAAATGAATCATCCTTAAAATTATCTTTTAGGCTCATTGATTTCTTAAGGTTGTTGATAGGAAATTCTTACCTTTTATCCCCGCCATTTTAGGTAATATTTTTGTAAAATTTTATCCGATTTATAGTATTGTTTAGTTTTGATCGTCCACAAAAATTATCATTATTCAAATAGAAATTTAAAATAATGGAGTCAAATGTAAATATACACTGTTTGCAAAATGTCAAAGTTCCAAAGTTGTCAACCCAAATGTAGAGAGTAGAGAACACAGATTCACTCCATAGAGCACAGATATAAGGAGTATTAATCGGGGTTTGCGAAAATTGACTCTGAGCATTCAGATCACTGCCTCTATCTTTGTTTTTCTATGGTTTTAGAAAAAGAGAATAATGCTTTCAAATGGGAAACAATCCAATCCAGTTCCTAATATATCGAATAGATGACGCCATACGTAATTGAAAATTACATTAAACAACGATATAAAAGTTATGTTATAACTTTTAAATTGTTTAAATTTCCCAATTTCTGAGAGCTTCCCAATCTCTTATTCGTAGAAATGAGCCAAATTGATAAAAAGAATGAGGAACAATCCAAGCCAGTTCCTAATATATCCAATAGGTAACGTTATGCGTACTCGGTTTAATTTCATTCTCACAGTTTAAATTTTCCGATTTCCGAGAGTTACCCAATCTCTTAATCGTAGAAATGAGCCAAATTGATAAAAGAGATTACAGTAGTTGGTCATTAAATCGTTTAAAAGCGGAGCTGAGAAAAAGAAGTGCCAGAGTTCATCGAAAAAGGTTGATTGGTTGAAAGGTATATAATTACATTTATGAACTTCTTGAATTTTTTGTTTATAAATCCTCTTTTATTTTAGATTAATCAATCATGACAATATTCTAATTAGTACACTTGAAGTAGAGCACTTTGGCACACAGCAACAAGTTTTCATTTTACATCCTAATTAACTTTGTTTATTCAAAGATGTATTTTTTTTATTGACATTGACGGAAAGATAACCGAGATAGCTGGTGCACTCTGGCTGATAAAATATAAAAGAATGTTCCCAATTACTCGGAGTGAAATTTCGTAATGCAAAATTGAACTATGTGCAGAGACGCGCATATAATTTCGGAGTCTGTCTATAAATCAGAAGAAGAAGCTAATATTTTGAAACTGTGAGGCGAAAATCATTCATTAATCTAGATGGCACTCTAATTTTAAAAATATCGGAAGTGCTGATGAATAACAAAGTTTTGATATTAGCGATATAAGTATTTGTGAAATAAATAAAAAAGATATTGGTAAATGAAAATTGTGCAGTGACATATTATTATAGCTTCCTAGAATATTTAAAGTACAAATAATACTAAATTGGTATCGTCGATTTTATATTCAATTTAAGGACGTTCCATAGATTTTTAGTAATAATAAAGTAATATATCACAATTCTTGTAAATAAAGATGAAATTTATTATTAACTCTTATGTTTCATCAAATTCATTGATGATTAATTTGCATGCATCAAGGCACTCTTCTGAGAAATTTTTCGCATTAGTTTACTAAATAACATTTCAATGTTTAATATATCTTTCCCATTTTTGATTGATATTGAATTTCAAGAAAGAAATGAAAGGGAAATGTTTTAGTGAGCTATCTGGAACATTGAGGAACAGAACAGAACCTGGATTTCTCGGGAACACTTTTATGAATCGTTTATATCATTTTATCAACTAGTCCAACAAAATAATACTTTAAAGCTCTTTTCATTTGAAAAATCACAGAAGCTATTTGATTATTACATTAACAAAATTAATCTTCCATTAATCGTTGTAAACTGATTGCTATTCACTATTCAAAAGGTTATACTGTCATAAGGTAGATGGCACTCGCTCCGAAATTTTTCGTGTACAGTTACAGCGTCAATATGAGTTCCTCTTTATATCTCCATGATCCAAAACAAAGAAACAGGTGGCGTTGATACTACGCACTAATTGCGCAACCTATTGGGGCGATGTAAAAGTTCACCATATACAATGAATTTCTTGAACAAATAAACAATAAGGCATATGCCTTATCTCAGAATCGACAGTCGTATTATAAAAAGTGCCTAGAGATTATTTCCTATTATTTTAAAATATAATTTCCTGAATTTCACAACTTTTGTAATGAGTAACATATAAGGGTATCTTCATTACCGACAATTTTACGCCTATTCACTGGTCTCGCTGTCGTTTGTCAAAATTTAGAATCAAAAAGCTACGTCATTCCGTGTCAGTTCATAACGATCGTCATCAGTCTTTATCCGTAGTCAGTGTGAATTTGCTTTTGTATTTAAGTAGTTTCGAATCCTTTGTGATAAAGTTTAGAATAAGATTTTATTAACCGTTGTGAATTAAATTTACAGAAATGGCCGATGGTAAAAGGTAACTAACACGTTTTATTGAGACTGAGGATACCGGTATCTTTGATTAAACAAATTATTTTGTACATGTCATCATGGTGGAACTAGAAAATTCTGTATTAATTTTATTTTTCTCTTAAAAAAACAAATTAAAATATTTCTGGTTTGACTAGATGGGTATTATAGAATAAAAAAAGACGAAAATGCTATTAAACTCCATTTTGTTTTGATGGTCATGATATTGCTCAATTCATAGTTATTTTTATAAAATCTAGAAAGTTATAATTTTTATTTTTGGATTACAGTCCTGATGATTTGGCCACTGCCATTCTTCGTAAGAAGGATCGTCCAAACAGGCTTTTGGTTGAAGAAGCTGTTAATGATGACAATTCTGTTGTCGCATTGTCCCAAGCTAAGATGGATGAGTTGCAATTGTTCAGAGGAGATACAGTTCTATTAAAAGGAAAAAGGCGGAAAGAAACTGTTTGTATTGTTCTTTCGGATGATACATGTAGTGATGAGAAAATTCGCATGAACAGAAATGTTAGAAATAATCTTCGAGTACGTTTATCAGATGTTGTATCCATTCAGCCATGCCCAGATGTTAAGTATGGTAAAAGGATTCATGTACTACCTATAGATGACACTGTAGAGGGTCTCACGGGGTAAGATTTATTGAAAATTCTATTGTTACATGATTACCAGTTTTTGTGAACTTTCAGCTATCCCACAATGTTTATCATATTCACATTTACTTTTCTAGGAACTAAAGTTTCAAAATAATTCGGCTGTACTACCAAGACGTAGGTAATACAATTCACATTTGTACAGATAACTCAAACGTGAGATTACCATTCATTTTAAAGATGAAAGAAGGAACATATTTCAATTTTACAATTTTTCAGTTCAAATACGAGCCTTATTACATTGCAATGATTGTATTTTGTATTTTAATTTCCTTGAAAAATATATGTGAGGAGGTCAACGTATTTTTTTATTCATATTGGCATAACAGAAAATGTGGACAGGCCAAATTTGCGAAAGGAATTTTTTAATGTATTGTTTTGTTTGTCTTTAAAATTGTCGATTCATTAACCAATGTGTTTGTCACTGAAATATGTCTATTCATTGATATACTTACATGGACCCTTACTGAATAAATAAAATTCCAAAATAACAATTGTTTATTTACAATCAAGTACAGTGGTAAAGTGGTTGCCATTTTATTACATCTATGAATAGACTATATATACACAATTGAGCAAACTCATCTAATTGTGCTATTAGGGACTTCATTTTTTCTATGTATTTTTCCAAGGGGAAAGGATGATTTGGTTATTTTATTGTTAAATAATAATATTTTTTGATAACTTTTTTAAAGTCTTGAAGAAACGAAAACAGTTTAATTCCTTGATATTTTTTGACAAATAGTTTTCAGTATATAAATATCACTCTTAAGTTAATATATAATTAGTCGTTGCCACCTCTATAATGATGCAGGAAAGTAGGTTGTCTCCAGTCATACTTTAAATCAGCTGTGTTCAGCCTGTGGGTCGTGACCCCTTGAGGAGTCACGAAGCAATTTCAAAGGGGTCTCCAGTTATTAAGAAAAATAATCAATACAATTCAATCTTTTATTCTAAAATTTAAAAAATTAAATATTATACACATAAGGAAAATTATAAATTCTCAATTTCAAATTCAGATTGGTCTCATTTTTTCACAACTAGTGATATTAATCTAATGTCTGAAATCTTAGTACATAACATAACAAAGTCTTTTGATAATTCTTTCCCACTAAAATATAATAAAAAAAGACAACAAGATTAAGTACAGTCAACAAATTAAAACGATGAAGAATAACCAGATAATGTTACATGACTTTAGTAAATTTAACAATAATTTCAAAGAAACCTATAATCAGCTTAGAAAAGAATACAAGTTGGCACTAAAACTTGAAACGATAGATCATAATACTAACTTTAGTGCAAATGCTGCTAACAAACAAAAGGTAGCGTGGTCAATCATAAATGAAAATACATCTAGTCGCATTCTCAAAATTTCTGTTGACGATTTAAATAATTTTTTTGTTAATATTTTGAGTGAAACGGTTTAACCCAAAATAATCTTGAATATTTAAGCAACTTAAGAAAAAGTCAAGTTATGTTTACTTTTTACCTTGAGCCAGTATCAGAAGAAGAAGTAGGTAAACTAATTGATAAATTAAGTACTTCTAAATGTAAAGACTATTTTGGGATAAATAGTGACATGATTAAATTGGCCAAGGAAGAACTTTTACCGCATATTACATATTTAATTAACTTTTGTTTTGAAAAAGGCACATTTCCAGGTTGTCTTAAAATTTCAAAGGTCACTCCAATTTTTAAAAAAGGTGATGAAAATCTTGAAACAAATTATAGACCAATCTTGATTGTTCCTATCCTGTCTAAATTGTTAGAGCTAGCATGTAAGGTTAGGCTTATGAGATATTTAGAAAGAAAAAAATTACTAAATTGTAATCAGTATGGATATAGGGAACTTTTATTACTAACCAGTTTGAGTATGGAAATACGATCCTGACATCCTATTTAGATTTATCTAAGGCTTTTGACTGTGTTCCTACAGATATATTGTTAATAAAATTAGAATGCTATGGTATAAGAGGACCTGCACAATCTTTTATTAAACGCTACATCACAAACAGATATAAATGTGTAAGTGATAGTACTAATATGTCTTCTCTAAAGCCTCTCAAGCATGGTGTTCCTCAGAGATCCATTTTGGGACCAGTCTTGTTTATAGTATATATAAACGATATATCGTTAAATCTGTCTTGCAAACATATTGAATATGACACCACCTTAATATCTGTTGAAAAAAATTTAAAACATCTCGTACAAATATCAGAAGAAATGCACTTTCAAGCCAAGGACTACTTCAACAATATCAGATTAAAGTTGAATAACAGAAAAACACAGACGCTCATTTTAAATCTAAACCCTTCTATCTCCATAAAAAATAATGGTCCCGTAAAATATTTATGTCCCACTCTTGACAGTAAGCTATTTTGGGAAGCTCACATTCATCGCTTGTCCAAAAAACTGTCAAACTGTATCTACTTATTAAGAAACCTCAATAATCTTGTTAAAGGAAATATAATCGTAATGGCTTATCATGCACTTTTCCATAGTATTATGTGCTATGGTATCTTACTTTGCGGGGGATCACCACATGCCCACAAAATATTAAAATTGCAGAAGAGAGCCATTAGGACTATTACTAATTCTAAATATAATGATACCTGTAGACCTATATTTAAACAGCTAGGAATACTTCTGTTAATCGGTACATATTTGAATGTATTGTCTATGCACTAAACCATCTTTCTGAATACCAAATTCAGGCTAATTATAATGCCAGGCATAAACTCTTAATTGCACCTCATTTCCGCTTATCAAAGAACATTAAAGGTTATAGATATCTATCAGTAAAATTATATAACCTCTTACCAAATGAATGGAAAAATTTAGAAAATAAATAGTTTTTGATAAAGGTTAAAAGTTTTCGGAAAGGAAAATGTTTTTTATAAAGTCCAAGAATTTATTGAGTACCTATTTCAGCACACCTTAAAACTAGTACCCATAATTGTTTTAATTTCTATTTTATTTATATATATGTATATGTATATGTGTGTATATTTTATGTTTATGAAGTATTTCTGATTGTTAGTCACTTTCTGTTTTCCTCATCATATTTATTTTACTTTTCTGTTGTATATATCTATTCTACATTTTTGTATTTTTTGACGTGTACACAATTATGTAATTGTCTCACACAAAATAAATTATCTATCTAGGTACAATTTTGATAAAACCATCTTTTTAATTTTTAACGAGAAGGTTACGCCTGTTTTTCTTTGACTAGTTTATTAAATCATGGCTCAACATTTGAAATGCAAACAATCAAATCTTTCACCAGATTCAGTCTATTTCTATTTTTATTTCTTATGTTAACCATTGATGAGAAAGTTACCTCACACAGGCAGGATGTAGCGAATGGAACTAACAGCCTCAGAGTTTCTCTCTGGGTGTTAGATTGAGTTAAGGGGTAGCGAGAGGATAAACTTGTTTTTTTTTTCTCGTAAGGGGGTTCGAAAAAGGTTGAATAACGCTGCTTTACATGATACTTAATGTTGCAACTGCCCTTGTTTTTATTAATTTTATTTATTTATTTAGCTGCAAGCTAACAACATATTACAACAGATGACACATATTATAACATGACACATATTTAAAAAATATCCAATATAAAGATATACAAAAGATAAACAAAAAAAAAAAATACAAAAACCATACATGACCATAAACATACAATTCACTAATTATACTTTCATTTAATAATGTGATTTATATTAAAATTGTATTTATTACAGTTCATGGTATTCAATACAAAATTTTCTACACGTTTTTAAATGCTGTTAAAGATTGGCAATTTTTTACTTCTGCTGGTGGACTATTGTATTCAATTAATCTTTTATGAAATAAATTGTTTTGGCTATATGAAGTTTTCACAGTTGTGACATAAAAATTTCCTCTTGATCTTGTTTCATAGTTGTGTATATCCTCAACAAAACATAACTCTTCAAGCAGGTGCTTTGGGAATAATCTGTGCTTTATTTTATAAATAACGATCATAGAGTTCAGAAATATAGTTTGTCTGACACTTAATAATTGGGTTCTCTCTAGCATATATTTTATACTGATGAATCTATTACATCTCAGAATGATCCTTAAAGCTTGATTTTGCCTCTTTTGCATGTTATTGATTTCTGCATTATTAAATAAAAACAAAATAGTTGCACAGTAATTAAGATGAGGAAGTATTATCGTTTTATATATCAATAGTTTTGACCAACTGCTGAGAAAATTTCTCATTCTACTTAGGTAGTTCACTTTTTTTGCTATCTTACTAGTTATATGCTCCACTTTTTTGCCATTGATATAAATACCTCTATTACTTATTGTATCTACCGAGTTGTACCTACTTTTTATTATCATGAATTTTTTTTTCTCCGTGTTTACACTTAAACTATTGCTATTTAGCCATTCTTGTATTACTATGAGTTCAATATTTATTCTGTTTATAATTTCATCCACATCTTCTCCAATAAAATACAATAAAGTGTCATCGGCAAAAAGTTAGATTTTACATTTATGCACGTATTGCACTATATCATTAATATAGAATATAAATAAAGTAGGTCCCAAAACCGTGCCCTGTGGGACTTCATATACACTATCTTTAGAAGATGACACACTATTATATTTTACTATTTGATATTGATCCTCAAGGTATTCTTTTAATAAATTTATAACTGAAGGTCCCATTCCATAATTTTTTAACTTTAGTAATAGGTTTCTATCAATGGTCTCAAATGCATGACGAAAGTCCAGAAAAACTACTCCCACTAATTGCTTCTTTTCTATGGCATTTTTCCAGCTACCCAATACTGTTTGCATCGCACTTTCACTAGAGTTCTGCTTCCTAAATCCTGCCTGGTATTTTGTTAATAACTTATTTGACTCAACATGTTCCACAATTTGTTTATTTATCACCAATTTAAGCAATTTCTCATATGTTGGTACCATATTAACAGGTCTGTGCTCTTCACATTTTACAGTATTAGTTTTCTTTTCCAATGGAATTATAGTTGAAGTCTTCCAATTCTGTGGAAAATTGTCACTCTCTATACTGTTGTTTATTAATTATAAGAACTGATTACCTATTACTTCAAATGAAAGCTCGAGTATTTTTGTTGTAATACCATCCACAGAACTTTTTTATTTTTCCATTTCTTTAACTATTTCCTTCAATTCAGCAAAATCTATTGTTGCGAATCTTTCCAAATTACACTCAGTGTTATCTATTTTACTCAAGACATTCTCAATTTGTTGTTCATTTGGTTGCGATACGATCTCATTTATACTTTGCAAAAAATATGTATTAAATTTGTTAGCTATTTCATTGTCCCCTTTTATTATAACGTTGTTGAATATAATACCATCTTTGTTAATGCCTCACTATATTGCCTGCTACTTTTAATATGAATTATAGAAACAAAAACAACTTTGAGGCCATATGATGTGAACAGGATCGCATTTATATATTACTGAACCCTTAAGTAAAATTTTGTTGGGGACCTACTTATGGGCAGAGTTTTTTTAGAGTTAAAAAAACTGATAATTAACCACTATTTAAATTTAAACAAATTGCCTATTTCTGTGTTTAATTGTCAAAAAATCTACGGAATGCGTGATCAAACGTACATACTTTTATGTAAAATATCTGTATAATTGAATTTGCTACTGGAACATAAATAACGGCACCAGAAGGGCGCTTTTTCACTGGCCGACACGATACCGGTATGCCATCAGTGACACCGATACAACGATATCGGGGCAGCACAAACGTATACAATTATATGGAACTCTTTTTTACCTGCTGATACGATACTGTTTTATCGGCGCCGTGTTACCTATATCGTTTGTTAGCGGTGACATATCGGATTGGACCTTTGTGATCCCCACTTGGATTTCTTCAGTATGGGTACGACGTTATAGTGTTGGTTAGTGAAAAAGGGCCCGAACACTGTAAAAAGCAAGAAACTGTCAAAAAAACAACATTATGAAACATTCAAACAGGCAAATACATTGAGAAGTTCGCATTATATCAATTTAAATAAAAATATTGAAGCATAGCCGATAGCTGTGTTGTTTAAGGCCCGAGGTGGCAATCACGATTAATTGAATGGGTATCGCGCTATCGGATTCAAGCTTCGGCACTGGTACTGTCGGAGGATATGGTTGTATGTCCGCATTTTTCAATGTGTAACCCCCTTCCGCACAAGCTTCTGGAATTGGAGGTTGTCTAATTTTTGTGGTGTTTATTTATTATAATGATCAGTAATTAAGATTTATAAAAATTTCAGTGTAAACAAATATATTAACAATACGATGGTGGTTGCCCCTAGGCTGTGCCTATACTATAAATGTGGCAATGGTTCTGGAGTTTTATACAACCAGAAATGTTGACATCCTTCTCTTTTCTACGAGTACTTAAATACTTACAATAAAACCACTTTTGAAAATTAGTAGTTTAACTTAAAGTTACACAGTTGCTTTTGTTTATAAGGTTATTTAAAAACAACTTTGCAAATATGGTAGGTCCTTGGTTATCAATTTGGTTACATTGGTTATGGATAATATTAATTAAAACCGTTCCGCGATTAGTACTTATGTTTTTCTGAAGTTTTTAATGCATTTATACACAAGTTAGCTGATAATATAATGCAAGGGAAGTACCGAATTATGTTTCTGTAAGATTTTGATAAAATATTTATATATAAATAATGACATGTAGATAATGCACGCTATGAATTAGATAAGTTTTGCTGCAGCACTGTTAAAACTGTTTGTTAATATATTTTATCATAAGCATACCTTCACATTTAATAAAAGATGGATTTTCCTAAAATTTATATTAGCGATTTTTTGAATACTGTAACAAATATAGAGCTAAGTAATGAAAGCAAAACTTGTGACAAATGTCAATTTATTATTGAAAATAATAATAAACTTTATTTTTACATGGCTTTTACATGGAAAGTTTATCAAACACACACTAAGTATAAATAATGAACAACAAATAAATGTATAGTCAATAAATTATCTATAAGTTGACACTTAAAAGAACAAATCAAAATGAGCAAACATTATTAAATGGAAAGAAAGCAATTAATGAGTGACAAGTCAATTAGGGCAGTGGAGTAGAGACATGAATCACCTTTTTTATTGTTATTATGTCTGCGCCATTTGGGCCACACTTATACATTCTGTATAACTGAAACTGTACATGCGTCTCCATATGCCATTATTGTTTACGGCTCCAAAGATCTTCCATAAAATTTTCCTTTTGAAAACATTGAGCAGTTGCCCATAATTTTTGGAAGGAGTTCATGTTTCTGAGTCATATATATCAATATAAGCACAACAAGAGTTTTGTATATCTTTATCTTTGTGGTTTTTAATAGTCTTATTCTTTTTCTGTATTTTGGTGAAACTCTATTAGACTAGATTTTTATAATTTTCAAGTAAAAGAGATTAGTGTAAAATAAAACTGATAAAATGACCTTTCAGTTGGTTTTGATTTTTTTGAATGATGAATGTTATTGAAATTAAAATCTATCAAGGTGGAAGTAAAATTTTACATTTTAATCTTAACTTTCTGAAAAATTGCTGTACGCTAAAAAATGAGCTGTGTCATCTTAAAACTGAAGAAAATTATTATGAAAAACTATATACAGCTCTTTCCCATTGAATATTCGCACAAGAAAAAAAAAATTAATAGCTTTACAGGATCAAAATCAAAGTTTGCGTTTAAAATCAGATCATTCTAATATATTTTCCGAATACTTGTTTTTGAAAATGGAGCAGAAAAATGCGATTTCTTTAAAGTAGTGGAAAAAAGTCATAACTTCGAAATGCCATACTTAGTCAACTATTATTGAAAATGGATGTGAGAAGTCTAACATTAATGGAAATTTTGGTAAACTTTAAAAAAAATTATTGCCATTTTCTGCTAAAAACAGCTTCATTCTTCAGAATACTTGCAAGAATCGAATGAAGGTTAATGACTTAATTTAGTGTAAGTTTTTTTATTTTATTATTGAAATATTTAAAAACTGGTCTGGATTTTATTTGAAATGATCAAAGTCAGGGAATTTGTAAACTAAATATTGCTGGTTACCCTGTCTTCATTACAGTTTATTGGCGAGATTTCTGCTTTTCCATTTAAATAGTAATTAGAAATTTCCGAGTACCGCCATACTTTTTCCTACTTTTTATTATAAGTGTGCTTTTAAACTGTGTTAGCTATCTTTATAATATAATATATAAAGTTGAAAGTATCATTGCTCGGCAATAAAAATCAACTTGCTTATGATCCTTATCTGACGGACACATAGACAATGTTTTCAAAAGAAAGCAAAAATTCAATATCCTTCAATTTTTGACCATTGGAGGTGAGTTATTGAGGTTTAAAGATATTTCCTTCACAGGCAAAGCCAAAATTAACACATTATATGTAGTGGTGAGAGGTTTAGATGGTGAATGCTATTACTATCTAGGGATCAACCGACACCGATATATTTATCGGTTATTAGCAATATCGGCATGATTGCCAATTATCGGTATCGGCAAAAATTTGCCGATATGGTTAAATAAACCAACCTTTACCCAATATGTGTACCTTTTAATCTTGTGATATTCAAAGTACAAAATATAGTAGGTATATAGAAAAAACTGTGAAGGCAAAACTTCGCAAAATAAATTCTTACACATAAGCAAATGAAGATTTAAAACTAATAATCAAAATTTAGTTTTTTGTAAATTGTGGTGAAGGAAAATTAGACTTTCGGTTCTATCAGGCAACAGTCGGCTACGGTGTGGTTCATATATATTTCCAGCTTCCGAAAACACCTGGACATATAAATTTGGAAATGTTTGCTTGTGTTTATCCCACCATATACAAGGATTTTCTGTTCGAGGAATAATTGACAGAGCCATATAATCCTTAACTTCTTTATTAAAAATGTTTGACAATGGTTCCTGAGAACCATCCTTTGAATTCTTTGGCGATCTTTTGTAGCTGGAACCGGTTCTGCAATATCTTCATATGCTGCCCAAAATAATGTGTGGGCACTGGGTTTACTCATTTTCGCAGGTGATGGGGCGACACTTAACAATTTGGGCTAATGGCATTTCATCATCACTTGAATATGAACCGTGATCTACGTGAATAATGTTTGGTTCAAATTGATCACCAACAATTAGGGATTTGAGCATGGAAATAAGTGTTATGAACATTTTCATCAAAAAATTTTGTTTAGAATTTTGGATCAAGATATGTAGCAAGAATCAAATTTCTCTCGAAAATATTTCTTTGAAACGATGATCTAAATTTTCCCATAGTTCTTCTTTTAATGTTCCTACACCTGAGAATAAGAGACATTTCACTTACCTCTCACCACCACTTCATTGCCTTAGTCTACCTTAAGACTAGCAGCTTGGCCACTATCTTGTGTTTCTTTGTGTGCTTTTTGCACAAAAAATTATAATGAAGACCCTGCTAGCAAAAATTGTGAACAATTTTTTTCGTTAGATCAATATTTGTGCCTCAACCATTATCATGAAGTCTTAAAAACTGGGAAATTTACAATAGCTATAGTTAAAATCACGAATGTAGTCGTTCACGTCATCAATTTATGTACTTATCAACGACATGCGATTTTTCTATCTTTGCAAATATAAAATGCATACGATGTCAATAACAGAAAATCGCGTCTGCTGAGGCTACGACAGAAGTTCCAACTGCAACGAATCGTTTTACAAATGAATATTACAAGAGTTAGTCGTAGCCACAACCAACATTGAGCATTCTGTCAGTTCTCTGTCAACTCAGTAGCATGCAGTGGATAAAAGACTGAATGCGGTAGCCAGAAACATAGTGGTGAAATTAAACGAGTGCTTTAATCAGGAAAAACGTAATGGATGTTCCCTTTTACCTTTGCAAGAAATACATGAAGTGAATTGTAAAATTAAATGCGCCAATGGATGTTAAAATTCATTGTATCGCATACTATTATTGTCCAGATATTTTCATCACAAAATGCTTGTCTTTTGCATAAGTTGATACGTCCATGCATACTGTTCTATGTGACCTTGAGATGATTGATATGGAAATTAAAGGATGATGACATAAACAACAAAATTCATGATTTGAATTGTAATACTTATACTATAGCAGAAATTTTTGAAGTACTCAAATCGGTTAATATTTACAAAATTCCACTTTTATGTATACCTATACATATATGAACTTCTGAAAATATTGTCTAAGGTTGATGAGTAGTACTGGTACCAGAATACTTGAAAGTTATTTATATTGATAAGAAACTTCTTTAATATTTTATCTACCTTCATATTCCTAATTAGAGTATGGTATCAACTTTGTTTTTCAGTCAAGGGCAAATAAAAATTTTTCAATAAGATAATAAAACTTTCTGCATTCTGAGCTATATTTGATATATTTTTTTAACAAAAAAAAGAAATTTATGAATCGACCAATGAAGTTACTTTTGAAATGTACAGATACTTATCATCAATTATGTTTATCCATAGAATCTTTGTTACTTCGATACCAGGCTATCTTAAGCAAAAACTTGATAAGTCATTAAAACATTCATAATGTAGTGAAAAACCTTTTTTAAGATGATAATTATAATCTCTCTAAAGATTATCCACTACAGCTTTCTGATCATTCTCTTAAATGCGGAATTTAAAAAAATGTTGAATAAACGTTGTTTGTATAAATAAATGAAATAACAAGGATTCTCTGAATAAACAAAATATATTTGTAGCTATTTTCAATATTGAATATTGCTAAAAAAAAAATTGATATTCATGAATAAATTTTAACAATATTCTATTACAATTAAAATAACAATTCACAAAGTTCTCTGCTGTCATCGATGATTTGCACCATATATTTATGCAATATACTAAAGATATATACCAGTTCTTGCATAAAATAAAAAATTAGAGTTGTTAAATAACTCATAGACTTAACGAACAAAGTTGAAAGTCATTTCAACTGGTCGAAACTGCAAACAAATTTATTAGTCACAATTATTTAATTAATTATGAATCATAATCATACTTCTAGCTCGATCTTAACAAAAACTTGAAATTCATTTTACAAAGACATTTTACGGACAACAAAAGAGGCACATAAATAAAACAATGCTAAAACTATCATTATACATATTTTATAAAAACTAGCTCTCTCAGATAATAATTAACACCCAGAGAAATATAGAATGTACTATAGGACACAAATTTTGTTTAAATATTTTTAACATATTGGTACGTCAATAGAATCTCCAACAAGTTTGTAACCATATGAGGAAAAAAAATATATACAACATAAATTCTATTCTGATTATTTTTATTTTATTCATTTTAGAAATCTGTTTGAAGTATATCTGAAACCATACTTCTTAGAAGCATATCGACCCATCCACAAAGATGACGTCTTTGTAGTCCGAGGTGGTATGAGAGCTGTTGAATTTAAAGTTGTGGAAACAGATCCAGCCCCATATTGTATCGTGGCTCCTGACACTGTAATCCATTGTGATGGGGATCCAATTAAGCGTGAAGAGGAAGAGGAAGCATTAAATGCTGTTGGTTATGACGATATCGGAGGTTGCAGAAAACAGCTGGCACAAATCAAAGAAATGGTTGAGTTACCATTAAGACATCCCTCTCTTTTTAAGGCTATCGGTGTGAAACCACCTAGAGGTATTCTCTTGTATGGGCCACCAGGTACTGGCAAAACTCTAATTGCTCGAGCTGTTGCGAATGAAACTGGCGCATTCTTCTTCTTGATTAATGGGCCTGAAATCATGAGCAAATTGGCTGGAGAATCTGAGAGTAATTTGCGTAAAGCTTTTGAAGAAGCGGACAAGAATTCTCCAGCTATTATATTCATTGACGAATTAGACGCCATTGCACCAAAACGTGAGAAAACACACGGAGAAGTTGAGAGACGTATTGTTTCTCAACTTTTAACTTTGATGGACGGCATGAAGAAGAGTTCGCATGTTATTGTGATGGCAGCCACCAATAGACCTAACTCGATTGATCCAGCCCTTCGTCGTTTCGGACGTTTTGACAGGGAAATTGACATTGGTATCCCAGATGCTACTGGTCGTTTGGAAGTTTTGCGCATTCACACAAAGAACATGAAATTGGCTGATGACGTAGATCTGGAGCAGATTGCAGCTGAGACACATGGTCATGTCGGTAAGTAACTAATTTAAATATATGATTGTTATTATTTATGATTATATAAACTTAACTGAACAGTTAAAAATTTTGATATCTTTTAGGTGCCGATTTGGCTTCTCTGTGTTCTGAGGCAGCTCTGCAACAGATTCGTGAAAAAATGGATCTCATCGACTTGGAAGACGACCAGATTGATGCCGAAGTATTAAACTCTCTCGCCGTAACCATGGAAAACTTCCGCTATGCCATGACAAAGAGTAGCCCAAGCGCACTTAGAGAAACGGTAGTGGAAGTACCAAATATTACCTGGGATGATATTGGCGGGTTACAAAATGTTAAGAAGGAACTGCAAGAATTGGTGCAATATCCCGTCGAACATCCGGATAAGTTTCTCAAGTTTGGTATGCAGCCGTCACGTGGTGTACTCTTCTATGGCCCACCTGGTTGTGGTAAAACTCTTCTGGCAAAGGCCATTGCGAATGAGTGTCAGGCTAACTTTATATCTGTAAAAGGCCCCGAGCTGCTTACTATGTGGTTTGGTGAATCTGAAGCGAATGTTAGAGATATATTTGACAAGGTATTTATTGTATATTTGTGAAAGTAATTATTTGCTTATCGAAATTATAATTTTTAGGCAAGATCAGCCGCGCCTTGCGTTTTGTTCTTTGATGAATTAGATTCTATTGCCAAATCTAGAGGAGGTAATGTAGGTGATGCTGGTGGGGCGGCCGACAGGGTTATTAACCAAATTTTAACAGAAATGGATGGCATGGGTGCAAAGAAAAATGTATTCATTATTGGTGCGACAAATCGACCAGGTAAAAACTACAAAGATATGAAATCTCATGTAAGATTCATTTGTTTTTTTCCTCTGTTTAGATATTATCGATCCTGCCATTTTGAGACCTGGTAGACTGGACCAGTTAATATACATACCATTACCAGACGAAAAATCTAGGGAAGCTATCTTTAGAGCAAATTTAAGAAAGTCTCCCGTAGCAAAGGATGTAGACCTAGTATATATAGCAAAAGTAACGCATGGATTTTCAGGGGCGGATTTAACGGAAATTTGTCAACGTGCTTGTAAACTTGCCATTAGGCAGAGCATCGAGACCGAAATAAGGCGTGAAAGAGAAAGAGCCACCAATCCAAATGTAGCTATGGATGTAAGTTGAATGTTAAATATTTTTATTTTAATATTAGTATTTAGTATGGTATATGGTATATATGAAATGACACATCTAGATATAGGAATCACAGTGCAATGTACTGTTTCATAGGGATAATGAGCAAATCGTTACATGGATATAGCGAACTAATAGAATTGTGTCGTGCAGGTAATACGGACCAATAAAAAGTTTTTCAGTGAACAAAGTAAAAAACCCAGGAATCCGTTAATAAGGTATTTGCATTTCTTAACGAAAAAGGTACTTACGATGCATATTATAATAGCCGATAGATTTTTTAAATGCTCTTTGATCATTTTACAGCAAATATAACTTAGTTAGATATTTGTTTTGACATCTTAAACATCGAGGTACAGTATTTGTGTAAACATTGCACTCATCCTCAGAGGTGGCCCTAGGGCAGTGCAAACGGTGCGACCGCACCGGGCGCCTCCATGGGGGGCGTCGAAAATGTAACGACTGATCGTCTGCACAAAAAATAAAACCCAAATTAATACCACAATCCTACGACTCTCATTTCTCCTGTTATTGTTTCTCATCCATCCTGACCATACTACTACTATACTAATCTTTCGGAGGTTCGATATTGTCTTCAGTCTCTATGTACAGCTTAATCACGAATAAGCAATATATTGGGAAGGGGGCGCCACAATTAGATCTCGCACCACCCGAAAAACTTTCTATGGCCGCCCCTGCACATCCTTTCCTGGACACTACATTATCACTTGAAATCGTTCGTTAGTTGAAATATTTATATAGTGGAAGCGCCCTCCTGTAGGACCTAATTTTAAGAAAGCAAAAACATGAGCTTTTTTAAAAAAGGGTTAACCTATTTGGTCAGTAATCATCAGGTGAACGCCCGAATCTAACATTCCACTGCCTTTCCTTCCTCGCCTGAAATTTTTTTTTACAGTTTTTTTTTTAATTCCATAAGGTATACCGGGTGTAACAGGATCATGGTATATACCCTTTTCTCTTTTAGCCTTGAAGATAATTCATTGAAATTTAGGTTATACTACATACATAATAAGCGGCTCTTTGTGACATACAATTGATTTTCTTTTCACTTCACACGTCTATTTGGCATAGAATTAAATAACCTTATACAATAATCATTAGTAATAATATTTTCCCATGCATTATTTACTATTTCCAGTAATTCTTCAGCATTCCGTGGTCCCACATTTCGTTTTTGGATACTTCTTACGAGTAGTCCCCATACTTCTTCCACAGGGTTAAGGTCTGGACTGTGAGTGGGCCAGTTAAGAACATTGATGTTATCTTGAAAGCAGTAAGTTACGGTATGAGCAGTATGAACGGAACAATTGTCTTGTTGAAATATGAACTCATTATTAGGAAATAATTGTGACACAGAAGGAAGCATAAGATTGTCTAAAATCCTAGTATACTTTTCACTATTAAATAGTTCCTCAATATTCCACAAAACACCAGGACCACGTGCCCATATCCAAGCCCACATATTGACGGAAAATCTGCCACTTTTATCTTTTTTAGATATATATTTCTCATTGAGTATTCGGAGGGCGGTAAACATGAATACGACTGATGTATATTGACTGGAAAGTTTTTTCGTCTGTAAAGATTACATTGTTCCAAAAATGTACATCATGTGCTAAAAATTCAAGCGCTAATCCTACTCGAGCTTCTTTATGTTCAGCTTTAAGTAAGTATTTCTGTGCTGCTGCATGACAGCGTAGCTCCGATTCTCTTACTCGCTGGTGACCAGTACTACTCAATCCAGGAAAATTCGTTTCTTCAGCAGCCTGAATAACTGAGTAAAATGGATTTTCTACTAAAGCATTTACCAATTGCAAATCTCGTTGAGTTGATATCCTTTGTCGCCCTGATCCAGGATTTCTACTAATCGTACCATTTATTCTCCACTTTCTTAAAATGTGACATACCGAATTTTTGTCAATATTATAACGCAGTGCAATTTGTCTCATAGACCATCCATCTTCTGCTTTAGCAATAACTCCAGATTTAACTAAATCACTTATATGAAGCATATTAGTTTTTTGCACACTTGCAATAAATTATGACAACTAACGTGACAAAAATTAAAGTTAGATGTACACAACTAGATTTTAGCAAAATACCGTTATAAGACTTGTCCTATTTTTTTTTTGCTCATGACCGTACATACACCAACATATTCAAAATTTGATTCTCCTTAACTTTTATTAGATACACTAGATGCATACGATCTATCGTTTTCGAGTTTTTATCGATTTTATCATGAAACAAGTGTTCTGATGGCCTGTTATAGTCGAGGCAAGAATTCAAGCGATGCACGTCACAGGTCGATTTTATAAATAAGACAATATTGCTAAGAATCATGAAGCCCCATTAAACTGTATCTATTTCTGAAAAAAGCTTAATAACTGGGTGTCAAGAATTACTCTTTTTAACGTAATTAATGATTAAATATTATGTTAGTATTAAAATTTCTTTAATGAGATCACTCGTGACGTGCATCGCTTGAATTCTTGCCTCGACTATATAAAGATGTTTAAAAATTCATATCTCTGCCAATATTGATTGAAAGGAAATGAAAAATAAAAGGAAATTGCTTGTAATCGAATACAACTTTCATTTGAAACATTTTGCGATCCGAATGACCATTTTTGAGATTTTAGCCAAAAACGCGCGCGATTCCGTTGCGTCGCAAAACTTGAAAAAAATCTATCTCGGCTCCAATAGGTCATACGAAAGTAAAGAAAAAAACGAATTTGTGCGGATTTTTATTACCTATAATTTTCATGTGTACATATTTTGCGAAAAAACGATTTTTTTTACCTATTTTCCCCCTACTCCTCGCAGAAAATTTAACTTCAAAAAGTTGACTGCTTAAATCATTTCTTTAAATTTTACTGATGATAATGGTATATTTTTACTCTGCTTACAGTTGGATGAAGACGATCCAGTCCCTGAAATCACAAGAGCTCATTTTGAAGAAGCCATGCGCTTTGCAAGACGATCCGTTTCAGATAACGATATCCGTAAATACGAAATGTTTGCACAAACATTACAACAGTCTCGTGGATTTGGAACCAATTTCCGTTTCCCAACGGCCGCTGGCGGTCAGCCCGCGCCAGGAGGCACAGTGGGTGACCAGGCAAACTTCCAAGACGATCCTGAAGATGACTTGTATAGTTAGATCTTTGGGCTCGATAAGCACCAATTTTAATTTTTGTATTTATTTACAATTTATTGAAATACTTCAGTTAGATAACAATTTAATTAATAAAATTCATATGTTGATGAATAGTTTTTGGAATATAATAAAAAGTTGTCTAAAAGGACAGTGGTTTTTATTAAATTAAAAATATTTTGTGCTGAAGCGAGCGTGTAATATTATTTAGCTTAAAATACATTTTTTTATATAACGTAATCTATCCATGTTCACTTTATGTTCCATTAAATTGTGGTTATAAGTTTTATTTTGAATAAAAACCAGTGTGTTGTTAAATATGAATTGAGATTTAATTTGACTCGATCATCCTTATTTTCACCCTCTCCATTAATTACAATTTTATAAATACCAGTGAAGAAAAAAACATTTATTTTTAACAGACTTCAAAAAAAAATAGGTTCTCTATTGGACTGGATTCTCATCTTCAAAGTATTGACAGGGGTGGACTTAAGGCCACTTATTACTTAATTATTTTAATTATTAGTGTTATTAATACATAGTAGTTACGGTTAGATTATTCACTGAATATTGCTTGAGTAGAGTAGCAATATCATTTGAGAGCTCCTGCGAAGTGGCGAAAATTGTAATAAATTCTCAAAAACAATATCAGTGTTCCACTAAAAAGTAAGAGATTTGAGGCAATAAATTAAAAGAAAGTGATCTAAATAGTTTGTGTAATACATTTATTAATTATAAACCTTGTTCAGTACCTACGTGCTGGTGATATAGCTCTACCTAATTGCCAAAGTAGTCATCATACCTTCAACTAGGAGTCACTTGACCACCAGGGATAAAGTTGACAAGGACGACGATGCAGCAATGGAACAACTTATAAATATGGTTTGCATAAAATTAAACTAAAAACTAGAGACCAAGTTTGATGCAAAATTTGCTGAATTAAATGATAATTACTTGAAGTGCGTAATTAAAACAAATAAATAATTCAGTAAAAGCAAATCAAAATTTAATCGAGGTACTTGCATCACTTTGATCAACAACTTGACTCACCGGTTCACTGAGAACCGCATCCTAACGCCAATTTCAACGGTGCGTGAGTATTTGGGGGCGAGACTCGATCAAAGACTGACGTTCAACACCCTCATCAACGAGACCCGTCCGTACCATCTACTCCGTGTCCAGGAGTCTGTATCCGCTCTTGGTCAGGAGTAGCAGATTGAACAGAAATAACAAAAAGCTGTTGTACAGGATCGTGATCAGTCCGGCCATCACATACGCAGCGCTGGCGTGGTGCAGCATACTGCTCACGACATGAGAAAACTTCAGGTGCTTGAATACAAATTTATGCGCCTCGTGTCGAACTCTGGCAGGTACACCTCCCTCAGAGATCTCTATGCACGTTGTAACCACATAACCCCACTAGCAGACTACGTCCAACGAATTTAAGCTGGGCGATAGTCTGCTAACAAGAGACATTACACGAATCAGACAGCATAATGCCCTATTTTGGATCAAACACAACAACCTCTAGCCAAACTTCCTTCTACCCTAATCTTTCTCTATCCCACTCTCCATTTTTCCCTAAATTCTTTTACTTGACGTGCAAGTCTTTCCTGTCCTTTTTGTCTGTCTCTTTGTTTGTTCTCTTTTGTTTTTGTCTCATCGCTTCTGTTTGTTTCGTGAGCCGGTGGTTGCCTTGAACAGGCTTGTCCGCTGAAATCCATCCTGTATCAACTGCCAAAATTTATTAGTGTGTATTGTGTGATCGAATTCTTCATAGTGTCATTACTGATTTTAATTCGCGCTTCCTCAAAAGGAGCTTCAGTTTTTTGTCTCCTTTTTATTATGCCGATCCGGAGCCACCCATGCTTCCACGGCGCGGGGATTGCTTTGACAAAAGAATGCTTTTCTATGTTAGGAATTTCAGAAAGTTGGTTAAACCCAAAAATATCAGATGATTGTAATGGAAAAAAGTTACAAAGGACAGGGTGGGAAGAGGGTCTTTCATCCATAGTTCGATAAAATTTAATTTACTAGAAATGCCACCTTCCATCGATTCTCTCCTGGAGCAACTTTGGATCTGTACTAAAATGTCAGGTAAGAGAATATGTTTGGGAACATTATATAGGCCACCAAATACCAATTTAACTCTGCCTTTAATCATTAGAGAACAGTTTAATTAGTTTATTACCTGATTTCAACATAAACCCTTAGGAGAGATTTTAATATAGATCTACTAAATTTAAATAATAGTAATACTAAACAGTTGACCAATAAACTTTACATCAAATTATTTCACAGCATACAAGGGCTACGGAAAACTCTAGCACCTTAATTGATTTAATTCTTATCTCTGATATAAATTTAGTAAACAGTGTTGAAATTATTAACATGGAAGGCATTTCAGATCATTCATTAGTAAATTGCAATTTAAAAATCATGAGAATTAAGCGACCTCAAATTTTTAACATTTATTTAACGTCGGCCTGTTTCCACTACTGAGGCCTACCACCGACGCCTGTTGACGAGCTACCCCCAACCAGGGATTTTACCGAACCTCTTCTCTTTCGAAGAGTAGGGATCTTTCATTTGCCTAACATTTAATAGGCAAGGGACCGACGGCTTTACATCCCCTCCGAATGATAGTATTTCCACTACACAATCCTCGCCCAAGATTGCATAGCTCCTGCACATACACTGATATACAAACAGCTGGAAGATGTGAGGCGAGGGCACGGTTTTCCTTGAAACGTTTACACATCTGAGTACTAACCGTGCCTGACGTTGCTTTATAATAATAATAATAATAACTTTATTTCATGTAAGCCTACAGGATATGAAACGTCAATATCAAAATATAAAGACAGTCTTATATAGCATACAGCAAATATATAGAATATTAGATGTACCATATGACTGAAATATTTTATTCTTATGAATTATTACACAATATTAAAGCTAAATACATTTAAGATAAATAGCAAAAAGTTATTTGGTATTTAAAATCTTAAGCAGAACATGACAAGTAAAATAGGGTAGATTGAAAAATAAATAAAAAAGTTAGATAAAATTACATATTGAATTCATAGAATTCTTTTAAGGTATAAAAACAATTTGAACATAGAAAAGACCGTAATTCCCTTTTAAATTTAGTTTGATTATTGGCATCTTTTAAGGATTTTGGCAGCATATTATAGATCGTACTGCAGGTATAAAGTGCACTCTTCTTATAAAGGGACAATCTGAAATTATTTATATATATATTATCAGCAGATCTTGTGTCATAGTTATGTATACTGTTGTGCCTATGGAATATTTCTAAATAATTTTTTACGAATAAGCTAGCTTCATATATGAATATGGAAGAAACTGTTAACATGTTGTTTGTTTTAAATAGAGGTCTGCAGGATTCCAAAGGTGCATATGAATAAATAAGTCTTAGGATTCTTTTTTGTTGAACAAAAACCCTATTTATGTCTGTTGATTGACCCCAGTACAGGATTAAATATTTTAAGTGGGAGTACACTAGTGAGTAGTAGATGTTTAGGAGATAATCAACATCCATTATGGACTTAACATTACGTATTACATAGTAAGCTGAATTTAATTTAGAGATTACGTGGTCAATGTGTGTTCTCCAAGATAGGTTTTCGTCTATATGGAGACCCAGAAATTTAGTGCTAGCGACTTTCTCAATTTTAGCGTTGTTGAGCTGAAGTGTAACATTTTGTAGCACTGCAGTTTTGTTTTGAAATATCATATATTTAGTTTTAGAAGTGTTAATGATTAATTTATTTGATGAGCACCAGGTATAAAAGCTAGATAGTAGATTGTTGGAAGTAGTTTCAAGCATTTCAATAGATTTGGCAGTGATACAAATGGTAGTATCGTCAGCGAACATTGTTAGAAAGATATTTAGTTTATTAGAAATATGAAATTCTAGGTCATTGATGAATAAAATAAAAAGTAAAGGAGAGAGTACGCTCCCTTGCGGAACTCCTAAATTGAGGTTGCAGGTATTTGAAATGGTATTACATAATTTTACCGAAATTTGCCTATTTGATAAAAATGACATAATCCATTTATTTAATGATCCTCTAATACCTAGGGTTTGTATTTTTTTAGACAAAAAGTTGGCTAGAACGCAGTCGAACGCACAAGTTAGGTCGAAGAACAAAACAAGAACTAACTCTTTTTTGTCAATTGCGTTATATATAAAATTTGTAAATTCATAAGCAGCTGTATTTGTAGAGTGCTCACCTCGGAATCCATGCTGATGTTCTGATAGTAGTCTAAAACTATTGACAAATTTCATAATCCTATTATGAACAATTTTCTCAAATAGTTTTGAAAAACAACATAGTAAAGTTATTGGCCTATAATTTTCTACTAATTCAGGATCACCTTTCTTATGAAGCGGTATTATTAATGCATATTTCAGTTTATCAGGAAAAATTCCTAGTTTAATAGATATATTGAAAATGAAACACAAGGGATATATAATGAATCGAAATATATATTTGAGTGCCTTTATAGGAATATTATCATAGCCGGTGCTTTTTTTGTTTTGCATATTGTTTAGAACATTTGATATTTCATCTGGTGTGATATCATAAAAAAACAGAGAAGAGTTGCACAATGTACCAACTGTACAGTCTACATCGAGGTTGCCATATGTGTCATTTAATAGTTTTCCGATATTTTCGGTGTAATATTTACAAAAGGAATTGGTGATTTCAAGTTTATCGGAGATCATTTTTTCATTGTGATTTATATAACCAATCTCAATAGGTTTTTTTATTCTACCAGTATTAGTATTCACAATATTCCAAATTTCTTTTGGGATATTGGAAGAATCGTTAAGTTTATTGTGGTAGTAGTCCTTTTTTTTTAATTTAATCTTTTCCGCATAGGCTTCTTTGCTAAGTTTATATGATTCCTTAATATTTGGATCGTTGCCATTTTTTGAGAGCCAGTATAAATTTTTTAGTGCGTTACTTTCTTCTATAATGTTTGTATCTACCCAGTTGTTTTTTAAATTTGCCTGAGGAATTTTTACTTTAATGAGTGGACAGGTTTTGTCCAAGCAATATAATAAATTTTGCCAAAAAATATCCCAGGCTTGATTAGGTTCGCGTGCATTATATAGATGGTTTAAATCAGTAACGGAAAGTAAGTTATATAAGTTAAAAAGATTTTGTTGTGTAAAATTCCTTTTGTATACATACACCGGTTTACTTTTAACACTCTGTGAAAGATTTGGAATATTCATTGTGAACATTTGTAACTTGTGATCTGAAATACAAATATCTTGGTTTATACTCATAATATTAGGAATATTGGAAATAATATAGTCCAATGCAGATTTACAATTGTTAAAGTCTCTAGTTGGTTCAAGTGGTAAATTAGAGGTTAGATTAAAATTATCAAAGAGATCAAATAATAAACGTTTAGAGTTAGAGTCCTCCAAGGCGTTTATATTAAAATCACCTCCAATAATAAGGTACTCATGTGATTTCAATATTGAACAGATAATAGAATTCAAAGAGTTTAAAAATAAGTCTATTTCTGAATTTGGCGATCGGTATATAGCTAGGAGAGCGATTTTTGTGGAATTGCATTTAACACTGACACCAGAGCATTCACAAACAAAGTCGCTAGAAAACTGTTTGATGTTATTAATTTCTTGGATACTTGTTATATCATTGAGTCCGTAAATTGCTGAGCCACCATGTATTGATGCGGAACTGCAATAATGTGAGTGAAGGGAGTATCCAGGTAGACCTGTGACTTCAGCCTGGTCCGCGTTCATCCAATGTTCTGTTATTAATAAGAAGTGAGGCTTTTCATTTCTTGTGAGTAATTCTAATTTAGTGATTTTATTTGAGATGCCTTGTACATTTAAATGAATACCTTTAAGATGCAACTGTATGGACGATGTTTTTCTATATTTATTGGAAGCTTCCATTGGATTTTGGGTATTGACGGTAATTTTATCCACTGGAGTTTTGTGTACAAAATTGAATGCTGTTACTTCTAATTGGCTTTGTCTAAAAAAGAGGAGGGTTGCTTAGAGTCCGGGGAATCATGTACATTTTTTAGAAATCGTTGCCCTTTTCTAAAGTCAAATCTTTAATAACCAATTTTCCGTGGCCAAAAACTCGATTTGTAAACAATTTCCTGAAACTCTGGTTTAACTCCCACCATAAAAGACTGATTGTTAGGTCTAGTGCTATTCGTGTTTAATAATTTTACAGCCACATCGCTTTCCATATGCGTTGGTTCTGCCGTCTTCGTGTGAGTATTAACATAGTTCATAATATCTTCAGCTCCTACATCATCGGGTACTCTGGACACAAACAGCCAAATTTTCCTGTTATTTTCGGATTTCCCATGAAATTTATCATCTCCTTTGCCGCTGCCTATATTGGTTTTCTTTCTTCTCCTATTGACAACTTGATATTTAGCATCTGTGATGATGTGATTAACTTGTGTATTATCTTTGGTAAGTTCTTGATTTGTTGTGCCTGGCATGAAATTCTTCATGTTATTTGCAATTTGGGAGTTATATCCATTGTTGTAGCTATTTAACTGGTTAATAGGTTGTGTCAACTGATTTGAGACACTCTTGTTTTTTATATTAGTGTGTGTGAGTTTCTTAGTGGCCTGTGCATAAGATGGATTAGGTGATTTAGATGTAGATGTGCTGCATGAGTGGGGCAGGCCAGCCCGGTGAAGATTTAGGGTGTTGGGAATTATTTTATCTGAACTAATAGATTTAGTAGTTTTTGTCTCATTTTTCCTATCTAACGATGATGATTGGCATCCTATTGTATGTGGATATGGAGAAGAAATCTGGCAATCAACATTAGTTAGAAGATTAACTAGCTCGATATTGCTTTCTCTGAGGATTACTACCTCGGCCTTAGTTTGTGTTAGGCCCTCATAAAGGTCATCTTTAAGAGAATTTAAGAGCGTTGTGAAATTATTTTGGATGATCTCAAGCTTGTTAATAAAATTTTCTTCCAATTGTTTTAAAGAATCAGATATGGCAACTTCACACATATCGCACTTTAGCTTTAATGTTCTTCTATTGAGTTGCATGACCCGAATTTCAGTCTCTCTAAGACCAGAACAAGTCTGACAGAAACGTGCTTTACATTGATCACATATAATAACATCGCATATCGAAATATGTACATAATAAAGACGCACCTACAAATTTCTTTCAGATTAATCTTTTATAAATTGGTCGCGTATTTATATTAAATCTGCACCTGAAAAAAAAAGTAAAAATACCCAGCTCCTTAATAACCCATAATTTAAAGCTCATGATGAAGCTCCAAGAAAAAGCGTATGCTAAATACAAAAAAGTTGGTACATTGGCCTCATGGAATTACTATAATATATTATTATATAAGAAATACTGTAAATGCTTCGGTAAAATTTGAAAAAAAATGCACTACTGAAAAAATACTACTCTAAATTGAAGTCATTGTATATGCAGGAATATATATCAGCTGATGTTAAATTATGATTCTTTAATTTTATCCACTTTAGCTTATTGTGATGTATTGGTCAGCACTGCTTAAAAATGATCAAGAAAGTTTACAGAAAATTCTTTAGCTATAGCTTTTGTAAATTTAACCATATTAGTAAAAAACTTCAGCAAAGTAGTTGGTTAACACTTCATGAACGTTATGAGATGTACATGGCATGTCTTCCTCATAAGATTAATAAATTAATTAAAAAGTTAATTAGAGATGCCAATGTACATAATTATACAACACGTTTTTCTAACGTGTATTATGTTCCTAGACATAATACTGCTCAGTTTAGATCAATCACACATTTATAATAATCTAAATTGTAAAATTGGCTTAAATTCCAGTTATAATTGTCTGAAGAAACGAATAAAAGATTACATAGTTGCACAAAGAAGCAAATTTTATTAATGTCCATATGTGTGCATGAATAATACATAAGCCCATTATTTTTTGAAAATTTGGTACATCTTCTAGAGATAAATTTGTCTTTATTATATTCGAGTATTTATTAAATGTGTTATGAATAATTGGTAAATAATTAACATGGAACGTTATTAAAGAATTTTAAAGAATTCAATATTAAATACATTTAATAAATAAAGAAATTTTTAATAATTCTTAATATTATTATTTATTAATACATATTACCAAAAATAATAAAGAAGAAAATGTATCATTAAAAGATGTAGTAAATTTTCCAAAAGTTTTTTTTAAATAATACAAAATACACAAATACTTGATTATTTACAGAAAAAGACTTAATTATTCAAACAAAAAAATTAGGACTGACTTGTTCCCTGTCATCCTTATCTATGCACACACATTTTTCCACTTCAGGTGTTTATAGCTGAAAATATATCGAATTTCATGGGTTTCGCCCATGGAGACTTTTATTCGGGACAACGAAAACAATAACATATTTCAGTACCAGCCAATTTAACCGAGGGCCAATTTCCATCAGATCTGTGCGGGGTCCTTTCTCACCAGATTAAACGTTGTCAAGAACAATTGCATTTAGGTTAATTTTGCTTTACATTCTACTAAAAAATTGTGAAAGTTAAAAATATATTCATAATATGGGATCATGAGAAAGTACTATGGAGGAGCATCTACCTGAACCAATTTATATTGATGGCCACGCATGGTAGTGAACTATATGTGAAATTTTTTAGTTTATGAACTTCCGATATAAGGGAGGAGATGCAAATTATATTTCGTGCTCATCCCCTAGATCACATATGTAGTATACCCATTTCTGCTAGATGACACCACATCTTTTAAAGCTAAACCTCGGCACCAACCGTCCCTCTCCATCTACCCACACATCCCAGAGTACTCTCACTTACTAATTTGTGGGCGCCGTGGTACGCAACGTTTTTTCTCGTGTTTTCGCGAATTCGCTTGTAATATGGGAAATTTAAGTGCAAATGTAAATTATTATACAACGAGTTTTGCATATATTTATAATACCCTCCCTCCACCCAACGGGTTTTGGGAATCAATTCAAAAAGTGGAGAGGTTTTTAATTGAATTATGCAACGAGTTTTGCAATATTTGACACACTTCACCCAACGAGTTTTGGGAATTAATCCGAAACATGGATTAAAAATTATATAATAATAACCTAACGAGCTTAGGCTACATAAAAGGGTGGTTATGTCATACTCAATGAAGATGAATATTTCTTTTAAGCCAATGGGGTAATACTCAACGAGTTTTGAGTAAATGTTAAATGTCTTTAGACTACGCTCAACGAGTTTTGAGTTAATAGTTAATTGAGCGTGGAGATTACAATTGCACAGCATACCTACCCTCTGAACCTGTCAATTATTATAGATTTTATTTTAGGAAATGAGGGTGACGGTAGCAGAGAAAGGGGAGAGTCCTTCGTCTAGCCAGTTTCAAAAACTGTCGCCAGGTAGGAAACTTTTCAACCTAAACATAATTTAACCATGGCAAGGCCATGAATATGTTTTTCGAAAAACTGTCCCCTTTCTCTATTGAAACGGCAGATTTTACGGATCCGACACATTTTGAAAATATGCAATTTATTCCACAATCAGAAATGACCGAAATAAAACGAGCATATTCAGCTATAACTCATGATATGAAATGTTTTTATTGTAAACGCCGAGGCCATATGCGGAGAATTTGTCCGACTAATATGAAACAAAATAAATAAATTGTTTCATCTGCGTACGGCATACATTTTCATTAATACAAATTTTATAAAAAATAGGAACCAAAAGATGTGACCGTGAGACTTCCACCAGACAAACAAAATACTATCCATAAGTGTCTTAATAAGCATAAAGCAGATTTGAAATGTACTATAAAAAAATTTGCTAATTTGTGGAGGTTTTGGTGCCCGCTTGTCCAGCTATTCCCTATAGATGGTTGGACACAAAATCCTTAGAGCGGGCTAAATCTTTAGCATTACAAAAAGTCAGTAAAGTTACAGCTGTAAGATGACCGTGCCTGAATTTCTCAAAGAAGATCTTAATTGATAGCAGTCTCATGTGTCCATTTGTAATTCCCTCATGGCGCATAAATTTGAAACCGAACAGGATAGGGGATTGTTTTTGGGGGTAAAAACCGCACATGGAGAGACAAAACTATGCACATCAATTTTATAGAACTTTTACCAGTGTTTTTTGGTATTAAGTGTTTTAACAGTCAACTGTCGAATTATATAGTATTGTTATGTGCTGCCCTCTAACAGAGAGGAGAGTTGTAATTACTCCCTGGCCAGAAGGGTGGCGCCATCTGTGGGCCAACTGGCGAACCACCATTTAGTAGTGCCTAAGAAAATTATAGAGAATTCCAGTATCTTCTGGAAAGTTCTACAATGATATTCTGGACATTCCAAGTGGGTATATAAAGAGGTGAAGCCAGCAGATGGGGGAACAGAACAGTAATAGAACAGTTTAGTGAAGTATAAGGAACAGTTCAGTATCCAGTACAGTTCTGGTTACAGAGACAGTTGTAGAAGAAGAGTTCAGTTGAGTGAAGTAGGCAATACAGTTCAGTTCAGTGAAGTAAACAGACAGATAGTTTTTAGGTTAGACAAAAGTTGACAAGTGTTTAGGAGAAAAGTACATAGTGTTTTAAAAGTAGTGAATTCATGTTAGATTAAGTTATTATTAGTTGTGTGATTTTTAAATATTTACTAGTGTAATTTTAGTGATTAAATAAATCAGCGGTTTGTGAAAATTCTTGTTGCAAGTTATTCGAATCCACAAAGTGTTTACTGAAAATTGTAAGCACGTAACAGTATTTTAAGTATTGACAACACTACGGCCATTGCTTATATTAATCGAATGGGAAGGGTGAAGTACCCTCAGCTTCACAAGTTAGCAAAGAACATTTGGCGCTGGTGTGAAGACCCCAATTTATGAGTTCTGGCATCTTACATAACATTTTCTGACAATGCTGAGGCTGATTGGGAGTCGAGGTGGTTAACAATGGAAACCAAGTTTGAATTGGCCCAACTGTGTTTTGAAAATATTGGATATTCTTTAAACCTAGTGACAAATTACTTTTGCTTTCCGGCAGAAAACCACACGAATTTACATCAATACCTTACCCTAGTGGCAGGGCTTTTATCAAAAAAGGTTTGAAGAAGCAAGATGGGGGCGAGCGTAGGTGCGTCTTTACTATGTACATACTTCGGTATGCGATGTAAAGCAACGACAGGCGCGGTTAGTACTTGGATTGGTGACCATTCCAACGGAAACCGCGTTCTCGCCTCACACATCTTCCAGCGGCTTGTATATCAGTGTATGCGCGGAAGCTATACAACCTTAGGCGAGGGTTGTATAGGAGATATACCATCCTTCGGAGGGGATGTAAAGCCGTCGGCCCCTTGTCTATTAAATGTTAGGCAAGTAAAAGATCCCTACTCTTCTTAAGGGAAGAGGTTCGGCAAATTCAGAGGATGCTATTAAGGTGCCATTATCTTTTTTAGCAAAGGGACCTTTTAAGCAATATAACAGCGGACTTAAACTATGGTGGGAGTTTTGTAACATTAATAATGTTATGTGCTGCCCTCTAACAGGGAGAGATGTGATTAAGTCCCTGGCCAAAGTGAAGGGAAACCTGTATTATGTTCATGGCCAGTAGGTGGGGTGGCACCATCTATGAGCCAATTGACGAACAGTCATCTATCACATAGTAGAAAACTCTGTAGGGTTCCAGAAAATTATGGAATACTGTTCTGGTACATTTCTATGGGTGTATATAAAGAGGTGAATCCAGCAGATGAAAAAACAGTACAGTTTAGTGAAGTATAGGAACAGTTCAGTTGGGTTCAGAACAGTTCAGTTTAGTATCCAGTACAGTTCTGGTTACAGAGACAGTTTGTAGGTTAGAAGAGTTCAGTTCAGTGAAGTAAACAGACAGAGAGTTTTTAGGTTAGATAAAAGTTGACAAGTTTAGGAAGAGAAGTACATAGTGTTTTAAAAGTAGTGAATTCATATTAGACTAAGTTATTATTAGTTGTGTGATTGTTAAGTATCTACTAGTGTAATTTTAGTGATAAATAAAATAGTGGTTAGTGAAAATTCTTGTTGCAAGTTATTTGAATCCACAAAGTGTTTACTGAAAACTGTAAGCACGTAACAATAAATTAGATTGTCTTTAATATTCTGCACATAACATTTTGACATTTCTTTCAATTTGGTTTAAAGAATGAACTTCTTATGGCTTCTTAAATACTTTTCGTTCAGCCTTGTTGCTTTTACTGTCACCAGAGGTAGGTAGGAAGAGACCATAGAATAAAGCGTTTCTTGAAAGGCACTTTTCTGTTGAAGCCCTTGAAGCCAAAAGATACACTCACTTTCAACCCTATCATTGTTTTAGATTATTTCACAAGTCAAGATGATAACGAGGATTTAACATCGGAGTCACTTAGTTACTTACTTACGCACAAGTTGGTAACGTTAATGGCATTAATAACGGCTGATAGTCTAAACCTTATTGTTAAATCAAATTCAAAATATTTCTTTTACAAATAAAGGAGTTGAGATTAAAATTCCAGATATAATAAAAAATTTCGAATCCTCGTAGTTTGCAACTCTTTTAAGAGTGCCTAACTTTTATGAGAAACCCCACATATAATTAAACGAACTTACCTTATGAAGTTCTATTATAATTATATGAAGCGCCTCGTCCAAATAGATCACTCCCATCCCCCCCTACTAGTTCGATTTTGTTTGAATCCCATGATCTATTGAATGTTGCAACAATGGGATAGCTTTAAAATAATGAGAGTACCCTGGGATGTGCGGGTAGGTAGAAAGGGACAGTTGGTGCCGAGGTTTTAGCTTTAAAAGGTGTGGTGCCATCTAGCAGAAATGGGTATACTACATACGTTATCTATTCAGACGAGGCGCTTCACATAATTATAATAGAATTACACTTAAGGTAAGTTCATTTAATTATATAATATTTTCGCATATATGAATATGTATATATGACGCAGTAGCACGCTATCTTTCTACACTTTGATCACCTTAGAGCATTTTCCGCAGTGAAGGACCGACCTGTCGAAACTCAAAATATTTTAGGTTAAAGAAGTGACACAAGCCACCACTCCTAAAAAATTTGTCATAAGAAATATGTCTGCCATCTTTTGAACTAGCAACTGAAGAAATTTCAATTGAACAGCAATTTGTCACAAGAAAAATCAGTAACTCTCCATCAGCTATAACTATCATCTTATTTATTTCTTCTTCTTACTCCTACTCCTCAGCTCGCTGCAAGTACCTACGTTTCAATAATTAGACCCTGATCAATTAAATGAAAGGCCAACAAAAACTCGTGATACATTTTATTCAAATTAGTGACTATATTAACAGATAATAAATACATCACAGTTGCATAAATAGTACACAAAACACAACCATACACAGTGAAAATATATAAACTCTTACATTGAATAATTTAATCTTAAAATGAGCATAATATACAGTGTGTAATAAATAAAAGTGTTCTACTGTTTTAAAGCTGTGTTCCAAAATGATGGAATTAGTTTCTATCAACGTAGGGCAAAAAATGACTAAGGGCATTACAACTTTTTTATCCTAAATTCATTGTTAAAATTATTCAGTGGATATAAAGACGAAAAAAAAGTCTATTAATGAACAATGCTTTCTTGTATGGCAATAAATTGTTCAACGGCATAACTACTCAAATGGAATATCGCTCGGCGATGTTACGAGGTAGTAACAAGCCTGCTTAACTTAGGGTATTTGCCGTAAACACTGGAACTAAGTCTACTGGTCTAAGAGCCAGTGGCCGGCAGACTAACGGTTATTTATTAAGCTTTATATTTTTTTTCACTCATTCTCCCATACTTGCTATACATGAGGTGGAGACTGTTTAGTCTGGCCGGTGGTTCCTTTGGAGTCATTCGAGTGTTAAAAGTGGTAAAAAATCGCTGTGATACAACTCAGACAAACTTTCCCATAAATATTGTTATGAAGCATAATGGTGTAGTGGTAAAGGTTTTGCCTCGTAATACTGAGGTTGCAGGATGGACTCCCGGAAGAGTTAAACATATTTTTTTGCAGTATAATATTAAAGAATTTATTAAATATTAAATTATTATTATTAATTTTGATCAAAATCGTTAAAGCCGTTTTAGATAAAAAAAAAAAATTATTAAAACCTTTAAAGCTCACCCCCCTGCAGCACCCCTCCCTGCATTTTCTGGAAGCAACTGGCTATGCCATCTTATGCTGGTGCTAAGGGAGTATTTATCTGACAAATTTAATCAAAATCGTTAGAGCCGTTTCAGAGAAAAAAAGTATTTTCTATTTTCCTATTTTTAAAGGTTTACTCCCCCCCACATTTGAGCGATCGATTTTGCGATTTCGCCTCTAGGTGTGGCCGTCTTGAATACACATGTAAAAATTGAACAAAATGGATCCAGTACTTTTGGGCTCTAGATACGACAACAGATGGCAGCTAGATATTTTTTGTGTAAATCCATCAAAAACTCAAACTCGAATTTTTGCACGATCACCATACTTTCCTTATATAAAGTAAAAATGACCAAGTAAAATATTACAGTATTAAGTCTGCCATTACGATATCTTAAAATATTCAATTGTGTATTGAAAAATAACACTGGCAGACAATCATGGCGGTTCCACGGTCATGGCAGATGATTTTGAAAATACCTACCAAAAAAAAAAGTTTAATTTACGTTATTATATAAAAGCTGAAATTTATATATGTTGTTAAAATGATGGTATTCTAGGTCTATATTTAGCATGGCAGACACTTTATGCGGTTCTAGCATCCAGGCAGACAACCGAACGTTTAGCTATAAAGAAACTCATGTAAAGGCTTTAATAATTTTTTTTTATCTAAAACGGCTTTAATGATTTTGATCAAAATTAGTACATGGCTACTCCCTTACTTTGTTCAATATTTAATAATTCTTTTAATGTTATACTGCAAAAAAAATTTTTTTACTTCTGCCAGGAGTTGATCTTGCGACTTCAGTATTACGAGGCAAAACCTTTACAACTACACCATCGTGCCTTATATTAGCATTTATGGGAAAGTTTATTTGAATTGTATCAGAGCGATTTTTTACCACTTTTAACACCTGGGTGACTCCAAGGGAACCACCAGCCAGACTAAAGAGTCTTCATCTCGTGTATAGTAAGTATGGGAGAATGAGTGAAGAAAATATAATAAAGCTTAATAAATAACCGTAAGTCTGCCAGCCACTGAGTCTTAGACTATGATTCTGAAACTCTTTCTTTGGAAAAAATATCTATAGAACAGAAATCTGCTACCTACTGTCAGTGTATAGTTTCCAAATGTAAAAATATTAGTATAGAAGCCCTAGAAAATACATTTATATAAGTTCCCCAGGATAAATAACATAGAAAAGAGTTGTTTGTGCTGGAAGGCAAATATCTAAAAAAAAGTCATTTTTTTTGTTCATATCTAAGCATTATGCGGTTCTCTATGTTTATTGACCAACTAAATAGGGATAACTGCAAATAGGACTTTCTGTCTAACAGACAGAGACAAAAATTGTAACATTCAATGGGGCTGTCCGCTTTTGCTGAGAAGACTTTTAAGTACACAAGGCATTAGAATTCTTGACAAATTATTGTAAAAATCATGTACAGAATACTTTCTATAGAGATTGTCTCTGTTGTCATTTTAAAAGATGCCGGAAACATCTCTTATAGTGTATACGACCAGAATTGAAACCGTATAAAAACTAAAAGCCGACAAGTCATATACACTATAAAATAATCAACTATTTTAATTGACAGAATAATGTTAAATAAAAACAAAATACTGAAAATTTTTATTTTTGGTAGCATTAACTTTAACAATGAGTTTCAGCTTGAACATTGTAATGCATATAGCTGGAGGACATCACTTCTGGCTATATAGGTTTTACATCATTTTGAAGAACATTATTGTCTTTAAAGTACCTAGTGGGAACATTTTTCATTACACCATGCATACAATGCGAAAATTGCAAAAATAGTTTGCTAAATTCTAACTTTAACATCTTTAATTGCTGGCACCATATAATACTATTTGGTACTTTGGACAATTAATAAGGTATAAGTAACAGAATTTTTTATAAAAATTAATATATAGAAGAATACATTAATACACATTGAGGAGGGTGGTTGTAATTGACATTCTTGATAAATCATACATTATTAATTGTCTCTGGTCCATGTTTTATGCGTAAAAAAAAACATTAAACAATTTCTACCTAAACTCGTGAACACTATGGGGACAACAATTAGGCAACCGTTATCAAGACACTACGTTTCAACTATATCTAGGCTTATTGCGGAGAATTAAACAGATCAAACATTTTGGCAAATAGATTTTAGTCAAAAATTGCTTTAAAATGAAGTGCATAGGGGAGGGCGGGGCACGTTCGGACAGAGGGCACATACGGACAGAGGGCACATTCGGACATTTCAAATTTACCACCTTAAAGTAAGATTAAGAATGTCTAGTTAAACAAATATGTGTTTTATGATTGAAAATTTGTTATAGAGCTATACGGTAAGTGTTTTCAATTTAAATTCTTAAGCATGTACATCCATGAATATTTACTTTCATACAATTCATTAAATGCTGACTAGAAACTGCATTGTTTAGCAGTAATTTGATGTAGAAAACCTCTGTAGTATCTAACTTCAAATTTAGAATATATGAATTTAACTCAAAGCATACACCATGGGGTACGTTCGGACAATGCATGTTGGGGCACATTGGGATGCGTCCAAAACCACCCCGCATATGTCCGAATGTCCCCCACTTTTAAAATAACAACTTGTTTATTGGCTAATTCTAAATTATATTGCAGATGGTACGCAATTATGTAAGAAAAACAAACAGAGCCTCAATAGATGAACAACAAATTAAAGATGCTCTAAAAGAGGTGCTGGAAAATAAAATGTCCATACGTTTGGCTGCTGTAAAATATGGCATAAAAAAGTCCACATTGCATGATAGGGTGAAGTTAAAACTTAGAAAATCTGATAAGGACTCGGCAAAATAAAATGATGATGTGAGCGCCGTAAAGCGGTTTTCAAAATATGGCTGTAGACAAGTATTTACTGTAGAACATGAAAATAGTTTGATGGAATATTTGAAGATATCCTCTAATATATAGTATGGGCTTACTTTTACTGGTTGTAGAATGTTTAGCATACCAGTATGCTGCTGAGCTAAAATTGACTTACCCGTCTTCATGGGATATTAACCAAATGGCAGGAAAGGACTGGATGAGACAATTCATGAAAAGACATCAAAAATTAACATATAGGAAACCTGAAAATACTAGCTTAGCCAGGGCAACTGCCTTTAATAAAAGTAATGTTGAGCAATTTTTCCAAAATTATATTGAAGTGCAAAAGAAATTAACTTTAGTCCTGATCGAATATTAAATATGGATGAAAGTGGTATTACCACGGTATTACAGGCACCCAAGATTATTGCCCCATCAGGGAAGAAGCAGGTGGGTCAAATTGTGTCGCAAGAAAGAGGAACCTTGGTGACATTTTGTGCCACCATTACTGCATCCGGAAATACTATTCCTCCTCTTTATATTTTTCCACCGCAGAATGAAAGATTCTTATCTTCAAGGAAGTGTAACTGGCAGTATCATGGTTCTAAAACCGGATGGATGACCTCAGAAATTTTCATAAAATTTTTAGAACATCTTCAAAAACATAGCGGATGCAGTAAGGAAAATCCAGTTTTGATAATCATGGATAACCACGAAACCCACACCACTCTATCTGCAATAAATTATTGTAGGGACAATGGTATTGTTCTATTGTCTTTCCCACCCTACTGCACACACTGAATGCAACCTCTTGACATAGGTGTATTTGGATCATTCAAGGGGAGGTTGAAAACTTCATTTAATGACCATATGATTATGAATCCTGGAAAAACTATCAAAATTGATGATATTCCAAAATTATGTGCCCAGCCATACTTGTTATCATTTACACCAATGAATATAATAAATGCCTTTAAAAAGTCGGGAATATGGCCGATCAACAGACTGGCTTTTAATGAAGATGATTTTGCTGCCGCCTATGTTACAGATAGACCAGAACCACCATTAAAATTACCTCTCAACAACAGTGACATTCAACTGGAAAATAAAGCAGGGCCATCTACAGAGAATTCTCCAAAGAAAATTAAAATTTATCTGATATATCAGTAAAACAGAACAAAACTCTTGTAGATAATAGAAAAAAATATGAAATAGTCCAATTCTCTCTGAATATCATTTTAGACACAGTTTTTGAAATAATGTCTAGAAAACCAAAGGCTATTACTCCATTTACTATTAGACCATTACCAAAAGCTGCTCCAAGGAAAGGCATTAAGAACTCTAGATTAGGCAAATCTAGGATATTCACCAGTACCCCAGAGACAGATAGGATAGAAGAACTAGAAAAACAGAAACTAGAGAAAAAGAAGCAAATGGTAAAACGTAAACTAGCTTCTAAGTTGGGTGGGAAAATTAAGTCAAAGAAAATAAAGAAAAAGAGTAAGAAACAAAAAAGTCAAATAGACACATCTTCATCGGATTCGGCAGCAGAATTACCCAATAAACAATTTGGAAGTGATTCTGACATGGATATGGACATAGAAAGTGATGGATCTGACAACGAAATATTGAAGTTAATGGACGACGAGAACCTTAATGTAGGGGACTATATTTTAGTTCAGTTTCCTACTAACAAAACATTTCGTTGCTGCGTTGGCCAAATAATGGAAATACAAGATGTTATGGAATATTTGGTAAAATTTTTTCGACAAAGGGCAAACACAGGATTGAGCTTTCCTGATATAGACGATATATCAATGGTTAACAGGCAGGATATTGTCAGCAAACTGCCGAGACCCTTAGAAGTGAATGGGACGTCAAGGATTAAGTCTTGTGTACGATTTAAAGTAAAATTAGATTCTTATTATTTTGTGATTGTGTAAAAAAAAAGTTTTCTAAGTGGTTTCAGTTTAATAAATAATTCAATACCCTTAAATATGGAGTTAATATACGAGTTATAATACTATTCTCCAACCTTTAGATTGGTCTCTGAATATTTAGCTTATTGAATAGAAATTTCTTAGTTTAGATACATTTCTAAATTAATAGGTGCCGAATCTGCCTCACCACTGTCCGAAACTACACCACCGGTGAGGCACATTTGGACAAATTCTTAAAAATAGATAAAAATGAATGAAACATTTTCAAATATAATAGATTATATGATTATGCTTAGAGTAATTGGCGTGTCTTAATATAAAATTTGGATAATAAAATGGCCAATTGAAAAAAACCGTCCGAATGTGCCCCGCCCTCCCCTACTGAATTTATATTGGACTAAGTACACTCCGTACATCACGAATTTACTAAAAAGGTGAAATGAAATAAACTTTACATAAGCACAGTGACAGTAATGCAGTTCGCAGTGATATGGTGAAACGAGACTAGTCTCCTGACTTCCTGGTTCAATTCTCATCTCTGGCAGATGTAAATAACCAAGGAAGTGGTTGTGTGTCTAGGTTTTTCATAATAATAGCCTACTCTTAAACAGATGCACCTTAATGGATGGCAATGAATTTAGTTCCTTTTATAAGGAAATAGTGGAATTTGTTTTTGAAAATATCTGGTTTTTGACAAAAGAAGTGGTATATGAAATCAAAGCCCTACTAACTCCCTACAAAAAAATATAGTAATCATACAAATTGTTTATCAACTTCTGTGGGGTGGTTCATCATGTTATTTTAGTAATTAGTAAAGTAAATGCCGTTTTATTTTTCATCGGAATTTGCAACAAATTGACTTTTAAACAAGTTAACTATATTTGACATCCAATATTTTTACTTGCAAAATGTCATTCAAGTGCCCAAAATTTTGCCCACTCCAACATGGATAAGTATCTTTTACCCTCTTGCCATCATTGAGGTCGAGTACCAGGCACGTTTTTACGTGGCTTCCCCTACAGGTCTACTCTACAACTAATATATGTGTTTCATTGAGTGATCACTGTACTGTAGGCACTGCTGCCAGCGCAGAAAACCCACCGCTAGGCCGGCTATGTCTACACTCGGTTGAACTAAGTTCATGCCTGTTGTCAGCAGGGGGAGCCGCATGGCATATGGTACAGAAATGGGAGTTGAGAAGTATAGATGTGATTGAAGTTTCTTGTATGATTTTTTACACCGACTAAACTGCTGGGGTGAACTGTACAGAATATCAGCCCCTGGGAATTATTCTGAAGTAAAATGACATCGCGTGAACCATATACAACTTGTTGAATTATCAATACTTTTTTTAAATTTTGATGTTTAAATCAATTAGGCTAGTGACTAAAGACTTCTCATACTTTTTCAAGCAAGGCACAATTTGGAGCTACAAACGTTATTGTCACTATCTGTAAAAATGCGAAATTTTAGGCAAGTTTTCTTATTAAGCAGAACCTTTGATTACATAAGCTTAATTTTGATAATTCGTTAGTTATTGTAAGTTTAAAAATTTGAGGGTTTGGTTAAGGCTTCCTTGACAACAAAAACAATTTACCATAGAGTAGCTCACCTGTTCTTAAATGGGCCTTGAGTCATTTCCAAATCAATATCCTAGGTATGTCACACTATAAAATTACATCAACGAACATCGACAGTTAGATCATTAAATCGATTTAATAATATTTAATTAATATATTTAATAAATATAAATTAATTAATAGGGATATCTTAATAAGCTAAATTGAAATTTACTAATAATAATAAGTAAAAATATTCTAGTTAAAGTTTAAGTTAAGCCAGATGCGTCCCAACAATTATTTATTAATTTAATTTTTTTAAATTGTTGTAACTACTACATTCCAGAACATCATTTTACATTTTAGAATAAAAATAAATAAATATCTTTTCTAGACAATGAAAGGTAAAGTTGAAATCACGAATGTTGTCGTTCACGTCATCAATTTATGCACTTATCAACGATATGCGATTTGCAGATACAAAGCACATAGGATGTGAAAAACAGAAAGTCATGTTGTAATGATTCGTATTACAAATTAATATTCGAGTGAATATTACAAGCGTTAGTCGTAGCCGCAAACAATGTTGAGCATTCTGTCAGTTCTCTGCCAATTCAGTAGCCTGCGGTGGATAAAAGACTGAATGCAGTAGCCAGAGACATGGTGGTGAAATTTAATGTGTGCTTTAATCAATAAAAACGTAACGGATCTGTCCGTTTACCTTTGCAAGAAATCCACGAGGTGAATTGTAAAATTAAATCCAGCAACGGATGTTAAAATTCATTGTATCGCATGCTATTATTGTCCAGATATTTTTATCATAAAATACTTGTCTTTCGCATACGTTGATATGCCCATGCGTGTCATTCTGTGCGACCTTGATATGATTTAATTCGGAAATTAAAGGATGATGACATGAAGAACAACATCCATGATTTGAACTGTATTTAGGACAAATTTACTTATAGAGACTCAAATCGATTTTATTGTATTTAAGCACTGAATTTACAATGCTTTGGTAGTTAGACATTGATATAGATATCATATTGTAAATCCTACCCAACAAAATTCTGTTAAATAGAATTAAAATTTAACTACCAAACAACACTTAATTATGGAATTAAGGTTTTAAAAATTTTATTTTAAGAATCTCAAGATATCAACTAATTAACTAAAAATTAAAGTTCAAGTTACAGTCTATTTATGGCATTTAATTAGCTTCTATTCACAAGACATCACTTATGGTTATTTTGTAAAGATGTTCGTGGTTTTTGTGTATTAAGTTTTCATCGTTTTCTTTATCAAATTTCAATCTCTTTATTTTCAGACATGGTTATCTCAAATAAACTATTACATAATCCACAATCTGACTTGGTACCAAAACTAAAGCTAATACAAGCACAATTAATTTGTAGTCTAAATTAACTTAAGAGTAGGTGTATTATGTCTTGTACCGATTCATAAATACTTAACAACAACTTGAGCATTTAAATACTTTGTCTATTTGTTTCAACTAAATGTCGTAAATGGACAGTACCTTTAATGCTGCCTTTGCGAGGGCACAGCCACTGTATATCTGTTATTTTTCTAAAATTTTGTACAATGATATCAATTGTAGAATGACTACAATGTATTAAATTCAAGCAACATATCTTGTAATTTGCTAATATTTCTTCATCAAGAGATTTTTCATTTAATAGTGATAGTGAATACGTGCAAAAATTATCTTTGGAGTTTGAACTGTTATAGGGACCTCATTATTACTCAAGATGTTTATATAATATGTCTTATTATATCTCACATATACTTATATATCAACATTTAAAAGACGGATTTGTTTAAGATTGTGTTTTATGTCTTAAAAGAAAGTTAAATATTACATTATTGGCAGTAAATGAACATGAAACAAACTCCAAAATGCACTTATATTACCATAAAAAACCATCACAGAGTACAACAAATTCGTGCAGTAAAAACGACAAAATGCAATTTTATCCGTATAATTTCTCCAAAATTGTAGCGGGTGCATCTGCCTGATAGCGAGAAATTTGCCTTAACAGGGCAAATTTTTTCATTCGACCCTTTGATGACTCCATATCATATAGGGTACAAAGATTTAACAGCAAAGATTCGTGTAGTGCGTGAACAGGATTCGTCGCAATAGCTGACTCTAAGACTGCTATGGCCTCTTTCAAATGTCCACCATATAGAAGACAGACACCCATATTATTTAAAATCTAAGAGTAAAAATATGTCAATTTTTAAATTATAACAGCTATTGCATTAAAAATTTCTTAGTAAGTGTTAAAACTATAAAAATAATAATAAGAGAGCGGCTTTCAGGTTATCATTGTAAAGCGGGACTTACGGATATGGATATAAAGAATTTGTAAATATTTTCTTTTCAATGTATAAAATAAGATCACTTTATCTTTTCTGAAATTTTGAAATCAGCACCTATTGTTGCATGTAAAGATATGCTGTATCATTATGAAAAGACCAAAATATTTCCTACTACTAATATCCAGCAGACCGGTATCATTGCGATAATGTGTCTTATTTCACAGCTCACTGTGGTTAACAAGTTGCAGGAGTTAGTACTCTAAGTATTCATTATGCTCATGATAGATATGTATCATTGATTATTAAAAATATCTAAACTTTTCTTCCAAACATACTGTTATGTGCTGCCCTCTAACAATGAGGAGAGTGTAATTACTGCCTGGCTAGTAGGGTGGTGCCATCTGTGAGCCAACTGGCGAACCGCCATTTGGTAGTGCCTAAGAAAACTGTAGATGGAGGATTCCAGTACATTCTGGAAAGTTCTACAATGAGATTCTAGACATTCCAAGTGTGTATATAAAGAGGTGAATCCAACAGATGGGGGACAGTTCAGTGAAGTATACAGTACAGTTCTAGTATACAGACAGAGTTTTTAGTTTAGATAAGAGTTGACAAGTGATTTAAAAGTAAAGTACAGTTGTGATTTAAAAGTAGTGAATTTATATTAGATTAAAGTTATTATTAGTTGTGTGAGTTATAAGGATTAACTATTGTAATTTTAATGATTAATAAAATAGTGATTAGTGGAGATTCTTGTTGCAAGTTATTTGAACCTTCAGAGTGTTTACTGAAGACTGTAAACGCGTAACAATACAGTACTCTCGCGGATCAAAGATTTTTCGTTAATTGCTGTTAACGATGTAGAACTTTTCTGCATTAGATGTAAATATCAGTACTATGGAAACATAAGCCATTGTAACACATATGCCACGGAACGATTATAAAAAACGTTTAAAACAGTTTTAATCATTTCCACCAGATGATGTCAACATAGTTGGTGAAATGTATGTTGAGTGGAGTATACACTTTTTCTTGCCACACTTTAATACTATTATTATATAAAAAGATTTTTAATTCCTTAATATTATTTACAACTTTATCCTTAATATTGTTGTGCTACTACTTTATGTCAAAATTATTATTATGAATACCTAGTTTAATCACAAACGCTGACATCTGTTTTTAATATACCGGGCGTCCCCTAATAGGGTTACCTATACCACAAATAGCAGTAAATCTTAATTATTGGACTTTATAAACAATTTTGCTTGTCAAAAAATACTGTTTGTGTTAAGAATTTGTTTTTGTATGAGGTACTCAAAAATTACAAAAAAATTATTTTACCTAAAAGTAATCTACCTAAAGATGATGCTAGTTTTCACCTCAATAGTAGATAGTCCGAAAACATCGTTGAGGAAAAGATCTGAACAAATTTATATAAGCAAATTTGAAATTCATAGTTTTAAAAGAAAATAAATAAGGCTTACAAACTTAAAAAAAAATGCATACTTTGGAAGAAGGTGATGTTGCATGTTATTGACTTTTGTTTGGATATTGGGGAAAGTATTGTGACAGACTGACAGTTTTACATAAATATTATTCTTTTTAGACAAGTTTACGTTTAACACTAATGTATAGTATCATCGCATAATTCTCGCTATGGGGCGCCAGACAATCCAAATTTTACAGTAACTACAAGTAGTCAAAAATTTAAAAAGTAAATATATGATGCACAACTACAAAAAGTTGAATTACTGATTCATACTCTTTGGGGAAAATCGTAATCAAAATTCATACATAGAAATATTGAATACTTACTTTTGGTTGGAGACAAAAATTTAGAATACAGACACAAGGCCTATTTTCAAGAAGATGAATGCCCCATGCATTCATCACTGCAGGTTAAAAATTCGCTCAGAAATTTCCTCAGAAAAGGGTAGGCAGTTTTAGCTCCATTCACTGGCCGACTCGACGCCCTGATCTCACAACATGCGATTACTTTCTTTGAGAATTTTTAAAAGAAAAAGTTTATAAATATTATTTAGCTCATGATGCTGAAATTGAGAGAAGCTATCAAGAAAGTAAATCATGAGATGAATCATTTTGCTTACAATAAAAGACGCTTACAAAAGTGTGTGAAAATTAATGGATTTCATGTTGAATAAAAACCTAGTTAATTGAAATATTTAGTTACTAATTAAAACACTTTGTATTTAAACATTTAGGGTTTTTTTTCATATTAGTATTGTAAAAGTAACTACTCAAGTAAAATCACTTTAATAATTCATGTCTCCTTTAATAATGATACGTTTCACAATGGAAATGCTTCTTTATTTTAACAAAAGTCAATTATCATATTTTTAAAGTACTGTTGGCGGCACTGTACAATGAAATTATAAAAATTAGTAAGGTTATGGTGCTTCTTGACAGCACACTTAAAAATAGTCTTAGAGTCATGTAAGAAAGCTGAACAGACATAGCTTGGATGTTTAACTGAAAATATTCTTCTCGATTTCGATATATTTCACCATCCCACAACAAAGTTGCCATAGACTGGTTCCCATGTAAATAATGTTGAATAAAATTAGAGTGGTTTCACAGTAAAAGCTAAAATACCCACCGTGCCACTTTTTCCAAGCTCCCTTGCATATTTATTTTAGCCAATGGATTAGTAGGTATCGCATTCCAGAATGATTTTGTGGCAAAAACAGCGATATCTTCCAAGTCGCTATTTTCCAAGCCCATTGCACATAATAAATTGAAATTTTGCCGAAACAGATAACATGCAATTTTAAAGTGATCATATCTTAGTTTTTACACAAGTATGATGTCGAAATAGAAAGGGGAAAAAAATTATGCTCTAGGAGCATAAATAAGAAGGGGTATTTTTGACAATTATTTGAAATATTTTTATAACATAATATAAATTTTAATTATGCTATATATCTATTAGAAATCAATGTTTTCTTTGTTAAATTTCGGTCACACCCATTTGAAGGTATCCTAAATTGCTAACACTTTTTTTTGGATTTTGGGCCTTAAAAAAAATCTAAGTAGGCATTGCGATTGTAAATTTCATTCTTAAATTTTGCACCACAGTAGAAAAAGAAGACTATATCATTAAAAAAAAATCGTTTAAATCGACCAACATATAAAAATTTTAGAGTGGGCACCTCTCTAAAATTTCAAATGGGTTCCTACGTATAGAGGTACCTATTTCTTTTGGAATACATTTATTAGAAATTACATAACACTCCTACCAACAATAACAAAAACAGCCATTATTTCACAGAGTACAATCTGCAACTTGTAAACAAATCTAGTTAAGTATAACAAAAACTAGTTAAAACTCATTTGTTGATTTTTGCATTTAAGGCATAGTTTTTTACAAAAATCCATTTAAAATATAGCCTCTTACACCTAACAATGAGAGTGATATATTTTCCGTAACATTTCCTACATAATAACATGTTTTTAACATTTATTTTAATGTTAATTAGCCTATTCTTTCCTATTATTTGGGTTTTCTACCACAGGTATTATTGTCCTCTTCAAAAATAAATCACCGAATCTACAAAATAATAGAATTATTGGACAAAAGCCTTTGCGCCTGTGACGTTTACGCCAAAGGAATAGTCAGAGGTTATGTTTTGCAAATAATATAAATCGGAATAAACACAGAAATAATGTATTTTGCTGACGTTTCGGAAAGTAATCTCTTTCCGTTTTCAAAGCTTTTTTTGGAAGAACTCTTATTTTGCTGTGTATGTCAAATACACAGCTTTAAGATTCTGTTTATGTTATTTCCATAGATACTTACTACTTACACAGAACATAGAACTGATGATATTTTCTTTTAGATAATGTTGAGTTTGTTAAGTTCTTCTTTTAACATTGGTAGCCAGGTTGTACAAATATCTACAGAACAATTCGATATGCACTTAAACAGAAATAAAAAAACACATAAACAGAAAGCTGTGTATTTGACATACACAGCAAAATAAGAGTTCTTCCAAAAAAGCTTTGAAAACGGAAAGAGATTACTTTCCGAAACGTCAGCAAAATACATTATTTCTGTGTTTATTCCCATTTATATTATTTGCAAAACATAACCTCTGACTATTCCTTTGGCGTAAACGTCATGGGCGCAGAGGCTTTTTCCAATAATTCTATTATTTTGTAGATTCGGTGATTTATTTTTGAAGAGGACAATAATACATGTGGTAGAAAACCCAAATAATAGGAAAGAATATTCGTAGAATGCCACAAATAGCTTTCAGACAATATTGTTAGTTAGCCTGTTTCCGCTACTGAGGCCTAAAACCAATGCATGTAGAAGAGTTATCCCTAACCAGGAATTTTACCGAACCTCTTCTCATTCGAATAGTAGGGATCTTTTACATCCCCTCCGAAGGATGGTATATCCACCACGCGATCCTCGCCTAGCTTCCGCACCTACCGTGATATAAAGCCGCTAGAAGAGGATTTAGAACCCTTTAACTACTATTTAACTTTGAATGCTAGAGAATTCATTAAATACAATAATTATTATAAGATATTGTATTATGAAAATGGCCAGTTCTTCACAATACCCTATCCTGGTTTTGACATAATGATAACCTGAGATCCGTTTTCTAATAATATACTGAACATTATTATAATTACTTTTTTTTTAAACTTACCATAATATTTGATGGCTCTAACGCACTAGCTTGCTGAAATGAAATGTAAGCTTCATCAAATGCACTCTGAGCAACAGAGAGGAGACCTCTATCGACAAGTTCACGAATTCCAGGGGTACCTCCTTTGGCTTCTGCAGCTTCATTAAAGCAAACTTCGGCCCCACTAATGTCACCCAATTGTAAATGCAGTCTTCCAAGAGCCGATAGTAAGGCATGTCTTGGTGCACCATCCCTATAAATTTATTTATAGTAATAAGTGTGAATACCTTTACGCAAATCAAAAGCAACAATCTTATTAAAGAGAACATCCAGTGGATGCCCCTCACAGAAGGTAAAATAATAAATCACATAAGTCTTAGTTTCTTTATCTTTTACAGTGTACCTGAGGAAGAGAAAGATATAATGTAATAGGAGGGTTTATTTTGTATCGCTTTACAAAATGATTGATATCACTGGTGGGATTTTGCTCAAGTCCGGACTTGCATAGTTTCAGAGTTAAGAAAAAGTCTAAGTAGTGAAATGCATGGTTTCATTTAATGAGGGTGGGTACTTGCAAATTTCTTGCCTATGATTTGTTTACAACGGAGACAGATGATTCAAAGCTGCAACTTTCTTTGTTGCACATTTTATTGCGGTCGCGTTAAATGTAATAATTGCATATTACCAAGCATTAGCATTTTGATGGTAATATGCAATTATTACACTTAACGTGCCAGGCTTGTAACTTGTAATTCAGCGCTCGGCGGGGTACATAGCCCGGAGAGTAGCTGTTGGTTGCAGTCTGGTTACGTTCCTTATAGTAAAATAAGGATTTTATAGAGGAGTTTGTGACTAAAAATATTACGATTATTATATTATATTATAAATAAACACATTGGCCATTTACGTGATCGTCCAATTTTGCAAAATTAGAACCCAAATTACGTTGTGCTTGTGGTATCTTTTTATACATACCTAATTTTTTTGTAAAATTTGATAATACTTTTCTCTAGTTCATATACTATTTACCTATGACTTCAGAAAATTAATCACTATTTTAATTTAAGCACCTTATAAAATTTAACACACTGTGTATTAATAGAGAAATCTAGTGAATCACTTATTTTATTCATTTTCTACTTTATTACTAAATATTGCACTATGAATTTATGTTAAAAGTTTGTTTCATATTTAGTTGATTGAAATTAAATTATCATTGATTTAATTTATTACTTGTGTTTCCAGAAAATCAAAGTTGAAAGAAAAAGTATAAACCGTTTTAATACATAACTGTAAATTTGGGACAACTGTCACAAAAACCATTTTATTTTATAACAATTGTTACAGTAAATAACTAAAGTTAAACAATCCAAATATTTAAGACATTGTTTAAATATTTTATAGGACAGTAATGTATACATTTCAGAGTTGGTTATGCAAATAACAAGCACCATGTTATGCAATTGAATCTTCTTGTTATTTTTATTTGAATTAGAGTTCCATCAATTGTCAATATAATCATCATTATTTATTTCAAATTAGAGTTGTAGCAATCGCCAATATAGTCATATAAATTCAGTTGAAAATGAGAGTTTACACATGTAAAATCCCGTAGAAGTAGTGAAAAAGTTGCAGATGACTGTAAACAGAATGAAAACGCTACTCCGCGAAGGTTGCGTTGTATCACCCTTCAATTGAACAAGTGACCAGATATTGTCTGAAAAAATTAACTATCCCACGTTGTAATGGAGGTCAACCGAACAGCCAATTGACCGAGTTATTGCTTCAAACCTTTGTTGGCTCACTATAGGTCGAATTAATCCAATTGCAGTTAAAAATTGTAACATCAAACAACTTTGTGGTTGCAATGTGAAAATCTTCGTATTACATTTTGAAAAGAAAACATTCGGGAACCACCTTTTTGTTTTTATTAAAGTAGTATTTGTGTTTTGTCAGTAAAAATATAAATCAATTTCCTAAATATAAGAATGTCCCTAATTATTGTACATAGTAGGTATTCTTGTATTTTCATTACTTCTCACAAACTATCGTATGGGGTAATGGACCACTAATTACTGTAATTAAGATCAATAATCAACATTTCGAATAAATTCCAGGTATTAATGAGCTTCAATCAATTTAAGGCCATAGCAAGAAACGTATTTCCATATTACAAGAGACATATTATTCTTTATTATGTTATATTTATATACTCAATTTCATTTTTTTATCTGTGAATATATGCTCGTGTATTTTGTATGCAAAATTTTGAACTTCTTTAAGCAATTATAAAAGATCTAATACTTATGACATACAAACACTTATGAAAATTTTTATGGAAATAAATTATTATTATTAATAATAGTAAAAGTTCTTTATTGGTTACGTTAACAACCAAATGGCAATCAACCAAAGTCCTTCAGCTTTATCATCATTATTAATATTAACAAATGTAAAAATAGGCAGACGGACCTTGGTCATTAGTCTATTGAATTATTTATTTATGATTCAATAAAGTGCTTCTATCATTTATTAATATATGGTTCTTGTAACTGTGGAGACTGTTACAAAAAAATTAATAAAGAAATTTATTTATGAATGCCTGTGAAAATCATTCTCTAGAAAAAATTTCAACAAACTTTTAACATTTATCGTTAGTTTTATTTAAAGTAATATATTTACAAAATATTTAGATACTAACCTCTCGCAAAGCTGTCCTAATAAATCCATGGCTAATTCATAATCTTTTAAGGCAAGGGCACAATTGATGATTGAATGCATAACCCTGACCTCTCGTCCATTCCACAAACGCAATGAATCTGTCCGATCGGACTCACTTATTTCCATTGGGTTTCCATCTTCACATAAGCCTTGCTTTAAATTACCTAACATTTGTCGAACAGTAGCCAACATACTGAACAATTTCGTTAGAGATTCTTTCGGTTTACCACAATGCATTGGCAATTCTGCTAGTAATAAACGGAAAGAAAATGATGCTATCGAACCAGGACGACCTCCGTACATTTCAGGGTAAAACTGTAAAAATTTCAAATCTTGAATAGAAGCGATACTGATAATTTCAGGAATACATTAGTCAGATAATTTAAACATTGGGTTGCATCAACCTTTTTAATTTTGATATTATTATTATTATTATTAGCCGTTACTCGAGTCCGAGTATAAAAATGTTACAGTCGATAAATTGTGTACAATAAAAAACAAGTAAAAGGTGTAGTCTATTGTAATTCCCATTCATCTACGGTGCACACGACTATGGCTATAGAGGCCAATTCGGGAAAGCACATGTCGACCGCAGTCAGGACAAACATAGACCTGGTTAGGTCTTGGATTCGGCCTTCTTGCTGCAACATTTCCTTGATAGCTGGCCACAACCCCTCGCCATTCGGTTCTGTCCGCTGCAAGTTGTTCCCATTGCTCGTCTGGAATACCGCAGGATTTTAGATTTTCATGGAGAACGTCTTTGAACCTCTTTCGTTGACCGCCACGCCTTCTTCTACCGCTTAGCAATTCACCATAAAGTGTACATTTAGGAAGGCGGTTATCATGCATACGATGAACGTGACCTGCCCATCTTAGGCGTGCTCTTGAAATAAGCACCTCAATTGGAAGGCTGTTTGATCTCCTGAGTACTTCCACGTTTGATATGTGATGGAACCAACGGATTTTCATCATACTTCTGAGGTGTTTTTGCTGAAAACGTTCTAAGTCTTTTACATGACGACGGTAAGTGACCCAGCTTTCACATCCATATAGCAGTGTTGGAATGACTACTGCTCTGTAGACAGCCATTTTCGTTGACAAAGCAAGGTCGTGGTTATCAAATACTCTCTCTCTAAGTCCCCAGAGTGCTCTAGATGCAGCGTTAATTCTATTGCGAATCTCGCTGTCCATGTTTGCTTTGTCATTAACAATGTTGCCTAAGTAATTGAACTGATCCACCACTTCAAGAGAATTTCCGTTAAGTGTAATGTCTATTTGGTTCACTTGATGAGGAGTTGACATCTTAGTCTTTCCAATGTTGATTTTAAGTCCCAAGGAATCATAGCTCTGGGCATACACATCTAAAAGTTCTTGAAGCTCTTTCGGCGTAGAGGCTAAAAGTGCACATGTGATAAATGTTATGTGGGTGAGTCATCCAGACCTTTCAGGGTGAGGTTGGATGAGCACAAGAACTACATTAGAAAGAATGAAATTCAGAAATCAAAGATTTGTGAACATGCTTGGGAAAACGGACATAGAATAAACTGGGACTCGGCAAAAATTTTAACAAAAGAAACAGATACCAAAAAAAGAAAAATTAAAGAATCAGCAATAATCTTATTAAATGAAGATAAGTGCGTATCGAATTGTTCTGTAGATATTTGTACAACCTGGCTACCAATGTTAAAAGAAGAACTTAACAAACTCAACATTATCTAAAAAATATCATCAGTTCTATGTTCTGTGTAAGTAGTAAGTATCTATGGAAATAACATAAACAGAATCTTAAAGCTGTGTATTTGACATACACAGCAAAATAAGAGTTCTTCAAAAAAATAGCTTTGAAAACGGAAAGAGATTACTTTCCGAAACGTCAGCAAAATACATTATTTTTGTGTTTATTCCGATTTATATTATTTGCAAAACATAACCTCTGACTTTTCCTTTGGCGTAAACGTCACGGGCGCAGAGGCTCTTTTTTCCAATAATTCTATTATTTTGTAGATTCGGTGATTTGTTTTGAAGAGGATAATAGTACATGTGGTAGAAAACCCAAATAATAGGAAAGAATATTCGTAGAATGCCACAAATAACTTTCAGACAATATGCACAGTCATCCGCATACTGGAGATCACAAATGACTCGTGTGCGTGTCTTCGTGAAAGCTCTAAAGCGCCCTATGTTAAAGAGACCGCCATCAAAACGGTATCTGAGACCTATTCCTCTGACTGTCAGTTTGTTGTCAACAATAATTGTTAGAGCAGTGGTAAACAAATTAAAGAGTAGGGGTGCCAGGACACATCCCTGCCTAACTCCAGTGAGGGTTTGGAAAGGTTCGGTTGCCTCATTATTATACATAACCTGGGCGTTGTTGTTTGTATGTAGACTGCGACATACTTCCACAAATTTTCTAGGGATACCTAAGCGGAACATAATTTTCCAGAGCACTTCCCTGTCCACCGAGTCAAACGCCTTGGTTAAATCAATGAAGGCCATGTGAATTTCTCCTTGATGTTCGAGTGCTTTTTCTTGAAGCTGTTTAAGTGTGAAGATTAAATCCGATGTGCCTCGGTTTGGTCTAAAGCCACTCTGTGTTTCAGGAAGTAACTTTTCCATAACAGGTGTTAGCCTATTCGCCATCGCTTTAGTGAGTATCTTCCCTCCAACAGCCAGGAGAGCTATACCCCTGTAATTTCCACAGTCCGCAGCGCTCCCTTTGTTTTTGAAGAGGTTGATTAAAAGTGTATCACGAAACTCCTGCGGAGCTTGACCACTTTCCCACACGACATCAAACAGTTTTTTGAGGTAGGGTATGAGCTCTGACGACACAGCTTTAAAGATCTCAGCTGGGAGTGAGTCGGTGCCGGGAGATTTGTTATTTTTTAGCTGCCCAATGGCGGTTAAGATCTCTTCCGTTGTTAGTGGTTTATCTAAGTCTTCGAAGGTGTCATATTGAGGGATAAGATTTATAATATCGTGATCGGCTTGACTTTGCTGGTTAAGAATGTTAGAGTAGTGTTCTTTCCATCGGGCTCTTATTTCCTGGTCTTCTTTGAGGAGATTTCCATTTAAATCTTTAATAGGGCACATATTTTTCCGACTGGGGCCGTACACTGCTTTTATTCCTTGAAAGAAATTCCTGTAGTCGTGTGAATCGGCGTACCTTTGAATTTCTCTGGCCTTGCTTGCCCACCACTCGTTCTTTATTCTTCTGATTTTGCGTTGCGTTTCATACTTAGATTGGGTAAAAGCTTCTGCTTTTGATGAGTCGTTGGGGTGGTTGATAGCGTTTTGGAAGGCAATATGTTTGCGGTCAAGAAGTTCTTGTATAAAAGCTTCATTATCATTGAACCAGTCCTCCTGTTTTTTACTTGCTGCAGTGCCAAGAATTTCCTCACTCGCACTTTTTAAACTGTCTTTAATTTGTGTCCAGGTAGCAGCGACATCTACAGAATTGGTTTCTTCTAGTGCACTCAAATTCTCTTGAACTTTTTGCTTTAGCTCTTCGACGGTTTGTTGGTCACGTAATTTACTAATACAGAGACGGAGTCTACGTTTTACTTGAGTTCTTCGGTGTTTGGGTCTCATAACAATTTTCATTTTAGAGACAACAGGGCGATGATCGGTCCAACATTCGCTATCAATGCGCGCCTTTGTAATTTGGACGTCCTTGAGATGCTTCCTACGTACGATAACATAGTCCAGTAGATGCCAGTGACCTGATCTGGGGTGACGCCAGGTGCCTTTAAATTTATCCTTTTGTCGGAAAATGGTGGTTGTTATAACTAGATCATGTTCGGCGCATTTAGTTAGGAGTAGTTGACCGTTAGCGTTCATGTTGCCCAAACCGTTCTTGCCTATGATGCCTGGCCAGGTGTCTGCATCTCTCCCTACTCTAGCGTTAAAATCGCCAAGAATAACGAGTCGTTCCGTTTTAGGTATTCTACAGAGGGTTTCTTCCAGCTGTTGATAGAAGCTTTCCTTGGTTTCGTGACTTGCATCCAGAGTGGGAGCGTAGGCGCTTATTAGATTTACCGCGTTGCCATCTGATAGCTCATAGCGTAGCAGCATTAGACGCTCGGATAGGCCTTGTGGTACTTGCGTTAAGTTGGATACAAGTTGATTCCGAACGGCAAATCCTACTCCATGTTGTCTTCTTGAATTGGTGGGAAGACCTTTCCAATAGAAGGTGTAGTACTTTTCTGTGAGAGAGCCTTCTTCCAAAAATCGAGTTTCGCTGAGAGCTGCAACGTCAACATTGAGTCGGTGAAGTTCTCTATCTATTAGAGCAGTCCTTCTTTCAGGCCGATCGGTGCGAGTGCTGTCGTTCAAAGTACGAACATTCCAAGCGCCGTAGATGAAAGAATTAGTTTTGTTGGATTTAACTTTTCGGTGTTTTTTCGACATTCGATGAGGTGTCCCTGTGGGCACCCTCCCCCGGAGATCCGATCGGGAGGGTATTTTACCTCCGGATGATTTTATCCCACTTGAACGCTCCATCATTTTTTAAAAGCCTTAATCGACTGAAAACGAAGCTGCATTTGAAGTATTAGCTGGAGCAGGTATGCAACTGACCAGCTCGGTTGCGGAAGGCGAGTGGTGTGGTCCCATGGCACAGAAGGAGACTGCGACGATGGGGTAACCAAACGATTCCAAAAGCAACCTTTGTGTGCGGTGGGTTATTTTTACCGCACTCTTCGTGAGAAGGTGGATGTGCTCACGGCAGAAGGTAAGGGTTATTCCGCCCTTACTCGGTCGTTAGAGCCTCGTTAGTAAAAACAGGGTGCACCAAGTTCAGATTGAACTCATCGCGAAGGTGAGGTTAACAATTGAGTAGGAGAGGATATTAATATTTAAGATAAATAATTAATATAATCATTACTTGCTATCTGTTACATACATAAATTTTATGATACATTATAATATGAAGAAGAATTGCAGAAGTTATTCACTTTCAAGTGCATCAATGGTAACATATCCAAATCGTAATATTTTTTATTACGGTTTTGTTATTTTAAAGTCATTTACAGTGGAGGATTAAGACACTCGGTGAATCTAGGTACAACTGATTGGACGGCTAGACAAGGCCCCCTAAAATTTTAATGTTTCCTTTTGTGTTTATGACAGAATAAAATAGCTTAATAAAAGTAAATGATAATCCCGTTATACATAAAATATAGACTAGGTAATTAAGATAACTAATTTACACAATAAACATAAATAACAATTTACAAATGAAATTTAAAAAAAACGAACACCTAAGTATAAGATACTAAACTACTGCACAATTGAAGTGGATATTGTCAAAATATGGACCATATTTTGACTGCTATATTTTTGGAACGAGATGTTTAATGTTAATGATGCGTTTTTTTGCGGCCGTTAGCAAAAATCATGTGCTCAAACCCGTTTAAATCTGATGGACGAACTCTGGTGTGCAGATGACAGAAAGAAAGGTATTTGGAAGAAAATATGGTTCCTCAAGAGGCATTTGGTGGTGGCGGAGTCCCGGCGTGGGGAAGAGTAAATACTAATCAACAGATTTGTTCATTTCTTATAAAGACAGGTGTATCTGACGATTAGTCGCACCCTTAGCACAAAACTTTGGCCTCACATTGCAAGGGTAGGAAACGAGGCCATAGATCAACTTCAAATAACGAGAATGGAGTGGTCATCAAAGTCACCAGATTCGAACCCCATTGAACATACATGGTCTCACTTAAAACTAAAAATTGGCTCTCGAGAAAATGCACCACCAAATTTTATAAATAAACTCATCGCAAGTATGCCTCAAAGATGTCATGCGGAGATGACAGAGGAGGACCTAAAGGGTATTAGTTTTTCCAAATATAATTTATTTAGTCACATATTATGGTTATTAATATATGTATATTTTTTTCTTTATATTTAGAATTTAAATAAATATTTCTGTAATTATTGTTTGAAGATATCAAAACAGCAGTGTAATGTCAACTGTATCGCTGCAACACTTACCCTGAATTGCTAAAGTAAAGGCAGCGGCCTGCCAGAGGCAGTGAAGACGGGTCGGGTCAAAAAAAGTCAAACTTATCAAACACGAAGTAGCAAAAAATGGGTATTAATAGTAGAATAATCTACTTAAAATCTAATAAATAAGTTAAAAATTAACACACAATTAGGTATTTACACTAATACCAGATAGCAAAAATAGGCAGTGGTCAGTGAGCTGATATATAAGCAGTCACTACAAATGTAATATAGATTACTATAAGCATGCAAACTTAGCTGGTTCCAGTCACTTAGAACTCAACTGAGAAGAAAAAAAAATCTGCAGACGATGGCGTGCATGCGGTAAGATATATGACAACAGTAGAGTCCCGAGCGCCCAGTAGTAATGGCCCAAATTAGTGAATAAACAAACTATTTAAAAACTTATATCATTTTTTTCTTAAAAGGTAGATTGTACACTAGACGCAACTGCTCTTCGATCATAGAAAAATTTGGCACAATTTGCAATTATCTAATTCCAGCATCATAAATATCCAGTATTGACAGATCTACTTATTTAAACATAAGCATAACTGCAATGACTCCAAACTTTGTAGAACCGAATCTTTTATCAATTAAAATGAAGTGAAATTTATATTTTTAAGACTTATGTTAAACAATGAAATAAATATTTTTCAGTGGCTGCTGCTCCTAAGGGGCACAGAAGAACGTGCCCCCCAAAGCTAATTCAGCTAGCCAGTTAATTTCTATTTATTCTTATCTATTTAAACATTTTCATCAGCATAATAAACCCCAAAACTAATTTCCGACGCTATCGCTATGTTACAACTTGAGTTTGTCAATATCTACTGCACCACATCAGTTGTGTACGGAGACCGCGGCATGTGTCTGCTAGATTTTGTTTACGACGTTGCTATGGCAACGACACGCGCCTTATGCTCTAATGCGGGCACAGTTTAACTTGTGTACACTTCACTTATCGTAGAATCGCATATTTGTTATATGCTTAATCAGCTGATATTTATGTTTGCCTGCGCTGCTTGAATCGCTAGTTTTGTTATTTATTTCGTTTCGTTTAGGCACACATACGACATTTAAAAATGAATTCAGTGTCTTATATTTTAAGCAACAGACCGCTGAGCTACGAGGATAAAGTTAATATAATTGAGCAACATAAGCTGTTCTGTTTTGTTTGCCTTTTAAGCAACAATTTGCAGTCTTCATCGTGGATTTACGAAGGAGTATACGATTTACAACATTTACAGGAAAGAGCAACAAAACATTCGAAGAGTGCAACTCATTTATATAACCCACGGAGTTCCGCAGGGGTCAATCTTAGGACCTCTGTTTTTCCTCATATATATCAATGATATTCCTTCATCCCTCACAGACAGCGCATTAGTACTATACGCTGATGACACAAATTTCACACAATGCGATATTGATATCGATCAGTTGAAGGCTCGCATGAATGTCTCAATCTCCAATGTGGAGGATTGGTTTTCAGCTAACCAATTAGGTTTAAATGTAAATAAGACAGAAAATATGATTTTTTCCTTACGCAGAAATGATAAAATAAATAACACAGAATCCGTTAAATTTTTAGGAGTTTTCTTAGACCCCACTCTAAATTTTGGAAGTCATGCTAATTATATATCTAACAAAATAGCCAAAAGTATATTCTTATTGAAAAATCTAATAAAAACAGTTAGTCAACAAGTTTGCATTATAACCTTTTATGTAGTCATACAGTCAGTCTTAAGTTATGCGATCATAGTGTGGGGACACTCTTCCCATGCAAACAGAGTATTTAAACTGCAAAGACGGGCAGTTCGTATAATAGCAAAAATAGATTACCGTGCAGATGCAAGAGAGGCATATAGAGAGCTCAACATTATGACCCTTCCTTGCAGATATATCTTTGAGTGTATATTATACATAAAAAAGAATAGAGAACTTTATAATACCTCACAGAATATACATAATCATAACACGAGGCACAAAGTTGATCTTAAAATTGAATTCTTGCGGTTAAATAAATCCTGGAATGCAATGTTACATTTGGCCGCAACATTTTTTAACAAATTACCTATAAGTGTAAGATCTTTTGAAGGAAACAACTTCATAAACAAAATGAAAAAATTCTTAATAAAAAAAGCCTACTACTCTTACAACGAATTTTTAAATGACAACTTTACAATTAATGACTTCTAATATAACAATTTTTTTTTCTCTTTTATCTAGTTTTAAATCATGATTTGTATGTGTGTGTATGTATATATATAATTTTAATATTGAAATTTTATTATACCATTTTACTACTCTTTCTATGTATTTGTGTAGTTTTACTGTAACTGACTTATGTAAGAAAATGTATTTTCCTGTACATCAATAAAGGTCTATTATCTATTAATTGTCTACATATAGTTAGATAGTGCATATCTCGAAAATATACGAGCTCATAATAAAAAGGTCAATAAAAAACAGATACTGTAGAAGCTTATAATGCTTTAATAGACAAAGAGAAATTAAGAACTGAATTGAAAGTTATTTATGGCAGGGATGATATGTGCTGCAATGGTGTTTTACCACTTCCGATATATATTAATAAAAATAATTTGGAAGAAGGCTTATCTGAGACGTACAAAATTTTAAGTATTATATGTACAACTATGACGACGTGCAAATGTGAAAGAGGTTTTTCTACGTTAAAAAGAATAAAATATTTTCTAAGGAACACTGGGCAAAGAAGGCTTAATGCACTTTCGATATTATAAATTGAAAAAAATATGATTCAGTTAATTACTGACTTTGACAATAAAGTGATAGACATTTTCGCAACTAGTAAAGAACATAGAATGGATTTTATGTATAAATAAAATGTTTTTGTTTGTGTGTGTATGTGTATGCACTAAATCTTAAAGTGGGAGGACACATTTGCAATTTTCGGCTTATTTTTTATGCAGCACACAATTTTGAGAACAAAGAATATGGTGAATGGTTCTCTGATACGTTAATTTTAATTGCTTATTTAGCTCCTCGGATTTAAATTTTTTTAAATTGTTTCCACGATAAATAATTTGGCAACACTGCTTCAGATAAACCAGACGTTTCCCTGATGATGTATTTTAGTTTAGTCAGAATCGAATTGCAGGATGTACCAATACGCAAAATAATTTGCACAGGCTCAAGGATCAATCAGAAGGCGATACACAGAAACAAACTTATACAAAAAGTCAATTGTTGGGAATTGCAAGCCTCCTACTCCTATATTTCAAAATTTTTTTATGAATTTTATGACAAAAAATTGAGTTTTACCTACAAAATGAACTAGAAGCTACATTTTACTAATAGTTTTTTATTGAAAATGAAAATATGTTATACTTTGTATTTAGGTAGTAAGTATCTATTGTACATTGACAAAAAAACTTTAATAACAACCAATTATTCTACATATTAAACATTTAATACATATAAACTCTTTTTTAAAATTTTTATTCTGACAAGGTAATAGAGTCCAAGTGGCGACTGTGGGCTTACCCTACATGATAATATGTCAGTACGAAACCAATTTAAATCGATAATAGAGTATTCACATAAATCCCCTAGTGTGCCAAAGTTTGTATGACCGGAATTGTGAATAATGAACTACTTCCCTTCGGCAATTATATCTTGAGCAATGTTTAGCCAAGCTTTTTTTGTTATAATCAAGTTGTTGATCCCATCTAGGTCTTCATTGAATTTTCTTTTTTTCTGTTCAACTTCTTTTCTCTCCTTTTCTTCCCTTCAATTCAATTTATTTCCTTCCAATAATTTTTCCACCTCCAAAAATTGCACATATTTTTGCTTAGAAGTGGCTACTATTTGTAAAAGTTTTGATGATATTGGAAATTTTGAAATTGAATTATATCCTTTAAGTACATCCTTAATCATTCTAATAGCAATTATTGTAGATTCCTTTAGCGATGTACTACTATCAAGGGCGAATTTATTTACACTGAAACCGCGTTCAGCATTTGCGTTGCCATGACACTTATGGTCAAACAAATCAAGGTCATGGGGCAAAGTTGCTTGTATTTACATTTGCCCTCAATATCCTTTATTGTCAGAACTTTATTCCAGTAGTCATGTTGTCCAATGTGTTTTTCAGACCCATCACTATTTTGTTCAGTACAATACCACGACTCATCTATGGTATTATCGCCACTGAAGTCTTGTTTTATCTCCTAAAGACTCTGAACTAATTTCTTCACGTTTCAAAACATTACACTATGATTGAAGTTCTAGCGGAATTTTTCAACAGTAACTTGTTTATTAGCAGGACCAATAAGTACTTATTTTAAAATGGTGCCAAATTTTAAATGTTCTGAATTGCATTAAATTTTAGGATATTTTGCGTATTTTTGGACAAGTCTGACCACTGGAATTGTAAATTCGCCTGGATTTTCCCCGTGATCAAACATCATCTGTGTCCACTATATATAACCTCTTTTTGACAAATTAATACTAAGTATTAGATTAAAAATATAAAAGATTGATTTCTTCATCTATAAATATGGAGAGAAAACTTAAAAATATGTTTACCTGATAAAATAAATCTGGTTTATCGAGTTGACCGAATGGCTCCGACTCTGCATTGGCGATATTAAAGGCCTTTGTTTTAACAAGAAGGGCTATACGTGTAAACCAAAGTTGTAGAGAATGGGGAGAATGTTTACTGGGATGACCTGCTCTTCCTCTACCTTGACCATATATTGTAAGGAGTCTGGCAGTTAAGTTGATGGCTGCCCGATAAGCTCCAGCCTGTACGAGCTCTCTAAGGCCTCTTTCGTCTTGAGTTACATCACTTGCACTTAAAATTCTCCGCTGCGCAGCCTCAGCCTCACCAAGACACATAGATACGGCCTCTCCTACTGCATCTCCCTAAAAATAAGATTTGGTTTTTACAAGACCAATATTAAGAGAATGGATCACTATGAGTCAGTGAAAAGGAAAAAAAAAGGTAAAAAGTTTACTAGTATTAGATGTCTTTAAATTGCACAATATTTAGAATATTGATTGTCTAACTCTCTTAAATATTATCATGAGATTTTACTTAAAACAATTTTCAAAAATATACTTATATAATAACGTCAGACGCATACAAATAATAAATCTTCTATATAACATAGGATTTTCGTGTTCTTACAATGATGTAAGAAGTATGACAACAGTTTTGGCTAATTTATATCCCATATAGACTAGAACCAATTAACGAAAATAAAGTAAATTATATACATTCCAGTATTAGCAATCAAGTGTGATTTTCATTCGGTTAACAATTGCACATGTATTGCGATAGGAATAATAATTATAACAGTACTACGAATTTTGTTTTCTGTGAAAACGAACGACCAATGCGGAAAATTCAACTTACGTGGCCTATCAACAGTATAGAGGTAAGTAATAATAATATAATACATGCAATCTTGCAAAAATATTATTGCATACTCCGCCACGCAACAGGCAGGTTGTTCATACAGTGCGACTCCGAGCTCGAGCAAATGACTATGAAATGAGGCATATTAAAAATTCGATTGCTTGAAAACTATGAGACCTAGCAATATTATTTATAAATTTATGAGGAGTTACTGTGTGTAATATGATGTATAGAAATGGAAAGTACTTATAAAAAAATATAAAAACTTCAAATTAGGCAATGAACTATTTCAAATATGAATCAAGCTAATACAGAATTTTTCCGACGAATTTAACCCTCAGCTCTCAGGAATAATAATTAAATAATTACTGAACAATACGGTATAATGTTATAGTTATAAAAAAAAAAATAGAAAACAAATATGCACACCAAAATATTAAAAGATGATGGGGTAGTGTCGTGAGCAGAAAAAATAGGACAACTTTTTTTTTTCTAATGTAAATCTGTCTCTATTTGAATATGTAATGAGTAGCCGAAATAAAACAGATATCACTTTTAATTTATTTTTTATTTTAATGCTGTAGTTATTGCTATACAGTAAATGATGGATGGTTAATGAGACAAATTGCACTATAACATTAACAAAAATTTGGTGTAACATTTTAAGAAAGTGGAGAATAAACGGTACGATTACGATTTTAAGTAAATATTTTAAACTGCAATAGTAAGTAAAGTTCTAAAAGTGTACTATTCAACCGACCACTCAACCAAGCACGACAACGTAATTCAACAGAGCAAAGTATGTGGGGTAAATAAATGCAACCAATGCTTGCTTATGAAGTCCTAGGTTTGAGCCTCAACTACTAGCAATATCAGTAGGGTTGTGTACCTATGTGTTTAAGTGTAAATTCCTTCCACAAAAGTCCTGCTTCTTGCATTTGAGGGTAGTCATATTTCTATTGCTGTTTTTTATATTTAAAATGATCTCTTATAACTTATAACATACCAGTTCCTCTTCTAACAAAACTCCAGGCATTGTAAGCAGTTCTCGATCAGGAAAATAAGTCCCAGGAGTGGCAGTTGCGTTAGCTATTAAGCACTGTCTCGTTTTCTCGCTAGGAATCCAAGCATCCCTTCGTCTGTCAGCTTCACTGCCTACCGCAACTCTAGCACTATACCCATCATCATTACTTGTAGATATTCCTAAATCTGAAATAATACCATTGGTTCCTGTGTTATGGCTGTTACCAATTAAGTCGAAGAATGCAGCAGTTGGATCTTTAGGCTGTGGTGGTGTTTCCGCGAAAATTCTACATACTTCGGGTTCATTTCTATTAGCACTTTTTTGATTGTCGTTGAGTTTCAAATTACTTATTTTATTCGAGGTCTCTGTGAGTTCTTGAGTGAAGTCTAATTGGTCCTGTTTATTTTCAGATGAGCCAAAATACGAACTAAGTGAAGGTACTGTGCTTTCAGACATATTGTATACCATATCATAAATAACAACTTTTCTTATTTCTATGTATAATCAATGTTTGTATTAAAAACCAAAAATATTGTAGCTATTGACCCTTTTGACACTGACACTACTGACAGTAGGTGTTAGTTCATGGTCACTGGTGGTTGTCAAAAGTATCTACCCTGGTGATTCAACTTTAGGGGCGAGCTGCGCATAACTTTAGTGTTTGTTCAGTATCACAGATCAGATGATTATGGTTATTGGTTATATTATAGTTCAGTATACTAGTAGATGAACAAGTACTGGATGTACCAAAAAATTTTACGCCATAGAGAAATAAAATATGGTTGTATAATTTTATGTCTCTACATTTTCTGCTTAATAGAGCTTTAACCTCTGTGATCGAGCAGTGATATGTCGTTTGCAATTAATAAGGAACCTGGGAATTCTTGGATATGTTTCACTTGGTACTAAAAAGTAAATATATAAAATAAAATGTAAGAAGTACAAATATAAATAGTGATGGATGACACTACCAGACCATCTCAGCGTTTTTCAAGGCAGTTATTTGGAGGGAAAACAAATAACACAACCTCACCATCTCACTGCAGCTAAAACAAATCAATGATCCTAATGTCAAAACATTCAGTTGTGGTTTGTGATATATATTTGACACCGTGAGGAATGGGAAACATTCTTTTTAATTTTATCCGCCAGAGTACACCTGCTCTACTCGGTTGGTTCTCCATCAATGTCAATACGAAAAAATATATCTTTCAATAAACAGAGTTAATTAGGATGTAAATGAAAACTTGTTGCTGTGTACCAAAGTGCTCTGACACAGGAGGACATTTATTTCCTAAAAATTAACGTTTCCGATAACTATGATAAATCTGGCGTTTTAAAATTGTAATCTTTATATCTTTATCTTCGAGTGTACTAACTAGAATATTGTCATAATTGGTTAATCTTTAGAACAAAAGAAGATTTATAAACAAAAAATTCGACAAGTTCATAAATGTAATTATATAACTTTCATCCTTTCAACCAAATCAGCTTTTTTTCCATGAACTCTATACCACACCACACTTTACTTCAGCTCCGCTTTTAAACGATTTAATTAATAGCCAACTACCGTAATCCTTTTCATCAATTTCGCTCATACGAATAAGAGATTGGGAAACTCGGAAATCGAGAAATTTAAAAAAGGTCATATATATGATAAAAGCTGAGAATGACATTAAACCGAGTACGCATGGCGCCATTTATTGGATATATTAGAAACTGATGGCTTGGATTGTTCCCATTGAAGTGAGGTTATGTCTTATTTGTTTCCCTGCAAAAAACGACGACCTTTAAAAGTATGATAACACGAGCAGATGCCCTATTGAATGAAATTAATTATCACATAGATACCGGAAGTTGCTATCGAGTAAACTGTTATAATAGGTGTTTTCTTTCTACCAACAAACTGAGCTGAACTTAAGGAATCTAGCTTAGTTGGCCGTTCTATTTGATCTTTTTATCTTAGGTTAGCTCAGTTAAATACCTCCCCCTTACCTACGGCCAAGTCAACCGTATGTCCTCCTAAATTTTTGGAATTTGTCTTAGGGCCGGTTTATCAATGCAAAGTTAATTCGTAACCAAAGGATAACTGTCAAACAAAACAATAGATACCCATTATTGTTTCATTTGGCATTTATCCTATAGTTAACTATTAACCATATATCGATAAACCGGCCCTTAGTTAATTTCAAAGGTGACAATTGGGAAATAATCTGAAAAAGTCATCAATCTTATCAATGCTCATGCGCTAAATTTCTGGTCAATTTTCATGCAATCAACGCAAGGTTAACTAGTAACCAAAGGATAATAACTGTCAAACAAAACAATAGATAGGTAGTTATTGTTTCGTTTGACATTTATCCTATAGTTAAGTGTTAATCCTGCATTGATAAACCGGTCCTTAGTTTAGGTAAGAATAACTTACCTAAAAGTTAGCTATAGGTTTATCTAGAAAGAAAAAGAAAATACCTAATATAGCTACATACATATTTTATTAATCTTTCCTGTGTTGTAAATAGTTAAGAACTAGGTACAGACAGTTATTGGATATTTTTAAAATAATTGCGCTATATGGTTATTTATTACACTATAATATCTGAAAACAGTATTATTTGTTTGTTGTTTGTTTATGATTCTTTTCTGAGAAAGCCAAATAGGTACCTATATGGTTTTAGGTTCTAAAGCAAATTGCATAAAATATTTGTTTTAAAAGACGAGGGTGCCGAATATAATAATTATTATTCTTATAGAAATCACTGATTTATATATACGCACACTGGTTAACGCATAGGCTCTCTCCGCCGTACTTGCAGCGGCGAAGCCATGTTGATCCGTGCTGTTGGTAGCACACGTAATAAATATACATAAATATATACCTATCTATCACTTCACCACTTTTAATCATAATATATTAGGTAATAAGTCTGCAAGACCGTATTCCGTGCATAATAAACGATTTTTAAAACATTAGGGTATGTATTGCCTTAAAAAGTAAGTTACGCGCGCCTATGGATGGCACGTGTCGAGGTCGATTTACGAAGGAACACCGCGCTTTTGTTTTTCATATCGTTTCAAACTAGAATTGGATAAACTATACCTACTTAGAATTTTCTGAGCAATCTAAATTTTGAAAAACATAGGGTGGTCCATTAAAAATAAAGATTATCCCGGTTTATATCGTTTCCTGCTAAACCGGAAATACAAATCAGATTTTAGAATAATCAAAATGCGCATCTGAATAAATGATACACAAGTCCCAAAATTTGAAATTGATGTATTTTTTTACAAGAAAATTATAGACTGATGACTAATATAGTTTCGTAAACACCCAATATTTACCTAATATGTGTCTTTTTATTAAGTTGAAGGTATATTTTATAACAAATTATAGGTACATAAATGTATCATAATATATAGGTGGATATATATAGATTACAGTATGAATATGAGTAAATGCCCGTACAAAACAAAAATAAAGAGAACCTTTGAGCTTTGTATATAGTACAAGTACATAGAAAAATTATTATTAACTACTATGCATATCTATTGTTCGTTTATCTTTCAAGCTTTTGATAAAGAAAAAGTTGTTAGAATATATTTTATACTATCTGCTCTTATCTACTCGATCTATTTGTAATAAATATTGTTTCCTTTTAGTTCAAACATGGGTGAAAATGTATAACCTTTCAATGTTTTTATCACACCATAATGTTTTGGGTGTGCTGCAGAAAATCAACTGAGGAATGTACTGTCGAAAATAAAAGTAATAATTCAAGAGAAAGTACACAAAATGGTAAATAAACTTCATAATGTAATTTATTCTGTAGAAAGAAATAATTTTCTTTTTGTTCCAGCATCTCAGACTACATCAAATAATACTATGCACACAATTTCGAATGGTCCAGAATCCTTGAATAAAAAACGAGATCGTACTGCTTCTACATCGAGTATGAAAAGTGTACAATCCTTTTACAGTGTAAAATCTACATCAGGTGATGGTGAAGACTTCTATAGTATTTGTAGTGCCGATTCTTTCAGAAGTACATAATATAGTGCGATAAACCAGTGACCTAAATATTTTTGTGTCTTATTATATTTTATATTTGCGAAAAAAGTTTGAAACTAATGAAAATAAAAAAATGTGGGTTCACTCGATGTAATTTTACGTAAAATTATAGAATAAAAATAATGTATACATAGGATACATGGTGTATTTGTGGCTGTGTTACTAATTTTGAAGCGGGATTATTTTTCAAAAATTAAACCTAAAATATCACAGAACAATGTCTTAAAAAGTTGCTTTAATAATAACCATTCCCCTTTACGTACTGATTCTACAATTAATTTGCATGTAACAATAGTAAGAAAACATGGTATAAACATGAGTCCGGTAATATATACTGGGAGAGGGATCCTAACGCTCCTTTCACACTGGGCAACTTAGCTGCGCGATTTAGGCCGAGCGCAAACACAGCCACTTGTGGTCGCCACCTGTGGCCGCCACACGCTGAATACTGCATTTTGTGTGCCCCAGCCTGTGGCTCGGACCGGCCACTATGAACGCTGTGTGTGCGCTGAACCCATAGCAAATGTACACAAAATGCAGTCTGCAGCGTGTGGCGACCACAAAGTGGCTGTGTTTGCTCTCGCCCTTAACCTTTACACATTAATAAGCGATTTAGCAGCGCGATCGAGCGTGAAGCAGCAAGTAGCCGCGACGACTCACGCCGGCTCGTGTCTATATATTAGAGTCGCGCGATTTAGTCGCATATCCTTTATTCACTCAGCTACGCTACTAAGTTGCGCTGCTAAGTCGCTTAGTGTGAAATGAGCGTTAGTAGCGCGGCTGAGTGAAATGATATGCTGTAAGCTCGATCGCGCTCCTAAATCACTTAATGTGTAAAGGTATAGCCATTTTCCACACTGGGTGACTTAGCCGCGTGATTTAGTAGTGCGGCTGAGTCGTGCACACGTGACGTGATGTCCCTATACCTTGCACATTAGGCGATTTAGCAGCGCAATGGAGCGTTCAACCGCAGGTAGCCGCGAAGACTCACCCGGGTCGTGTCTTTAGCTTAGAGCCGCGCGACTTAGTCGCATATCCTTTCATTCAACCGCACTACTAAATCGCGCGGCTAAATCGCCCAGTGTGAAAGGAGCGAAACCCATATACGGCAAGAGTATAAGTTATTTTTTTTAAATGCTTGCATAAATTTTTTTTCACAATATTAAAATATTTTGCGAAACGTTTTAAAAATATGATGCCCTCAGAGGTACCGGAAATATTTCTACATTTTTAAAATATTACTTAAGTTTAATGTAGGGAAAAACCTAATACATGAAAATTCTGAGAGTTGGACGTCTGTATTAGTCTGTGGCGAAACAACCGTGTACAGCTGGTGCTCTCTGGCGGATAAAATAAAAGAGAATGTTCCCATTCAATGTATATTTCAGTTAAATTTTTGCGCGGCTTCGTTTAATCATATGGAAATGTTTTCAACTTACTTAATTTTACATAATAATGTGTAACACTGGCCAGCACATTTATATATATAGACGTATACAGGATCGATATAATACAGGGGATTGAGATGGATATAGAGGTATACATGCCAAATGGCGACGTGGAAACATTACTATAATATTGACTGTTGCTTGCTTGAACCAAACTTAAAGCTTATGGAAGACTCAAAATATACTTGCACAGGCAGAGCATTATTGTAAACATGCATTAAATAGCTCCAAAAAATAAAGGGGCCTTCATAAGAGCCATTAAAGAAACTTTAAAAAACTAACTTACTTTTCGATCTAATGAAAATATGCATGGGGACGCCTAACATGTCTTACTTCCACAAACGGTTGTTATTTAGGCATTAGCGACATCTCTCTTCAATCAATCCTGCATCTGGTTCTGTGATGCAGAAATACAATGGGGAATAATCCACTCCAGTTCCTAATATATCCAATAGATGGCGCCATATGTACTTGGTTTAATGTCATTCTCAACATATTAACCTTTAAATAGTTTAAATATCCAATTCCGAGAGTTTCCCAATGTCCTATTCGTAGAGGTGAGCGAAATTGATAAAAAGGATTATGGTAGTTGATCATTAAATCGTTTAAAAGCGGAGCTGATATACTTTTTTGTATTGACATTGACGGCGAAACCACAGGGCCGTTATTTTCTAATATAATCGAATATATTCGTACACGATCAACAGTACACGGAATTATTTCGATTGAAGTAGAAAGTCGCATTTCCCTCCTATTTATGTTACTTCATACGAACGAATCACGTTTCGTATGGGTTGACCCCATGCGATGTAATTCGGCCGTAAATATCCGTGTACGTATGTGTTCACACATTTCGAAAATACCTATGAATTATAGGTATTTTCGAGAGTGAATACTTTTTGCACGAAAGTACATAAAATTCGTATACGAAACTGATTCGTATGGATTCGAAAATAGCGCCCCAGACCAATACAGATGTCCATGTCGGAACGCTTTGAAGTTATTTTTACAGATATTTTGTCTTTATTTAATGCGCCAAGTGTTATGACGTAGTTCTCAGTTTTGATGCCCCTACGTCTGTATTGGTCAATCCAAATATGTTATCAGCGCGATGTAGTAAACAACTTATGCGCGAATGCAGCATAAAAAAACCTAATACATGAAAATTCTGAAAGTTGGACGTCTGTATTAGTCTGTGGCGAAACAACCGTGTACAGGTGGTGCTCTCTGGCGTATAAAATAAAAGAGAATATTCCCATTCAATGTATATTTCAGTTAAATTTTTGCGATCTTGCGGCTTACACTAATGTCTTATTTAAACGCCTTGAAGCATGACGTCATTTTCTAGCGTACTCCTGAAGCCACGCGATACCGCTGCAAGTGCCTTTAAGCTTGACGTCATGACTTATCCGCTCGAATGGCACCGCTTATCGCTTCTAATGCGCAAAAATATAGCTTCCATACATATCTGTTTTCTCTCCCATACTCATACATGATGTAATAATAAGAGTTGCAAAACTTCTACCCAGTAACCCGCGAAATTCAAACGCATCTATGATTATTATTTGCTCACATCAAATATTCGGTAGCTATATTCCTGTAAAACAGCAAGATTTTTAACGAAAGTAGCATATAGTAGATACAGCAACATATTTTGAACAATTTCATATATATATAAAAGTATATGATAAGAAAAATATGCATATAACATAACTTAATTTATAATTTTTGTGAAAAAAACTGGGCAAATTCCAAGACTCGCTTGCAGTTAGTCGCTTTGGAATTTGCCTACTAGTCCAGTAAAATACCACTTTCAGCACTCGTTACGTAAATAACTATAATCTTTGGTATGTACTGCTTTGTATATGAGTCACAGATTACATGGTCACACCTTAGAATAGGTAAGGAAGGAATGCTCTGATTACTCATGTTTACTAATCTTGAAGAATGCTTGCTATACAAGCCGTATATTTCTCAGACGACGGAAGTAGCCATTTTGATCAACCGGTTATTATTCATACTTGCTCAAGGAGGATCTTGCTGTCATTGGCTGCGTTCATCACGGTGAGCGATCAGGACCTCTATTCTGTAATTATGGGGAGAATGAGCATTCATCGTGCGAAGGGAAAGCTCACATCACACGCATCTCACCCGACCGTCCTAGACTGTATTCTGTAATTGCAGTGAATAGGTGGCGAACGTGAAGGGATTCAGCGAGAATAGGCGAATTCACAACCAATTTAGTAGTGAGATAAATAGGGATGAACAGTGGGATAAGTTAAGATTGGGACGATTTTTCATTTTGTTAGTAAGTCTAGGTATAGAGTTAATTCAACATCAAGTTCTTTCAACATATTTTGAGTTTCAGTCAATATAGCATTGAAACATTCCGAAGCAGCTTCCTTTTTATTTTTAAGGGCTGAAAAGATATTATTGCGTTCTCTGTTTAGTCGTTTAAAACCATATGTGTGACACCGGGCGTTTATTTTTTTGCGACCTAAGGAGGGACCATATGGCCCCCATGGCCTCTCCCTGGATCCGCGCTTGTTTCTAAAGAGATTAATAAATTTTGTGTATTTATTTATAGTTGAAATCACGAATGTTGTTCGCGTCATCAATGTATGTAGTTATCAACGACATGCAAATTTTCTATCTTGGTAAATACAAAGCGCATATGGAATACGATTCTCAAATGTCACCACACCGATGTCGTGGACGACAAATACCTTTTGTCTAGTAAAATGAACATTTCATTATTCTCTAATGCCGTAGTAGACAATTCTTAATAGAGATAATGTAGAGTGGGTATAACCCGTTGACAATCAAATGTCGTGATCGACACCTTAGATAAGAAAGGATAATAATTGACGTGCTCTCTCTACTGCGCTAGGGGAGAGGAGTGAAAAGCGTTTCCACATCTGTGTTTGTGTGTTTATGTTTAACTCGGCACAGAGATTTTTTTGGTTTTCGCTGTTTAATTATTTATTATTTTCTACCAAAATAATGAAGCTGCACTGCAAAATCAGAGAAAACCCATGTACCTATATATGAGAACGGCTATCTTGCCGATTCTAACAAAACAATTTTGTGTGAAATTAATTACATTTCAAGATTTGGCTTTTTAGTTTTCTCCATTGTTTCCAATCTTTTTTCGATCATGGTATTGAATTCAGGATCACTGCTATTTCTTCCCAATTTTTTAGCGTCTTTAAATGAAAAATTTGTGGAGAATTTCCCCGAAATTAGAATTGGATATTCTCGACTTTTCAATAAATCTACCATGTTCTTTTGCTGTTGTGAGCAGTAGGACATTTTTTTAAAACCTATATTTGAAAGAATGGAAAGGCCTAACCTCAAGGAAAAAATTAAATATATTCCCCACAGATTTATGTAAGCGTCGGAACTCGGGCACACTCGGAATCGACACAAAAATGTGGTAAAATTATCCGAATGCGATGTTGTCACCTGCTAATCATCGAGAAACAATTGTCTACTAAGATTTGTTGTCGCAGAGCTCTCGAGAATACGTTCCTCACAAGTTACTCGGCATCAGTGACCGACAATTTGTCACAAATGACAATTTTGATCGTCATTTGAGAATCGGGTCCCTGAGCTAAAAAGCAGAAAGTCACGTCACGAAGTTCCACGCGTAACGATGCGTTTTACAAATGAATAATACAGCCGCTAGTCGCAGCCACAACCAGCGTCGAACATACTGTCAGTTCTCTGTTAATTTAGGGGCGTGCTGAAAACCTGCGAGGAGCAAGAAGTTCCAAATTCTACTGTAGCAAAATATGAACCTAGAAAGAAAAATAAAACCGAGGATATGACGGATATGAAGCAAGGAATATGGATGTGAGGGATACAATTTATAATATGTACTCTGAAAGTAAGTCTATAGCATAGTGATTTTGTAGTTTTTGATGTTAGTCTGCCATCCATGCCAATAGCTCAGTTGGTTAAATGGTTAAACCGTTAACCTTTCACCCGACTATCAAGGGGCCCGTTGATATATTTTCTATGAAAATTAGAATGCTGAAGTAGTGTTGCCGCTTGGCAAGAATTTTATAATAATAAAATTGCATACAATTTTACAGAAACACATGTAACTATGAAGACCTTAATGGAGGAACTGGCCACGAAGAAATTAATACGGGTAGGTGTGTCGTCCTTGTGCCGTCTATTGCCGCATATTGAATTTAAATATAAAAAGGATGATAACCGGGAGGGCCTTAATGGAAACAGCTAACATTGCCGCACAGAGGGCGGAGTTTCTACGCAAATATAGACAAAACCAGAACTCTCCCATTAAACGACAAGTTGTCTTTGCGACATGAATATGAATGGTGACATGTTTATGAAATGCGTTAAGAGTAAACTTGTTCCGAATTTAGAGGAGCCATAGTCATGGACAGTGCACCTTACCACAGTGTATTGGCAGAAAAGCAGCCAAAGTTATCTTGAAAAAAAGCAGACATCGTCCAATGGCTGCAAGATAACAATATACTTGTGGACAGTAATAAGTTCGAGGCAGAATTATTAGCGCTAACCAAAACATATGCAAAACCTAATAGATATGTTGTCGATGAATATCTGAGGGAACATGGCCATGAGCTATTGCGACTGCCACCGTATACTGCCAATTTAATGTCATAGAACTAATCTGGGCATAGACGAAAGGATTCTACGACGCGCATATAGGTGGGAAGGATATAGTGATGACAAAGTGCTGGCAATGTGGGAAAAATCTCTAGATATGTACTGTGGAAAGATGGGCCTCTGTGGTCAAACATACAGACTCCTTAATCGACATATGGTTCAAGAGAGAGTATATTCTGAAAATGTCCCACGAATTATTATTATTAACGTTGGGAACGGTAGTAGTTCGGATGACGATTTCATAGAGAGCGATTCTGACTAATTTGTTTTATTTGCAACTTAACAATGTTTGGCGGCCTATTGACTGTTCGCTGCATTTTAGCTATATTAAAAAATAATTCATTTATAATCAGTAATGAACGTTAAACAGCGAATTCTTTTCAGAACACTAAATATGTATTTCAAAATGAAAAGCTTATTGTCCAGATTATTTCAAAAACGAAATTATTATTGAGAGATGTACACACATAATACGTGAAATATAGATGACTTTTTTATAGACTACTGAGAACGTAAAACCATGTAGGTAATTATTTGAAATGTAAAAAAAGAATTAACTGCATATGTTTTCGAAAGTGAAAAGTCATTAAAATTGTGTTATATGTAAAAGAGTATTACACGTTCCTGTAAATAGTATTAAAACAAAAAAATATACTTTATCTTTAGTACAATGTTCCAATAGTCAATAGGGTAATTTATTATTAATAAGGTATTTTATACTCTTTGTTACATTAAATCATGAATATGAAGTATGCTCTACAAATGTATGTATGTTTTTAATTAATTAATAAATTGCTCTCTAAATAAAGCGATACTATTACTAGCAAACAAGATATTGAACGGGGAGCAAACATATTAAAGTTTGTCGTGCTTTTAAACTTTCTCAAAAAAGAAACTCTTTCTCTAACTCTTATTTTTATATATTTGACAAAACCAAACGTAAATAAACACTGTTAAAATTCATTGAATTGCATGCATGTTTATGTCCGTATATTTTCATTACAAAATACTTCCCTTTCGTGTTTATTGATACGCCTATGCGTGACATTCTGTGTGACCTTGAGTTAATTTGGTTCAGAAATTAAAGGATGATGACGTGAACGACAGCATTCGCGATTTCAACTATATATGATACAAACTGAAAATGACATTAAACAACAATTTAAAAGTTAGAGTTTCCCAATCTTTTATTCGTAGAAATGAACCAAATTGATAAAAAGAATGAGGAATAATCTAAGCCAGTTCCTAATATATCCAATAGATGACACCATGCGTACTCGGTTTAATGTCATTCTCAACTTGTATCATATATAACCTTTAAATAGTTTGTCGGAAACGGTCATTTTTAGGAAATAAATGCCCTACTGTGTTTGAGCACCTTGGTCCACAGCAACAAGTTTTCATTTTACATCCTAATATAATTATTAACTTTGTTTATACAAAGACATATTTTTTCGTATTGACATTGACGGACAAACAACCAAGTACAGTTGGTGTACTCTTGAGGATAAAATAAAAGAGAATGTTCCCCATTGCATTCCTTACTTACCTACACAGATCTTACCTATATACCCAGAGTCACGCGTGATGGAGCGCCCAAGTAGCAAGAGGTCACAGAATTAAAGAAGAAGAAGAACCGTGGTACATGTGTCAAGCTGACGTTTTAGTACGATGATATTTCTGTTTAGTAAATGATAAATATTGAGCAAATGATTAAAGGACACGTGTCGAGAAGAAAATAATAAGCGTTGAACACCTTTAATTCCATGAATCAACTGTATTAAAATATTTTTGTTTGTAATATATGTACGTTAAATAGTAAGTAAGAATTGAAACTTTGGTTATGTTTATATAGATAATAATCTTTTATAGGTAATAAAATGTCTGATTTTGGAGACTGGTTCAGAAGTGTGCCCTTTTTTACCCGTTACTGGTTAGCTGGTACTGTTGGGTTTACACTTTTGGGAAGATTTGGATTAATAAATCCCGTGAATTTGGTGTTGTTCTATGAACCTTTAACAAGGTTCCAGATATGGCGGCTTGTTACTGCCGTACTGTATTATCCTCTTACTCCACAGACTGGTTTCCACTACTTGATTAATTTATATTTTTTGTACAATTATTCACGTAGATTAGAAGAGAGTAAGTAAATGTTTAAATATGTTCTACCGATTTCTTGCCATTTACACTGCCAAGGGGTTGATCATTCAAATTGCGCTGGCTCAGGGTGAATTAATTAGTTCCGTATGGAACCTCCTCAAAGACTTGCAAGAAACTTCTTTGCATTGGTTCCATATCCCAAGAGATTCTTGTCCTCAACTCGACTCTTTGCCATATACAAAGTAAGAACAATTTCAACCTGAATATTTTTAAAATAGCCTTTTGAGCAATTTAAAGATATTTATCTCGCACCAGAAAATACCCCTACACTTACTGTTATAGAACAGTAAATATGTAAAAATTTTAAAAAGGAAAACTTGTGTCAGTGGTATGAAGCAAAAGGGTTCAGAAAGAATGACAATTTTAAATAAATTTGTTATAGCATGTTAATATTGTTGAAATAATAATTGTGATTCTTTTCTAGGCTTCCATATAACAATTCCTCTTGCATGCTCATCTGCTGCGTTGTTATTTTGCAAACAAATTTTTAAGAGAAGCACCAATAGATGCACAAGTTGTATCGATACACTAATTCACAAACCGGCCAATTCCACTTTTTACTCAAATTAATTTTAATTTATTTATTTACACTTTAGTATTGATTGTTGAAAGAATCTTTTGACTAGAACACATTAAATTTTAAATATTTTCTCGTGTTGGAGGAAAATGTGTGGAATTTAACTGCCCTCCCACTTTATTTTCCAAAGTACTATTGCGACCAAATTAAAGTAATCGATTTTTTTATCTAGTATGTTTTTTTTTTTCAAAAAAATCTGTTGTAAAGAGGAATTTTTATGTCAGTTATGTCAAAATTAAATTATTTTGACAACAAATCATTGGTGAGTATCACAATGACGTTGACACTAATAAAAATAATAAAATGTATTATGATTGATGCATCACTGGTGACTGGTGAGAACCATATTTACAGCGGGAAAATCTGTCTATTACTTTTTTTTTTGTCGCAATGGGCCTGTTTAGTGGTGACGTCAAGACTAGTTAAATCCGACCGAATGTGTAATCACACACTACAGCGAGACATAAGCGTATACTGCGGTGAAAAGTAACAAATTGAACCTTATGACGCATCAAATTTAAGACTATAAAATTACAGTTCTATATTCTATTGAAATGCGGACTTACACAAAAGATGTAGAATTCATCATATGTGAGTAAAAATCTTTAAACATTCCATACAAATATGAATTTATATGAAGTATGGGACGACTGTTTATTTGATTTAATTTTTGCCTTTATGTGTAATGCACATAAAGTTCACAATAATACATGACAAATTTTCATTGAACGCGCTATTATTCCGTGTACTATAAGTTGCTTACTTTCAGGGCATTTATACGTCATACTAATCTGGTCTATTGTACATATCACCCAAAGTTTTGAAAAAAATTATAATTGCAATAGAACTTTTTGAATTTATCAATGACAAATAAGTCTCATTTGGACATCCCCAATAATTGATGATATTCAAAATTTTTTATTATAATATTTGAGGATCTTTATGTGGTGTCAACCATGTACTGTCGTGAACAGAAAAAAATAGGATTACTTTTTTTTCTAATGTAAATCTGTCTCTATTTGAATATGTATTGAGTAGCCGAAATAAAACAGATATCACTTTTAATTTATTTTTAATTTTAATGCTGTAGTTATTGCTATAGTAAATGATGAATGGTTAATGAGACAAATTGCACTGCGTTATAACATTAACAAAAATTTGGTGTGTAACATTTTAAGAAAGTGGAGAATAAACCGTACGATTAGTAGAAATCCTGGATCAAAGGACAAAGGATATCCTACTTAACAAGAAACTAACTATTAATATTTCGTTATTGCACCATTTCTATTTATAATTTCTATAAGTCTGTTTGGCATAGAGTTAAATAACCTTATACAATAATCATTAGTAATAATATTTTCCCATGCATTACTTACTATTTCCAGTAATTCGTCAGCATTCCGTGGTCTTACATTTCGTTTTTGGATACCTCTTACGAGTAGTCCCTATACTTCTTCCACAGGGTTAAGATCTGGACTATGATTGGACCAGTTAAGAACATTGATGTTGTTATCTTGAAACCAGTTAGTTACGGTATGAGCAGTATGAACGGAACAATTGTCTTGTTGAAATATGCACTCATTATTAGGAAATAATTGTGACAGAAGGGAGCATAATATTGTCTAAAATCCTAATATACGTTTCACTATTAAATCGTTCCTCAATATGCCACAAAACACCAGGACCACGTGCCGATATCCAAGTCCACATATTGACGGAAAATCTACCAGTTTTATTGTTAGATATATATTTCTCATCGAATCGAGTATTCGGAGGGCGGTAAATACGAATATGACCGCTGTGTGTTGACTGGAAAGCTTTTTCGTCTGTAAACGTTATATTGTTCCAAAAATTTACATCATGCGCTAAAAATTCAAGCGCAAATCCTACTCGAGCTTCTTTATGTTCAGCTTTAAGTAAGTATTTCTGTGCTGCTGCATGACAGCGTAGCTCCGATTCTCTTACTCGCCAGCGACCAGTATTACTCGATCCAGGAAAATTCGTTTCTTCAGCAGCCTGAATAACTGAGTAAAATGGATTTTCTACTAAAGCATTTACCAATTGCAAATCTTGTTGTCGAGTTGATATCCTTCGTCTCCCTGATCCAGGATTTCTACTAATCCTACCGTTTATTCTCCACTTTCTTAAAATGTCACACACCGAATTTTTGTCAATATTATAATGCAGTGCAATTTGTCTCATTGACCATCCATCTTCTGCTTTAGCAATAACTCCAGATTTATCTAAATCGCTTATATGAGGCATATTAGTTTTTTGCATACTTGCAATAAATTATGACAACTAACTGACAATGTCACAAAATTTAAAGTTAGATGTACACAACTAGATTTTAGCAAAATACCGTTATAAGACTTGTCCTATTTTTTTTTCTCACGACCGTATGTGTAGAGCCATGTATGACCGAGTTATTAAATTTTGCGGTCAGTTATCAAGTTTTTCATTTCTAGGTACGTATGCTGGTAAACCTGCAGATTACTTTTTTATGTTAATTTTCAACTGGTTATGCTGTGTAATTCTAGGACTGGTTGCAGAAATGCCTGTAAGTATTTACTAAACACACCTATTAGTTAACGGCCATTTTTGTAATGGTATTCTTAAGTCACTATAATATTTTGTCAACTTGTTGAGGTGTTTGATAACGGAAGTGTTTCCTTATTTTACCACAAGTCGATTGTTATATTGTTAAGGTACTAATCCGGAATTGCTGTTGTCAATGGTGGTCGATGGATCTCCTCTATAAATTGAATAATTCGGGCTTCAACGTCCAGGGTTATGCAGATGATCTGGTGGTGACTGTGAGAGGCAGACATGAGGTTATGATCTCAAATCTCATGCAAATTGCCTTAAACATAATATCCAACTGGTGCTCGTCAGAGGGGCTCAGTGTCAATCCGAGCAAAACTGTTATTGTTCCATTCACCAAAAGGAGAAAACTTAATCTTGGAACTCCCATGCTGAATGGAATGGATCCTAAACTTTTCCAGTAAGGACAAGTATCTAGGAGTCATCCTAGATCAGAAACTTACGTGGAACTTATAGGTACCTTACACGATCAATAATATTGTCAATACTTACACTTCAATAATATTGTCAGTACTCCACCAATATTCAGGTCATCCTTTTCTACACCTTACATGATCAGTATTACTGTCTCCATCGATACACCATCAGTCACCATCAATATTGGCCTTACACGTTCATAATACTGTTATGTGCTGCCCTCTAACAGAGAGGAGAGTTGTAATTACTCCCTGACCTGTATGGTGGCGCCATCTATGAGCCAATTGACGAACAATCATCTAGTACATAGTAGAAAACTATGGAGAATTCTAGAATATAGAGTTCTGGAAATTCTAAGTGTGTATATAAAAAGGTGAATCCAGCAGATGGAAACAGTACAGTTTAGTGAAGTATAAGGAACAGTTCAGTTAGGTATCCAGTACAGTTCTGGTTACAGAGACAGTTTGTAGAAGAAGAGTTCAGTTGAGTGAAGTAGGCAATACAGAGTTTTTAGGTTAGATAAAGTTGTCAAGTTTAGGAAGAAAAGTACATAGTGTTTTAAAAGTAGTGAATTCATATTAGATTAAGTTATTATTAGTTGTGTGATTTTTAAGTATTTACTAGTGTAATTTTAGTGATTAAATAAATCAGTGGTTTGTGAAAATTCTTGTTGCAAGTTATTCGAATCCACGGAGTGTTTACTGAAAATTGTAAGCACGTAACAATACTGTCAGTATTTTTAAGTATTGACAATATTATTGATCGTGTAAGGTCCCTATTACATCTAGAAGCTAGTCTGAAGCTGAAATTGATACATTGGTCCTACATATCGGCTGTCAGACCAATGTGACCTACGCATCATGTGTACGGTGGCCAAAAACAAGAAAAAATAGCACAAGGAAAGTTGCAGAAACTGCAACGCCTTGCTTGTTTAGGGACTACAGGAGCTGTACTCATGTCCCACAGCAGCTATGGAGGCAAAGCTTGGACCTATTTCCTTTGCACTTGCATGTGAGGAAGAAAGCAGCACTTAATGCCTTGAGACTGGCACCAGGCACTTAAATTTAAACCAGGCGATCTGGTTGGTCACTTAAGGGTTTTGAAGCTAATCTATTTTGAGTCCATGACCAAACCCACTGACTCAATGCCAATCAAATAGGACTTTGATTGTCCATTTGACCTGCTAATTGAATGCCGTCAGACGAGCAAGATGGAGGCACTGCGATTGGAGTAAGGGATCACTCATCTGGTATACAGATAGATCTAAGATGGCTAAAGGAGTAGGAGTGGGTGTACCAGGGGCTTAAATGTAGGCTATTCAGAGCCCTCAGTAAAACCCTAACCATCTTCCAGGCAGAAATCTATGCTATGAATCTGTGTGCCGAGGAATGCCTAAATAAAGACATTTGAAGGGCAAAGATCAATATACTATCAGATAGGCAGCATTAAAAGCATATACCAATATATCTTCGAGTCTAAAATTGTCTGGGAATGCAGACAATCCCTGAAGCAACTGGCTGACAACAACAAGGTTACCTTGAACTGGGTGCCAGGGCATGAGGGAGTACAAGGTAACGAACTTGTAGATTGTTTTATGGGGTCGTTTGGCTTCGAACAGCCTTACTTCACTTCGACCTAAAAGATGTTTTATGATTTACACTACATCTAGTTGTTGCCCAGGATTCCAAGACTTTTTACAAAGCTTGTGATTTTCCTGGGGGCTAATTTCCCTATGTCTTCAGGCATTAATTCCGCCTGTTCTAGGAATTTTAGCCTAATGCGGACTAACACCTTGCATTCACAAAGTATATGTTCCGCAGTTTCAGTTGCAGTATTGCAATATCTGCATTTGTTGTCTACTGCCTTGCCCATATTATCTCAAGGGGCAGTGGCCAGTTAGAAGGCCTGTGATTAGCCTTAATTCGGACTTTTCAAGTTCGAGAAGCCTTGTGGCATTCTTTGCCGAATAAGTTATAAACTTTTTCTCGTCTTTGGCCTGGAGTATTCCTCCAGTAGGACTTCTGGTCCTTTTCCCATTCTTGGATCCCCTCCGCTATGTGTCCCTTGGCCAGGCCACAGAACGGTTCGGGTCCAATGAATGGTGCTTTAGATCCTTTTTTTGCAAGGCTGTCAGCAAGTTCATTTCCTTGTATTCCCTCATGCCCTGGCACCCACATCAAGGTAACCTTGTTGTTGTTGGCCAGTTGCTTCAGGGATTGTCTACATTCCCAGGCAATTTTAGACTCAAAGGTATAGGACCTTAGAGCTTTTAGTGCTGCCTGGCTATCAGATAATATATAGATCTTTGCCCTTCGGATGCCTTTATTTAGGCATTCCTGGGCACACAGATCTATAGCGTAAATTTCTGCCTGGAAGATGGTTGGGGTGTTACCGAGGGCTTTGGATAGTCTACATTTAGGCCCTGCTAACGAACTTGCTGATGACCTTGCGAAAAAAGGAGCTCAAACACAATTCATTGGACCTGAACCGTTTTATGGCCTGGCCAAGGGACACATAATGGAGGAGATCCAAAAATGGGAAAAGGAACAAAAAAGTCCTACTGGAGGAATACTCCAAGCCAAAGACAAGTGAAAAAGTTTTAATTTATTCGGCAAAAAATGCCACAAGGCTTCTCGAACTTGAAAAGTCTGAAGTAAGGCTGATAACAGGCTTTCTAACTGACCACTGTCCCTTGAGATATCATCTCAAGAATATGGACAAGGCAGTGGACGATAAATGCAGATACTGCAACTGAAATACTTTATGAATGCAAGGTATTTATCTGCACTAGGCTAAAGTACCTGGAACAGGAGGAATTAACACCTGAAGAGATAGGGAAATTGGCCCCCAGGAAAATTACAGGCTTTGCAGAAAGTCTTGGAATCCTGGGCAATAACTAATTGTAGGGTAATTCACAAAAGAAATAAGTGTGAAATAAGGCTACTTAGAGCCAAAGGACCCCTGAAACAATCTACAAGGTACTGTTGACGACATGAAATTATAAGAATAAGTGCGGTTATGGTGCTATTTGACGGCATGTTTCAAAATATTATTATTCATTATGCCATGGAAGAAAGTTGAGTGGAAACATTTTGAATATTTAATAAAAAATATCCTGATTTTGATATATTTATGTTACCTCCTATGACAAAATTGCAGTTGACTGGGTTTGTGGGAGTATTTTCCTACAATAACAATACGCGAACATCAAACAGGTGAACCCGGTGAAAATTTATCTTAGATACACACTAATTCATGCATGATGATAACTTCAATTGGTGACGGTTGAGATTTCAAATCAGCCAATTTGTTGGTATCGACGGTAAATTATTACAGAGTTCATGTTTGATTTTCACGAATATAAAATGCTTAATATGTTCCTTTTACAAATAATATTGAATAAAATTAGTTAGTATGGTTTCTCGGCAAAAACCAAAATACCTGCCAAGTCACTTTTTCAAGCTCCCTTAACCAGTTTTAGCAGATGTGTTGGTAGATATCACATCCCAGAATGGTTTGGAGGAGAAGACACAAACATGCAATTTTAAAATGATCATATCTTAGTTCTTGGGCAAGCTGTCAGGCCGTACAATGTTAAAATTGAAAGGGAAATGTTGGCAATCTTAAAATTTGATGTGGTAGAAGCATTCAATAAAGGGTATTTTTTGATGTTTCGCAAAATCCTAACCTTACTTTCAAATAGAGTGTTTGACGTTTCACCCTTTGAGCATATAAGAGCTCATATGAAGGTTTCACCGCAAAATGGAAGTAATGGCATTCGGGAAATTTAGTAAAAATCGTTTACTGCCGTCCACGAGCATTACTAAAAGTATTTAAAGAATAAATGACAGTATTTATTTAATTCATATTTAATGTTTGAAGAAAAAAATAGCATGTTATATGTGGAGCAAAGTGATTTTTGTGTCTCAGCCGTTCTTGCCTTCCTCGACATTAAAAAATATCATTTTTACTCCATATGGAACAATACACTATTTTTCACGAGGCATATGAACAGTGCGTCTACTAGCGCATTGTACAATAATGTCACATAAATGAATTCCACAAAAAATGCAAACCTTTAGATTTGACAAGGCAGCTTTAGACTTGTCACCTTTTATTTTCAAATTTATTACTTTCATGCCCCTAGATAGTAACTATAGTTATTTAATAATGGAGTTGTAGTGTGAATCTTTATGTTAGTTTAATAGATAACTATCATACTGTAATTAATTTGTTAGTATTGCAGTATATATATTAAATGATACCGAAGGCATTAGTTTAGCAACAGGCATATTATTCGAACAACAGCACACCACTTCCAAGTTGGCTTTGCTTCAGAAGTATATGGTTTGAAAATTACATTGATTATAACAGTTTTGTTTGTTTAGAATATCTAAAAGAACATTCTCAATGAAAAAATTATGGACCTTGTTGATTTTAATAAATTTATACTATTTTTCATTGCAGCTCCTGATGGATCCAATGGTTTTGTCTGTTTTGTATATATGGTGCCAGTTAAATAAGAACGTAATTGTCACTTTTTGGTTTGGAACTCAGTTTAAAGCGATTTACCTCCCATGGGTTCTTCTGGCATTTAATCTGATTATCAGTGGGGGAGGAATCATGGAACTATTTGGCATTCTTATAGGCCATTTATACTTTTTCCTTATGTTCAAGTATCCACAAGAATTAGGAGGTCCTTCGCTACTTCAAACACCATATTTTCTCAAAAGTTGGTTCCCAGATCAAATAGGAGGAGTTCATGGTTTTGGGGTACCTCCTCAAAGGGCTGCAACTGCACAAGATGCTCCCAGAGGGGGAGGTGGTGGTGGTGTGTTCGGTAGACATAATTGGGGACGGGGTTATACGTTAGGTGGAAACTAAACGACTGTACATTTTAATTTTAAGTAATTTTTCCTGTAATGCTTAATATTATTAATAAAGCTATCCACTGTTTATAGACTTTTCACAGTACAATATCCATTTAAATGTAATTATGTTTAACTTGTATTTTATAGAAAATATAAAATTTCTAATAATAATATTGTAATAATTATATAATATTTAATAATTATATAATTTTTTGTCATCTGATACCTGTTCTAATAATAATACTCTTTATTAAGACAAACCGCTACATTATAGTATATAAGAGATAATGTTCTATATCTATCATCTGTAAGAACACGCTATCTCAAGCAGCACTAAATTGATTTATATGCGGATTTCGTCATTGTACAGTTTATTCTTTGAGGGAGATTAAAATGCATAAAATAATAAATCTTGCAGTTGCTTTTGATTTAAAAGCATCAAATGTTGTCTAGAAAATATTGTTACGTGTTTACAATTTTCAGTAAACACTCTGTAGGTTCAAATAACTTGCAACAAGAATCTCTACTAACCACTATTTTATTAATCACAATAAAAATTGCAATAGTTAATCCTTAAAACTCACACAACTAATAATCTAATATAAATTCACTACTTTTAAATTACAACTGTACTTTACTTTTAAATCACTTGTCAACTCTTATCTAACCTAAAACTCTGTCTCTGTATACCAGAAATGTACTGTATACTTAACTGAACTGTACCCCCATCTGCTGGATTCACCTCTTTATATACACACTTGGAATGTCTAGAATCTCATTGTAGAACTTTCCAGAATGTACTGGAATCCTCTACAGTTTTCTTAAGCACTACCAAATGGCGGTTCGCCAGTTGCCCCACAGATGGCGCCACCCTACTGGCCATGGAGTAATTACACTATCCTCTCTGTTAGAGGGAAGCACATAACAATATCTTGCCAGTTTTAAAAATATTTTAACAAGAGTGGGTTATTTTTTCATAGAATCCAATTAAATTACTTGCATATGGGTAAACGTAGGTGTGTCTTTACTACATTAGTGCTTCGATGTGAAAACTAAAACAACAGAAGTCATGGCTAGGACTTCGATTCTTGATTACCAGGGAAATACAGTTCTCCCCAACTTTTAACATTTTGTATATCAGTGTATATGCAGAAGCTATGCAATGCTAGGCGAGGATTGCGTAGTGGATATACCACCTTCCGGACGGGGTATAAAGCAGTCAGTCGCTTGTCTATTGTTAGGTGGTGGATATAAGTCGTAGTATTGTGTAAGTTTAGTTGGTAAAAGACTCCCATAAAAGTTAAGTCAAGCTGCACAACATTCAAGAAACTGTGGACTGCTAATGTGACACCATGCTAAATAAATAAACTTTATTTTTATCAGACTTGTCATACAAGTATTGAATATTGTCAATTGTAGAAATAGAAACACATCAATAGGTAGTAAAATTTAAAAAAAGACAAATATAAAATATTATATATAGTAAAATAACATGTTGGGGCAAGTGTAGATGCTTCTTTACTATGTACATACTTCGATATGCGATGTAAAGCAACGTTAGGTGCGGTTAGTACTTAGATGGGTGACTGTTTCAAGGAAGACCACGTCCTTACCTCACATCTTCCAGCGGCTTGTATATCAGTGTATGCACGGAAGCTATGCAATCTTAGGCAAAGATTGTGTAGGAGATACACCATCCTTCGGAGGGGATTTAAAGCCGTCGGTCCCTTGTCTATTAAATGTTAGGCAAGTGAAAGATCCCTACTCTTCCAAAGAGAAGAGGTTCGTCAAAATTTCTGGTTGGGGGTAGCTCGTCTACAGGCGTCGGTGATAAGCCTGAGTAGCAGAAATAGGCTGACGTCAAGTAAATGTTAAAAAAAATAAAATGACATGTTAAAAAGTTTAATTACCAAAATCAGCGTTAAAAATTAAAATACTTTGTAACAGCATAGAAACTGGATAGTATTAATAAAGTCTTTACAGAGACTTTAAATTCACTTAATCATTCAAGGCAGGGAGTTTAATATAAAGTTTTATACCCGTAATAGTGGAACCATTAGCAACCAGAGATGACCAGTGATGTGAAATACTTGAATATAAAAATTTATTGTAAGTCTATAACAGGAACTTCCATCTAGAGCCTGTATGAAATTTTCTGGAATCGATTTTACGAAAACTACCAAATTTAATATAAACAGCGAAGATATGATTAGTATACTTAATTAAATAGATCTACCAGCATTTACAAATGATATTTAGTGCTGAGACAGCAGTAGATGTGTCATCAGCAAATAAAATCACAAATGAATTGTCAAAATGGTTAACAATACCGTTTATAACAATTACAAAAAAGGAATGGTTCCAGCACACTTCCCTGGGGGACACATATGTTGACCAAGCTTTTTTTACATTTATAAACAACACCTCAGAGCTCATGGATGTAGTCTATATTAGTAGCAGTTAATTCAGCAACAAACAGATTGGACTCTTGACTGGTATTTTATTTTGAACCACCCTAGAAACAAAATTGAAAAAGAGGACCATATCCATATCATGACGCAATGCACTACAACATCACCTACACTTCCCGTCCCCCACTCCCACATCATGTGCTATGGCTCTCGCTGCTAGTCACAAGCATGACTTTAATCCAACCCAGATTAGACATAGCCGGTCTGGCCTTATTTCCGAGGAATGACAGTAATACCTACTGTACGCTGGTAAATAAAAAAATATCAAAAGATAAAGTCTCTGTGAGCCACATATTATTTCTTGTGTTTGGTTACGTTCCACTTCTTATTAATGATTTGGGTGGACTGTGTTAAAAGTAGTAGCTTTTTAATAATGACTGATTTGTGAATTCTACAAATAGGCATTTGCTATGGACTGAGGAATTTTTCACAAACAGTCTTCTGCATAGTAACATATACAATAATTGTTTTTCAGTAAACACTGCTTTTAGATGTATCAAATTACATTTAAAATTCTCTACAAATGTTTCGGCTTTTTAGGTCCTTACCAAAAATACAAAGTGTAACACTTTGTACTTCCTATATTTAAAATTATCTAGGCCTTTATCAAGAGTACAAGATGTTTCACAAGGAATCCACCACAAATTCAGTCCACATACATCTATTTGCGGTATAAAGGCTGACAGGTGGGTGCTTGTAATTCGTGATACTAATTTACGCTGTGTAACCATAATAGTTTGTCACAATTATTCAACAAACTAAAAGAAAAGACATGTCATTATTATTGGACCTTACTTATTTCGGTAGTTTCTTAAAATAATAAGAAAAAGTCATTTTTATTGAATGTGCGATATGATAAATTAAAAAAGTTATTCAATCTTTTCAACCAGGATAACAGAATTCGATTTATTAACAGATTACTGTACATATAATTTTAAAATCTAAATGATATTATGAATACATAATAGCAACAATAAATAATTAATATCGCGCCCCTACTCCTAATTACTGCTTCACAATGACACTTGCATGCTAGATACTAACTATTATTCTGATCAATTTCTCCCCTTCTGATATTTGCTTTACACCGTAAATAAAGTCTATGGTGGTTGCAAGTCTCTTAGTTACCTACACTGGATATCCCATAAATGATTAATTCTATTAGGTTAAGATAGGGACTATAGGCTGGTCAGTGCATGGTCTGAATATTGTTCGAAGTATTGGTTCACAATGTGACCATTATGAGGTCTTGTGTTATATATTAGCAGGAAGTTGTTCTCAATGTAGTTAACAAATAGGACAACGGGCTCCTATAAAATGTCTGTAATATATATCGTTGACTATTTCAAAGTATTTCCAAGCAATGAAAGAGATCAATTTTAAATGTTAGATTTATTCTACTTCAAACCATCACATTAAATAATATTGTTAGTTTAATGTTACATTGAGTTTACCGATCATTTGATCGTCACATTATCTGTAGACTTCGGTCACTGCTGTAAACACAAAATCTTGATTCGTCCAAGAATAGAACACGTTCCCAATATTCAATTCCCCTTCACATATTCCCTAGCAAAATACATTTTGGCTTGTCAGTGAGCTGCATTTAGAGCAGGTCCTGCTGCTGATCTAAAATAAATTTTGTTCTTTCAATGGTATTTATATTTATTTGAACATCATATGTACTCCTCTAAGCTGTGTTTCAATTTTTTCCCCCGTTTTATGCATTTAATTCAATAAATCCCTGAATTGTACTTGTTGTCTCAGGTTTTTCTGCTTTAGAGTGTCTGACATGGTTTTCATTAAAACCACCACCATATTATCGTGAGAAATTCCCAACCTTAAGCTATGTCGTGGTGACTCAGTCCTTTACCCGCCATACTGTTTAAATATACCCATCACAGCTCCGCTCTATGTTGAAATTTATGAAAGGAAGTGAGACACATCAGCTTCTGTTCTCGGGGGCCTAGGATTAAGAGTTCCTAGTTTTCAGTTCTTTTATTTGATAAAGGAAGCTTTTCCAAGATACTTCATAACATAGGAAGCCTTACTGGTGATACTGCAATTATTCATTGGTAATTTCAAATGTACAGCAACTTTTAGACATATCTTGCATGGACGTTTGTGTCCGTTTGCTTCTAAAATGAGGTTTAACTGTAATGCCCACGTCCCTTCTGACTACGTAGACCTTGCTGCACGCTTTCTTTGACAAGCCAACATTAAATTCTTCATTATGAGTACTGGTTGTGGCAGGAACTTCTCCACCAAGAGTCTCCTCCATCAACTGCATCTTCCTTCGTTTTACAACCACACTTTGTGTAACATTATTGCTAAATGCCGTTTTCCTCAGCGGCCGACAGTCAAATTTATGCGGTACCGCCGTTTTTTTCATTTTTTTGATACCTCCCGTTAATTTCCACTTTACATAATTTTCCATGTCGTTTTCCAACTACAAATTAAAATATACGTTAGTTCATTTCTCTTCTCTTCTTTATGAACAGTTTCATTTATAAACATTATAACACTAAGCCAAGTTGCAATGTCAAATTTTAAATTGAATCAGTTAATACCACTTCGTTTTTGATTGGTTAAGGGAGTTTATATCGACTTTCTAAACCAATCAGAAATGAGATTGATCCAAAAATATTGTTAAAAGAAATAAGGCTAATTTTATACATAATCATATATATTATGCACTTACATCAAAATGGTCCTCACACACAAAAACGCTGCTTGCTTTCGATACCGTTGTAAAATCTCGTCTCACAGCAGCAAACCACTCTCGTCTGCGTTTCTCCTCGTGGGGCACTTGTATAAATGCTTTCTCCGGAGTTTTAATACTAGTATTTTCACATTCTAGAACTATACACCAACGATAGTAACCAGATTTCAGTTCTTTCGACATTTTTACTCAGCGGAATACTCATATAATATCTCACAAAATGCACATTCCAAATGAATGCAATAAATACAGTCTACCAAAAACAAGAATAAGCTTGTTAGGAAACACTTACGGTTAGATGTTCTGTAACACTACTCTACTACACAAACAAGTTTTTCGCCGATTGACAGCAAAGTACTAACTTTGCTGACTAATGTCAATCCAACAAAGTGTCACTTTCCCTGCCTAGGCAAGAAAGTGCTCATTTTCCCTGCCTAGGCCAAGGATTGTAGTGCCTAGGCAGGAAAGTGAGCATTTTCCTGCCTAAGCAGGGAAAGTGACACTCAGTTTCCATGGTAACCAACTAGTAACAACTGCGATTTTTAATGAATTTTTATTGAATTTATTACAACAAAAATAAAGATTGAGAATTGTAATAATTTAATCATTTTAGAATATATTTAAACAATCGGCGAAAAAATTATATGTTCAACTCAGCAGCAAAATAGATTGACTGCCTTGGGTGAGTTATCAGCCGCGGCAGTCAATCTACCATTTTGCTGCCTAGTTAAACAAATAACTATTGTTTACTTATTCGTGACGAGCGACGGTCTTGCGGGTCATGACGGTCAGTGCTGGTCCTGACCCTTTTAGTCCAATAAAGGGGACTTTTAAATGTTCATTCGTACTCCATGGCTGAATTTTTTACCAGAAATTAGTTTTAAGATGTACATCAAGCGTCTGTAGTCAAAAAGTAGAAATTGATGGGCAGGGGCTGTAAAAAAAAATAATTAAGGGTTGAAATCGCGATATGTCAAAAACGGAGAAATTTTCGAAAAAAAGTTTTAGACAAAAGTTGTAGAGAAAAAAATTCTGTGTAAAAAAGATACTTAACTTTTTTTTCTATCAGTGACCGGCAAGCCGTGAAATTGTGAAATTCGATTAAAGTTTTTGAACGATTTACACAGTCAAATACACAGCTGGCGCGTATCAAGGACTTTCCACTTACAGGACCGTGGAGGCGGGAGTCCCGCAAGGTTCGGTGCTGTCACCGCACCTGTTCGCTATCTACACCTCAGACCTCCCCAGGACCGACCACACAGCCCTGGCCCTGTATGCAGACGACACAGCAATAATTGCCAGATCCTGGAAAACCAGGAACGCAATCATAAAACTCCAGGAAACGGCCACACTCCTGGAAGAATGGTGCACGAAGTGGAAAGTCGCCGTCAACGCCGACAAAAGCCAAGCCATTCTCTTCAGACGAGTGCGGAAAGAAATTCCCACAGGACACGTCTCCATGAACGGCGAGGACATCCAATGGCACGACACCGTCAAGTACCTTGGCGTGGTTATGGACAGAAGCCTAACGTGGAGACAGAACACGGGCGCTATCACAGCCAAGGCCCGGCGCACGAGAGCCCTCATCTACCCGATGATGGGAAACGGGAGCCGTCTCAACTTGAGGAATAAGCTCACGCTTATCAAGACCCTCATCAGGTCTCAGCTGACGTACGCCTCGGTAGCGTAGGGCTACCAGGCAAAGTCCTACATGAAGAAAATCCAGGCAGTGGAAAACATCGCCCTCAGGACGGCAGTCGACGCCCCATGGTACGTGAGAACCGCAGATATCGTCAGAGACCTGGAGTACACCACGGTCACTGAAGTCATCCGGGAACGAGCGAAGAAGCTGTACGCCCAAGCCGAGGAGCATGGGAACCCGCTGATCAGACAGGCCACTGATTATGACCCTGCCGACGCCCCGAGACATAAACGGCCGAGGGTACAGCTACTGGACAACGGGTGAGTATAACTTATATTTCCCGCTAACCGATCTGTTTCAGATACCCCAGGACGGACCACCACTACCAGAGACATGACGTTTTTCTACCCTAACCCAACCTCCTTGCGGGCGTCGGACAACATATCGTCCAACGCCCGTTGTCCCACCTGCTCCGTGGAGTCCGAAAGTGCTAAAATAAGCACTTAGGGTCTCCACACTCCCGAGCTACACAGCTCATATCCTTACCTTTCCGATGATCTGGGGTAGGATATCAATTGATGTCCTACGTATCGGCAGTCAGTCCCAGCCAAAACTTCCTAAACCCAACTCGACCGATGACTACCCCCGGGGGTGACAAGCTGGCGAAGAAAGAAAATATCAAGACAAGAAGAGCGCCAGAAGAGACCTCAGCCAGCGAGGTTCAACAGCCAGGACCAGGGGAGGTCCGCAGAAAATACCACGACACATCTCGCATTTGCGAGCTGGGTCTGGTAGAAGTAAGCGGGCCTACCTATCACGAAGGCCGGTCCAGGTCTACAGAGATAATCTAGGAGCAAAGAGTAGTAAGTCCTACTCGGCCCTAGTTATCGAGACCGACATCCAGCCAATGGATATTGGCGCGTATCAAGGATAGTATCTATCCTTGGGCGCGTATGCCCTCTCCTCGCCGTCGCTTTTTTGACAGAACACAATGACATATCATCTGTAGACCTCTCAAATTGAAGTACTAGACAGGGTGATATTTTGAAAAGTGACACGAAATGTTGCTGTAGTAAGGCATTTTAATGAAATTTTTCATAAAAATTCTTATAACTCCGGAACGGATAGAGATATCGAGATCATATTTGGCACGTAGGTTGTAATACAGATTTGGGATGGAATTCGAATGAATCTGCGGATGAATATAAGCCCCACATATGTTATCACAAACGTGAAAAATCCTTATAACTCGCAAACGGGTAGACATATCGCGGTCATATTTGAGGTGGTCTTACTATTGAAGAGGGACGGAATCCAAGTGATCCTGCTGAGTGATTGGATTCATATCGGGTCAGTTTGGGTTCCACTGTTTCTTACGGTGTTTCTAAGACTTTTTTAAAGTATGGTGATTTCAGATATTTTGATGATTTTCATGGGAAAAAAATCGATCGATTGGATTCATATCGGGCAGTTTGTGTCACACAGCTTCTTAAAGTATTTTTAAGAATTTTACGGTGTTTTTGGCTTTCTTTTATGCCCAATAAAGGGAAATTATAATTGTTCACTTCCGAATAATAGACGCAAAATTACGTTCAGTGATATTTTCGTCTAAGAATATTAATTAGTATTAGAATGCTTTTGTAGTTATTATAAAAAAAACTTCTCGAACAACGGACATAAAATACGTAAGACTTAAAAGAAGCAGCGGAGGAGAGTATATTGTTAGTTCAAGCATGTACCGCCCAGATATCTCTACAAATTGTATATCGATATACATTTAGTTCAGTTTAGTAGATATACATATAGTAGTTTAGTTTAGCAATTGTATCAATTTTACGACTCTTTAAATGGATTCTGCGTTATCGCTTCTATTTTTTATGAACCCGCTCCTAAAGATAGATAATAGTAAAAAGAACAGTGATAATAATTTTTAAAAATAATTGATTTTCACTAAATATAACAATTATTATTAAGCAAATTAATATAACGTGAACTTTGTGAATAAAAATTAGCATATTTAAAAAAGTACAAACACGTTTAAGAAATAAAGTATGGTCTGCAAAAACAATATTTGTGTGGTATAAATTGTTGACCGGTTTAATGCCTGAATCCAAAAATTTATGTTTATCAAGAAACCCGGTAGGGTTTCGCAGCTAAGTTTCGAGCGAACAGGACCTTATTCATATACAGCAAGATACTGCTTGCGCCATCTGGATATTTCTTTTCTTTTATATAAAGAACATGATCATTTAACATTGACAATTACATACGAAATGAGTTGTTTACCGTTTCATCTTTCAAATAAATACCTGTCTATAACTTGTTATTGCCATTGATATTTGAATTTTCAGATCTGTCATTTCCGTTATACTTGTGTACTAAACGGAAATACGTCTTCCAAAACGGAAGTATGACTTCAACGGATACGGAAGTCGCTTAATTTAATCCTGTGACAATGACATTTATAAATAACGTGAATATAGACACAAACAAACTAGTATAAAAACATACCCTAAATGTTTTAAAGACATAGTGAAGTTAGGTGCGAGTGGGTTCTCTAACCTAAAAATCGAATATTTAAATAAGATTTTTGCAAGCACCCCAAGGTTGGATGGGGTAGCATTTTCGACTATACCGCCCACGAAGAATCGATTACGACGGTTATCGGATCGATCAGATCACACCCGAAGGCGTTATTCATCGTTTTATCAACGACTTGGGAATTGATAAACCGAAACAAGTTTCAGGGAAGTTCACACGAGTGAAAACTAGGATTTTAAGCAAAAATCCGAACTTCGCACGAACATTTCCGAAGTTTTCCGAAGACACATGAAGGGACGGGAAGTGTCGTTATCGGCTAAGTCGACCATTAGAAATCGATTCCGACCATTGCCGAATCGATCCGACCAACAGTTCCGGGAAAAAGTGTGCTGTGGCCAAACTTAAGGTCAGAAATAAGTAAAACGTTACTAGAGGACAACTAGGACCTCGACACCCCTTTTGCACCACTTTTGACCGACCGCACAAATTTTGACCAGGATGCTTCGTGACTGGGAAAAGAAGTTAAAGGCAACGCGACCCCTCGTTTTCAAGTAACTTGAGGTCATAGAATCGATCGCCACGAGTTTTAGTTCCATCCGACCAACCGTTCCGGGAAAAAGTGTGCTGTGACTAAACTAAAGGTCAGAAATAAGTAAAACGTTACTAAAGGATAACTAGGACCTCGATACACCTTTTGCGCTACTTTTGATCGACCACCCAGATTTTGACGGGGATGAAGAAACTCGGTCGGGTTTCGCAGCTAATTTTCTCTCACTCTCATGCTAGAGCAAAACGGGACAGGGATTCATATACAGCAAGATATTGCTTTCTGCGCCATCTGGATATTTATTTTCTTCTATAAATAGAACATAATACCTGTCTTTAACTTGTCATCTTATTGCGGCATTGACATTGATGTTTGAATTTTGAGATCTATCATTCCGGTTGTATTTGTGTACTTAGCGGAAGTGCGTCTTCAAAAACGGAGGTATGACTTCGGCGGATACGGAGGTCGCTTAATTTAATCATGTGAAAGTGACATTTATAAATAATGTGAATATATACACAAACCATCTGGTATAAACATAACCTAAATTTTTTTAAAGACAGTGAACTTAGGCGCAAGTGAGTTTTCTAACCTAAAAATCGAACATTTATGTAAGAGTTTTCGGAAAAACCCCCTCCCCGGTCGAAACCGGTCGGAGGTACTTAACCTTAATCTTAAAGCTGTGTATTTGACATACACAGCAAAATAAGAGTTCTTCAAAAAATAGCTTTGAAAACGGAAAGAGATTACTTTCCGAAACGTCAGCAAAATACATTATTTTTGTGTTTATTCCGATTTATATTATTTGCAAAACATAACCTCTGACTTTTCCTTTGGCGTAAACGTCACAGGCGCAGAGGCTCTTTTTTCCAATAATTCTATTATTTTGTAGATTCGGTGATTTGTTTTGAAGAGGATAATAGTACATGTGGTAGAAAACCCAAATAATAGGAAAGAATATTCGTAGAATGCCACAAATAACTTTCAGACAATACCTCAAAGAGGTTTAGAGCAATTTTTAAAGAAAGACGGTCGGCGTCCTCCGAGTACAGGCCGAGATATTACCTACGGAGAGTGTTGTGATAAAACAGGTCAGGATGTTATCCACGGAAAATGTTGCGCAAAGACAGGCCGGGATGTTGTCACCTGCGAAGGATGTTGCGCATCGCGAAAGGGACGCAAAAATAAAGATGCAGGAAAGTTACACGAGCGTGTCGGGGGCTTATTGTGCCCCCGGCCAACCAACATACAGAAAGTGAAGCAGGCAGATGTACCGCCGGCCTAGACAGGTCTATAGTTCTTAGACGAATACTAAAGAAATGAACCAACAGGACACAGGAAAGCGCGTCGAACGCCAGTGCTGAGAGCGTTAAGCTGGCACCCGGACGCTTAGAAAGTAACCAAAAGAATTAAGGCCTGTTTAAGGTGAACTTGTCATCTTATTGTGGCATTGCTATTGATGTTTGAATTTTGAGCTCTACCATTCCGGTTATAAAAATGTATTAGATGGAAGTGGCGTCGGTCGACGGATACGGAAGTTAATTCGCTTAATTCAAACAGTGGATAAATAAATGCAAATGAAGGTTTCTTTCCTTTTATAAAAAAATAACATAATCATTTAACATTGGTAATTACGTGCAAAATGAGTTGTTTATCGTTTCAACTTTCAAATAAATACCTGTCTTTAACTTGTCACCTTGTTACGGCATTGCTATCACTGATGTTTGGATTTTGAGATCTGTCAAAATAATACGAAGTATTGAAGTATTAATCACACGCGTGCAATTTTGATTTCTGATTTTCGGATGAAACACCATAATACGAATTGTGTTAACTTTAAAAACATCCAAAATAACAAATTTGTAATTATCTTATGTAAAAAATGGAAATGTTTAATCACAAAAACACATTTAGTGTCGTGTCGGATTACGTGGCGGATAGATTGTGAAACAGATGTTTTCTAAGTATTACCCATATTGTTTTACAGATTTTTAGGGGAGCGTCGGTAAAGTTTACGTTTCTACCGGACATTTAAGTAAGTCCGTGAGTGTAAGGGTTCAGTTCTTTTTACACTCGGATTTCAGAGAATTAACGAAAACAGATGTCAAAATTATCAAAGCAGATCAGTGGCTCAAAGATCCTCATTTTTTTTGGTACATTTTATGTATAAATGTTCATTACGAAATACCATACCAGTCAAAAAGACACGGCTCAGTCCTGAGCTCTGAGTTTGCAAATGGGAAGGGAATATTTTTTCTTCCTATCTGATCCAACTAGTGAAGACGAAGAGCATTGCTTGAAGCAAATGGTAGAATTATCCTATCGTATTGTACTTTACTACTACTTGCAATGCTTTTCTCCTTCGCTTGTTAGAAATACTTTATAAGTTTGTCTATTTGTCTATATTCAAATTTCACGGTTCTTTTATATAATCTATCTTAATAGCTAATTACGCACCCCCTGATCATCCATCATGTTTACATTTTTGACTATATACTTCATGATCAACATCACCTTTAAAACATAATATTTTAGTCACAAACTCCTATATAAAATCCTTATTTTACTATAAGGAATGTAACCAGACTGCAACCAACAGCTACTCTTCGGGCTATGTGCCCCACCGAGCGCTGAATTACAAGTTACAAACCTGGCACGTTAAGTATAATAATTGCATATTACCATCAAAACGCTAATGCTTCGATTGCAACAATCACCAACCGGAACACTGATCCTACTTAAGTGCAAGCAAGTGCAAGTGGTGTGTGACGACTGGCACGAGAGCTCCTTTAAGTAGGATCAGTCTTTCGGCTGGTGATTGTTGCAATCGAAGCATTAGCGTTTTGATGGTAATATGCAATTATTACACTTAACGCGCCAGGTTGTAACTTGTAATTCAGCGCTCGGCGGGGCACATAGCCCGAAGAGTAGCTGTTGGTTGCAGTCTGGTTACATTCCTTATAGTAAAATAAGGATTTTATAGAGGAGTTTGTGACTAAAATATTATGTTTTAATATTCCGCCCTCTAAAAGCACATTTGAACCAACATAACCTTTGTTTAAACCAAATTGGGAGACAATAACAAAAACTTTCTGATACAGATTGAAAATTCATTAAATCGTGTGAAGCACATTTTTCTCTTTATTTATGTTATTTTAATAGACTAAAATTTCTCCTATTAATGTGCCTTGATGGTCTACCATTTTTTGTTATATTTTATTATCTAATAAAATACAACAAAAATAGCTTTACTGTTACCATAACAAAATACAGATTAGAAATTTAGGAAATCATGTAGATCTTATTTTAAACCTGATTTATTGTTAAATACATTTTTTAAATACATAATGTAACCAAAAGCAAAATATTACAGGTTATAAATTCTTGAAATTATGTACAGTTAATATTTCAACATTGTTTTCATGACAAAACAACCAAAAATCTGAAGCTGGATTTCACAGTTGGAATTTAACACGGGACCTGTTGGAGAAAAACTTTATTTTCCAAACGTAGGTAAATGATTGCTTTACTTGAATTTCTATTTTGTCTTTACTTCTTGTATACTACCGTAGTAGGGGTATCTTTTTCGCTGGCTGGGATATCCATTGAATTATGCAAGAAAAGCAGCAGCACAAAACACATTACATATGTAATAGAAAAAACTAGCTACTCATTTTTTCAACGTACAAACAATTCCAAAGAATTTCCTTTACATACAGGAAAACATGTATAGTGTAATACATGTACAGTCTGGCACAATAATGCCTGGTACTTCCGATATATTCTGTTCTTTTCTGTCATATATGAACCTTAATGCCAGAAGAGGAAAGAAAATATCGAAAGTACCAGGTATTACTGCACGGGAAAAATAAACTAGTGCAGCACGTTCGAATCGAAAGTGCGTAAGTATCGATGATTCGAGTGGAACACTATATTAAGGCAACAGTGCTTCACTACCGACCCGCAACACTAGCGAAATACAGTATTTCAGTTCCGAAATCAACAGTAAATTACTCTTATTTGGCGATTTTTTTGGAACTGCAGCATTGTTTTATTGGCAGTGCTTCGGCTGGACAGTGTTTCAGTAGGAAATGCCAACTGAGTTTTTCAGCAAGGCCGCTACATTTATGCCCGCTTCACAGGCCTGTGAAAAAAACGTATGTGTACGTTGCTAGGAATTTTGAACCTGATCCGAGTCGGCCTGAAATCCGACACCTCCAACCCGTGGATCAAGTCTACAATGAACCCTTATCAATGCACGTGTTTCAAGAAATATAAATAAATATGCTCATACATGTGGGCCAATTAAAAGTATATAAATAGAACTTATTACAAATAAAAGTAATGCTTTAATCCAGTCAACAAGTACAAGGAAAAATGAGTAGCGCTAATTTTTTTCTATTACATGTGGAAAGTGTCTTGTGCTGCTGTTTTTCTTGCATAATCCAATGGGTATCCCAGCCAACGAAAGAGGTATGCCTACTACGGTAGTACCACTAGAGGTAAAGACCAAATAGAAATTCATGAAATGTAATCAATTATTTATCTACGTTTCGAAAATAGACTTTTTCTACAACAAGTCTCGTGTTAGATTCCAGCTGGGTTATATTGTCATGAAAACAATGTTGAAACATTAACTGTACCTACATGATTTCAAGAATTTATAACCAGCAATATTTTGGTTTTGGTTATAATTAAGTATTTAAAAAATGTATTTCACAATAAATTAGGTTTAAAATAAGCTCTACACGATTTTCTAAATTTCTAATCTGTATTTTACTGCTAGTAAAAAATTGAATAATACATTATATTCAACTTTCACGCATCTACATATTATGCAGAAAATGCAATAGTTATACTCGTAGTCGATGAACTACCGAATGTTTGCGCCTCGGACTAGACAATGCCCCCCCTAGATTTTCGAGGGTGCTGAATCGATTCCCGGGGTCAAACCAATTTTTCCGCCTCGGCAACCCCCTCAAATTGATCAAAAACCACTCCTAAAGTCCCCTTTTCCGGAAACCCATTTATTTTTCCTAGTTTTTCGACTAATTGTTGTTCCCTTGAGTAGAACGGAAGGCCCCTCGAGAGATTTGACCTCAGCCACCCCCAGGCTTCCAACGCTTATAGGGGGTGGAAAATTGATATTTGGTTTAGTGAGAAAAAAAATTAATATTTTGTAGGAGGCGTTTTTTTGAGGAAGGTGGTAGGTGACAAGGATTGTGCAACTACCCTAGGGGTTGTTTTACCTATCAAGGGGGTGGAAATTTTTTTCCAGCTATAATTGAAAAATAGCATAAAAAATATGTTTATTAAAGTGTTCTTATATACATATTGTTTTTCCACCCCTTTGAAGGGTGAAAACAACCCCCAGGACCGGTTACACAAACCTGGCCACCTACCACTTTCCTCAAAGAAGCGCTTCTTACAAAATTTAATATTTCCCCCCAAAGAAATATAATATTCTACACCTTTGAAGGGTGAAAACATCCCCCGGGGGTGGTTACACAACCCTAGTCACCTTCAACCTACTTCAAAGAAACATCTTATATAAAATATAAATTTTGTTCTCACAAAAACAAATATTAATTTGTCACCCCCTACAAGGGTTGGAAGCCTGGGGCAGGGGTGGCTGAGGTCAAATCCCTCGAGGGAACTTCCGTTCTAATCGAGGGAAAAACAATTAGTCGAAAAACTGTAGAAAATAAACGGGTTAAAGGAAAAGTGGAATTTAGGGGTAGTTTTTGGCCAATTTGAGGGGGTTGCCGAGGTGAAAAAATTGGTTTGACCACGGGAATCGATTCAGCACCCTCGAAAACGTAAGGGGGACATTGTCTAGTCCGAGGCGCAAACATTCTGTAATTTCGTCATAAATCCCGACTCTTTAAATGGACGACTATTAATCGAAACCCATAATTGTATTGGAAAATAACAATATTTTATATGTTAAAATCGCAAACAATACATAAAACATCATTCGCCTCATGACGTTTGTCGTTCTCACTCTAGACACACTCTTTTACGCTTCTCTCTCTGGCGGTGAGTAAAGGGCATACGCGCCAGCTGTGTATTTGACTGTGTAAATCGTTCAAAAACTTTAATCGAATTTCACGGCTCGCCGGTCACTGATAGAAAAAAAAAGTTAAGTAGCTTTTTTACACAGAATTTTTTTCTCTACAACTTTTGTCTAAAACTTTTTTCGAAAATTTTTCCGTTTTTGACATATCGCGATTTCAACCCTTAAATATTTTTTTACAACCCCTGCCCATCAATTTCTACTTTTTGACTACAGACGCTTGATGTACATCTTAAAACTAATTTCTGGTAAAAAATTCAGCCATGCAGTACGAATGGACATTTAAAAGTCCCCTTTATTGGGCTATTTGTGGTATTTTATTATACACAATAAATGTCTGAAAGGAAAAAACTGCTCAAGTTGTAGAATGTTAATGTTTTTTATTATTGCTTCATAAAATAAAATCAAATATAGTTTCTACTATAATTACGAGAGTTTTGTGTATCGCGACGTAAATAAACAATTGTTTTACGATACCCGCGCGATTAGTCGTTTAAAACCATATGTGCGTGTGCGATGCCGGGCGCCGGAAAAATTGGTCATTTTAATGTTGATTTTCTAATTTTTTTGCAATCTAGTAGAGGGGGGGGGGTGGATCCACGCCTGATGTAAGTCAAGGATTGTTAACTACAAAGGATAGCTTATCTGCACCGATTTATTTCCCCAAGGTCATACGCCCCGTTCAGATAGTTGCGGAATGCGAATTTCCGCTTGCGGATTTTTTTTAAATTTGACATGTGTTCCAGGAGAAGTTAATTTGCTAAATTAACTTCTATTTAAAAGTGAACGAAATGTCTTACGCCGTACATTTCGCTACACCTGCAAGAAAATTAGACTGTTTTAGAACAAATTTTATAAAAATCCGCAAGCGGAAATTCGCATTCCGCAACTATCTGAACGGGGCTATACGGCAGTTATGACGTCGACAAAAGTCCTGGTCTGCTAGCGGCTTGCACCAGCGGTCCTTTTTAAAATAGATACATTTTGTGGAATGCCAGTTTATTATTATTTTTTTTTTTTTTAGCTAAATACATCTCAATATTTTATGAAGGGTAAATTAAACATTCCCAGTTTTTTTTCTAACACAGTTATCATATACGTATGTATAGAAAAAACCCAAAACACAAATATATGGCGTGCCTATTATATCCTTCGACCATTATATCTTAACAGTAGAGCCCGTGGCGTAATCAACCACCGTCGCACAAAGAAATAAACCACTTAATACGTCACTAGAAGTCCAAACAAAGTGGGGACTCTGGGAAACGTTACTCTTATGGAGAATGATGAGCAATTCTTTGTAGTTAACAATCCTTGGATGTAAGTAGGTTCTGAATCTGATTAGAACGATTGAAAAACAGTTCCTGTCATGCGCAATAAAGTCATGGGCAGCGCATTTATTAAACTGGCAAACTGCGCAAGACGGGCGAACGGTTCTGATCTGTTCTTAAATTTGGAGCAAAACAAACTCTATATTAATGCTGCACGCTGTGTCTACCTCCTTACCAAAATCTTTAATCTATGATCCTCAGGGCCGGTTTATCAATGGTCGCGTTCATCACGATGAACTATCAGGTAGCGCCATATACTTATTATATGGGTAGCGCTCACTGATCATTTTACATGAACGGCATTTGCCCGACTGATCACAAATTTAAACTACGCTTCTTGTGATCAAATGACGTAATGATACGTGATCGCTCAGTTAGCGCTACCGCGTGATGAACGCGACCAATGCAAAGTTAACTCGTGTGCAAATCTCAGATTATAAAATGTCAAAACAAGACCATAGATACCCTTCGATCATAGATACCCCAAGGATTGTCAACTACAAAGAATAGCTTGTACCAATTTATTCCCCCAAGGTCATACACGCGGCTAGCCAGTTGTGACGTCGGCAACAGTCCTGGTCTGCGAAAACGGCTTGCACCAGCGGTCCTTTTTAAAACAGATGCATTTTGTGGGATGCTGTTTTATTTTATTTATTTTTTTTAGCTGAATACATCTCAATATTTTATGAACGGTAAATTAAAAATTCCTAGTTTTTTTTTATAACACAGTTGTCACATCCATATGTACAGAAAGAAACCAAAACGCAAATATGGCGTGCCTATTATATCGTAGTAGTAGAGCCCGTGTCTCAATCAACTAGGTACCGTCGCACCGAGAAATGAACCGCTTAATACGTCACTAAAAGTCCAAAACAGAGTGGGGACTGGGAAACGTTACTCTTATGGAAATGAACAATCCTTTGTAGTTAACAATCCTTGTAGACACCCATTGTTTCACTTGAAATTTATCCTATAGTTAAGTGTTAACCCTGTATTGATAAACCGGCCCTTACACATAAAACATATTTCTGACAGATGCGAAATGCGATTTTTTGTGTGAAATTCCAATAAATTTGATTTAAAAGTCTTCGAGGCGGGGGAAATCTACAACTTTATTAATGAATCCAAACCTTCTGCGGGCATTTTACGGCTCGTAATATATCGACAATCTATCAAAATAGGAACTGTAACCTCAAAATTTTATCTGAAAACTGGAATTCCCGATGAAAAATTCCCATTTCGTAACTGTATGTGAACTAAAGCCTTCTGTGTCTAAGTTTAACAATCTTGAGGCTCAAAGAATACAGTTAAAAATGAAAATCAAAAACTGGCCTGTAAATAACTTACAAGGATGATCGAATGATGAAGTGTATTGCAAATTGAGTGCAAATTCATAATACTTTGTTCTGTATATTAATTAATTAGTCAGTAGTTATAAATCTTTTCTTATATATTTCCCAGAGAAATTTTAGGGCAGCCTAGATTTCCTCCCTGCTATCCAATATTCGATAAAATTCCCCAGAATTCCCCAGAATTTCGACTTGGGGGGGGGGGGGGTGCATCGAAGATCGGCAGCACAGCTATATACATGTAGCATCAGCAGCAAGGGGATATAATGATTAACGCTTAAATAGTCGGAGACAGGAGAAAAAATAAAATAAAAAAACAAACTATTTTGTCCGCGTTTTTCGTATTTGGCACACGCTTCTTCAAGGTTTAATAGTTATAATGCAATCTTTAAGCATAACTGTACTGTTAAATGTTGGTTTTGATGAAATTGTTTTGCCTACACATATTGCATTATAACTAGGGTGACCATTTTTTTCCCCAGAAAATGAAGTACCTACAATGATGAAAGCAGCTTTTTACCAAAGTTGAGGTCGGATGGCATGAAAATGCACTACAGGAGAAAATTTCGATTTTTCAAGGTCAAACGGCTTTAAATTAAAAGTTAGAAGTTTTATTTAAAACAATATTGTCTTTGAAATGTAGGTCTCGTGGGCAAGACTTAAAAATATAAAATACCAAATATATTTGTATTATATAGGTAAAAAGACCAATTATTCTATATTCTAATACAAAATATAACAAAATAACAAATATGCTCTTCAATTTGCCCTCGACGCGCGCCAATATCCATTGGCTTGATGACGGTCTCGATAACTAGGGCCGAGTAGGACTACTACTCTTTGCTCCTAGATTATCTCTGTAGACCTGGACCGGCCTTCGTGATAGGTGGGCCCGCTTACTTCTACCAGACCCAGCCCGCAAATGCGAGATGTGTCGTGGTATTTTCTGCGGACCTCCCCTGGTCCTGGCTCTTCAACCTCGCTGGCAGAGGTCTCTTCTGGCGCTCTTCTTGTCTTGATATTTTCTTTCTTCGCCAGCTTGTCACCCCCGTGGGTAGTCATCGGTCTAGTTGGGTTTTAGGAAGTTTTGGCTGGGATTGACTGCCGGTACGTAGGACACAGTAAAGGTGTGTCCTACCCCCGATCATCGGAAAGGTAAGAATATGAGCTGTGTAGCTCGGGAGTGTGGAGACCCTAAGTGCTTTTTTAGCACTTTCGGACTCCACGGAGCAGGTAGGACAACGGGCGTTGGACGGTATGTTGTCCGACGCCCGCAAGGAGGTTGGGTTTGGGTAGAAAAACGTCATGTCTCTGGTAGTGGTGGTCCATCCTGGGGTATCTGAAACAGATCGGTTAGCGGGAAATATAAGTTATACTCACCCGTTGTCCAGAAGCTGTACCCTCGGCCGTTTGTGCCTCGGGGCGTCGGCAGGGTCGTAATCAGTGGCCTGTCTGATTAGCGGGTTCCCGTGCTCCTCTGCTTGGGCGTACAGCTTCTTCGTTCGTTCCCGGATGACTTCAGTGACCGTGGTGTACTCCAGGTCTCTGACGATGTCTGCGTTTCTCACGTACCATGGTGCGTCGACCGCCGTCCTGAGGGCGATGTTTTCCACTGCCTGGATTTTCTTCATGTAGGACTTTGCCTGGTAACCCCACGCTACCGAGGCGTACGTCAGCTGCGGCCTGATGAGGGTTTTGATAAGCGTGAGCTTATTCCTCAGGTTGAGACGGCTACCGTTTCCCATCATCGGGTAGATGAGGGCTCTTGTGCGCCGCGCCTTGGCTGTAATAGCGTCCGTGTTCTGTCTCCACGTTAGGCTTTTGTCCATGACCACGCCAAGGTATTTGACGGTGTCGTGCCATTGGATGTCCTCGCCGTTCATGGAGACGTGTCCTGTGGGAATTTCTTTCCGCACTCGTCTGAAGAGTATGGCTTGGCTTTTGTCGGCGTTGACGGCGACTTTCCACTTCGTGCACCATTCTTCCAGGAGTGTGGCCATTTCCTGGAGTTTTCTGGTTGCGTTCCTGGCTTTCCAGGATCTGGCAATTATTGCTGTGTCGTCTGCATACAGGGCCAGGGCTGTGTGGTCGGTCCTGGGGAGGTCTGAGGTGTAGATAGCGAACAGGTGCGGTGACAGCACCGAACCTTGCGGGACTCCCGCCTCCACGGTCCTGTAAGTGGAGAGTTGTTCCGAGATTTTGACCCTTAGCTGTCTGCGGTGCAGGTAGGACCTCACTAGTTTGACGAGTTCGATGGGGTAACCCATACTCATCATTTTAGCTAGGAGGCCGTCGTGCCAGACCCTGTCGAACGCTTTGGCAACATCTAGGAACAGCGCCGCGGTGACTTGCCGCTGGTTGAACCCCTTAGTAATCTCCTCGGTGAGGCGAAGTACTTGGAGTTCGGTGGAATGTCCTGTTCGGTACGCGAACTGTTCATCCGGGATGATATTCAGCTCTTCTGTCTTTTCTGTGAGCCTCTTCAAGATGACCCGTTCTGCAACCTTGCTCATGGCTGGGAGGAGGCTGATGGGCCTGTAAGAAGACGGGAAAATTAGTTCTTTCCCTGGTTTAGGGATCATAATGACGTCGGCCTTTTTCCACCTGGCTGGAAAATGCCGTAACCTTAACATCGCGTTTACGATGTTGACTAGCGCCGCTACTCCTTTCCTGGGTAGCTTTTTGAAAGCGATGTTTCCTATCTTGTCACATCCCGGAGCCTTTCTCGGCTTTAGGCTCCTAAGGATTTCCTTGACTTCCTCGGGGGTAGTCGGGCGGATGTGGTCGTCATCAGGCAGGCGGTGGATTCTACGTACTCTGCGCTCGACATCGTCCACCCAGTCCTCGTCCTCGTCATCGAGCTCGTTCTCTCTACACTGCAGTTCTAAGCTGTCGGCAAACGCCTCGGCTTTTTCCTGGTTAGTGTAGACGATCCCTCGCTCTCCGTGAATCGGGGGTATAGGTTTCCTCCGGTTTCGCAGGGCACGTTGGGTATTCCACATACTTCTGTCCTGTGGATCGAGTGACTCAAGGTGGCGTTGCCACCCCTCCTGACGGTGTTCTTGGAGGGCGGCTTTCACTCTTCGGCTGAGGACGTTATACTTCCTTCTGTCGGCGGGGAGCCTCGTCCTCTGAGCCCGTCTCTTGGCGCTTCTTCTATCCCTTATCAGCCGCCTGGTGACCTCTGGTAGGTTCGCCATCGGTGCTGGGTGTCTTCTTACTTCTGTTTCTGTCGTGCTGGCCCTTATTGCTCCCAGGATCTGCTCCTCTAGGGTAATGACGGCCCTCTCAACGTCCCCCACGGTATCTAGCCTGGGAATTTGTGCAATGTACTGCTGCAGGTGCAGCCGGTACGATTCCCAGTCCGTTCGTCGCTTCGTGAAGGTAGCGTTGTCGTCACCCGCCTGTCCTCCTAGAGTTAGGAAGATCGGGTTGTGCTCGGTAGATCCCTCCGTTCTGGTGGAGATCTCCGCTTCGAGGGTCATCTCCTTTAAGATGGCTATGTCCAGTACGTCTGGCCTGTTTCTACCGTTATCAAAGGTGGGCTGGACTGGTCCTATCACCAGCAGTTCGCCGGCGTGCTGTCCCAGGAACCGCAGCAGTTCTCGTCCTCGAGTGTTGGTTACGCCGCTGTTCCATTGCTGGGATTTGGCGTTAAAATCGCCAATTGCGACGACCTGTGTCCTAGCGGGTAGAATTGCGTCCAGATCCCCCTCGGTTAGCGTACTGTGGGGTGGCCACTACGGCGGTGGCATTCATATTTTCTAGCTCAGGTAGTACCGTCGGATGGTGGGCTATGGTCTTTTTAACGAGTAGAGCCACTCCTCTTGCGGGTCGCCGAGGTATGTTTACCCAGTCCATCCTGTACGTGTGGTATCCTGGGAAGTTGATCTCCTTGGCCGGGGTCATCTTGGTTTCCTGCAGTGCCATGACGTCTATATCGTACCTGGTCAGGAGCTCTTCGACTTCAAGTCTCCTTTGTTGCAGGCCGTTTACATTCCAGGCCGCCATCTGCAGGAATTCCGGTTTAATCTGTAAAGGCATTACAGATTAGTAAAAGTTTGGCATTTGAGCAAAAAATGCACTCATCGCTGAGCACATTTGTTGCATCTGTGCTAGCACCGCTGTGAGGTTTTTGGCCTCTGGCGATGCTTGTTGTTTTGAGGCAGGGACGGTGTTCTGTCCTGCCTTGCTCTGGGCTACTTTTGCGTAGCTAGTGCCTGGCGCTACGCCGCCCTTCTTTGTTGAGGTCGTCGTCGGCCTCTGTACCGGCCTTTGAGTGGCGCTGGCTGATTGCTTGGGGTATTTTGGACACCCCTTGTAGCTGGCCGGGTGGGCCCCTTGGCAGTTCGCACACTTGGCCGGTTCGTCTGCCTTCTTCTTGCAGTCAGTCGTCCGGTGTGCCTCGCCGCACTTCACGCATTTCGGCTGCGCGGTACACCTGGATTGTCCGTGGCCGAAACGCTGGCAGCGGTGGCATTGGGATGCCGCTACCTTGGCTCTCTGTCTCTCTGTCCTTACGACTAGAGAGCAGCACCTCGTGACTAGGAGTATCTTGTCCTGGTCCTGTGGGACTAGGACAAGTACGAGTGGCACCTCGTGTTTCGTCCGTCTGGACGTCATCCGTTGCACTGCGGTAGGTGCGAAACCTTGGTCTTGGAGGTCTTCTGCCACCTCTGTACAAGTAACGCCGCTCGGGATCCCCCTGATGACTACACGTAGCAGCCGTTCCTCTGGCAGGGTGTACGTGTGGTACTCCCTTTTCTCGTTTGCGAACATCCTAGTCATCTTGCGATAATCTTCGGATGTCGCCGGCTCGATGGAGATTCCCTCCGCGGTAACTTTAGCCTTGCTAAAGTTAATGCCGGTTTCGGTTAGACGACGGCTCACCGTTGTCCATGTCTCCTTGTTTCTCAGCACTACCGGCGGTATGCGCTGGCTTCTTGTTTTTGTTTGAGGGGCCTCAGTCTCCTCTGTCCTGGCGTTTTGTCTGGGGACGTTAGCCTCCTGCTGGGGAGCACTAGATCCCGATCTGCTTCGTCTGGATGGCTCTGGGGGGCACTTGAGGGGCTCTTCAGCCACCTTCTTTGCCGCCTTAGGGGCCTCTTCATCGGAGTCCGTATTAGTGGCGGGTGGGTTTTTCCGCTTCCGCGTTTGCGATTCTCCTCGAATCGCACGCAGAAGTTCTTCGTGCTGGGACTTTTGCTCCCTCTGCATTAGCTCCAACCTCTCGGTGAGCTCCTCTATTTTCTTTCTGAGGGTTTTGTTTTCCTCTGTGAGACGTTTTATCGTCTCTTTATCGTCCCTTCTGTCATCCCTTGGGGTTGGGATATCCCCTCGGGAGCTATCGCTCTGGGACGTTTCGTCTTCACTGTAATCCATGCTACCGTCCTCCACGGTAACGTCGCTGTGGGTGTCCTGCAAGGGAATACCTATAATATTATTTGGAAAAGTTATGGTTAGTAACAGTAAAAATGGTGTCTCCAAGGGAGGGAGACTTTATTTATCTTTTTAGTACACCGTCTTGAAAAAGACGTGTGTACTTCCTCTTCTTAGAACTGTCGACGACTTCACTAACTGTGGGGCTGCCACTTCACTGTGCACTTTCTTGGCTCGGTACGTCTGCACTCGGTCACCTCTCGATGCACACTGCCCTCGACGTGCCTGCAACTCAGCACTTGTATCATCACGTTGGTACCAGTTGCACTTAGGATTGTCTTCAAAATTTGCGTTCTGGCTTTTCGTGCGAACTTGCATTACAGTCTCTAGTGTGAATATCTCCATTTACGATTTTTCTGACCTCCAATATAGTTATTAATATTGGAGAACTGTCGCTTATCCACGTACGAAAACAAAAAATTAACTCCCATAAATAAATCTCCAAATTTTTAAATTTATTATTTTGACTTTATTCAGACTCTCGAGTTAGTCCAGCAGTCTTCAGTGCGATAGTGCAAATATTTTTGGAATTCCAGCCGGCAATGTTATCTTCTGCAACGTTGGCTTGTTTTAGACCAACTTCGCCGAACAGTTCCTCGTAATTCAAGACCAGACCTATGTAGTTCTTAAAAGCCTCACATGAACAAAAAAAAAAATTGATTTCATGAAACTTATCTTTTCATATTCAGACGTTGTAAAACATTCAGTTCATTTAAGTTTGAACTCCAATTTTGCAGAAAGTAAATGAAAATTTAAATTTCGATTTTTTTTTATCTCAAGAAATAGAAGTACATTTATGTGTATTTAATGAACTTTTTAAGGACAGTACAATACTAACCGAAAGGAAAGTACTGTCTAACTAAAATAAGTACATATGGTCACCGTAAGTATAACTATTAAGCCCTGAAGAAGGATGCGGTAAATAACTGAAATGTCGGCAAAACGGTGTGTTCCTTTTTTTATTGTCGTGTCTCCAATAGGACTAATGCATATATTTTATTGTGATCTGTTGAAAGTAAGTGTAGGGTAGATAGAAATTAATAATTGGTAATCCATAAATTTACAAAGTTCATGTGTCCATGGGGGGGGGGGGGGGGGTGCCCCTATGGCGGAAAAATATCATCAAAGGATCAGTGATTACAAGTTTTCTTGGTTGATCGCTAGTGATCTGAAGCATAATACATATAAAAGGAATGCTACTACTGAGAAAAACACAAATCAGCTGTGCGCTGACTAGCTGTCCAATTTCAATGCAATGTAAAATGGCTTCGATTAGTCGGCCAGTAGTGCATTTTGTAATGTAACTAATCAAATAAAAAAATGTGATAGAAACTGAGGAATAAAAATAATAAAGCACAAGTATGTTCGTAAAATTTAGAGGTACTTTCGTTTAAACATGTAAGCGCCTACTTATTCAAATATTAGACCAACTGTCATTTGTTTTTATTTTGTATCCTTGGTCAGTGATGTTGTTTTTTTCAGAAAGTATGAATAAAAATAAATCTAGCTTTAAGTAAACGCGTAATTGAATAATAAATTCACTGCCCCCGATTACAATGGCTACAATGATGTATCCATCTTTAACGAAATCGCAAAGTATGCGTGCTAAGAGAAAATCTGCTGTGGAATTACTTGCTGAAAGTAAACCTTTCTACGTTAAATCGGAAATAGTAAGGGATACTACTCAGGCTCTTCCATCTCGACCCAATCCGAATTTTGGTTCATATGGAACTTATAATCGCAGCAAATCTGTGAACGTAGCAGGGCATGGAACAAATTACAGACCTACTACTCTTCCTCAGTGTAAGTACCTACTATATAGTGTAATAAATTAGCTACAGTAGAAAAACAACATTTTATTGATAGGAGACCTTATGTCTATTATACACGAGAATATTCATGTTATATCCGGTTCACAGTTCCTATACAGATCATATCTCAGGCTCCAGTGTAATTTATATAGAGTTAGTAAATGTGAGTTCCTCTTATGATGCACTGTTTCAGCCAGTAAGAAATAAACAAGTTGCAAGTATCATCGGCTTTTTTATGCTTTTCTTTAAGAGTGCTCCGGATATAAGCCAGAAAGACGGTGCAAATTACTCTCATATAAATCATTATTTTAAAAAACGGCTTTCACTAAAAGACATTAAAACATGTTACAATGTGGGACGATGAGAGAAAAAAAAGTATATATAAAAAAATATTTTTTGCAAAAATAATTTTTATCGTCCTGCATAGATATCATTAAAATAAACATTTTCCCTTTTGTAGAACTAAAATAAAATTAGCCCTAATGTCCTCAAATGCACAGAGAAATTTAAAGATTAGGTATAGTGCGAGAAACATATAATTGAGAAGGGGGTGCGAGGTGAGACGCTAAGAAGGCGGACCACACGCCGCACACGGTTGACCTTCTCTCTCATTTTAATGCACGCGACGTAAAAGACGTAAAGCTTTCATCTAGAAGGGAGGTGCCAGATGAGACACTAAGAAGACAAACGCCCAAACCTTCTGTCTCATTTTAATGCACGCGACATAAAAGCTGTAAGACGTGATGATGCATCGGCACTGCCCACCACTATGCCCACTACGTCTATGATTGTTTTCATTTATCGTTTTCCTCTACAATATAATAAATTTGTCCAATGTCATATTCTACTACATCTCTATCTCTCGCTTTCCAAGCACACCATACATTCAGCTGCGTCATTTCATTGACGTGAAGTCATTTACAATTAAAATTGGAAGCATGGGTGACTAATACACTCCGAACAACTCTTAATTATGTCAACTTATAATTCAACATCTGTTAATTTGTACATTTTCTTTAGGACATGTACATATTAGCGATTGGTTCATGCAGAAAATAAAAAATTTAATTTAAATTTTATCTCTGCAATATATAATATACTTTTCCATTTTTTTTAAAGCAAAAAGTCACTTTTAAAAATGTACTTAATGAAACAAATGTACATTAAGTCTTACAATTTTATATCATGAGAAGCTTTAGAATTATTTGTTTTGCATATTAACATACATCAGTCATATGTCATATCACTGACATCATATCAGTCAACAATGCAATGTGTTTATTTAAATGATTTAAATTTCTCTCAATGTTTTGAAAGTTTGGAATATTTTGATGAAGGTAATGGATGAGATAACTTTAAATAAATAAACATCATATATGTGTATTTCATATTGTAAATAATATTTAAGAATTTTTAAAAATGGAAATAGTTTAAGAATTTGATGAAATCCTACCCACCAGATGTCATGGTGGGTATATTATGGTAAAGTGATTGTGAAACTTGACAAGACCCATTAATTCATTAACTTTTAATGTATACTTAATATAATGAACATATTGAAAATACAGGGTCGCTGATATGTATGGAAATGGTTGATTATCTCCTACAGTAAGGTAGCTAGTGAAAAATGTTAAGACACAAAAGTTTTAGGGTCTTTTAAAATCTATTACAATAAAGAAAAATTAAGTATACAGGACCAGTCAAAAAGTCATGATGAAACAAAGTCTTCTTGAAATTCTAAACAAAACTCATATAGCACCTCATATAGCTAAACTTATATTCTAAAGAATAAGTTTTCTTTTTGTGGAAAGCTTTCTTTCAATTGACAAAATTAATACAATATATGTGACATTTGTTATTAACAGATACACTCTAGAGAAAATATAATTATTCTAACTCAAATACGTTCAATGCTATGTAGAGTGCTGTTAATGTTTATTCATCAGGTTTTGCCGTGGTCCGCAACAAAACCCAGAACAAACTACTTGATTGAAAATATATGCTTTTACATCTCTGGCTTGCCTATTGATATTTATGAAAAAAATCTTCTCTAAGATATCTCTAAGGATTTTCGCGTTTGAGTTCATATAAATTACGAAAATTAAGGTCTTTAACCCTTTCACTGCACACTACTGTTTCAAATCTACCCATCATATTAAGCATTTTTTACTGCTTGAGTACATATTCATCAAGAGCAGCTTGAACCATTCTATGTGACAGAAAAGTACCCATCATTTTGTATGTTTAGCGTGTTTTTGTTAATTTCTTAAAATTTCATAGAACAAAAATACAAAACCCAGAATTAAGAAACGTTTTATTACAAAAATGATGCATAAATACATACAATCATCGTAATTTTATAGTTTTCATGCCAGCAAGTTTGTTTGGATCCTGTTTTTATTAAGAATGAGAGTATACTCATCTAGAGCAGTTAATGGGTCTAAACGGTTGGCGAATATACACGTCAAGAGCAATGAAAGGGTTAATTGCGTAAGTTTACTTGCCTGTTAGTCTGTTGGTCCATCCGTCTTTTGGCACTATATCTAAAAAAATTTGATTTTAGAAAAATAATATTTGTCAGGCAGTTGACGTCACTGCCAAGAAACCAGAAAACTTTCAGTTAAAAACATTCAGGATGGAGACCCTGAAGAAAAACATTATTTGAATGCATTTAACACAAATTGCCACTAAAGGAAGCTGCTAAGACTTTTAATAAAAAATATGCAGGATAGACACTAAAAAAATAGTTAATGAAGAAAACGATTACAATTCAGGTAGTTTTTCCAGTCATGGACTTAAGCACGTCTCGCATTATATATAAATGTATTTTTTACAAAAATTAGGGAAAAAATTTAAATAGAAAAACATATTTTGCTCTTGCTCTTCTTCATTGAGGTGGTTGATTATCTTCCATATTGTTTTCTCACTGCATCTAAATTTATTATTAATTAAAGAATTTCTTTCCAAGAAGGATTTGTGTATTTTGTAAGGTTGTTTGGGGTGTAGGCAAATTTTTTCAGTAGCCATGTATATCTAGGTTAGGTTGAAATATGAGTAGGCCTGTATGCCTTCCATGTGGTTCACTCCTAATTATATTTGTCCCAGTGGGTTTAGCTGATAATTTATTGGGTAAGAGATTGTCCAGGTGTACTGACAACAGCTGCCGTTTGCCAAATGAAGTGAAGTGAGGTACTGTCATCGGTTTAAGCGCTGAGACCTCGATCGGCGAAGTTAAGCACGTCCGTCACTTGGATGGGTGAACGGCATCTCATTTCGCCATCCTGGTTGAGTGGAAGTGTAGCTGTAGCTAAACTTCGCCAGGATGTAAATATAAACAAGGCATTAAAAGGAAATCAAAATTAAATAATGAGAACCATGTTCTTTTTGCAGTGGGAGAGGTGCTCGGACCAGTGTATAGAACATGCTTCGCTGTTTCATCTTTTTCTAAACACAGACGTCACTCAGTGTTTTCCACTAGTCCCAAGTCTGTGTAGTAGTGGAATAAAATCGGCGAGTAATTATGCTGTTTTTTTTTAAATTAAGGTATTACTAAATGGGCCCTTCGCCATTTTGTAGAACATAATTTTCGCCATCCGAAATGGATGCATACCTGATAAGTAATTTGAAAAATGTGTTTTTCATCGCACTATTAAATCAACGGTTTAAGCAACAATTATGAATTTTTGTAAATTTACTCAAAAAACTATAGCGCATCTAACCCTACTCTCCAAATTTTCAAAATGTAAGGCTCCCAAGGCCGCCACTAGCAAATCCATGCATTGAGAACTTCACCATGTGAGCAAGTATGTTGATTATTCTAAATTTATGTATGTATACAGGGTGGGGCAATAGTGCGTCTCGAGTTCTACGATAGCTAGAAATTTTTTAATAAATTGCAAGTAAACTAGATAAAAAAGTCTATAACTGGAAATTATTTTCGAACATACAGGGCGAGCTAAGATGAAATTACAGGACCAAGTGCCTTTTTTTTTAAATGGAATGCTATGTATATCAGTACATTTCTTGAAACCTCTTTCTAGGCTCTATTAATTCCTATATTAGCATTGAATATCTCCCAACCACTGGGATGTAATGAATTTTTTTGTTGAAATAATACAATCTGCAGATGGATATTTAAAAAATCACCAGTCACAATTATTATTGGTTTTAAGAAAAACTTATGAATACCAGTTACGAGACATCTAATTAATGTTTTTGAATAATTTTCATTTCCTAAAAATGTACAGGGTGGCCAAAAATTATTTTTCAATTAAGAACATTTTAAATTGAATTTTCTCAATTTTTTCAAATGGAACACCCTGTATATTTTTCGACGATGTGATGTAGAAATGAAAAACGAAAATTTCTTTGTAAGTACTTCCCTATGGCTTTTTCGTTTTATAAATAAATAAGTGTTTATTTTTCAATTAAGAACATTTTAAATTGAATTTTCTCAATTTTTTTCAAATGGAACGCCCTGTATATTATTCGACGATATGATGTAGAAATGAAAAACGAACATTTTTTGTAAGTACTTCCCTCGGGCTAATTGCAACCAATTTCGTTTTATTGAGCAATAATTACAAAATTCAAAAATAAACTTAAAAAAAGAGGTTTCTTCAAATAACTCAGTAGAAAAAATTATAATAAATGTTCCACATGTTGCCCATTTTGATTGACACACATCTCTATACGCTTTTGAAATGAGGTTCTTACTTCCTAAAACTGTCGGTGTGTGATAGATGTAAAGGCAGTTATTATTCTTTCCTTCATATTTTGTACTGTTGTTGGTGTGTCTATAAACAATTTCCTTCACGTATCCCCATAAAAAAAAACCATTTTTGTAAAATCTGGGGATCTAGAAGGCCATTTAGTGGGTCCATTTCTTCCAATCCATTGATGAGGGTAGGTATTATTTAAGTAGTCCCTAACTGCATTTAAATATTGTGGTGGAGCACCATCTTGCTGAAACCACATCCTATTTCAAATTCTTTCAGGGAGAGTTACCAATAATTGTGGCAGATAGTTTTCCAAAAAATGAAGAATAGATAAATAGCTACAGTCATGTACCATCAAAGAAATGTAGCCCTATTACATGTTCTCCAATAATTCCTCCCCAAACGTTTATAGACCATCTGTGTTGGTTATCAACTTGCATAAAAAAGTGAGCATTTTCCGAAGCATAATAATGGAAATTGTGCCTATTAACAAATCCATTTTTATGAAAAGTTGCCTCATCACTGAATAGTAGTCTTTATTATTATTAATCCAACTGACTAGTTAATCATTACCCACAGGGTGTAGGACATGTCACATCACAAATTAAAAAATGTATAAATACAAACACACACACAAAAAAAGAATAGTAACAAGTTAAAAGTAATATACATACAATTAAAATTGCATTGAGTATTACTATTATATATGATGCACAAGAAAAATGGTGAAGAATAATTAATTAATAGAAAACATAAAATATAGCACAGTAAAAGAGTATAATAGGCCTTTTTTATCAGTATACTTTTTAGTTTTTGTTTTAAAGATTTGATATTTAACACTCTTAGGTTTAAAGGAATTTTATTAATATCTCTATTATTGAGTATTGGATATTTTTTTGTATGTAGGTGAAATTGCTTTTAATGTTGTTCAAGTCCAATTTATGTCTTGTGTCGTGTTGATGATTTCTTTCACACTTTTGCAATAATGTGCTATTCTCTTTTATAAAGATTACCGCTTCATATATGTATGTGCTAATCAAACTGAGAATTTTACTTTCTTTGAAAGTTTCAGTTTTATTTAAATTAATAATACTTCTTAGACATCTTTTTTTGCAAAATGAATATTTTGTCTGCCTCCACGCTCTTAGCCCAGAAAATCACACCATATAGCAATTGTGAATGAACATGTGCATGATAAGCAATTGTTGCTGTCTCACCATTGATGTTTTGGGAAAGTACCTTTAAAGCATTGCAATTTTTTGAAATTTTCTTGGCTAGACAATCAATATGATATTTCCAATCTAGCCTATAGTCTAGTTCAATCCCCAGAAACCATGCCGTTTGTACTGTTTGTAGTGTTTTGTTGTTTTCAGTAAAGTTTATTCTTGATTCCGATGTATGGTAGCTAAATTTAATCAAATTGGTTTTGTCTATACTCAATAGAAGATTGTTGGATGAAAACCATCTTTCTAGTGTGTTCAGTGTATCAAATATTTTATTGTTTGTATTATTTATGTTATGATCCATAACGAATATAATAGACGTGTCATCAGCAAATTGTATCAAATTACGTGTTATTACCTTGGACAATTCGTTAGTGTACACAATGTATAGAAGTGGACTGAGAATTGATCCTTGCAGGACCCCCCTTTTAACTATTTCAGTGCTTGATGTTATGAGATTATCTGCGTCATCATATTCAATCACACACTGTTTTCTTTCAATCATATATGATCGTAACAGGTTTAAAGCTGTGCCTCTAATGCCATATTTTTCTAATTTCAGCAATAATAGATTGTGGTCTACACTGTCGAATGCCTTAGATAGATCCAGACACATAACAATGGTGTCTTTTCTCGAGTTTAGGGATTCTAATATTTTACTGATGGCCTGATAAATTGCTCTTGTTGTAGATTTTTTTTCTGGAATCCGTTTTGATATTCTGAACAGTAATAAATAAATGAATAAAGCATTTGAATATGATATGCATGCAACTTATTTGTTTTTAATATTCGACCCTCAGACCGTCTACTTATTCCTACTAATGAGCTCACTTCTCTTTGACTAACATGGGGATTCTCAACCGTTTCCAGCACCACAGAAAACTCATTTTCTTCGTTCACAATACGTTTTGTTCTTTCACTTTTTTTATTTTGGACATTTCCAGTTTCCAGAAATCTATCGAGAAGGTTTTCGAAGCTGATAACATCAGAAATCCTTGTTTCAGGATAACATTGGTGATAAATTCTATTGGCTAGTAAACAATTTCTGCCTGACTCGCTCAAAACAAAAGTTATGTCTACAAGTTCCGCTTTATTAAAATTCATATTGTAAAATTCCAAATATTTTAAATTCATTACAAATTGTATGTAACAACCGATAAGTGTGATAAATGCCCCTTTGTACACGACAATTTATACCAAACTGAGGTTTTATTGCTTGTCGAATAACGAATACAGCAATAAAATGTACAAAAAAAACATTACAGTTAATACTATTTACTCATTTCAATGAATTGGAAGAAATGGTCCCACAAAATGGTCTCATTTCAAAATCGCATAAAGATGTATGTCAATCAAAATGGGCAACATGTCGAACACCTATTATAAATTTTTCTAATGAATTATTTGAGGGAACCTCTTTTTTAAAGTTTATTCTTGAATTTGACTCTTATTTCGTCGAAAAATATACAGGGTGTTCCATTTGAAAAATTGAGAAATATCAATTTAAAATGTTTTAGGAAATGAAAATGATTCAAAAACATTAACTAGATGTCTGGTATTCACATAAGTTTTTCTTAAAATCCATAATTGTGACTGTGGTGATTTTTTTAATATCCATCTGCAGATTGCATTATTTCAACAAAAAAATTCATTACATCCAAGTGGTTGGAAGATATTCAATGCTAATATAGGAATGAATAGAGCCTAGAAAGGGGCTTCAAAAAATGTACTGATATACATAGCATTCCATTAAAAAAAAAAGCCAGTTGGTCCTGTAATTTCGTCTTGGCTCGCCCTGTATGTTCGTAAATAATTTTTCTATTACAGCCTTTTTTATCTAGTTTACTTGCAATTTTTTAAACAATTTCCAGCTATCGTAGAACTCGAGATATCGAGGTCCGACGCACTATTGCCCCACCCTGTATATAGGAAGTCAAATGTAGACAAAACTATGGAAAAGTTTTTAAAAAAAGATTCAAGTAACTTTTTTTATCAGCTCTGAAACACCCTGTACAAAAGGGTGGAGTGAAAACACTTATAATTTTTTTAATTTGATTCGCCTATATGGGGAAAAGAAGTTGCCTTTTGTAAGTGTCAATTACTGTGCCAAATTTGGGTTTGCTATGACGTTATCTTTGGCTGCCCACTCGGCTGCCCATTTGACATGAAAATTTAAAAAAACCAAAATAATACTCAAAATTTATAAATTGTTTATGCGGGCGGCTCTTCGCTTACTTTTTTATAAAAAAAATAACCCAGAACTCACCACGTGGAGGTGGCTGCATGTCGAAGCTCCCCCCCCCCCGTCCCCTCTTCACTTTAAACTTCATTCTCTAGATATATTGTATGCTAATTTACTTACTTCTCTTTGAAAACATGAAGATATTGACGTTTTGTTTCAAATTTTGGTAAGGCGGCTCTATCTGCGATTCTTGATCTTATAAATCCGTCTCTAGCCTCATTTCCACACACTGCAGCTGATGCCTCTGTCACCAATTTGACGCAGAGCGTTCCACTGCTTGTGAGTGGCAAGGAAATTTTAAAACATTAATTTCGGCTGGAACCTCCAAAATCATTTGCTGAAGTTCGTTATCAGAAATAGATGCTGTTAGAGGTGGTTCAGTAATTGTCAGTGACTGCCAATCAACTAAATCTATGTAATCTTCTGCATTAAAATTAAACACGGGAATATTAAACTCGCGAACTTTAGAGTGTGCTCTATGTGTCTGCCTAGATTTTAATATTCTTCTAAGACTTAACTCTCTCTCACATGTTTCCGACTATCACCCAACATCACCAACAAAATATTTTCGGCGTGACCAAAATATCCATTTCTTTGTAATACTGGATCTATTATTTTTTTTACTTCATTTGGTAGGAATCGAGATTTTTTGATGATACCAAAAAAATGGTTGCCGCCACTTCTACATGAAGGTTGCATTTTATTTTCAAACCATGTCAGGGCTTATACTTTAACAACATATTCCGTTAAAATTTTAAGATTGTGTGATGGATTTCCCGTTGATACATATAATCTCAAAATATGGTTTGCTGTCATCAACCATCTGGAATGTGCCATTTTTCCTGGTTCCCTTTGAGCTAACCTTAAAGGAATGTTACTTTCGAAATTCCAAGGCAAATTTCGTAAAGATATCCAGTGGCGGTTCCTCAGTTTTTAAACTGGGGAGGCAGGGGATAGATAGGCCTGGGTGGTTCCGAGGGGCGGGAGGTATACACATGTGCGCCGCGATGAAAATTTTGCGAATATCAAGGTCAACTTTTAAACTTTACCATTACACAAATATTAGTAATTTTCTCTTCATGTTAGTCAGTATAATTTGTTTTATGATAAGTATCAAAGCATAAAGTAAAAAACAAATTCTACCATCCAGCAAGAACCAACGTGGAGGTCTGAATTATATCTTGCCAGGATGGTATTGTGGGGTAGGGGTGCTTTTAATAGGTGAGGGAGTTAATTATTAATATAATAATAGTAATAATAATATGGCACAAATGCTACCACAATCAAAACAATTATATAGTAATATGAAATAAATAATAAACTCTGAAACGATAACATAAATAAAAATATTCTCAAATTAAAAATAGTTAAATAATAACAAACTGAAAAACAACACAAATAAAAATATACTTGGTAGTATACTTACAATCTACAGAAGTAGAATAATTGCTGTGGTGGTTTTTTAAATTTTAAACAAAAAAGAAATTGAACAAAAAAGCTACATGTCTAAATGTTCAACAAGCCGTTTTTCGATAGAAATGATAGAAATATTTTTTAATCTTTCTTGCTCAATAGTATTTCTAGTAAATGATTTGATTCGTTTGAGGGCGGAAAAACTCCTTTCTACTGAAGCAGACGTAACAGGAATTGTGACTGCTAAAGTAAGTAATCTATAAAATTCTGTTAGACAAGAAATTAAGTCATTATTATAAATAAATGAAATCATTTCGGTAGGGGTTTGACAATTTTGAAACAATTCTTTGTCAGCGTATACAGTTGTTAATTCATTTTTTACTGCTATTGAATCAAAAAGGTTATATTGTTTTAATAATGATTCAAATTTATCATTTGGAAATTCTTTTGAATATGAGAGAAAATTATCTTTTCTTATTAAATCGAAAAATTCTAATTTATCTAAATCGGAAAATCTTATCTGTAGTTGATTAATTATTGTATCCAAAATTTCATTGAAAATCTGTTTATAATTCAGTCTCAAATCTTGAAGATTTAATGTTGCCTTTCTTTTCTTTGGCGCCGGTTCACCACTTTGGAAATCTTCAGACAGTTGGTTGTAAAGATCATTAAAATGAATTTCATTATTTCTAAAATCTTGCAATGTAATAGTTAATGCATTCAAACGTTTCCTGGCGTATGAAATGTCTGTGCTTTTATTTTGTAAAATTGAAAATACAACATCGGTGTGTTTAAAGATAAATTTAAAAGTATGTAAAAGAAAGAGAAAATGAGGATCTTTAAGATGTCTTTTTAAGCCAACAGCTTCTCTTAAAGTTGGCTGATCTTGTTTGAAATCATCATGTGTCAAAATATAATCAAAAACTTCTATTAACTTATCCCTGTTTTTGAATACTGTAAAAACTGCTCTAGATGTAAAATTCCACCTTGTTGCCACATTTGACGGTAAACGGTCAGATCCTATGGTATTAAGTACCTCTGTTCTTTTAGTTGATTTTGAAAAATATGATGAAAATCCAGACAAGTTGGCAAAAAAAATTTTACATTCTTTGATGCTATCTATGCAGGCTTTACTCAATACTAAATTCAACGTATGCAATGTGTAAAAAGTGCCTGAGGGGCCATTGTTTTAATTTTTGCCTGTAAGCCATTTAAGTGACCAGTCATAACTGATGCCCCATCATATGTCTGAGCAACAAGTTTATTTTTTAAGTCATATTTTCCAAATTTTTCTGTTAAAAAATTAAATAAATCATTTGCGGTTCGACCTGAACTAACATTGTAAAAACCTGCAAATCGTTCAACCACTTGCCCTTTAATAACATATCTGAAAACAACCGATAACTGTGAACAGCAGCTGATGTCTGTGGTTTCATCAGCTTGCCAAGAAAAGAAAGGTACTTCATTTAATTCGCTTTCAATTTTTTGTACTACAACACAACTAATTGATTCAATTAAATCGTTTTGAATAGCTTTAGAAGTTCCCGAAAAAACTGTAGCTTCGTTTAAAAATTGTTCCATTTTGCCATCGTATCTGCTCAGAAAAGAAATAAGCTCTTGAAAATTTCCTCTATTATCTGAATGCACATTCTCATCATGTCCCCTAAAAGCCAATTCTTGACAACATAAAAAAATTACCGTATCAATTAGTCTATTTAAGATGTCTCTATTTTCTTTAACCTTTACGTTATGATCTACAATTGACTGTTTGTGCCCTTGATCAATAGAATTTAAAATATTCTGTTTGCCAAATAACTTGAATTTTATTGAAGCAGTTAAATGTCCTTTTGACCTAGCATGCCTTTCAATTGATCTGGGTAAGTTTTTTAAATCATTATATCCTAATTTTGACCAAACAGTGTTCTCTGGGTCATTAGAAAAAAGTAAACAATACCAGCAATATAATTTATTTTGTACTGGACATCCAGTTAACCACTCACATTTATCATACCATTGTACACAAAAAGAACGATTATGTTTTGAAGTTACTATGAGATTTTGCATGGTAGGTTGGGGCCTTTTTAAAGTTTTTATTATAAATATCTTGTCATCATATGTTAATTGACTAAAATGAACATTCTTCAAAAGGAAATTTACAATATCATCTACAGATTTAAACACTTCACCGATACTGACATTACCATTGTTATTGCTTGTACTTACGTTTAATTCCATTTTTGACGTTTTATCAATATTTAAACAAAAATTTTAAATGAATTTATTGCACTTAATAAAATACAACCACCCACAGACACTTTTACTTTCAATTAATCTAAACGGTAAACGGTACGACTGTCTGGACTCAGGAAGCGGGAAAATAAAAGTCAGATGTTTATTAATCTTTGTTCCTATTGGTCCGGAGCTTGGCCTCCGGCACGTGGTTTTGAGAGCAGATTTTAATGGGTAGCTTCAAACGTTTCAAATTGAACCATTCTAAACGCGAAAGCTATGTTAGAAGCGTTTGGAGGCCTGCCTCACCAGTCACCATGGATAGAATGTTACAGTTGTGCAGCGTTGCCGGTTATAATAATAATAGTTTAAATTCGCAGATTTAGGGAATATTTCTGTTAATTTAAATTTGTCGTTTCATAAAGTATATTTATATTTATAATAATGTAAATATGTAAAGTAACTGTAAAGGCAAATCAGAAGTAGGGAGGCCCGGCCTCCTCTGCCTCCTCAGAGAAACCGCCACTGAAGATATCGTTGATCGGTACTTAGCTGATCAAAAGTAATTGCAGACAAAGTTATTTCTACTATTTCAAAGTTTGTAATAGGCAACTTTTCGTAATTTTCTAGTTGCTTTCCAACTTGCCCAGAAAATCCTCTTGGTCCACTAGTATTTCCATCCAAATGCTGCAATAAATGGCGTAGTGGTAGTTCATTTGTATGTAGCAAACAAACAAACCACTGCAAAGACCGTCCCATTGAAAGCTCAATTTGTCTTAAGATACCATTTTTACGACCTGTGTTAACAGCTGTTCCGTCGCAACCAACAGCTTGCAATTTAGGAAGGTCGACCTTTTCCGTTAAAAAATTTAACATACTTGTTTTAATAATTTGGGAACTACCAGATATGGGAGAGACATGACCTACATATATGGATCCTGGTTCGGATATCAGCACAATATACTCTTCACTAATTATTTTTCTGGATGCCCTTTCTCCCTCTTTAACTTGAATTAAGGTCCTATCTTTCCGCCCATCAAAATATGCCATATTTGCTTCAGAAATGCTGAAAGTTAGTATTTTTTTTATTTTTCATTTCTATTAATATAGAAATAGCATTTTATGGAAATTCTTATTTTTTTAAGTGTTTTTATTGTATAGTATGTATAGATATTATTTTTTGGGAGTGTCGATTTTGTCAGAAAATAGGTGTAAACTCCCAAATATTTAGAGCCACTTTGGCAGCCAAAAATAAAATGCGATTTTAGCGAGATGTGGTACAGCAAATAAGTGCAGTTAAAGGCAACTTTTCCACATATAGGCTATATAAAATTGTAAAAAAAAATTTTACTCCACCTTTCTGTACAATGAGTAGGTACCTGTTTGTATGAAAGTTAATTTTTCTTGTTTCTTCATTCCTGTTTTCTTATAAAATAAACACATTGTGCGTATTTCAAAGCAATCAGTACTCGGTAAAGTAGAAGAAGAATATACGAACTGGTACCAGATGTATGAAATCTAAAACTTTTCATACCAGACGATGTTGCATTTTTATAAATAAGAATATTCTTGGCAAATTCATATTGTCGAGATTCAGCTGCTTTTATGAAACTTAGTAAAAATTTAATATGCATATATAAATTTTGAATAATTAACATACTTGCTCGTATGGTGAAGTTGTCAATGCACGGATATGCTACTGGCGGCTTTGGGGCTTATCTTCTCGAAAAGACCTTACGTTTTGAAAATCTGGAGAATGCCGTTTTCTCAGACATAAAAAAAACAATTTTTCAAAATTCGGCCTTACTGAAAATAGTTGTAGAAATCCATTTCGAATAGCCAAAATTAAGCCCTAGAAGATGGTGAAGGTCAGATTTGATTATATCTTAAAAAAAAACTACCAGAAATAAAGAGATAGAGGAGCTATTTTACTCCACTATAGGTGATGATTTAATCTTCAGTGCACAGTATATAGGGGATTATATAGAGTTCTTAGATGTAACCTGTTTAACTGGTAGTTTTTTAGCTCTTGATTTCACAGGATATGTATTAAATTTCTTTGAATGGGTTTTAATACTGGTATTTCCTACCAGGAGAGTTTTGCTATTGGTTCAGTCTAGGATATTTGTTATGGCAGTGCACAAGGATATGCCAAGAACTGGTTCTAGTCTTATAAATTTTGATGCCGCACCTTCTCTGGCCAGACCAGGGTTTACAATCACTTGCCTCAGAGAAAATACAGGATATAGCAGCTTCAAACGATTTAAAAACAAAATTAAAAAACTATTTAAAAATCACTGTTTTTACTCATTATCTAAACTCATTAATTATTGTGATAAACATTAATTATTGACCTAATCAATCTAGAATTTTAATTAGGATATTTAAATATTTTAAGATGGCTTGCAGCTTGAATTAAATAATTGTTTTAAATCATGTTTTATAATTGTGTTAAGGTCCTTATACATATTTTAGATTTATACTTATTTTATAATATATTTTAATAGTGTAATAGGGGCTATGTTGCGCGGGATGTATTACAAACTGATAAAGGGTGTCGTAAAGATACAGGTAAAATAGCGCGATATCTGTAACGCTTATAGATTTTGAGGAAAAAATAATAACACATATAACTTAATTTAAGACCCAGATGAAAAAGATTTGATGATTTCAAGCGGAATACATGACTGTTGCTATGGAACACGATCGTTTTGTTTCCTGTTCGGTGACGTAATGGTACTGGCCTCATTGTGCTTCAAATTATATATTAAAAGCCATATATTTTGAAAATTGCGCATTGGATTAAGCTGAAATTTTCACATCAATAGGTAGAAAATATTTATAAATTATTAAACTTTTAAATGGAATGAATTATAAACATTTGTAGATCTATCCACTATGTGGTATTTATCCGTTTTTCCCAGAGAGACCTCGAGACTACAGTTTGCTACGGGATTCACGTACATGAACAAATAGATACGTTGGATATTAATGATTATCAGATATTACGTAACGAAATCACTTGGGCTACTGTAGCGTAGCAGATATCGTAGGCACTGACTTACCCGGAAAGTGATGTACGTGCCTACGATAAAATTTCTCTAGCTCAGACTATCTCAGGGCGTTAAGCCCAAGCTTACATAAACTATGATAAATTATTAGTTTACTTACTTAACAACTCATTGAGGTTTCCCTATGTAGTGGTCGCAGACGAAATAATGACACTTTCTTTAAAAATGAAATGCACTATATTTAAACAATTTACAGATATTGGTTCTCTAGCATGTAACCTGGCGATGTTCAAAGTTGTGGCCAATTTCACGATAAATAAGTTATAACATTCATAAAATGCCTCGTGTAGCTACACATCGGTTTACAATGTCCTCATAAATTGCTCATAAATTCTGCCACAAAGGTTTGATTTAAAGAACTTCCTTAAATATATGTAAATGCATAAAATCTTTAAATATCTACAAGTTAAAATGCAAAAGTATCCAGCCAAACCACTGAAGGTGGTCCCCGGTAAGTAAAAATAATAAATATAAACACAACACACTTATTCAGGGTGGTACGATACCGAGTCCGGACGTGGAAGAACTGTAGCCCTACAGAGATGTCTTCGGGACACAAGAAATGGATCCAAGGATGGGGTTGATGGTAGCCTCACCAGCCCTGGCACCTTCCACTGTGTGTGGATGCCCCGTCCGTGGAACTCTCACTGACGTGTGTAGAAGCCCCGTCCGTAGAACCCTAAAGATATCACGATTTAATTCACAAAGTCAGAAATGCACGTGAAGCGTGCTTAATGTGAGTAATTCTGACATAACCTACAAAAGGAACATAATTTACCTCACTGATGAGGGAACAATCCACCAATACTCCGGGAAGCCACAGTTGGATAAATGGGGTCAAGTCTGCCTTTCAGGTTGACACGGTATTTCCAAAGGAAAGCCTGCAAATTTGCGAAACACGTGGGTAGAGAACGGGCAAGATGGCGTGAAGAGGTTAGCTTACCTTGTGTAATTAAATATCCTGCTTCCACAGATAAAATTTACTCACAAACACAAAATATTCCGCTAAACGGAACAACAACAGATTGAGGAAATTTTCTTGAGTTGATTATTCTAAAATCCACCAGGATGCCTTGGATAAAACTGAGGTTGGAAGAATTACCAACTAATTAACACCAACCATGCCAAAAACAATGGTTGCCTACCCGTCTTCCGCTCTCTGCTGTTCACGTGTCGCCCTCCCGTGGAGAATAGCGAATGTGTTTCGGACGTGTAGCAGTTGTTATAATGCGGCCTACAAAACGCTAAAGCGTATGGTGGGTCACATACGCTAGAGGTCCGTAACAAGTTTACAAAAGATATTCCTAACTTCACTTTGCATACATAAATAAAATCTTTAGAAACCTACCCTGGAACAATATCCACACACCATTCCTTCTATTAACACCATGTATTTATACTGATGGACTTCAATCAACAGTTAACTTCCACAGTCAAGGACTAACTGTTCTTTGATTTCTAACTTCTTCTTTTATAAATATTAAAAATTTTACAAAAAACGCCTGCTATAAAACTCCGGCATTAAAACGTTTAAGAATTAGAAAATACGTAATAATTCCTTTAATATAAAAACACTGCAAAGAAAATCACTCATCTCTAATCTAAAACCCTATATGCAACTTAGATTCGTTTTTGCATACTGTTACCTGTTACCTAAATTCATCCCCTTTGGGTTTAAGGCCATCAGTGTTCGCCAAATGTACCAAAACCCAAATGTGACTGGCCTTTCGTGTGCTCTAATCCAATAGCAATATATTTTTATAGTAGAACACTGCACAATTTCTTATATTAATCAGACAAAGTGCCGGAGCTTGAATACTCTAAGCTCTTCTTATCAATTTGTTTTTCCCTTCAAATTTAAAAACTTGACATTGCTGCAACATTTTATATAAATAAAGAACTCTATATTAATTTCCTTAATTCTAAACAACGATGATGTTATTTTTTCAGATATGGCTGTTTCACCGTCTAGATCTCTTCCACCTCTTACACATCGTCGTTCAGTACATTCCGGTAATAGCGATTTATTACAGAATAAATTACGTCAACTGTTAGTTTGTGATAGCGCGGAAGAGCTTTGTGTTGAACAGATGGCCCCTCTTAGTCCACCAGCTGAATACGCACAACGCTGCCACAAAAGCCTTCCAGATCTTCATTGCAGAGGTGAACCTAGCTCCAATAAAAGTAGTAATAAGAGTCTTTCGAATAGAGATAGTGGCGGCTCTAGTGGGCATTATACTCAGCGCAGCGAACCTGCACCTCCTCCAAGACAGGTATTTTAATTATAGCTAATAAACTTCTGAGATTAATAATTATTTTTAAACTATACAATAATTTAAATATGGTGTTTGTAATCTGTTAAAAAGATTTTTAAATATTATTCATTTTCTATAATTAAAGAAGAGACATACATTCTTTAAATTCTATGATGGAAGATAGATGCTATATTGCAAGTATTGTCTAAACGGCATACTGGGACATTTTTGTTTATATCCCTTTTTTTAAATTCCAATAACTTCTACAATTTTACTCCTCATGCGGCGAAAATAATGGGAAAGGTTTCAGATTGTCTTATTGTAATCTGTCGTAGTAAAGAGCACTAGTTGGAATAGTTTATCATATTTCATGGTTAAATGAAAACGTTTAGAATATTTTCACTAAAAGGAATTTTCACTTGCAGAGGGTGCAGAAATTTTTACACTATTGGTCTCTGTAAGTTTGACACTGTGTGTAAGAATAGAATTGTACATCGTTGTTGAGGTAAGCTTCAAAATGGTTAAAAAAAAATAGTTATTATTTTTGAAAATAATTAAGCGATATTTCTAACCATGTAAACTGTTTGTTTTGCTAATGTTAAAATTCACTTTAACGCTTATTAGCAAATACAAATAGGAATCTTCCACATTTGCTTAATATGCATTTAAATGAATGTTCTACATTCTACAATTTTAGAATACATACATTTTTTAAATGAAGTCTTTTTAAAAAAATGTCGCAATAATCGTAAAGTAAAATTTCACTCAATAATCTGATGAATTCAACCTTATACAGAGCTCTCAGTAATGATCCCAGGACACGTGACCGCAAAAATGTAGACAATCAACTATACACGATGGTATTGCACTAAACAGAAATACCCTAAATTCATTGGCATTCTAGTTAAAGGTAAAATATTACAAAAAATTTATGGTAATTTGTTATTAGTATATTATTATTCATTTATTCTTCAAATTTAAGAATAATTTTTTACTATTTAAAACAAATTTAAATGATATCCCTTTTACATAAATAAAAAATGTTTGCAAGAAATAAATTATTACTCCTAATTCAAAATAATCTTTATTTCCACAGACAACATGAATATAAACATTCGAATCGAACAATTCACAGTGAATAAAAGGAATTACATAATAACAATTTTACTCTATGCTTCATATTTTCGAATATGGTCTGTAACTGATAAACAGTAATATTGCGGATTTCTCTTTCTATTGCCTCTTGTAATTCATCAATGATATGTAATCTGTTTTTAAAAGCATTGTTATTCATGTGTCTAAATAAGAAATAATCACATCTGGAGACCGAGCAGGCCATAGTCCCTGGGTGACTAATCGGTCATCGTAAAACTCTTGTGAAACTCTTGCTGTATGGGCAGTAGCGCCGTCTTGCTGGAAATAATCATCTTGCAGTTCATCATCATGCAACTGCGCCAGAAAGTGCTCTAAAATAAGAATTTGATATCTTTGGGCATTAATTATTTCACGAAAAAATATGGAGCCTATAATTCGCGTTCTGGATATCGCCACCCATACACCAATTTTTAAAGGACGTAAACTTGTTTCTACTTAAGTGTGAGGGTTTTCTGTACCCCATGTCCTGTAGTTCTTATTGTTGATATAACCCGTTAAGTGAACCACGCTTCATCAGTAAAATAAGTTAAGTCCAATACATCGTTGTTATTTAAATTTCCGTTGAACCAATGACAATATCTTACTCAATTTTCAACATCAGGGGGTAATAATTCTTGAACAACGGTTACCTTGTATGGAGTTTTTTGAGTGCTTTATGGGTTGTTCCAACTGAAAGACCTAAAAAAAAATAATTTCATTGATTTGTCATTTATATTAAGACATCTTAAGAGAACTGATTCCCAGTTTTATATATTTTTTTATTTGCACTCAGATTTTATATATAAACAAGAGTTTTAGTAGGTATTATTATTAGTTGTTGATAACAATTTTTACCAAAAAAATTCATATTTTAAATTTCTAAGAAACTAAATTTAAATGGTATGTAACGTATTGTCATTAAAAAAATTTAGTGTAAAAGTACCTACCCGTTTGAGCGGACAACTTTGGTAGAGATGTTGTCGGGCTTTGACTCATTCTTTCTTGAACGTCGTTCATAACCACTTCAGTTATAACAGTTGGGCTACCAGTGGATTTTCCCTTACAAAGGCAATGTTTCTTTGCAAAACGATCAACAAGTACATATTTACGATTTGAACATGTGTCATATGGAATATTTGCGTCAGGAAATTTTTCCATAAATTGTTCGATGCACGATTGCAATGAATATGTCCATGATCCATCTTTGTTGTGAGTTTCACTTTGAAAATGATCCATCAAAATGAAGGCATCTTGCACTGGTATAAAAACCATTGCAAAGATCTCAGAACTAGAATAAAATTAAAAAAACATTACTTAACGTAACATTCTTTTTCTCTTTGTCATTACTCATCATAAGATAACTGATGTAAATTATGTAGTTCTGAAAAGAACTGATTAGTCCTCAAATAATAATTAAAACAATTCAAAACTCGTGAAAGAGAACTGATAATTATGCAATATCCATCAAAACACAATCACTATGTCTATGATATGACAGTACAGATTAAAATAAATAATTAAATGTTAGGATATGCCTACAAGAAGACTGCAGGGCGCTAAATATTCAGCGTAGACAAACCGTTGCGTTTCAGAGGCAATTAAACCATACGTTCTATCGAGATTTTGTGTAACTTCGTCTAAACAAACCGTCAGCAAAGATAATTGAAAATGCAACTTTAGATACATACGAATTAAAATATCCTTAATATGGAAGGCTTTAACATGGCTAAAACATGACAAGCCTAAATGATGAATTAAAAAAATCACGTGTCCTGTGATCATTACTGAAAACTGTATGTTCTACATATACCTGTAAACCAACCTATAACTTTCTTGCGAAAAAATATATCTATTTCAAATTTTGTGAACTTGTATGATTGAATAAGATGCACAACATCTATTTTTTATTACCAGTTTTACCGGAAACTGTATTGTTACGTGCTTACAATTTTCAGTAAACACTTTGTGGATTCAAATAACTTGCAACAAGAATTTTCACTAACCACTATTTTATTAATCACTAAAATTACACTAGTAAATATTTAAAAATCACACAACTAATAATAACTTAATCTAATATAAATTCACTACTTTTAAAACACTATGTACTTTACTTTTCTTCTTAAACTTGTCAACTCTTGTCTAACCTAAAAACTCTGTCTGTTTACTGAACTGAACTCTTCTTTATAATTCACTAAACTGTACTGTTCCCTCTGCTGGATTCACCTCTTTATATACACACTTCAAATCTTCCAGAATTCTATTCCACAATTTTCTGGAATCCTACAGAGTTTTCTACCAGGTAATAGATGACCGTTCGTCAATTGGCTCATAGACGGCGCCACCCTACTAGTCAGGGAGTAACGCAATAACAGGTTTCCTTTCACCTTGAACAGGGACTTAATCACATCTTTTCCTCGTTAGAGGGCAGCACATAACAGTATGAACTTATTATTTTCCATGAAACACTCTTCATATTATTGAAAATTTAGATTGCTCAGGAAATTCGAAGTACAAAACTTACTATCTTTGACACTTTTCGAAAAAATGATGATTGAAAATGTTATATCGATAATAAATTATTCCATTTGCATGTAAAACGAATATAGAAAAAATTATTATTATCAGGTGGAACATCGGGCCTCCACAAAATTTCTCCAGCTGACCCGATTATGAGCCAGTTGCTTCATTTCTCCCCAGGTGTTACTCGTCATCTTAGCTTCATCTATTAATAACCTTTTCCAAGTTGACTTCGGTCTTCCTCTTCCTTGGCTGCCTTGTATTTTTTATTCGAACGCCTTAGCCGCAATACTGTTTTGCCTACAGATTGTGTGGCTCAACCAACTCCACTTTCTGTGCCTGATCACAGTCCATTTTAACTTACTTTGTTTTTCTCCAGAGCAGTACTTTGTGTAAGCGCTTGTTTACTAATAAGTGGAGTCCTTTAGCATCGACTTAATAATCTTCCATGTTTCACAACCATATAATAGCACAGATTTCACGTTCATACTAAAATACGAAGTTTAGTAGAATCTTTGTATGTCCTCAAGCCTCATATTGGGTTTAGTAATTCAAAACTCTGCATACTTTTAAGATTATCTCTGTCACGTCTTTCACTGTGCCTCCCGAGTGATCTATTACGCTGGCAAGGTACACGAACTCATCAGATCTTTCTATGGGATGGTTGTTGTGGGCCAGAAGTTTCAGTTTTCGCTCATCGTGAAAGGTGTGTGATAAAAAGCAGATATCTGCATAGTCCATCAGTCCTCCAGACATACTTCTCCCTCGCGAGATTCTTCATACCTAAGTTTTCTTTTGATGGAGCGTTTTTGGGGGAGCTTTTATATTCATTAACATGAAATCACGCGCGTTGCCATGCCACAACGCGTGAATCTTGTCTAAATAGTACACAGCTAGTACCTACTTACACTTACACTTACACACATTTATCTAACTTATACGTAAAGAGAGATCATAAAAATTTTTAACGGGTAATAAATGTACTTGCATGATTTTAGTAATATACCAAAATCTTTTTTATACGATAGCCGGAGACGATCGGAGATGCCCATCAAAACCTAGTCTAAAACTTGCCGCCCCGGGCGATCACCCCCTATGCCCTTAGGTAAATAAGTAAAGTACTTTATTGCTATAAGGTCTACAAAGGACACAAAATTTGGTCTTCTACAGTAAAGAATAATAAAAAAACATATCGAGTGTATAATAAAATAGAATATACAACTACAAACTAACAAGTACAATGAACATTAATAAAAAATAGTGTATAGCTAAAATTTCGCTGTCACCAGCAATTAAATGAGTAATAGCATTTATCTTCTAGATAATTTATAACAGATGATCTAAATTTTTTTATATGTGCGATGTTTCTAATAAGCACTGGTAGTGATCTATATGCCTTGATAGCTGCATAATATGGCCCTTTCTCAAAGAATGTGGTTCTGTGAAAAGGAAATCTAATTTCATTGGTCTGTCGTGTATAGCGACATATCATTTGAGTAAAACTCACTATTTGTTGGAAATAACAATAAATTTTTTTTAACAAACATTACTAGTGATAAAAAATACAATGAAGGGACAGTTAAAACTCCGAATTCAGCAAAAAAAGGCTTACAAGAAGTTCTTGTACAGACTTTCATGATACAACTTATTATTCTCTTTTGAGTTATGAATATTTTATCAGCATTAGGTGACGACCCCCAAAACGTAATTCCATATTGAATAATTGATTGCACATAAGAAAAATAGTAAACTCTTAGACTGTCGTTCCTGCTTTTATCATCTCCAGGAAGTAATCTTTGTACCATTTGATAAGAGTATGTGTATTGGCTTAAATACTTTGAAGGAATTGTACTCATCGCTGTAGTCTATCTATTCACAGAAAATGATTTTATGGGGGAACTTTTCTGTTAAATATTTGTTTACATCATCAGCTTTGTATTGTCTATTGTACCTTGCAATAAATAGCAAAGTCTTGCTACTGCAACATTAACTGAGTCGGTGCTTATCTCTACTACTATTTGTTTTGTTGTGTTTTTTCATTGTTATATTGTGATTTGGATTTATTTAGGTGAGGCTTATCAGGGTTTAATATCTCATTAATTTTGTTTTGTGTAGTAGTCTGCAGGATACTAGCTTATACTTCATTTTTGTTGAATTGGTAGTATTTGTACCCACTTATCTTTTTTTATTATTTTGTTTATTAGAAAGAATATTGTTAGTTTTGACAGATGATGCTGACTGGAAACAGGGTCAGAAGTTGTTTGCGAATTGTCAGCGGCTTTATTTATAACTTCAGGGTATTGATCTTCTCTTTTTCTATATTTGTCATCTTGGAAACTTTCCATTATTAGTTTGATTTTTTCTTCCAATTCTTTGATGATATAATTTTTGTGTAATGATGGATTTTAGGTACCAGATTTCCATTTTTAGAGGTTCTCTTGCCAACCCTTTGCTAATCCCATCCATTATGAATGGAGTCATATCACTGTCATTATGGAGGTTAGAATCGTCAATAGCTAGAGGTATTGAACCATCACTACATATTACTTCGTTTTCACTTAAGTTTAGTGTATTTTTCGATCTCTCAGCACAACTCTGGCACAATGCGTCTGGTCCAGTCGCCATCTTTATTACATATTGGTACATGCTAAGTTTTCATCAGCCAAATGTAATTTAACTTGACTAGGTAAATATCAATTGTTTCTCTTATTTCAGATATTATTTATTGCCTATTAGATTATTGTTGAGCATTTCAAATCATACAAACATTTTCTACTTAACTTGACAATTAAATTTCAACTGTTTCCTTTATGCCATAATATTCTTCGCCTACTTGACTATTGTTGAGTTTGACTATTATTGAAACGTAAGTGATATTCTTTGATCACTCCGTATGATTATTTTTGCTTCAGTTCATATTCACTTTAATCTCTACCATCTCTTCCAAAAGGCGTCTCTTTACAATTTGACTTAATTAACCTCTGATATTTATTATATGTTTTTAAAAGATCTGCATCTGTCAAAAATATTTTTTTTATGGTGGAGGGGAAATCCTACATAGACACCTGACACTAAGGTCTGCCGCACCGAGTAGTGTTGGACTCCTACCGACTAAAACCGCTCCTGAATTAGTGTTTCCACGTAACGTGGAACTGCTTTCGCTTTCCATCAGGCCACGGGTCATTCATCTTGTGTAGGTGTTAGTAAAACTTCCCACGTTTTCCCTTACATCCCCTATCTGTTGAAACAATTAGGGGTTCGGGGCTAGATTTCTTCTGTCCTCTTCCTTTGTCCTCATTATTCGATTTAGAGCATGTGTTACATTTTCCCAGTTCTCCTCCGATTCCAGCATATACCTAATTAGGTTATCAGTGTTCCAATGGTCTTCTGATCTCTCGATCTTTCACCGGTTGCAGTAGAACACTGTATGTTCTGCGTCGTCATTCTTCCCACAGTACACACACTCCCGTGTGTCAACCTTTCCTATATCAAAGAGATATTTCACAAATCTACCATGTCCCGTGAGAGCCTAGGTGAGGTGGAAGCTTATCTCCCCATGCTCCCTCTCCCTCCAAGTTCTTATATCTGGAATAACTCGTCTTGTCCACCTCCCTTTAGTTGAGTTATTCCAACCAGTCTGCCATCTCTCGAGGGGTCTCCCCCTAGCCTCTAGCTTCCCCATCCCTTCATATACCTCTGTTCTTTCATTGGCCAGTAGATCTATCGGGGGGACTCCCGCTAGCACCAGAACTGCTTCGTACGACACAGTTCTGTAAACACTGCAAACTGTGAGTGCAGCACTCTGCTGCACTCTCTCAAGCCTCCTTCTGGTGCTCTGTACCGCCATCGAACTCTCCCATACTGGAGCCGCATACAGTAGAATAGAATGTACCACACTGCATAATACCCTTCTTTTGCTAGCTTTGGGCCCATACGTGCTACACATAAGCCTCTCTGAGGCAGAGGCGGCTTTCCCCGCCTTTTCTGCTGTCTTCAGTGCATGAAACCCATAGGTTAGACGTGGGTGGGGTGGGGCTCCACGTGCTCTTACTGTGAAGGGTGGTAGAATTCTTTTCCTGGTAATGATGATGAACTCTGTTCAGGGGCTAGTTCTAATTGCACCACATTTAACCACCGCCCTGTTCTCCTAATGGTTTCATTTACCCCTGCCTCTACTCCATCCACCCAGTTTCCTGAAGCTGTAATGGCCAAGTCGTCAGCGTAACCTAACACTGTAACACCGCCCGCTAGGGGCAGCTGTAAAACGTCGTTGAACATTAAATTCCACAGGGTTGGACCCAGGATCCGATCCCTGTGGAACCTCGCAGGTCAGCTTCCAGTGTGTACCGTTTTCTGGCTCCCATCCAATTCTTCTGTTCTCCAGATAGCTCTTAGTGATTCTGAGTAAGTAAGAAGCTACTCCCACTCTCCTCAGACTACTGACAATCTCAGCCCACCCTGCTGTGTTAAACGCATTTCTGACATCCAGGGTCACTATTGCGCAAATCCTTTTAGAGTTCAGGGCCTCTCTTGCAATCTCCGTAATCCTCCTTACAACATCCACCATCCATTTGCCGTTACCAAAGCCATACTGATTATCCGCCAATCCCCCTTTCTGCTCTATTTCAGTCTCTAGTCTTCCCAATAAAAGGTATTCCAGCAACCTGCTCCATGCATCCAACAAACACAATGGCCTATAAGAGGACGGTTCCCCTGGCGGTTTATTCCTTTTTGCTATCAATAAGAGCCTTGTTCTCTTCCATCTGTCCGGAAAAACCCCACTCTCCAGCTCCTGGATTCATAATTCTCCTGGTAACCGTGGATACTCCTCCACAACTATCTTCACTATCTGGGGTGGGATATTGTCTGGGCCCGGGGCTTTACCGCTTTTAAGTCTGCTACAGGCAGTATTAAGCTCTTCTTCCGTAAAAGGGGGCACGTCCCCCACTTCTGTCCTAAACCAAATTTTTGATATGGATTATGGCATATAAAATAACATTAAAATTTACAATAGAATCTAAAAATAAAAAATATACAGTGTTTCATTTAAAGTAACGAAGTAGGTTGTCACTTCCGGTTAGTTGGAAACTTGAAAATCTTGCATAAAAGAATAATTGTAGCTGTACTATCAGTAGTTTTGGAAATACAGATAGTTTAAGGCCGTGGTGACACACCCTGTATATGCAGTACAACAGTGAATTATAAAAAAAAAGTTCATTAAAAATTTCTAAACTTAAATTTTGTTAAAATATACTAAAAAATTAGTAATTTGTTTATAGACTTAATTTTCTGTTTCATTTTAATTGGCCAGTGTATATATTTTTTCATTTAATGTTCTATTTATATATTGGTATATGGTACAAAAATTGCAGGAGACTCGTCGTGATTCTGGCTCTAGCACTCAGCATAGCGGTGGAAGTTCATACTACTGTTGTCAAGAACCAGACTGCAGGGCCCGCCAGGTATACCCACCACCGACTACATTCAAAAGACAGAAATGCCTTCGATACAAACGTGATCGACCGATTCTTCGGTCCAAGTCAGATATTAGTGATCGCTATTGGAGACCACCAGAGCCTCCAACCAGCCATCTCCAACAATTTTTCGAACATTTAGGTCTAACCAGTGATAGTTACGAAGAAATGTTAAGTAATAGCGGTTCATCGGGTAGCCCGATATTTTTTTCAGATGTGTCCACTGTCGACTCCAGTAGACCCATCGACAATGTCGATTATTGCCCACCAACATATAGATCTAATGAACCCCCTTCAATTGTCGAACGTAACGCTCGCATTATCAAATGGCTGTGTAATTGTCGTAAACTGCAACTCACTTGATTCTAAATCAATAGGTTGTTTGACAGATTTTTATTTTTTAAACGTCTGAGAAATTACAATCGTTTTATATCATATTGGAAAATAGCACGAACGGGAAAGTATTAAACATATTGTATAAATATAGGATTTTTACAGAGCAATTGTGTATTTTCAAAAGGTATTATTAAGTACTTAAATGTTCTGAATTATTGGCAACAAAAGTATTTTTTCACAAACTGCACATGCTACTCTGATAATATCTCCTACATCATGTTTTGAAGTATTAAAACAATGGTACAGAATTATAAACAATTTTAATAGGCCAGGCATCATGTTAAAAAAATTAAACAAAAACTGTAAAAAGTGAAAGTGGAAATTTTACGATTGTAGAAGGTTTGTTTGGATGTTATTATTGAGCTTCTCGTCTGCTATTATAGAATAGAATGCTTTAGAATAGTGGGGGTAGAGTGTGGGAACAAAATATTGGTTATTTGGTAATGGTACTGAAATTGTGAAAAACTATCTGAGGAACTTTACAACTTGTATGATCCGGTAGTCCTGCGAGCTTCAAAATTCTGTAAGAAGAGTCTACTGTCTCATTGAGCGAGGTGAAAGTATCACCATATACTATGACATAGGTTTCCACTCAGTATGCCACAACCGTTGGACCGATTCACATCATAACCAGAAATACTTAAAGATTGTGAGATCTTAAATATACTTGATGTCTTTAAATCTGTTAATTGGATTAAAAGTTGTGACCTTGGAAAGTTTAACATCCCTGTACATATTGGTGGAAAAAATTCTAAAATGTCTATTTAAATGTTGTAATTATATCACATTGTGAATAGGATCTATGCGAGGACCGGGAAGGCGGACAATTCCCGGGTGCCAGAGTTCGAGGGAGGTCTAGCGAAAGGCAGAAAAATTTGAAAAACCGACCAATCATAGCTCAATAAAATTACGGAGTTTCATTAAAAACCAAGTTTCTTAGCAAGTTGCTTGTCTGTAAAACATTCTTACATTCATTATATCTGTCGCCAAAAAGCAGAAAATCGTCTAAATAATTTTTTTTTCTCTGAAGCATGGACATTCATCAGTTTCATTGTTTTGTAAAGATCCATAATGCAATGCATAAACCAAATGGCAAACAGGTAAATTCATATAAGGTACCATTGAATTTAAAACGCAGATATTTTCTACTTTCTTCTTTTATATTTATCAAAAAATACTTTTATTTCAAATCTATTGAAGCTGGGAAGCAGTTAGAAGATATAAGCCTCATAACTGTGCTGATATCTTCCATTTTAATATATTCTGCAGACATGGATTTATTAAGCTTAATCATACATTCGAAGATTTTTGTTATACAGGACATTAGAGATATAGGACGATATGATGTTGGATTGTTGCTATCCTTGTTGGGTTTTAAGATAAGGTAGACAAAAATAGTTTTGATTTGCTCAGGGAATTTATTACACCACCAGTCATTAAAAATGTTTAGAAGCATTTTTTTCCATTAAAGGTTAAATTATATAATATTAGAAAACATATTATCTTTTCTAGGAGCGGGATGCTTAGTGCTGATTCAAGATCTGCCATATTAAATGGTTCGTCTAGCACGGTTTTATGACATTTGTTTTTAATATAAACCAGGTTTTGTGTAAAAGGTGGAGCAATTATGTCTAAGGCCGACTCTACTAGTGGACTTGATAAAAACGTTTTTGAGGGGGGGGTGTTGTTTTGTTAACAACTTTTTTTAACTCATTTCCATATGTCAGTGAAGGGGGTACCTTTATTTAGTTGGGAAATAAATGCTTTCCAATTATTCCTTCGTTTGTTGTAGGTATTGGAATCTAAAAAAGAGTTTTTACCTACCTTCGTTTTTCTTATCGGACAGTTCGTACCTTTATTTAGTTGGGAAATAAATGCTTTCCAATTATTCCTTCGTTTGTTGTAGGTATTGGAATCTAAAAAAGAGTTTTTACCTACCTTCGTTTTTCTTATCGGACAGTTCTATTATTGTATCTGATTTAGGATTTGAGCTCCTAGTTGAAGGTGATCTATGTCGAAGAGGAGTTTCCCGCTCTTGCCGGTCTATCATTTAACTTCCCTGCGAAGTTCTGAAACCTGATCAGTACTGTTCGAGCTGCTGGACAACTCCTTCTTTGTTTTTTCTTTATCCATATTTTCACTTTTTCTCTACACAATTAATAGTTTTTTTGAACTTTTTGGACTTGGCAACACTGCTCTATGAAGATGAAGAATGGAATTAGCAATGTAATGTATTAGGGGAGTGAAGGGTAATTATAATAATAATAATAAACATCTTTATTATTTTCACCACAATAATACATCATAACAACCAGTGAAAAAAAATAAGATACTGGCAAAAATAAATGGCAAAGGTAAATTGCTGCAACACGTGCAGCATTTCTCTTACACTTAACCAACAAAATGCACGATATCTCAAAAATATATATACAATAAATATACCTACTATAAAGGCAATAACATTTGATTACATAACCCTAAAATAAGATCTTACAATCAAAAAGGAAAAATAGAATAGTATAATTACAAGGACAATAGCATAAACCATGAAAATAATAAAAGAGAGATTACATTTATTTAATCTTAAACTGAAAATTTGAACAAAAATGTAAGGCAAAATTGATTTAATACAGGAGCCAAAAATAAAGTAAATAAATATAGAATACACAATTAATATTTTATTATTGACATTGAGTTGTAAATAATAATGATTTAGTTTTAAACGAACTAAGTTTGTTATTTTTTAATTCATGAGGGATTGAGTTATAAACTTTGCAAATCTAATACCGGAAGGACCTTTTAAATAGTTCAGTGCAATGAGGTGGAGGAGTTAACAAACCTTTGAAACGAACATTTGGGTTATGTACATCGGTTCTGAATGTTATTTTCCTGTATAAATGCTGAGGTGATTTATTTATTATGATTTTATGATATAAACAGGCCGCATGATGTATTCGTCGTAACATAAGTTTTGTATCTTCTGAATTTTATTCTTATACAGACTAGTTAAATTAGGACCGTAAATGCTATCGGCAAAATTAAGTGACGACAAAATTAGTGACTTGCATAATGTAACTTTAGTTTTCTGAGGTAGATAATGCCTATTACCATATTTTAATTTAAGGGCATTATATGTTTTTTGTACTAGTTTATTAACATGCTTGTTAAATCTTAGATCTTCATCAATAATGACCCGCAAATTTTTGCGTCATTTACTGCTTCAATTATTTGATTCTCAATAGAATTTTGTATAGACCTTTTTACCTCATTTCTATATGTTTTATGTCCAAAGATAATGACTTTCGATTTATTTGGATTTATAACTACACAATGGTCCTTGGATAGGTCTACAAAATGTTTTAAATCCTCATTAATATGGGTACAGGCATTATCCGTCTCGCTCGGCGGAAAAGAGTGGTAGAGTTGGGCGTCCTCTGCATAAAAGTGAGCTTGACAGTAAGACAGATATTTGACCAACTGGCTGGAATATATATTAAAAAGTAATGGATCCAAGGTGGACCCTTGTGGTACTCCTGACTTGAGTGCTAAGGAATCTAACTAACTTTTGCTGTCTATTACTTATACAGTTTTTGATCAATATAATAGCTTCTTCGGATAAACCGATGTAATGTAAAAATGCTTCCATACGATAGTTAATAGTATCGAACGCTCTGCTAAAATCGAGTAGAACGAGTACAGTACACAAACCTTGATCAATCGCCCCTAAAATATCATCTGTTACATTTAGCAGCGCCGTGTTGCAACTATGTCCAACCCTAAAACCTGATTGTACATGGGGTATAATATTGTTATTCGATAGGTGTGCTATTAATTGTTGTTCCATTATTTTCTGAATTAATTTAGAAAAGGTAGGCAATATGCTTATGGCACGAAAATCTTGAAAATTTTCCGGATTAAGCTTTTTAGACAACACAGTAACTATAGCATTTTTTAATGCATAAATTAATGATGTGGGTAATATAAGGCAAAATATGAGGACACGACAGCTTTATTAGCTCTATATTAATCCCATCACATCCAGCAGCCATTGTAGATATTTTATTAACAATTTCATATACAGTAGATTCGTTTACCGATTCAAATTTAAAGTTGGTATTACAAATATGATTTGTTTCATAAAAATGTATCAAGTCACTTGAGGGGTAAGTTGTTGGAATTGCATTAACAAAATGGTTATTAATAATATTTGGTTTTTTAAGTTCAGTTGGAATTTTATTTATTTTGCTGTTATGTATTATGTTATTTGTTTTTAGTACTTTCCAACATTCTTTAGATGAGGAATTATTTAACTGAAAGGTAAGATATGCTTTTTTTCCTCTTTATAGTTTCTGTATTATAATTAAGTAATTCCTTATAATATTGAAGATGTGCCTCATTTTTTGTTATTTTATACTTTATTAGAGCCTTATCTCTAATTGACATTATTAATTTAATTGTATCTGTTAGCCATGGGATGGGGTTTTGTAACTCTTGATGTTAAAACAGGTGCATGTTGATCAAAAAGGTTAATGAGATTTGTACTTAAATATGAGAATTTATCATTTACATCGTTTAAGTCAAAAATATTATAAAACGGAGTACTAAAAAGATCTGCTTCAAATGACTCATAATTAAAATTTTTAAAATTCCTATAGGTGCGCATTTCAGGTCCATTTACCAGTTATCTTTATCATGCAATATATTAATTGATGATCAGGAATTGGGCAGTCGACAACTCCATTCTCCATCACATTTTTATCTCTTCCTACGTATAAGATCAATTAAGGTTGTGGTCGTTTGAGTAATTCTGGTCGGTATTTCAATAATTTGCTTTAAACTAAATGAATCTAAAACGGAGAAAAAGCGATCAATTTCAACATATCGATATTGAAATCACCCATGCATATAACATTATCAACTGTCGGAAAAATGAAACCCAAAGTATCCTCAAGTTCAGATAGAAATAAATTGGAATCTAGAGTTGGAGATCTATATACAACCCCTACTGCAAAATTATCTTTTTTACATTTCAATGTGATGTGAGAGGGCAAATTTTTGTTAATAAAACTTTAAAAATCTTTGTAACATCTAGTGGGAAGTGGAGGTACTATACAGCTATTACTGAAGACAAGGCGTGAATATAATCAAATAAATAAATAAACTTTAGTGCTATCTTGGGGCGAGCGTAGGTGCGTCTTTACTATGTACATACTTCGATATGCGATGTAAAGCAACGTTAGGCGTGGTTAGTAGTTGGATTGGTGACCGTTCGAACGAAGACCACGTCCTCGCCTCACACATCTTCCAGCGGCTTGTATATCAGTGTATGCGCGGAAGCTATACAACCTTAGGCGAGGGTTGTATAGGAGATATACCATCCTTCGGAGGGGATGTAAAGCCGTCGGTCCCTTGTCTATTAAATGTTAGGCAAGTAAAAGATCCCTACTCTTTTTAAGGGAAGAGGTTCGGCAAAATTCCTGGTTGGGGGTAGCTCGTCTACAGGCGTCGGTGTTAGGCCTCAGTAGCGGAAATAGGCCGACGTTAAATAAATGTATATATAGTCCTATCTTCTCACTGCACTGACATTACTCAAATTGAGATTTTTCCTTGCTTAACATCTAAATAATGATGATTCCAATGGTTATATTCAGCCCAAATTCGGTGTAGTTAATTTAATAATGAAAAATCTATGAATATGTGTTGATCTATATATCCAGAATAAGTGAAGTATGGTAAAAGGAATTCTAAGTGATTAAAACCAACACAACTTCATGGAGTCTCTATTATAAAGATATGGGCTCAATGGAAAACATACTGTTACGTCCTTACAATTTTCAGTAAACACTTTGTGGATTCCAAATAACTTGCAACAAGAATTTTCACAAACCACTGATTTATTTAATCACTAAAATTACACTAGCAAATACTTAAAAATCACACAACTAATAATAACTTAATCTAATATAATTTCACTACTTTTAAAACACTAAGCACTTTACTTTCCTTCTTAAACTTGTCAACTCTTGTCTAAAAACTCTCTTGTCTGTTTACTTCACTAAACTGCATACTTCACTCAACTGAACTGTTCTTCTACAAACTGTTTCTGTAACCAGAACCACAGATTACCCAGAACTGTACTGGATACTAAACTGAACTGTTTATCCTTCACTAAACTGTACTGTTACTGTTCCCCCATCTGCTGGCTTCACCTCTTTATATACCCACTTGGAATGTCCAGAATATCATTGTAGAACTTTCCACAAATATACTGGAATTCTCTAGAATTTTCTTAGGCACTACTAAATGGTGGTTCGCCAGTTGGCCCACAGATGGCGCCACCCTTCTGGCCAGGGAGTAATTACAACTCTCCTCTCTGTTAGAGGGCAGCACATAACACTGCCCCCTCCTTAAGCCTGAACGTCCCGGTCAGGCACTTCAGATACCCCAGTATACTTTGCCAACCTGTCCAGGTGCACGATCTTCATCTTGGACTTCTTTCTACGTTGAATCCTATAAACAACGTCGTTGATCCGAGTGATGACAGAATACGGTCCTTCCCAAGGTGAGCGAGGCTTCGAGAATCCTTCTTCACTCCGCTGTGGGTTATACAGCCAAACCGAGTCCCCCACCTTGAATCCTGCTGAACTGGCATTGCGGTCATATCTAGCCTTCATTCGATCACCACTCCCTGTAGGTGACCTCTTGGCAGCCACATTCGCACAAACCTTGCAACTGCGACACCAAGCCTCCACATCCTGACAGCTATTTACCCAGTAAAATCGCTCCCGTACTCTAGCCAAAGTCTTATTTCTGCTAAAGTGCTCTCTGGATATTCCCTCGTGCACTTCCCGAAGTACTTTTGGTACTCGGCACCTGGGTATCAGCAACCGCATGGTAACTTCTTTCCCATCTGGGCTCTCCCATGCTCTCCGTAATAGGCCATCTATAACCCTAAGTGAATCCCATTGCGCCCATAAAGCCTTCAGTCCAACACTTTTACTGGAAACGTCCTTCCATTCCGGGCGGATTCCTTTTTCTTTCGCCTTCAACATTGGTCCAATTTCATCGTCGTTCAGTTGTTCCTCTCTTAGAACTTTCTTTGACCAGTCCTTCGGAACCTCTATCTTAACTGCCTTCACTTCTGCTATATCCTGCTGCGTTTTTACATTCTCGGCATTCACTTCCTTAGGGCTCCTCTGGCGACAGTACCTCTTGACATGCCCCAATTTGCCGCAATTATAACAGCGGATTACTTTTATCGGACCTCCAGCACTTCGCTGCTGCTTCGGCTCCTGTTTCGGCGGTTGCGGTTCCTGTTTCAGCTCCGGTCGCGAACTTAATTCGTTTAGTAATTGTGCGACCATTTTCTGTATGTCTGTTAACATAACAATCAATCTCATCTTATCAGAGCGACCTTCCTCTTTCTTTGCAGTGTTTACTTCCCCAGGATTCCGTTCTCGACACTGCCGCATCATATGTCCTGGTTTGCTGCACTGATAACACCGAATCACCTTCCTTGGCTGTCCTTCGCTCTGTTCTCTTTCCTGCTTCCTTGGAGCATCTGGTTTGTTCATCAACTGGCTTATCATTTTGTGCAGGTCAGCCATCAAAGATTCCATATTTGACTTTTCTAAATGGTTCTCTTCTTCTACTTTCATGGCTCGTACTCTTGGATGTAGAGTCTCTTCATAAGCGGCCTCAACTTCGAGGGCATGGATCAAGGCTTCTCTACCAGTCTTAGCTCGAGTTAATCTAAGGACTCGCCTGATCTCCTCATCTCTTATGCCATCGATGAAAGTACCAACTATTAATTGTTCCTGGAATTCTTTGGGTGCATCCGGGTAAGCCAGGTATGTCAGTCGCTCAACAGCTGCTTCAAAATCTTGTAAACTTTCCCCAGTCTTTTGTGTGCGTGATTTGAGCTGAGTCCTGTATGCTTGGGCGAGGTGTTGGTCGCCATATCTTAGATCTAGTGCAGCTTCCAAAACTTTAAAATCCCGTTGCTGCGTCACTGGGATACTCTGAAGCAACTCTGAGGCTTGGCCCCTTAATGCTAGCACCAATGCCATAGCTTTGTCTTCATTGCTCCAATTGTTTGCGTATGCCGCTGCCTCAAATTGTCTTTTATAGGTTGACCAAGAAGTTTGACCATCAAAGGAAGGCGGTTGTAATCGAGGACCTGATGATGATAATACCAGCTGGCCTCCTTGTTCTCTTAACAGTCGCTTAAGTCGCTCTACCTCTCCTTCAACTGCATGAAATTTTCCTTCTATATCGGTAACTTTCCCTTCGACGCCAGTAACTTTTCCTTTGACTTCAGTTACTTCCTCTTCAACCTTATTTACTTTTCCTTTGATATCACTCACTTCTTCTTCGACAGCAGTCACTTTTCCTTCGACGCCAGTCACTTTTTGTTCAACTTTATCTACTTTTTCCTTGACCTCATTAGTGGCTGACAGGATAGCATCTTGTTGCCCTTGTATAATTTTCCTTAATTCTTCTTTCTCTTCTAGACGTCGTTTTTCTTGTTCTTCTTTCTCTTCTAGACGTCGTTTTTCTTGTTCTTCTTTTTCTTCCCGACGTTGTCTTTCTTGTTCTTCTTTTTCTTCCAGACGTCGTCTTTCCTGTTCTTCTTTTTCTTCCAGACGTCGTCTTTCTTGTTCTTCTTTTTCTTCTAGTTTTTCTTTCTGACGTCGTCTTTCTTGTTCTTCTTGACGTCTTTCTTGTTCTTCTAGCATCATTTTGCTAAATGCAGCTAACATGTCTTGCATTTGCTTTTCAGCGGCCATGCTTCTTGTTTCCATTCAAAAACTAACAAACAACACTAACAAGTCTTATTTAAAGTCTATATCTGGTATACGTCAAATATGTCCACAAAATTCAGAATAGAATGTTCTATAAATTTTCTCACACTAGCACTTGTCTAATGTCTATATCACTTTCCAGTTCGACTCACTTCACTATCTCCAGTGGTTTCCAAATAGAACACTATGGGACTTCGTCGAATTCTTCAGAAATTCTGTTGCAATTCCGCTTCTGACACCAATTGTTACGTTCTTACAATTTTCAGTAAACACTTTGTGGATTCCAAATAACTTGCAACAAGAATTTTCACAAACCACTGATTTATTTAATCACTAAAATTACACTAGCAAATACTTAAAAATCACACAACTAATAATAACTTAATCTAATATAATTTCACTACTTTTAAAACACTAAGCACTTTACTTTCCTTCTTAAACTTGTCAACTCTTGTCTAAAAACTCTCTTGTCTGTTTACTTCACTAAACTGCATACTTCACTCAACTGAACTGTTCTTCTACAAACTGTTTCTGTAACCAGAACCACAGATTACCCAGAACTGTACTGGATACTAAACTGAACTGTTTATCCTTCACTAAACTGTACTGTTACTGTTCCCCCATCTGCTGGCTTCACCTCTTTATATACCCACTTGGAATGTCCAGAATATCATTGTAGAACTTTCCACAAATATACTGGAATTCTCTAGAATTTTCTTAGGCACTACTAAATGGTGGTTCGCCAGTTGGCCCACAGATGGCGCCACCCTTCTGGCCAGGGAGTAATTACAACTCTCCTCTCTGTTAGAGGGCAGCACATAACAATACTGATCCTGTTTTATAGAAAATTTCTTCTTATAAACCCATTTTTGCCAAACGATAAAAAGAAATAGATTTATTACTGAAAACACAATATTTTGTTATTCCCACCATAGCATCTAAAATGAAGCTCGGATGAGCTTAAGATCTTGTTATTAATACCCAAATGAATGAACGAATTGTAAAATTTTCACTTTGAATTTTTTATTCGGACATACTTAACGTCTGGCCTATAAATAGTATTTGATATTTTACAAGAGTATACAGAAAAGTGACTTAATATTATTTAATGTATTTACAGTGGTTTACCTAGGAGGACGTATAAACAAGCCTTAAAAGCTCGTTGATGATTCGACAAACAAACATCAGGCAGAAATAAACCTAATAAAAGTGTCAAAATTATTATATGATTTTAACATTATTTTAATTGGTATAATTTATCATATGAATATAATATATTAATTTTCGCATCTCATAAAGGACAAAATTGGATTTAATACCTGCTGTTAATAAATCTGCATGAATAAAATTTTATAAAGTACACTTCTTTTTGTTCAGAAGCCATCGTTGAAAAGTACATAAATAATTTACTATTACAACTCTTCAGTATAAAACTTTTTTATGATATTGTGTATTACTGCGAATATAATGAACGAATATCTGTAATAAACAGGCGAATATTTTAGTGAGGAACCAACAGGCCTGTATTATTTTCTTTTTGTAGATTTGGTGTAATAATAAATAAATATAAGATTTTATAGTAAAAATAAAGCTAAGAACTTAAGCGAAATAATTCTGGAAAATGTAAGGAAAAGCGTTATATATTTTTTGGTGTAAATTTTCTAAATCTTAAATTATTAGCAATAAGAAATATGGTACTTTTCTATAATTTCTGTTTGTGAATGTAGTGATGTGTTTCTATAGTCGAGGCAAGAATTCAAGCGATGCACGTCACAGATCGATTCTATAAATAAGACAATACTGCTAAGAATCATGAAGCTCCATTAAACTGTACCTATTTCTGAAAAAAGCTTAATAATTGGGTGTCAAGAATTACTCTTTTTAATGTAATTAATGATTAAAAATTATGTTAGTATTCAAATTTCTTTAATGTGATCACTTGTGACGTGCATCGCTTGAATTCTTGCCTCGACTTTATATTGCTAATAAGGGTTCATGCATATAACATAATAAATTTAATTCGATGGGAGAACAATCCATCTAGCTTTTATCTAATAAGTTTTTTATTTTGGGATTGGTGTTTGTTAGTATTGCCAAACACACAAAAAAATTAAACAAAGTTGTTTCTTCACACTTTGTAATCTTTTAGAACATATTCGGAGCTTTTTTACGTAGGCTAGGATCGGACTTGCATTCTGGTCTGGTCTGGAATTTTGTGTATTATTGCAACCTGAGAGTATTTTTGGTCAATTTAAATAATGTTGCTGATGGATGATGCTGTGGTGTTATTTTCCTAAGCTGAGTATGCATATTTTTTATACCATAGTATTATGGACAAAGATAATATGAAGTACTTAATAAAAGCAAATTTTGGAGGTAAATACCCAGGTATGGGTAACTTAAACAAATAAGGGTCTATCTACAATTGCCAATTTTAACAAAACACATGCAAATGATTAAAAAACTAAGTATTAAATGAAAGCTAAAAAATTTGCGATGTTACGTGCTTGAACCATTCATGCCAATAAAAGTTCTTTCTCAAATATAAAAATACTCTGCATATCTATTTCAAATATAATACAAGTTTCAATGTGCAATATATAAAAATTGATAATTATAATTAGATGTAATATATATTATGTACTTTAAAAGAGGAAAATGATAGCACAAAACATTCCACGAAAAGATTGTGCCATTTACAGTCTTTTATATTTGTATGTAAAATGTAGTTTATGAATGGTATTGAATGGTACGCTAGGATAAGTTATAACAATGAAAAGTAACAGAAGTGTTTTCATTTAAATGCAAATGAAAATGTTTATTATGATTAGTAGAGCTATTTCTTTATACGATATATGTGTAAGTATGAATTAAAGATATAGCGTTACATTAGTGTCTAATTATAAAAATTACATATTAATTCTTACCTGTTAAATCGCCCTTTTCTATCACGTAGTTGCCTTTTCTAAAATAAGAAGTATCGTGTATTTATAAATGATATCTTGGTGTACCCAAAAATTAATCATACGTTCGCTCTTGAACATCAGTTGCATAACCGTTGGATAATTTTTATGATTAGACACAAGAATTATTGTAATTACAAAGTAAATGTATTGTGTTCAATTATACTCATGATCTGATATTTTAAATAAATAGCTCTTGTACTATTTGGAGAACTGCACTATTGCCACCTTTCATCACTGTTTAATGTGTATTGAGAATTTATAAGCTATATCTTTAGGAGGAATGATAAAATGGGCAATTTTTTCAAACAGAATTACCGATTTATTTATTTACTGTCTGGAAATGCTGAATATAATGGACATTCTATGAAAACGGATGGCAGTAACTCCACCCTTTTCACAGCGTCCGCTTTACATTTCTATAATCTATAAATAAATTAATTTTTGGAGATGACTCGTCCTATAACTCTCATGTGAAACATCTTTATATTTATGCTTTTTCCTTATATTAAATTATTATAACACAGTTAAGCATATTGTAGATACCCTATACAGGGTGTCTCACCGGGAACTGAATCGATCAATATAGAGAAAAGTATGCATTAGAAAATTTTGAAAATTTAGATAATTACTAATGTCGGTGTGGCCAATCCAACTAAAATAATTACAAGCAGCTGGCACTTCCTCTTATAACGGAAGTCGATACCAACTTGCTTATTTCAAATGGAACACCCTGCCCTATATATTTTAGGGTTTTCGAAAAGAGCATAAAATTCTGAGTCGAAAATGTGTAGCATATCCTATACCTAAACCTAGCCGTTTCAGAGATATTTGACATTTTATAGAAAATTTGACAGGTGCAACGGTTTGCAAGAATCGTTATAACTTTCTTCGTGTAAAAGATCCTCATTTGCTTCTTGTCACATAAAAAGAACACAAGGAGAACTACGTTCTACAACTGAAATAAATTCAATAATATCATACCAAGTGTTCCGTTTTTCGCGTTACATTTTGTCAACTTCAAACTGCGAAAACTTGTTTAGGTCAAATGGAACACCCTGTATTTTTTTTACGTCAAGTTGTGTAAAATTGAATTCCCTTTTTTCTGATATTAGCATTGTGGGGGTTAAAGTTACAACTTTTTGAAATATTTGCGATTTTATTAGAAATTCATGAATTGTTTTAATAGTTTCATCAATTCATCAAAATAGCCATGATTAGAAACAATCAGTCATTATCTTATGTCAAACAATGCCAGCACGTTTGAATTACACCCACGAAGACTTTTTAAATTTATTTTATTTATGGAGAATGTGATAAAGTAATATCAAGAACTTGCAGCACATTTGCTACTCGATATCCAGGAAAGCGGAAACCGTCACCAAACACTGTAAAACGCATACTGGAAAATTCAAAAAATTATGGATCTGTCAAGGCAAAAATGCAAAGAAGAAAGCCTATTGTTGATGACGAAAACATTGAAATAGTTATTCTGGGATATTTTCATGCATTTCCAAGGATGTCATTAAGACAAGCTGCTCTAGAATCGGGACTATGCAAGGACTCAATTCACAGTATCTTATTAAAACATAAGTTTCACCCGTTTTCATTCCATATGGTTCAAGGATTAAAAGAAACAGATTTCCTAAGAAGACAGAATTTTTGTGAGTTTATTCTAATAAGGTCTGAGGGTCTCACGATTCTTATTTGGGAAATATTATATAGACAGATGAAGCAAAATTTACTAAAAATGGACTTTTTAATAGACACAATTCGCATTATTGGAGTGACTTAAATCCTCATATGTTCAGAGAGCGAAACTTTCAGGAAAGTTGGCAGTTCAATGTTTACTGTGCCATAAGAAAAGATAGAGTGGTGGCATTATAATTTTATCAGGAAAATTTAAACGGTGAATTCAATTTTCTCTTCTGCTAATATGTATAGATACATTTTTGTTTTTTTTTAGGTGAAAGATATCTGAATATCTTACAAAATTTGAATAATAACTATTTAGAAAGTTTACCTCTCACCGAACATAGAAACATTTTTTATCAGCACGACGGTGCTCCCCCACATAACGCATATTTAATGAATAATTATTTACAAGAAACTTTTTATGATCAATGGATTGCCAATAATGGACCTTTCTTATGGCCTCCTCGCTCACCCGATTTATCAGTTCTGGATTATTTCATTTGGGGAACTATTAAAAATAAAGTTTATGAGAGCCCATTAACAACCATTGAAGATTGTATGCAAAGAGTGAGAAATGCATTTCAAAACATATCACAGGATTCAATTAGAAGAGCTACCCATGAGGAACTAATCCGAAGGTGCGAAAAATGTGTCGAGGTTCGAGGGCGGAATTTTGAGCAATTATTAAATTAAAATGAAATAATATTTTAAATTGATCTTATCTCTGCTATTTTAGTTCATGCCATATCTTCAATTCGATTAATACGCATGTTACAGTGTTAGTGTTATTTTGCGTTTTTGTGGATATCGAGTAGCAAATGTGCTGCAAGTTCTTGATATTACTTTATCACATTCTCCATAAATAATAAACAAATTTAAAAAGTTTTCATTCGTATAATTTAAACGTGCTGGCATTTTTTGACATTAGATAATGACTGATTGTTTCTAATCATGGCTATTTTGATGAAATAATTACAACAATTCATGAATTTCTAATAAAATCGCAAATATTTCAAAAAGTTGGCTAATATCAGAAAAAAGGGAATTCAATTTTACACAACTTTACATAAAAAAATATCCATTTGACCTAGACAAGTTTTTGCGGTTTGAAGTTGACAAAATGTAACGCGAAAAACGGACCACAATATTGAATTTATTTCAGTTGTAGAACATATTTCTCCTTGTGTTCTTTTTATGTGACAAGTAGCAAATGAGGATCTTTTACACGAAGAAAGTTATAACGGTTCTTGCAAACCGTTGCATCTGTCAAATTTTCTATAAAATGTCAAGCATCTCTGAAACGGCTAGGTTTAGGTATAGGATATGCTACATATTTTTGACTCAGAATTTTATGCTCTTTTCGAAAACCCTAAAATATATAGGGTGTTCCATTTGAAATAAGCAAGTTGGTATCGACTTCCGGCATAAGCGGAAGTGCCAGCTGCTTGTAATTATTTTAGTTGGATTGGCCACACCGACATTAGTAATTATCTAAATTTTCAAAATTTTCTTATGCGTACTTTTCTCTATATCGATCGATTCAGTTCCCGGTGAGACACCCTGTATAATTTTGGAGTTGGACACAAAGATATAATACTACAGTGAAAATTGCAGCCAAAAGTACCTCAACAACATAAAAATTAGTCCGTCCTTGAAACTTTGGTTGTTAGTGCTACTCAACATGTAGTTTAAGAATCCAAAGAGCCCAAAAATTGGAGGGGTGGAAATGAGGTTTTTGGGAGAAGGGAGAGGGGAGACATTTTTGAAAATGTACTTTTTTGGAAGTAGAGGTGTGGGGAGTCTTTTTCTATGTTTTTTGCATGCTGAATCGAATCAAGTCGATAGGATCAACCCTTAACGAATAAAAATGGTCCTAAGGGTAGTGGAAAAATGAGTAAAAGATAGGTAGGCAACTAAAGTATTATCATCATAAAATCACCATTTGAATTTTCCCATTTATCAAACGCCCTCTATATAAGCATTACTAATATAAAATGGGGTTTTTCTTAATTGGAACTGATCTCTTCCAACTGTAACTGAAAACTACAATAAAAAAATCAATCAAAACCATTAAATAAAATTTCAAGTGCTTAACCTTGCACGAGGCATATCATATAAGCGCCATAAAAGTAACGCCTTGGGAACCCGAATATACCCGAAAATAAACGTCAAGCCTGCATTGTATGAAGAGTTTAAACGTGTCGACGACAGCAGGATGGATAGCGTCAGAAATAACGTCATTGATAATGGGCACTTGCTAGATGCAGTTAAGTGGAATATGAAGAAAAAATGATCGTCTGTAAAACATATTTCACTTACTTGAAAAACCATTATAATTCCGCTATTGTTGTGTCTGATGGATATGATGATCATTACAGTATTAAGAGATCTGAACATCTACGCAGATATAGTCCAAGTAAGGACTTCCCTACACTCTACACTCAAAAAACGTAACAATAACTTTACAACACGATTATATCGCCACAGGCCTGCATGAAACGACCCGACGCACATTAAAACTTATAGAGGTAAGTGAGATGATTTGCGTCGAGGTGGCACAAAGAGTAATGGTATTTTAATGAGGTCGTAAAGTTTTTGTTGCATTTTTTTATTTGCCGGGAACTCCTTACTTCAACTATACAAACATTATACTCCTCAATTCCACATATCAGAGAACACCCCCATATATTCCAACCAAGAAAAATTTTTTTCCCATGTGAAAAATAAAAAGCAATTGATCGAGCTGCTTAAAAAAAATTGAGGACAGCAACATTGAGGTAAGCTCACTTACTAATAGTCCAGACAGCCATAGGAAAACAAGGCTCTGCCATTGTTTGTCTGGATACTGATATTTTAGTATTGTTGACTGTTTTGGCTCCTTTGAATCAAGAAACATTTTTACTCAAACCAAAAATCGGACTAAGCCTTCAGAACCAACATATGCACATCAACACGTACATCCTACTCGCTCACTCTTTTAGTGATTGCGACACCACAAGTGCAATTAATGGAAAAGGGAAAAAGAACATCATCAAGTTGCTTGAGACAGAACCTGGATTGTACCACACCATATACGTATTCCAAACAGCTACAGCAACTCACAGTGAAGTAGAAAAAGCCGGAGAGACTTCTTTTGCATATTTATGGCTCCAAAGCTGGGAAACATACATTAGATGAACTACGGTACATAATATTCCAGAGATCGCTCTCTAAAAACGTAGCCAAACTGGAATCACTTCCTCCTACATCAGCGAATGCTGCACGACATTCATATCGTAGCTTCTGTAAAATACAGTTGTGGCTCGGAAATCCACAACAGTGCGGTTGAGTTCGTCGTGGCAATGATTTGCACCCAATCAGGACAACCCTTGACGCTGGTCCAGAGGCCATCCTTAAGTTGATTTCCTGTGCCTGCAAGGGAAATTGCTCCACTTCTCAGTGCTCCTGTGTAAAAAGTGGTGTGGAATGCTCAATTTTGTGCAGAATTTGTGAGGGAGGGGCCTGCATGAACAGTTGCACCGAAATTGCAGTTTCGCAGACGTGTTATCCATATCAACAGAGGCCTTTGATCACGCCACTAACGAAGAGTACAACATGTTCGATGAATAAAATACTTATTACCTAATATTACATACTTCATATAAAAATTGGAAATACTACATTAATCCCATACACCTTTTTTCATTTTTTAATAAAATTACTTTCTTTTTATCGTATTTTTATTATTAGAATCATTTTTTAATTGTTAAGGGTTGATCCTATCGACTTGATTTTGGTCTCATTCGATTCAGCATGCAAAAAAGATAGAAAAAGACTCCCTCACACCTCTACTTTCAAAAAAGTACATTTTCAAAAATTTCTCACTCCCTCCCTCCCTCCAAAAACCTCATTTCCATCCCTTCAATTTTTGGGGACTTTTTGGATTCTTAAACTACATGTTATAACAATATTTTTATGAACAGACTAATTTTTATGTAGTTCAAACCCTGTGTTTACTGTACTTTTACATGCGAAATAAATGGGGAATCGACTTGCAACACACGCAGTGGTATAAATGTAAATACCTTCATATAGCAAGCAATAAGCAGCAGCTGTCTAGATTGTGCCCCTACCATTTACATTCCTTTGTATCTTTGTGCATTCAATCTGCTTATCACCTGTGAATCTGAAATGTCTAGATACCCATAAATTCATCTGTGTACGCACTTGGCTGCCGCTATCTGTATATCATATATAATGACATCTAAGCATACAATCTATATCATGCAACATAATACAATTATATGTGCCAGAGGTGCCAATAATGCAGATCAAATATTGTATTGATTGTCTATAAGCTAATATAAAGTAACATAACTATTGTAACACCCCTCATAAACATTTTTTGTGGTCCCTCTTGGAACAAACATAACTGTAAGTTATCATAGCTGTGATGTATTAACCAGATTGGTAAATATTGGTAAAGTACTCAGAAATAAACCAACGACAATATTACTTAATTTGTGTATGAAAATGTCAAAGAGGTGTTTCTATAAGAATTAATAAGAACAAATTTAGCCATTACATTTTACAGAAACTGGTTAAAAACACATATAACAAGCTTGAGATATTGAAGTAAATTCGTATTGTTTATAAAACACTTCTTTGACACGGTAGGTGCATTAATATGGGGTATATACAGGGGGTTTTAAGTGCTTTACATATTTTTAGATTGAATGACTACATTAATATATTTTTCAAAAAGTGTCTATAATGAAGAAATTCTTTGTTTAATCAACCTATAAGAAATTTGTATACAGAATGGACGTTTTTCAGAAAATTTCTTAGTTTCCTTTGTATCTATAATGCTACGTTATCATCTGTTTTCAATTTTGAGAAACATAATATTTTCCCTTCTAATAGGTTTAATTCTTAAAGGCTCCCAATTGGGAGCTCATTGTTTAAGAAGCTTTTGTAACTCGAAATATTGAAACTATTTTATTATTATCCATTGGAAGTTGGGAAAAATGGATAAATCTGAATATATTAAACAGCAAACTTTTGTGAAAATCTCCAGATATCAAAAATTAGCATTTTGTTTTTGCTGTCTGGAAAAATGTCTAATATACTCAGTCTATAACATCTGTTCCGATATCATTAAAAAACACAATTGTTTTGAATATAAATCGTGAATTGTTTTTATATGAATATTTTAATATTTAATGATAAATAATAACTTTCTTTTTATTCTGTTTTAAGAATACGAATGAGAATGTATTATTCATTGGCAGACCTATAAGCAACATAAAATTACACCATTCGGGTAAATAAACATGCACAAATCGTGCAAGTAATGAATAATATGGCCTTGATTGATTTTGTCTTAAAATGACAATTTAATGAGAGCACGCTTTTATTGATCATTTTTATTTGATACTAGTTTATACCTGCAGCAATTCTCGTGTGTCCTCCAGCTATTTAATTAATTTTTTCATACAACTAATTGTTTTTGAGTAAAACATGATAAAATTTTAAATGTGTATTCCTTTCTACACCACTGCCTTGTAGTCCAGTGGAATTAGCTCCAAAAGTACCCAAATCAGCAGAAAGTACAGTGTTGATGCGCGTCACTGGAGAGGGGGCAAGAGAGGGGATAGACGCGCTCCTGGGCTCCCGCTCACTCAAAATTTGCTCAAACTGTTTCTCACTGCATGAAATCGTCGATATCTCGGTTTTTAATCATCCGATTTCGATGATTTTTTTTTATTTGCATTAGCTCGACGAGCCCATTCTAAATTTATCAAAAAGAAATTACAAATTCACTGTAAAATGGCGAAAATAGAAAAGTATTTGGAAAATTCAATTTTATTTCATATTTTATTAAACAATACATAAATATATTATAATCTATGCCTTTTTATTGTATTTACATACTCATTTTCATCATCCTCAGACTCATCACCCTCATCGCTCATCGTACTCATCGTCATCATCAATGTTATTTATATTATCTTTATTTTCTATCTCTTTTTCGATATTTAAATTACTAACAATTTCTCTATATGAGCCAGTCGAAAGATCATCATCCATATCATCGTTTTCATTTAACATACTATTAATCGATATTGCACTTGCACTTGAACAATTTTTCCCTTCGCAATTAGTACACAAACTTGAACATTGTAATCTATGCTTCCTACATCCACATGCTCTCAAACAACCTGTCGTACAGTGGCAGGTTATTATTTTTAAAATATTTTTCAGTACACTCTTAATAGGCCTCAAGCCATACTGACTCTTCTCCCAACCACATTGTTTCGGATCTATTTAATTTCCTAACCACTTCTGGATTTGTTGATATGCGCGAAATGGATGCTGGATCGTTGCTCTTTCTGTTTGGAGGAAGTAATTCCAATTTAAAAGCCAACCTAATTGTAGACTTTTCGTAATTAATGAAACGAATTTCATGCAAAGATCTTTTGTCTTTTTTGTACTGTACATACGCGCGTCTTAATTCACAACCATTCTTGCCAATCCTCTTTCTATCAATTACACCAGCGCGAGCCCAGGAGCGCGTCTATCCCCTCTCCTGCCCCCTCTCCAGTGATGCGCATCAATGCTATACTTTCCCTTGCATTATTATTAATATATTTATTCGAGGGAAGTTGAATATACTGTCCAAGTATAATTCAACTAAACCTCTACATACGGGTCAAATTTCATAGCTTCATATAAATAAACATGTGAGCTATGATTTTTTGAAAAAAAAATGTGTCTTTGCTCCAAATCAATTTGGAAATTTCTAGTTCAGCGCAACATAAAGTTTTAATTTGATTCGTTTGACAATACGTTGCGTTAAAAATTCAGCGAGTAATACAATTTGTTTATACGGAAAATATAATGCCATTTTTAAGGCCATTTTAAACACTCAAAAAAGTTATTATTTGACTGGGTAACAATTGCATTAAGAGGTATCAACCTTTACCTTTATATTTTTATAGACGTATGATTGAAAAATTGAATGTTATTGTACATTAATTCATCGTAATTCTATAAACAAATTAAATTATCTTGGAAACTATCGAATATTTTTGGATCAAATTTGAACCGTAGTTTAAGCATACCATAGACTAAACTTTCAAATAGTTTACACGCAGATATTGTTTATTTTTCTATTAATAATAATTGAAAAATAATTGATTTTCAATGGTTCTTTATGATTTGCGAATCAACTATTGAACCGATTTTGATAAAATATGGCTTAAAATATTTGTATTGTCAATACCTACATCTTAAACTTTTTTTTCGTCGAGCGTTACGATCAAAGTTATTAAGAAAAAACTGTTTATTACAACATTCAAGGTGCTGTTATAAACAAATGCCACCGAGTTTTCGTCCAGAAAGTATGTACATATCATTGATAGTCCCTGTTCATGAATCACTTCACAATTATCCATTCAGATTTAGGTGTTGACAAAATGCTAATTCCACTGGACTAGTGGTAGAGGATTACGCGTGTTTCTTTTTTGATGTGGTGTTCTCAGTAGGCATAATCCACATCAATGTGTTCTTCATCTATCGATTCTTCCGTGTCTTGTATAAAGAAAGACATTGGATCTGTATCTTTGTAAACATCCATATTGCTTTGTTACTTCAGTCATGGCTTTTAAACAAAATTATCTATGGCAGTATCCGCATACAGATACAGCTCGCACTACAGACTTTATTGCAATCAGTATTAAGTAACATATCGGAAGCCATTGACAGAAGTGTTTGAATCGGTTCCAAACTATTGTTGACAATGAGGAATATGCATGGATTTCAAAAATGCTTAATTTTATTATTTTTCCATAATACGTACTATATAAGTTGATAATATAATAAAAGAAACTCATAGAAAAATTTCGCTTGGTAAATATGCCACATTAAAATTTAAACTTTTGTGTAAACCAAACCACATGAATGAAAATACTATAATATTGCTTTGATGTCACTAATTTAACCTGAATTTGCTAATTTACGTTGTTATTCTTAATCTTGTTATTAATTATTGGTTAATATGATGGATAATCATTTCACAACATCCCTAACATGTTAATTTATAACCACAGCATTCTTTTTAGACGTTTCAACGTTTTAACAATAATGACGTGATGCTACAGGTTACGAATGAAGCTACTCGTTAGGGATAAAGAGTTTTAATGGTTTTAAATTCTCAGCCGAAATAAATATTTTTTTCACCCTCAATTTTAACAAAAAAGAAAAAATACGAGGAAGCATATTTTTCTGTTGTCTATCTATCTGTGATATAAAAAAAATTCATGCAACTTCCTCATTGTCCACTCCCATTCTTCTGGATTTAGATCATTATCAAACCATTTCTGGACTTGCAAATACACTCTAAATAAATATTGTTGTGATGCGTTGAATGTAGGCAGTATATTTGATAATTTGAGGGCTTATTTAATCTCGTTGCCTTTACGCATTGGCAGTATCTTTGAGAAACAATGGATTTTTCCTTCTGTAGGTATTGTAATGGCTAGAAGTATGAAATGTGGTTACTACATCTGCGTTTTGTCAGATTGGAAAAAGAAAAGGTGCTCCAAAATCGCATGAAGCTACAGGATTGTGCAGAGGTTTATAAAGTGTGTAAATCAGCCCTATCTTCTATTGGTTCTTCATAAACTTTATTTTTTAAGTAACCCTGCAAACATTAGTTATGCTAGATAACAGGGCTGACAGTTAAGTGATGGTTCGTTCATTCCAATCCAATATAGTTTCTAAATAGCTTAAAACAATTCTTATTACGTGTTGTAGTGCACCAGCTTGCAGAGCACATTCTGCAAATTGATTTCTAATAAAGTTGGAAGCTTGTTACACAGAAAGATTAGATATCTCTGATTATTTAAGTTGCCAACCAAATGCATAATCTGACACTTGAATAAGACAACGTTCAAACAATACAGGAATTCTTTGAAACATTATTAGTTTAACTGATCGATGTATATAATTTTCTGTGTATTTCTTGTTAACTTTTAGATATATATCGAACAAAATTTTAAAACTGTTGTCTCTGGTTCGCAATAAAATTCCAATTAAAATGCTAGAAACTTCTAATAAAGTTGGAAGCTCGTTATGCAAAAAGTTAGATTTGAGATAAAAAAATTGCTAATGCTTTTTTTGAATTTTTGGCCTTAAAAAAATCGAAGTAAACCTTGAAATTTTAATTTCTTTTTGAAAGGTTGCATCACAGGAGAGTTATTGAAGCTTTATCATTAAAAAAAATTGTTTAAATAATCTAACAAATAAAAACTATAAAGAGGTGCTCTACTTTCAAATAGGTCACTCTGTTATATAGATAAAGGAAGTTCATCGCTCCATGCTTCCTTCTTGCTAATTCATGGTGCTTTAGGAGTTTTTATGTTGATTATAAGTTTGCGATACGATACTTTAATTCCACATAGATTTTAAAATAACAGTATTTATCGTTTTGTTGTAAGAATTTACTAAATAAGTTTTTACATGCCCACTGATAATATTTAAATACTTATGAGACTCTGAGAGATGCTTTATGAATTTTATAATAAAAAAAATAATAATTTGGTGTGATAGGATTATATATTGTACATAAACATATAATTTTAGCTTATAGTAGCCATGTAATGGACCGCTGTTTGTTAGATACGATGCAGTGCATCAGATGCTGTCTAGTCTGTATTTAATTCTGTCTGATATTGTTTCTATATATAGAGCATAGCTATGTTACTTAAATTCCAATAAATATCATTCAAAAATAACTGACAATTTCATTTACCAAAACCTAAATCTTTAATGCCAGAGTTGAGAGAAGTTGTTCAAGTGGAGGCAGCTCTTCATTTAGAGCAAACTGGGGCACCCAATAGTTGGAACTCGTCCAGTTGCCAGAGAAAAATAAATATCAAAGCTTCCAAAAATCCTCAAAAAGGCTGAAATTTAGCAATGTCGGTATAACAATGTGTCTCACTTTTCACTACTACACCCCAATATCTCGGCCATTTGTTGATCAATTTAGATCAAATTTGGTATACTTCTTGTGTTTCAGATTGTGATTAAAAAGTTATTTAAAAAATTTTGTTTTTGAAATTAAATATCCCTACTATGATCAAAAGAAAAATTAAGACTTTATATTAGCGATTGAGATAGGGTTTTTGTTTATACAGAATCTTGTTCGGCATGACCTAAAACCCCTATGTACCAAATTGCGTTAAAAAATATTCATTCCTTTACAAAAAAAATCATCTAAGATTTCAATAACAATCACCCTACTATTCGAGTTGTTTATTGTCAGATAAATAAGTATTTTATAGAGGAGCTTGCGACTGAAATATTATGTTTTAATATATATGTATATATCGAATCGAAGCATTAGCGTTTTGTTGGTAATATGCGATTATTACACATAACGCGCTAGGCTTGTAACTTGTAATTCAGCGCTCGGCGGGGCACATAGCTGTTGGTTGCAATCTGGTTACATTCCTTATAGTAAAATAAGGATTTTATATATATATATATATATTGTTACGTGTTTACAGTCTTCAGTAAACACTTTGTGGATTCAAATAACTTTCAACAAGAATTTTCACTAACCACTATTTTATTAATCACTAAAATTACACTAGTAAATACTTAAAAATCACACAACTAATAATAACTTAATCTAATATTAATTCACTACTTTTAAAACACTATGTACTTTACTTTTCTTCTTAAAATTGTCAACTCTTGTCTAACCTAAAAACTCTCTCTCAACTGCACTGTTTACTTCACTGAACTGAACTCTTCTAACCTACAAACTGTCTCTGTAACCAGAACTGTACTGGATACTAAACTGAACTGTTCCTTATACTTCACTAAACTGTACTGTTCCCCCATCTGCTGGATTCACCTCTTTATATAGACCCATGGAAATGTACCAGAACAGTATTCCATAATTTTCTGGAACCCTACAGAGTTTTCTACTGTGATAGATGACTGTTCGTCAATTGGCTCATAGATGGCGCCACCCCACTAGTCAGGGAGTAACAGAATAGGTTTCCTTCACTTTGACCAGGAACTTAATCACATCTCTCTCCGTTAGAGGGCAGCACATAACAATATATATATATATGTTGTTTTTTAGATTTTCGCGGGTGTTAAATGAAGTGTTGTTGTACTTCCGGGTGCTCTCCCGCGTCGATGGTCGACTCCTCCAGGAGTCATGGTTGTCTAAACGACGTTCAGTTCAGTTCGAGCAACGGGAAGCAGCAGTAGGCAGCTTTCAGTGAGAACCTGAAGATGGCAGATGAGATTCTGCTGAAACGTCGTTTAGACAACCGTGACTCCTGGAGGAGTCGATCATCGACGCGGGAGAGCACCCGGAAGTACAACAACACTTCATTTAACACCCGCGAAAACCTAAAAAACAACATATATATATATATATATATATATATCTAATTGTAGCAGATACAGCATTACCTCCATAGCTCTCGTTGGCATTGTTCATATAGCACCGGTTATCCTTAGGCAGGCAACTCTCTGCACCTGGCTTAGCTTGACCTTAGCTGTAGTCTGTTTGCTCTTAGGCCACCAAACCATAGCTCGATAGGTTATCATTGATCTTATGGAGGCAGTGTATATATCCACATAACCACTTTGGGTTTCATTCCCCAAGTTTTTCCCATGGTCCTGCGACACTGCTCATAAGAAATGTAAGCCTTCTTTAGTTTTCTATCTATGTGAAGATTCCATGTTAGTTTGGCATCGAAGGTTACCCCAAGTTATTTCAGTTCTGATGCGAAACTTAGTGTTGTATGCAGGAGGGCAAGTGCCTTCAGTGCTCCTAGTTTCCTTTTCCTTGGGGGGTTAAATTAAACGTAAATCACAGATTTCATGGAATGTGCTTTATTTTTTTGTCTTTTTGTAATTGCTTGAAATTTGGTCATTGGCATTGCCAATTTTTAACTCACTATAAACTCAAACTAGTACAGTGAAATTGGTCAAAAAATGGCTATGTAGAAGAAAAAAATTAAAACAAAATAATATTTTCGGGGCCGGTTGCTTATTAGGGTAGCATTCAAGACCTAAAGTGTTCTGACCGCCCAGGGGTATGCTTCACCTCCAATAGTGACACGGCGCTGGTTTTTTACTAATATCTCTTAAACAAGTTATTCTATGACAAATTTATAAGTGTAAGAAAATATTCCTTATAAATTTTTTTGTAAAAAAATCAAGAGAGTAATACAAATTCCTTTTAGCTTTTGAGTTATCAAGTTAAAGAGTAGTTAAATACTTCCATGAAAATGCGGCTTCACAATACTGCTTTAGGATGCACATATCTTGGTAAGTAATTATTTTAATCTGTTATTGAATGCTGTTGGGTGATAATAGCACGTGCACATGCTTTTAACAGTAGTAATACATCAGCATTCTTTTGCAGAGGTAAACTTCATGCAAGTTTAAGAAACATGATGAAGAATTTAGAAGATTAAAATATTTAACAATTCAGAATCCACAAAAGATGAGATTACAAAAGCTGGTGAGAAATTCACCCTTGCCAAAAAATAAAAAATCTATACTTAAGCTGTATGATTTGTTTCATTGAATAATTTAGTACAACATTCAAATCAAGCAGTCATTTTATCAAGATTTCCACCAACGTTTGCGTCTTTGCAACAACATTATTTTCGAATTTTCTACCAAATTCAAACGTGGTAAGATAACAGTTTTGACAAGTGAAGCACCAGCTCCTATATCTTTTTAAAATTAATGTCATGTAGTTGTAAAGTTGGTTTAAGATGCTTAGTTATGTGTGCGAACTCTCACGGGTAGGACTGTTTTGATTCAGAAATTATTGACGAAATGAATATTGAATAATACTGAAACTATTAGTGAAATAGGCCTACATGGGATACCATTTAAAAAAAAAATGCGCAAGGTGCTTTACTTTTTAGGTGGTGTGGCAAGTTTAAGTTGGTATAAAGATCGATATTCTTTATAAAAAAAAATAACTAAAAGAAACAAAATTACTATTAGAATAAGTCTTCCGACTTACAACAAGAAGATGAGACGGTCCAACATGTACTTTGTGACTGTTCTGCCGTCTCATCAATTAGAGAATCCATCTTGGGAGAACGCTGGCCTACTTTGGCCGATGTAAGGGAGATGCCCCTAGGCAGCATCACCACCTATTTCACAAGATTAGGTTGGTTGGAGGCCTAGGCGAGGATCTGCCTACAGGGAGGATGTACAAGGGGCCCAATGGGGCCTAAGTGCTGTGGCTCAATAATTCTTATTGACCACCCTCCCAACCAATTCCAAGTCCCCCGACTGTTTCTACTATTCAGCCAGTTCTATGGCTGTTTTCAATCACCCTTTTACTTTGCGCGTTAATAACTCAAAAGCTAATAGAAATTCGTTTACAACTCATTTGACATTTACTATACAATATTTTATAAGGAGCATTTTCTTACACTTACAAATTTGTCATAGAATAACTCGTTTAAGAGATATTGGCAAAAACTAGCGCCATGTGTTACTATTGGACGTGAAACTAGGGTGAAGCACACCCCAGGGTGCTAGGAACTCTCTAGATATTTAATGGTGCCCCATAAGCAATCGATTCTGAAAACTTAATTTTGTCATAAATTGTTCTTCTATTTTTTCTTATGCATACTAAACATCTATTGTGAGTAATGCTATAATTATGGTACACATAATGCTAATTTCTGAAAAAGAGAATGGGAAAATATTTATTTGATTTAGTCGGACTCTCAGAAAAATTATATCGTTTTTGAAATAAAAAATCGGCAGCTACTGGAAGCGGCTGGAACTTTCCCGCTCAGTGGATCTTTGAAGCCAAAAAGAGCATTAAATTGTGTGACAAAACGGCACTAAACGTAATCCGATCTCATCCAAAACCTTTTCAGATCTTCTGGGGCACTAAAAAAACCCTCAACTTAACGAATTTACAACACTCGCCTGCGGCTCGTGCTGCAAATTTCATCTATGTGAGTTATTACTTACATAATCGCTCGTTGAATAATATACTATTAGGATATTAACAACTTTAACATCACTTGAACGACTAAGAAAGTCTAGTTATCCTAAATAGTACAGATTTGCAAAGCAACAAACTGAAAATTGGTAAAGTGATAATCTATAATAAATTCACCAACGAAGGTACAGAAAGCATATGATATCTACTTTTAAAGTTTGTGGGAATCCACTGGTGCAGTCACTAAAAGTTACAAATATGCCGAAATCTTATTAATATGACATGACACCAACGTTATCGGATGACAAACGATGACAATGATAATCATCAAAATTTGCCCATTGCAATCCGCTCATGCTGTCTTTGTTAAATGAAACATTAGCATTTCAGTAATTTTACTAGATTTTGGAGGAATATTTGTAGTTTAATTCTTCGATTGGTCTGTATATATATTTAAAAACGGCACTAAACGTAATCCACTCTACTTCTAAAGCAGTGAAGAAACCCTCACACGTGAATTGACACGTGATGTGACGAGTTTCACGATTTAACGGCTACGCGCATCGATCATGCCACGCGAAATGTGATCTATGCTTCATATTAGCTTTGTTTTTATTTTTTTTCACGGAAACCAAATCGAAAGGGTGGAATTGTGATATATCATTGAAATCAGACTTTTAACTGCTCTTCAATGGTTCCATTGCAAATTGAAAGTAATTATAAAATAAACAACTTGTTGCGTCAAAACGGCACTAAACGTAATCCGATCTCAACCAAAACTTCAGATCTTCTGGGGCACTAAAGAAATGCACATGCAAAGTTTCATTCAAATCCGTTCAGTAGTTTCGGCGCTATCGTGCTAACACACATACACACACACACACACACAGACATTTTTCAAAAACTACTTTTTTGGGTTCCTAAGACATCAAAACGTAAAGATTTGATGTTATCTCAATTTTCGTTTTTGAACCAATTTTAGTAACCTCTCACAATTTTATTGTGGTGAGGTTAAAAAGACCAACTTCTTTTTTTTTAGATCTATATATTAGGCCTGATGTGTAAAAAATTGTCACATTATCTCACTTTTATTTTGAATTGACACATCTTACACATACCACATACAATTTAATTTTCCTGAAGGAATGTTTTGGTTTTGTTGCCATAGAAACGAATAGAAGTTGAGAAATGGTGTATTATTAGTATACAATTAATTGAAGTGTTGTTTTATTTATAAATTTCTTTAAGTCAAACAAGTATAAATGAAATAACATTTTGTGGTGCAACTGTAAGCATATACAATACAGAAAATGGGATTATTTCAAAAATTAGCACATTTTCTTGGCGTTAAGAAAAGGGAAGTTAATGTTTTGGTTGTGGGACTTAATAATAGTGGAAAATCAACAGTGGTAAATAAGTTCAAAAATGAAGAAGAAAGAGTTGCTGAAATTGTACCCACCGTTGGCTTTTCTGTTGAGAGGTTTCAGAGTAAGTTCCTCAATATATTATTAAAAATTATTAGAAATTCTTTTAACTGTCGGTAACTGAGGAAACAATTTTTTTAGATCAAAATCTGGCATTCACAGCATTTGACATGTCTGGCCATGGCCGATATAGAGACCTATGGGAACACTACTACAAGGACTGCAATGGTATTATATTTGTTATAGACAGCAGCGATAGGCTACGATTAGTTGTTGTCAAAGAGGAACTAGAACTTCTATTACAACATCCAGATATAAGTAACAAAAAAATACCTATTTTGTTTTTTGCCAATAAAATGGATAGCAAAGAAGCTCTAAGCAGCGTTAAAATAGCAGCAGCGCTTGGCTTAGATAAAATCATGGACAAGCCATGGCATATTTCGGCAAGTAATGCATTGACAGGTGAAGGATTACAAGAAGGGGTGGAGTGGTTGACACAGCAAATTAGAGAATTAATTGTGACAAGAAATTATTAAGGCGTAAAATAAAAGTATCATATAGAGGGTGGTCCGTAATAATGGTCAGTGGATTTATGACATTAAAATATTGCGATTTGGCTAAACTTAATTACTTTAGTGTAAAAGTTGATATTAACAGAGATACAGGGTGTTAATATTGTACTTTTAATTTTTTCAACTTTTGAAATCTTTCAAATATTGGTAGTAAAATTGGTGAATAGGGGTTATGTGAGAGGAGAAATTAAAATCTACTCCCACTGTTATTGTGGATCCCAGAAGGTGCTACATAAACAATGTTTATGATATAAATGTGCGCTGAACTTTTTACCTGTAATGTATCATTTTTTTTGTTAGAAAATCCTAAAGCTAGTTATTTTGACGGAAAAGTATGCTTTTCCATTAGTCTTAGGAATTTACCACTTTCTAATCTAATCAAATTTTAACAATCGGCCGCATAATTCATTATAAGAAACATTAAGTAGTAGGCCCGCACCAAATTGCTCTGAAAATTTACTTTATTAAAAATAAAAAATATGAATGATTTCTGATTTCTTTCCAAATTTGGAATGACAAATCAAACTCCCGCCCCTCAGTTAAGCATGCGGTTTCTACTATATACCAACACGTTCTGAAGATGATGATGAGCAAAAAAAAAAATAACTATAAACTTCTATCAACTGTTGGTAGATAGAAATTTAAAATATATGTTTGCCAATGTGGAGCGTCGATGCTATTAAAAATGTATCTTCTAATAATGACCACAAATTGTACTGATGAAAGATCATTTTCAAAACTAAAATTGACGAAAAATAGATTAAGATCGTCTATGAGCCATGATTGTAGATTGTTTTACGGAGTCGTTTGGCTTCGAACAGCTTTACTTCACTTTGACCTAAAAGATCTTTTGTGATTTACCCTACATCTAGTGGTTATCCAGGATTCCCAGACTTCTTAAAAAAGCGTGACAACTGGCAAGGGAGCTCCTTTAAGTAGGATCAGTCTTTCGGCTGGTGTTTGTTGCAATCGAAGCATTAGCGTTTTGATGGTAATATGCAATTATTACACTTAACGCGCCAGGCTTGTAACTTGTAATTCAGCGCTCGGCGGGGCACGTAGCCCGGAGAGTAGCTGTTGGTTGCAGTCTGGTTAGGTTCCTTATAGTAAAATAAGGATTTATAGAGGAGTTTGCGACTAAAAATATTATGTTTAATATTCCGCCCTCTAAAAGCACATTTGATCTATGCTAAGCCAAGTCAGGCTATTTATTTTTCGATTGCAACAGACACTGGACCGCTGGATGGCGCCTGCTGGCTGTTTTACATGTCGCTATTGTAAAAATACCGGGATGTACTATAGTCAAAGGATTCTCATGTCGGTCGTCGCATACCTACCTTGCACTGACGAGAGCCAACAGCTCGAAACTGCAGTCTGCAAGTGGTGTGTGACGACTGGAAAGGGAGCTCCTTTAAGTAGGATCAGTCTTTCGGCTGGTGTTTGTTGCAATCGAAGCATTAGCGTTTTGATGGTAATATGCAATTATTACACTTAACGCGCCAGGCTTGTAACTTGTAATTCAGCGCTCGGCGGGGCACGTAGCCCGAAGAGTAGCTGTTGGTTGCAGTCTGGTTAGGTTCCTTATAGTAAAATAAGGATTTATAGAGGAGTTTGCGACCAAAAATATTATGTTTGAGTGTTGGACTTTTCCGCTATTACTGAAAAATTTGCGCTTATAAGTTTAATGTAAAATATTAAACATTTATACGTTTGTTACCCTGCAATCACCAAAAATTATAAATATAAAAACGTTATTAAATAATATATAAATAAAGAGGTTCTCTTGATTTACACCCCAGATTTCAGAAAACTATGAAGATTGATTTTCTGAAAATCACCAGTCTTGAGCAAACCTCCGCCCCAATTTTGCCTACAGGCCCCTAACCATGTTCACCTGGCCCTGATTATTTCATAGTAAATGTTCAATATATCATCATTTACCTTGATACACTTATCGAAATGATTCATGAAAGATCACCTCATATTATATAAAACCGTTAGATCAAAAAAGGCTGCTGCTGCACTGCGCTATGTTTTCATAAACAACTTCTTTTCCATATACCGCAATCCAAAGGGTTAAAATCTGGACTACGTGACAACCCAGAAAATAGACTACCATGACGAATCCAGTGTCCATGAAAATGGAAGCTTAAATAGGTTCATACTTAATTGGTAAAATGTGATGGGGCACCATACTTTATCTCAAATTTTAAGTAGTAATACATTCAACATATTGATGAAGTTGTTTTCTAAAAAATGTAAATAATTGTTATCATTTAAATTTATTAATCCTAGAAAGCGATCCCCAATAATCCCACACCAAGCACTGATTTTGAATTTATGTTGAAAATGTTGTTCTCGCCTTTCATGAGGATTTCTAACTTCCCAAAAATTATTTTTTCTTAAATTGAATATTTTTGGCGGATAGATGCAGCTTCATCTATAGATTAGAAAATCACCTCCAATTTTGTTGAACAAAAATCGTTAGGTAGATACATAAATTTATGTTTTAGTAAAATTAAAAATAAAACTGAAATAAATTAGGATTAGGACTTTTTAATAAAAAAGCGATAACATTACTGGTAAAAAAGTTAAGCGTATATTTACATCATAAACGTTGCTTATGTGGCAGCCTGTAGGATCTGTAATAAAAATGGGAGCAGATTTGAATCTCTCTCCTTAAAAAAACCCTAGTCACCAATTTTACCAAATAAATTAAAAATATAATATTTACTTTAACAATTGGGTTTAGCTAAATCACATATTTTAATGTTGGAAATCCACTGTACTACTGTTGCCATGTGGATCATTACTAACGGATCACACTATCAGTATAAGCTGTACATGATGTTCATTGGTTGTAAATGATACATGTTCATTCTTTAGTGTTATAAATAAATAAACACCACAGAAATTAGACAACCTCCAATTCCAGAAGCCAGGGGCTTGTGCGGAATGGGGTTACACATTGAAAAAACGCGGACATACAACCATTTCCTCCGATAGTGCCGGAGCCAGGATTCGAACCCGGAGGTGCGATGTCCGTGTGATTAATCGCGATTGCCACCTCGCGCCTTAACCCACTCGGCTATCGACCAGACATGTAGAGATATATTTTTGTTTATTAATATAAACACTTTGAGAGCTATTCTTAATATTTCCAGAGCAATTTTCCAAAGTAGAAAAAATATTTGACTTCTTTCTCAACTCTTTATGAAAACAAATTATCAAGTACAAATATGATTAGTGATTATTCAGTAGTATACGTCGATTATGCAGGAGGATGTGACATGTGAGTGAACTTAATTTTAACTTGGCCAACAAGTTGTGGATATTATATGCTAGATTAGATTAATATTTAATTTTAGAATACACTAGATTATGTAAAAATTCCTCTATCATTATATATTAGAATGTTTCCTTAACTATTGTTAGTTTGTTAATAAAGCATTACACTATTCTACACTCTAAAAGTTCTTTCAAAACTTTTGCATTAAAGAATTCAAAATATGTTTTAGGCTAGTCTCTGTATTAATTTATGAAAAAAGCGAAAATACAACATTTTGCAGAAAATGTTGAAAAAATTATCGACTAACACTTCAAAATGAGAATGGAGAGAGGTACCGTCATCGGTTTAAGCATTGAGACCTCGTTCAGTGTAGTTAAGCAGTGTTGGTTGAGTTTGTCACTTGGATGGGTGAACAGCATCTCATTTTCGCCGTCCTGGTTGAGTGGAAGAGTAGCTGTAGCTAAACTCGTAAATACGTAAATATAAACAAGGCATTAAAATAAATAAAATAAATACATTTTAAGAAATTCTATATAATATATTTTTATAATATAAGATTTTTACAAATTTATGGTTTTCTAAATTTGGAGATATTAATGAATGACAGAAAAGGTGATGAATGGACTTTTGATATATTTTTCTTATTAAATTTTAATTTCTTATTTGACATTGAGGGTTTTCAAAAGCCTTTTACTGCGTATCAAGTTAATTTTAGAGGCAAACTTTGAATATTATGGAATAAGATACCTTAATTACCTACATGAACTCTATATATTTAAAATGTAGACCAGAAGTAGTTCATTGCCACGGAGCAAAGAGCTAATATTTAGATTTCAGTTGAGATGCTTCCAAGGGCTCTTGGACCCTTTCCTGTTTGTTATTTACATTTATGGCATCCCAAATATGAAAATCAATAAAGTTTCTTGAAATTCACATTAACAAGTTAATGGACCATTCACATTCTTTCGTAGTAATGCTTAGAAGATAACCTATATTGTAACTATTAAACTTACGTTCTCACCTTTTTTGATGCAGAAGTTTTCGACATAAGTAAAAGTGATGCCTGAGGAGTAGGCTGCTACCTAGATTTCCATTTAGTGTTGATTTATGTGCATGTACAGCTATTTGCATTGAAAATAATGAGCTGTTCTGTATATATGACCCATATTTACAGAGTACAGAGATATCAAACGTGTAATTTAGATCTGTATGAAGTTATACGATAAGTCATACTTAAAATACGAAGCACAGTATTTCTTTTATAAAATATTTTTAGTCATAGATATACATTATACAAATAGTGAAAGATAGGTTTAAAATTTGCTTTTAGTAAGTAAATTTGACACATAGATAATTCCGTAGCATCACTACAAGATGGCATGACTACTTGCTTCTAGAAAATTTATGGAGGGATTTGGAAGGGGTTTGGTATAAAGAATTAATTAATTTCTTTATTAAAAACGGCTCTGACGATTTTGATTAAATTTAACAATTGAATACTACCTTTCCACTAGGATGAGATGACATAACTCGTTGATCCCAAAAAAAGCAAGGATGGAGACTGTGGCGATAACAAATTTGGCACATAGATAGTTTCTTAGTATTTTTATATGCTTGCTGTATGATAAATTATGATAGAATTTGGGATTCCCTGAATAATATCTATGAGACGGCCACAGCATTACTTAAACAAGGCTGATTTGTAGAGAATTTAAGTGGTTGTACAATGGGGTTATTTCGATATTTCAGAGTTTTTACCAAACATTAAATATACGGTCACGGTCAATACCTTAGAAGAATAAGGACATGCCACATTAATTATTATATTGTCTGAAAGTTATTTGTGGCATTCTACGAATATTCTTTCCTATTATTTGGGTTTTCTACCACATGTACTATTATCCTCTTCAAAACAAATCACCGAATCTACAAAATAATAGAATTATTGGAAAAAAAGCCTCTGCGCCCGTGACGTTTACGCCAAAGGAAAAGTCAGAGGTTATGTTTTGCAAATAATATAAATCGGAATAAACACAAAAATAATGTATTTTGCTGACGTTTCGGAAAGTAATCTCTTTCCGTTTTCAAAGCTATTTTTTGAAGAACTCTTATTTTGCTGTGTATGTCAAATACACAGCTTTAAGATTCTGTTTATGTTATTTCCATAGATACTTACTACTTACTTAACTTAACAAACTCAACATTATCTAAAAAATATCATCAGTTCTATGTTCTGTGTAAGTAGTAAGTATCTATGGAAATAACATAAACAGAATCTTAAAGCTGTGTATTTGACATACACAGCAAAATAAGAGTTCTTCAAAAAATAGCTTTGAAAACGGAAAGAGATTACTTTCCGAAACGTCAGCAAAATACATTATTTTTGTGTTTATTCCGATTTATATTATTTGCAAAACATAACCTCTGACTTTTCCTTTGGCGTAAACGTCACGGGCGCAGAGGCTTTTTTTTTTCCCAATAATTCTATTATTTTGTAGATTCGGTGATTTGTTTTGAAGAGGATAATAGTACATGTGGTAGAAAACCCAAATAATAGGAAAGAATATTAATTATTATAGTATACACTCAACTTAGATGACAAAAAATGTTTTCCGCCTGAGTTTACCATGGTACAATTTGTATTTTCTTCAACAAAAGTAATCTGCCATCGACAATTCGCTACAGGTGCATTAATTTGTTTCCGCTGATTTTTTTCAAATGATTTCAACAATTTCCAGCCATATATGCATCAGATTTTCACAATGGGGTAGGTTTATATTTGTAAGCCTAATTTAGTTATTAGTTTTATGCAGATAATATTTTATTACGTAAGGGAGCATAAATAAAAAAATTAATTTGTATCATAATGATTTATTTAAACAGTATAATATAAAGTTATAACATTTCTTGATAGTTATTTTATAAAACAATAATGCCAAGTTTAATAAGATCAGACAGAGAATTTAGTAGGTATATAAAAAGATCGACCGTTAGGATCAGTTCAGCTACAATTTACGGAGATGATAAATTATATTTATTTTAATATTTATTCTTTTGAGAAAGTAGTATTGTGTAAAATTCATAAATTATGGTAACATCCAGTGTCTAGGAAAATTAATTAAGACTATTTAGTGTAAATAGTATTTTCAGTTCAATATCATATACGCACATATAGTTTAAGTTGTATTACATTCTTAAAAAATTAACACTGCTTAAATATGTTGTAATTTATAAAATTTTCATCATTTTCTAATAAAATGTGTATGTTTTATGCTGTCAATTCACTTTCGGGCACCTTATAAATCATTTAAAATAAAAGTGAAAAGACAATAGAAATATAAATGATTTACGAATATAAGAAGACTTATTTGGTAGTAAAAAAATTCCAAAAAAATATATGTTATGCATACTTGATTTTTAGTCAACAACTTTCCCAAATTAATTATCTTTCGCATAGACAAAAACTATCGAAGTTTTCAATGATCGTCTGACACTTCAATTTTATCGTGTTTAGTCCTGTTTATGGAGACATGCTGGGAGCTGATTAAAACGGAAAACCAGTTTTATTCGTCTCCTGATGATGCTAACATGGTTAGTGAAACGCGCGTCGGTAGTGTATTCGAGCATTAAAATATTTTGACGTTTTATAAGAGCGGTTTTTAGACATCTAAGGTATTGATTTGTAAAAATAACACCCCATACAAAAATGCCCCCACCGCCAGGACCTGGACCCACTGTAGGGTTTTGTCTCCTTAGACAGGACTATGCACCATAAAAGTTGGAACGAGATTCACAGACGCACATTGAAAAATTCAGCAGCTCCTGGTCTATCATTATTTTTAAATAATTCAATACTCAAAACGTTCCCAAAATAAGTAATTCCATTAGTCTGCCACTTAGCCTAATTTTACATATTCCTTAGATAACATTTCATGTGGTAGAAGTAAATCTTAGTCATATATTTTCCTCTGTTTAGTTAAAAACTTGGCATTGCTTTTATTACATATAAATAAAATAAATATCTCCAAAGTACCTACTCCAAACTAATAAATAAATGATGTACAACATATCTGATGTACGACATACATTGTTACAATAGCTATTCTAATAGTCAAATAAATAATATAAAAGAAAGTCCTGAACCATATCTTAAAGTAATAGGTGTAAATTGTTCATGATATACAGATATTCCGCATGGAACATAAACTTTCTACATTTTATAAATTTCAACCAATGCTAGCACTTTAAAACAGAGGTTAAAGGGTCATTTATTCTCTCCGAAGATTTTCTACAATCGGAAGGAAAATTTATACTTTTCCAGCATTTTTTTTACCCATAAAATACATAATTTTTAATATTTCCCCGTACAATTTTCTCTTCTAGAAGAATGAAAGTATCGTTAGATTTCTTAAATTTTTAATTTAGTCCAATCGTAGAAAAAATAGTAAGTATAAAACTGAGGAAAAGTGAATTAACTTCCTGAATCGACTGGCACCTTTTTCAGCAATTTTTATCGAGGTTCATGAATACATCACTTCTCCTCCTTGTGACAAAACATACTATTTACAAAACTTTAAGGAAAGTAATAACCCTCAACTTAATTATCCCCACAGAAAAGTACACAGATTATAATACATTACACATATATGCTACAACCAGCGGCACCTGGTGGAATTTCGGTTAGCTACATGTTAGTATCGAGGCATGGGAAGTTAAGGCGTAACCACCAAGAGTACATGAGGAAGTTTTGCAATTTAAATTTGTGATAAAAAAAATGTGAAGGGGTGTACTCCTAAGTTGTTGAGAAAATACTCTACAAAACACTTTTTTTAGAATAAAAAAGAACCAGTAGGAGCCAGTCGTAGGTGGTGCGTCTTTACTATACAGGTATTTCAATATGTAATGTAAAGCAACGTTAGGCCCTGTTTTTGCAGTTTTTTTCTACAAAACTTATTTTAATTAGTTCTGGTTGCTTCTATGACTATTTGAATGAGAGATGATTCTCATGAACTGTTTGTTTTTCTCTGAACCAAACTCACCCCATCCAGTCCTTTATCCACAACGGTGCTTTGTATATGTTTGACTGACTGGCTGTGAGTCGGGCCCCTGTAAATGTTTCATTTGATTAAAGTTGTATCCCGTTCCAGGTTCTTTAACACAATAAGACTTGTTCATAACATTTAGGTATAAAGGAGATCAAATTACTTGTGGTATTGGTTATGCCCTAAAATTTGGTTTAAGTCCCATGCCTCAATACCATCATATGGTTAACTGATAAGATATACTACAAGTTTGTTATATATTTTATTTCTATCAGCTTCCTACTAAGACTGTAGTAAAAATACTAAAAATAGTCTCTTTAATATAAATATTGTAATGTAACAAAATCAATAAATAGAATTTAAATATTACTCTCTTATTCACTATATCTAGTATTCTTAGAAAAATATAGTTTAATTTAAACTGACAAATGTTTATTTTCTATTTGAGTTATATTTACTATATTTCTAAATACCATCCATATATATGGTTTTTTAAGAGGCTCAGGGCATGGCATGAAGAGTAGAAAGAAAACAAGTTTTTTTTTAACTGTGGAAGTTGTCATGTGCCAGGAATATTCAATTTTCTGGAACTTGCCTACCTCTAGGTTCAACTACAGTTTGTAAAAAAAAATGAATAACTATATTTATCGGTTACCATAATTTGGTAGTAATGTATATTATACAAATGCAAATTTGAATTGCCCACATGATCCACATTATATTTCATGCAAAATAGCTCTGTGCAAAGAAGAGTTAAAATTATTGTTAAAAAAATACGATAATCTGAGGCAGAAATTTGAAATTCGTAGTTAAATCAAAATAGATATTATCACTTTAATTCCCCTTGTTGCAACAACCGGTCATAAAGCTACTTTTTGTGAACTGAACGAACATATTATACATATGTACTCACATTTAATTAAATGTAACGAAAATACAACAATAATTACATTAATTTAAAAAATATATGATTTTGCAAATTTAGAATAGATATATAGTTTTGAGAAGTAGTATTGAAATTAGGTAAAATATATGAAATAAATTAAAAATGTTATCAGCTATGAATTTTCTATGAAAGAGGTACAGTGTGAACAAAAAAAATAGGACAAGTCTTATAACGGTAATTTTTGTGACATTGTCAGTTAGCTGTCATAATTTATTGCAAGTGTGCAAAAAACTAATATGCCTCATATAAGCGATTTAGTTAAATCTGGAGTTATTGCTATAGCAGAAGATGGATGGTCAATGAGACAAATTGCACTGCGTTATAATATTGACAAAAATTCGGTATGTAACATTTTAAGAAAGTGGAGAATAAACGGTACGATTAGTAGAAATCCTGGATCAGGGCGACGAAGGATATCAACTCAACAACAAGATTTGCAATTGGTAAATGCTTTAGTAGAAAATCCATTTTACTCAGTTATTCAGGCTGCTGAAGAAACGAATTTTCCTGGATCGAGTAGTACTGGTCGCCGGCGAGTAAGAGAATCGGAGCTATGCTGTCATGCAGCAGCACAGAAATACTAACTTAAAGCTGAACATAAAGAAGCCCGAGTAGGATTTGCGCTTGAATTTTTAACGCATGATGTAAATTTTTGGAACAATATAACCTTTACAGACGAAAAATTTTCCAATCAACACACATCGGTCGTATTCATGCTTACCGCCCTCCGAATACTCGGTAGATGAGAAATATATATATCTAACAATGATAAAAGTGGTAGATTTTCCGCCAATATGTGGGCTTGGATATCGACACGTGGTTCTGGTGTTTTGTGGCATATTGAGGAACTACTTAATAGTGAAACCTATATTAGGATTTTAAATAATATTATGCTCCCTTCTGTGTCACAATTATTTCCTAATAATGAGTTCATATTTCAGCAAGACAATTGTTCCGTTCATACTGCTCATACCGTAACTAACTGGTTTCAAGATAACAACATCAATGTTCTTAACTGGCCCAGTCATAGTCCAGATCTTAACCCTGGGACTACTCGTAAGAAGTATCCAAAAACGAAATGTGAGACCACGGAATGCCGAAGAATTACTAGAAATAGTAAATAATACATGGGAAAATATTATTACTAATGATTATTGTATAAGGTTATTTAATTCTATGCCAAACAGACTTATAGAAATTATAAATATAAATGGTGCAATAACGAAATATTAATAGTTAGTTTCTTGTTAAGTAGGATATCCTTTGTCCGTTGATCTCCAGGATTTCTACTAATCATACTGTTTATTCTCCACTTTCTTAAAATGTTACACCAAATTTTTGTTAATGTTATAACGCAGTGCAATTTGTCTCATTCGTTTACTATAGCAATAACTACAGCATTAAAATAAAAAATGAATTAAAAGTGATATCTGTTTTATTTGGGCTACTCATTACATATTCAAATAGAGACAGACGTACATTAGAAAAAAAAAGTTGTCCTATTTTTTTTTGCTCACGACAGTACATGTAAATAATTCAACTGATATACCTGATAAAGTGTAAATCTACTTCTGTTCAAATTTAAATGGACCTTGTACATTATAAATATATTTCTTTTGTAAAAGTACCTACTCTTATTTTTTAAAACTCTGGGGATTATTTTGTAAAGGCAAAATGTACCCAATATTACACGATTACAAATACCAGAAGAGAAATGCAAAAGCACATGTTAGATTTGTGAATAACAATGCCACTTTGACTAAAGGGTTATTTATTTATGTAGAACTACTTATACTTATAGTTTGTGACTATATGGATTGTGGCAGCAAGGTAGGGACATCCAGCGACATCAAAGAAATTTACACATGACCCAGTCACTACTTCTGACATTTTCAGTTGTTTAAGTTTGTACTTGTGATTTAGACGATTTCAAAATTATAAATTTGCAGATATGTTGATAGAGCTGAATAGGTCTTAAAAAAATTTATAAAAGAATATTCTTTAACATAAAATATATTTTTAAAATAAAAAAAATTAAAGGTAACAACGAAAAAGGAAAAGAAAATGAACTGTATAATAAATATTTTTGAGCTAAACATTAACCTAATCATAATCTAACATGAACAACAGTGTTAATTTGCTGAAAAGTGTTTGCACGCGACTCAACTGTATTCTTCAAGATTCTTAGCGCCTTACTCTCCTGGAAGCCAATGCAGGATAACTTTATAATATACATCATCGGCCGGTGATCGAATTGATGAGATCCCACCAATACAACTTGCTTAATTCCTTTGAATGTTTACTCATATTTTCGTCTAGATTTGGCTTATATCTTTATCTTTCTACCGCAATCTATGTATCAATGTTAGATAGTGTTGTTGGATATTTATTTATGTTCATTATTTATCTGACACCAGAACAGAGTAGGTATGATACATTGGAAAATGTCGAATGTTTCAAATCCAATGGAATATACCCAAAATTTTTTTTATATATAATTTAGTGATTGACAAGATGACAGATCCGAGTTCCTACATGTTTTGAACTGTAATGTCGTCATGGCATAATGTGAATTTGAATAGGCCCCCATCAGACTTAATCTGTGATCTAAATATTGTGTTACCAGTTCTTTGAGGGGTATTTTCGGACTATTAGCAACCAGTGCTAAAATTTGAGAGGCGATAGACAGTAGCAGTAAATATAATTTTCCAATTCCTTGAGTCCATTGGGACCGCGTGGTAATTGATAGACATTTATAATAATAATAATTTATTTTCCAATCAGACTCTTTACAGAATATTGGTATGTCAAAGATGATGATTATAAAAAGAACATAATTGTCTATAATTAATTCCAAGTGCACGAGCACAGATTGCACATTGGCGATTATTACACTGATCAAGTATAAGTGACGTACGGTTTCAGAAAGAATGGTGGGAGTATCTGCATCAGGCGCTTCATGCGACATCTTCATAATTGACGATTACTTTACCTACTTGTCATTTTTAAAATTCTTCAAGTAATAAAAAATAATTTAAGTACAATGTACACTACTTTTACTTGAAGTAGTGTTCATCTCTGGTTATAGTGGAAATAAGAATAGACCTATTGAACACTTGGTGTTTACAACCTAGAACATATTGACCAGGTAGTCTACCTGCACAACAAAAGACGGATTTCTATAGTTATTATACTATATATTTTTTGGCTGAAGATGTATGCACATTAGTATATCATATTTGATGTGTTAAAATGTGAATGCTAAATTGTTCACAAAAATATATAAATAATTGAAAATTAATATCTTCCAATGAGATTTTTGTTGTTTTTGTACTCAAATACTTTTTATTATACATCCTAAAAAAATTCACTTTCCATTAAATACCATCGGAAAAAACATTTTTAGCATAAATTAATTATAATTATTCAAACAATATAAATTCAGCGCTCGGCGGGGCACATAGCCCGGAGAGTAGCTGTTGGTTGCAGTCTGGTTACGTTCCTTATAGTATTTTATAGAGGAGTTTTGCGACTGAAATATTATGTTTTAATATTCTGCCGTCTAAAAGCACATTTGAATTATAACATAAATACTTGAGTCTGCCCGTCGATGTTTCTGATTTTATTTGTATTATAAGAAAAAGTTTAAAAAGAAAATCCTCCAAAATTCTTCTAAAAATTCCGAAAAGAAAACTTTCATTGATATAGCTATAAATAGCAGGTGTGTATAGTCAAGTTCATCAATTCCCGGCACTCAAAAAACGCAACAAAAACTTTACGACCTCATTAAAATACTGGTACTCTCTGTACTATTTCGTTCACAAATTGACTTGCTTACCTTTATAGGTTTTTAATGTGTGTTGGCTTGTTTGATGACAGCACGCCGCTTGGCCCAACGACGATAATAATTATGTCGTAAAGTTTTTGTTGCGTTTTTTGAGTGCTTGCATTAGATGAACTCACTTTTGTAGATAAATATTATTTATATACAAGTTGTTTCGTGACTAACTGTACATAACTTAATAGAGACAGTGGAAGTGGAACTGATACCAAGACCTTCCCTACCAGTACCACTTCAGGACAAATACGAAACTGTTGAGCAAAATCAAAGAGTAAACTTGTTTTAAACAAATTAATAAATTTAGATTTTAAGTTTAAGCCTTAACACTTTGAACACTACACTTGAATACACTCCTCGACGTGCATTTAGCTAATTATGTTAGCATCATCAGGAGATGGTTATAACTGGTGTTTAGTTGACAATTCTTGGCTTGACACCGTATGGGTCCCGATTCTTGAAAAAACTGAAAATCACATTACCTTCTGTGACCAGCCGGCTAATGAGAATTCGGAGTTAAAACTCAGCAGAAAGTGTTTATTTCTAAAAAGCTAATAAACCATGTATGCAAAGGCCAATATAACTTAGGGGCATTTTTCACTATGCTTATCTGGCTGTATACCCTTCATTCCTTAATTTCGCTCAATATTTTGGTATTTATTTGTTAAAAAATAATATAGTGGTTATTAACAAGTTTACTGCTGCGGTATTTTGGATTGCTCATGCTGAGTGCGAGATCTGTTTATGACTGCACATGATAGAGTTGTCAAGCCCTGCGCGTCTAGATGCACAGGTTGCGTCCACAATAATAAAAACCAGAATGTGAATTATAACCATTTAAATTTAATTTAAACACTATGTTTCCTTGTGGCCGAAGGGCCAGCTTTTACATTGTCGTTAGTAGCCATGTTCGACTATGGTAAAGTGACGTCTAAAACTATCGAAAAACAGGAATTTCAAAACTGCAGTAATCACGCAAAAGGTGGTTAAAAAAAAAAGAATAGTACCTTTTCTAGCTGTTAACTACACAAACAGCCTCATTTCACATATCCTAAAGCATTAATGTCTATTGAAAATCGCCTACAAATAAATAAATTTATTAACCCATAAAATCACAGATGACAGGATATAGGGTAAGTCTAAAACAGTTATTCTAGAATAAAACACAGCAAAATAAATGAATTAAAAAACATACGACAGAAATTCATTTTACAGAGTAAAGGCATTGGACAATAACTTCTTAACATTGAAAATGAATTTGTTTATATTAACATTCCTAATCTTAGGGGGTAGTTTATTGTATAATTTGACTCTTGTGATATGGTGTTTAGTATGTGCGGCCCTGTAAGGTAATGTGAAACCTTTAGCATTTAGAGTTAGTTAGCTAGGCAGCCACTGGCAACACATTGTTGGCGTGCATCTTGCAAGATCGTTATTAAATATATATTCGTTAATATATAAAGTTGTAATATTTATTCATCACGAACATAACAGTTCCTATATAGTATGGACTTGATTTGTAATGTTCTAATCTATGTATATTGTATTGCAGATTTTGGCCATAACGGGTGTTACTTGTGATATTCCTTTTGCAGGTTAAAATTGGAGATATTTTATCTTACTAATTTATGTGAGAATTCGTTCTCTAATGAAAGTTTGTCAAGATAACAAGACGCTCATATGTGTCTAAGTAAGCCTATCCCGAAAAAATCTCCACCTACTTCATATTCTGGCTTTAGAAATATGAGTTTATTATGTGTTGCATCTAAAATAGTAGAAACAGCACTTCATGGGCAGCTAATCAATTATCTCAATGATAACAATATCCTGCCAGAAAATTAATCCGGCTTTCGTAAGCAACACAGCACAATGACAGCCCTTTTAACAATCATCGATGATATTCTCAAAGCCCAAGATAATGGCAAAATTAGTACTTACATTGCTTGACATGTTAAAAGCTTTTGATTGTGTTGACTTTGACTCTTTTATTGTAAAATTAAGATTTTTATGGCATTTCTGAAAATTTAATATAACGGTTCAGCACATATTTATTTCATCGTAAGCAAATTGTTGTTTTGGACCTTCTTTAGCCTCTTTATTGCAGATTTTCAAAATTTATCAATCATATGAACTTAGATGAGGCAACTGAAATAGTGATCTGAAAATTTTGTCTGATTAGTCAAAAAGTATTTCCTTGGTACTGAATCGGGAGAAATGTACCTTTCTGTATACTGGAACTCCCTATCGTGTACATAGCATTAAGAACCTGAATCTTCAAATTAAGCTGAGAATGTCACTCATATAAAAAACCTAGGTGTAGTTTTTGACGAAAACTTGTCATTCAGTCAACATGTAGGCAAACTGCATACTTTAAGTTAAAGCATCTATATCAATATCGAAATTGCCTTAATGAATCTGCAAAAATTTTATTAACTGCAGCTTTAGTGTTATCTGTTTTAAACTATTGTGACTGTGTTTATGGTGCTAGTCTCAGCCAAAGAGATAAAAATAGGTTACAAATCATTCAAAACTCTCGTGTAAGGTTTATTCATCTTTTTCCAAGGCGGGAACATATCACACCTTATATCAGATCTTTTAATATGTTAAAACTTCATGAGAGACGTTTCATTCACTACATTGTATTAGCTGTTAATATAATAAAGACCAAAGCTCCATCCTACTTGGTATTGAAAATCGAACATACAACTGCATTTGAATCATCTTTCTTTTACTTGGTCCCATACCTGTTGAATAATGTATCATCTGATATTTGGCTGACTAATAAAGGCAAGATGCAACAAAAAATAAAATCAATTATTTTTACTGAGGGGGACAACCTATCTTTAAATATGAGCAAATTTTAATGTGTCTCTATTTATCTAATTATTGTTCTGTCTGTTTTGACTTTAATTTTATTTATTTTATTTTACAATGATAAACAATTTAGTCTCTGGCACGGTTGTAAATATTATTTTAAAATGTATCTTGTCCTTTTGTTTTGTAACAATAAATGTTTTATTATTATTATTATGCGTCTGCCAGAGCAAACATGTTAAACTAGAAACATATTTTTTTCATAAATTTTAAAACGTATTTTAAATATTGTTACTGTAAATGCCACGAGTGATGGCGAGCAAAGGGTAAGCTGTATGTAGAGAGTAGTATAGACCTAGCGTACGCATCACTATCCTAATTAGTGTAGTACAAATTCTAAATAGTGCCAGGTTTCTGTGCCATTGTACGACAGGTCGACTATATTCCCCTACAGTCCTCATCACTCGCCCACACTCGTGACGTTTACTGTATATACAGTGTGTTCCACTTCGTACTAAGCGACCCCTATAACTTGGCTATTTGTATTAGGATTTATATATTTTTTTTACAGCATATAATACCCATAATGAACTACCTTTGGATGGTAAAACTGTTACTCATTATCAGAGATATACCATTTCCAAACTCAAAACGCTTTTTAAATCAAACGCGTAATTAATCTAGCTATTTTTATAATATAAATTTTAAATATTACAGAATAAATAGCACATTCTTGCATATTTCATATAAAAACTTTATCAAATACCAGTAGCGTACTAGCTCAAATTGGAAAAAGGGGTTTTAAGTTATTTAATTATCAAAAAAATATATAAATAAAATGGCTACCACTACAAACGGAAGCAATTCGACCAATGCTAACAATTCAATCACTGCAAACGAAACCATAAATATTGAACCTCATAGGTTAAGCGAAATATTTTCCATAGTGCCCGAATTTGACGGCAATCCCATATTCTTGCAGACATTTATCACAGCCTGTATCCACTCATTAAGGATAGCGGTCGATGATCAGCGCATTTTATTAACGCTTCACATAAAAAATAAATTCCGCGGAAAAGCCGCAGAATTAATAAATTCCCGAAACCCTGCTACATGGGCAGAAATCAAAAGCTTACTTGAAGCACATTTTGGCGACTCTCGCGACCTGACGGCTTTGATTCAGGATCTGCAGAGGATTCGTCAGTTACCCAACGAAACCGCACTAATATTTGTATCAAGACTACAAACGCACAATGCGAAAATGCACGCGTCAGTGCAAAAGCAGACTCTAACTCTAGAGGAAAAAACTGCTCAATGTAACCTCATCGAAAACCCAAATTAGGACAAATCATTAGGGCTCGTAACCCTAGCAACATGTTAGACTCAATAAACCGCATTAAACGTGAATTGCAACTATCCTATTTTGAATCCAAATAAAAATACCATTCAAAACCCACAAAGACATCCAAACTCCCCACAATTTTCCACCTTCTGCAAAAGAAATGGACACCATTTTAACGAATGTCGCACAAGGCAAAACTATCAGTCCCTATCTCCCAATTTCACACCAAATGCTTATTCTAATCAAGCACAGCCTCCAAGGCAACATTTCCAGAGTGCATCTAATCATAGACCACAAAACTTCCAAAATTTCTCTAACCAACAACAAAATTATTCTCAACAGAACAGGCCCTCAGCTATCAGGCCAAATCCAAACTTCAACCAGCAGAGACCTTCTGCTATTCAACCAAACCCAAATTTCAACAGGTTCAATCAACAAAAAACGCATCATTTGAACCAAGAATTTTACGATAGCTCGAACCAATATGAAGACTATTCTGCAAGTTATTCTCCCAACTACCAATACCAAAATAATTTCGAAACTAACGAAAACAATTATGATTACGATTTTGGAACCCAACAGTGTGAGAATTATACTGCTAATTCTCAGCCTCAACAGTACGGCAATTATACTACTAATTCTCAACCCCAACATCACGAGAATTATACTGCTAATTCTCAATCTCAACGATACGAGGATTATACTGCTAATCCTCCGGATTTTTATGTAGGCCCGGAGTATTCCACGAATACTCCAACACAAACAGACTAAATTTCTCGCCAAGTCCAAGCGATGAACCTCCAGGACAGTTTCGACCCAAACCTGAACTTCCCGGAAAACCAATTCATGTAAAAACACCCGCTACAAACTAAATATCGTAAATTCCAAAAACCTATTTTACATAGAAGACATCCTCTAGCTGCCAGTAAACCAGAGCTGGGTCGAATCCTCTGAAAATTGATTCGAACCACGAATCCGAATCATCGAAAAGGATTCGAATCACGGATACTAGGTTCGGACCCTTTATGTAGAAAAAAATTATTCGAATCACAGGATTCGAATCCTCTTTTCAGATCACGGATCCGAATCCTCAAGTTCACTTCAGAATTATTGTTACAGTAACACTTATTATTTTCTATTTTAATATTATGGTGAATAGATTAGTACTTTGCTTGATTATGTAATATATGTAGGTGATTGATTGATTAAATAAAAAGAAATTAATAAATTGCACTTTATTTTAACGTTAAGGTTACGCTATTGAATTGGTTAGGGTGTGGTAAAAAGATCGATAAAATTTTTATAAAGTCGATGTTGCGTTTTTATTTTAAGACATCCTCAGGACTATCTAATTCATGTTTTTTTTTTTGTAAAACTTAATTTTAAAATTTGTATCATAAATAAAACAGATAGATAGCAGTTAGCAGTATTTTAGGCATTAAATTTTCAATATCGGCTAGAATTTAATCAATAGGTATTAGATTCTAGTCAACGTTGGAAGTTGAATGCTTAAAATACGGCTGCCTTTTATGCGTTCCATTTCCATTATGTGTTCTATATTTCTTACAACTTTTAAAACTAAATTTTACAAGGAAGACCTAAATTGTCTTGAGGATATCTTAAAATTACAACGAAACGTCGACTCTTAAAAATTGATTTTTTCCTTTTTTTTTTAAGAACAGACAAAATACCCGAAATTGTCCGAAATATTTTAGTCTGAAAAATGTCATCAACACCTAAAAAACCCGCAAATTGGACTATTGTCCGCTGATTGGTAGCACCAATGACTTCAGAATAGAATAGACAAAGCATCCTCTTGGTTTGTTGTGTATCATTTATTTGTTTACATTGCTTTAAAAATAAATATTGGCACTCAGCAGTCTATTGGCTAAAGGCACGTGGGTATATGCGCACGCAGTCCCTCTCAACACGTTTTGTTTACAATTCAGTTGCAGCGTTGGCCGCCATTAAAGTACTTGTGATAAACCGAAGTTAAATGTTGTAATTACAGTGGTTTTGTAGTGTTCTTGAAGACAGAATTTGTTATTGTGAATAAACAATGGGAAAATATTGTGTTGTATGTAGATGGATATCTCTTTAAAATTGGAGCTAATCGATCTTTTCACAGGTAGGTGAAATTATCTCATAAGCGTAACCTCGGGTTGGAACGACAAATAAGCAAAATTGTAAATATTCAGTGCAATAATATTGGAAGTATAGAAAATGTTTTTATGTTTCAAAATTGAGTAATATAGTTAGTTAAATGAAAATAAAGTTGAAGGGCAAAATGGAAAGATATTATTTAAAAGTGCAATATTATATTATTTGTAAAATTCCAAGAAATATTAAACGCCGAAAAATATGGGTCTGTCGCATTTTGAAACATTTGGGAAATGAAAATATCCCTGAAGATAGTGTTGTGTGCTCAGATCACTTCTCATCAGATGATTTCACAAGCCCCAGTGGCCGAGTTGTTCTTAAAGAATTTGCAGTATCTGACTTGCCAAGTTCATCTAAGGAAAATGTACAAGTTGGGTAAGTTATCATTTACAAAGAAGTAGTACATGATGGGAATAATTATAACGTGTTTTTATTTTTTTTGGGTTAGTAATGCAGTAAAAGGAAAACTGTATTAATCATTTTGTTTATGTGACATATAATATCTATACCAATTTATAAGTGTAAATTTAATATTTAAATAAATCATTTAATAAAAAAGCAATGTTATTCATATTACTTTAAAGTCAAACTAGAAGAGAAATTAATATATTAATTATACGAAATAATCACCCTCTTTAACATATGCACCACTGGCAACGAGTTCCAAAACATAAACAAAACTATCTCCATCCTTTTTTAATAATAGAATGTATGAGATAGTGGGAAACACAACAACTCATGTGTTAATGTATAGGACATGCTTTGTCTATCCTATTCTGAAGTCATTGGGTAGCACTGACAAGTACCTACCAAAATCCATGCTATTTGCCTGTCAATATTACAATAGGCAAGATCTTGACTCCGTGCGGCTTTACGCTCCCTACACTTAATAACATAATGCACAACGCTTGCGTAAAAAATATCGGAACCACAAAAAAGGATTCGTGAAAAAGGATTCAAATCCTTTTTCATATGTCTTACGAATCCGGATCAGGAATCCTTTTACATGAAAGTATTCGAATACCGCTTTTGAATACTCAAAAAGGATTCGATCCTGGATTCGAATTCTGAATGATTCGAATCCTACCCAGCTCTGCAGTAAACTGTGTGCAGTTAGTCATGGAACATGTTCAATTGACTGAATTCATTATGCATATATTTTTCGCTTATTTGGAGACAACATTTATTTTATATTTGATATAATAATTTTAAATTTTTATCAATTAACCACACAGGAGGTACTATGTCATATTTTAAAATTAATTTAACTATAAGAGGTAGGCTTTTATTTTAGATACAAAAAATTAAATTACTTTTTCAAAGAAAATAAATTCCATCTTTTCTAATTAATTCTAAAGTATACAACATCTCAGTAAGACCGCAGCTGGTAAAAATTCGAGAGGAATAGTTAAAAATAAAGATATACGGCAGTAGTAACCATGAAGAGGAAAAACACGATTATAATATATATATAATCATAACATTAAAAAGCTCTCTGCATCCTACCACATTCTTTATTTCATAATATTTTTCATACTATTATGAAAAATTACCTCACTTAACATCCGACTTAATATGCGTTTTATTAGCCTTAACAATAATCTCAGCATTGCAGCTACTATACTACCTCTTACCAAATTATATACTTACAGATAAAACTGCACCATTATTATCATATTAAAAACATTTTAAGCTGTTTTGATTATAGATTACACATTGATTAAAAGTACTGTAGGTACAAAGATATTATAAAAAGATTTTTTCAAAATTTGCATAGACTGAATTACAGCCTATTCATAATATTTAGGCTCCCAATAATCATTTCTATTTTCCTTCTGTTGTACCTATAATTCGTATGTTTAAAATTTCGTCTGATCTAATAGTCACGATTCAAAACAACCTAATTTAATAAAGTATAATAAATAAAACCTATGGATCATTGATGTAGATCTATGCTTTCTTTATTTTCATTCCCATCGTAGTATGATGCATCAACCTGGGCATTTACATACGACATTTCTTCTTTCTTCTCATTGGATGGAGGTGCTACAATTGGTATAGCTGCCTTTGGACGTTTTTGTGGGACCGGTCTTTGAGCTATCTGTTGATCAGTCGAGTAGTAAGTGATGCCGCCTTGAGGTTGATATAGTTCAGTTGGTTGGGTCTAAAATTATACAAAAAGCTTTTATAACGGGGTAATTCATAGTGAAAGAAACTTGAACTTTTAAAGTGCTATACTTATAATGGAAGTGAAGTATGTGATTATACTTATTGTTAGGGATTACTATGGCATTTTAGAACATTTAATACAAGACCATTTTAATTTTTCAAAAATTATTGTTATTAATAGTCCTGTCAACAAATTATTGTCGACTATATGGAGATAATAAATTGAGTATTGTAATGTCATGTAAATGTCAGCTTGTTTTTTAACAAAAATGTTTCAGATTGTTTTATAATAATAGTAATTTTTATTTCGAATAATCTATGTACCATTTTAAGGATTTCGGATGATAATGAAAAAAGTTATGCATACATTTCTAAATGGTTTGAGATTCTTCGAAATTAGAGATGTGAAGCGAAATCTGATACATATTTATGTTTTCTAACAATTTCTAACTTTTATCTCATCAAATACAATTTGAACAATGAAAGCAACCAAGCATTTAGTGAAAATTGCGTTGATTTTTTGAGATGTCCCTGACTTTCCAGGTTGCTGGGCGCTCTGTCTAAAGATTTATAGGGATTTATCACAAAAATTTAATAAAAACAACAAATTAATATTTTTGATACAGGATGTAATTAGTTTCACTTGTCATTAAAAAAAACTGGTAATGGGGAACGACCAGACAAACAAAAAAGTCTTATATAACATAGGGTCTAAAGTCCATAGTTTTGAAGAGAAAAAATGTTTAAAAAATTAATTAATTATTAATAAAATTGGTTGAGAACTTCTGGAATATTGAGGTAGGCAAAGTATTCCAAAATAGAAGTGAAAGTTCAACCAAGTTCAAATCTTTGTATGCTTTGCCCGCGGTACATCTCCCTAATTAGCAAAAAAAAGTATAAAGGCGTGCCGCCCTTGTGGAATGTTGAGGTAGGCGTATTCAGACATTTACGTATGCTCTGATATTCATATTAACTACTTGCAATGTTGCCAGTCGCACCACTTTAAAAGTATTTATACAATTATTTTCTGTTGTATACTTGCACTTTTTTTAAGCAATAAATTATACCATTATTTAGAATTTTTTACTTGTTTATATAGTTTTTATTAAATCAATAGTAAAAATTGACAAAAATGCCAAATTTAGGTTGAAAATCAGTCCCTTCATTCCCTCCTATTAAATGAGCAAAACTAAATGAAATTTTGTAGTACTTTACAAATTGATGCGCCACGTAACTCTGTTCAATCTGTATTCTGAAGAGTATGGAGCCATTATAAATCACAAAATGATTTTTTTCCTTAAAAAGGTTAGGGTAGGTTTCGAAATATTTTTTTTTACGAATAAAGTTTAATTTGCGTTAAATACTTAACTAATAAAAAGCAATTATTGTCCTTTCGAGATTATCAAATACATGCAATAATGTATTAGTACCAAAACTATCGTGCTTTGTTAAAAAAATGCATTGTACTATGTGAAAATCTCACACATTTGACAGCACTGGTCAAGCAGTGAGCATTAAGATGTAAAAAAGTGTCACCACATACAAAGATAGCTGCCGCTGCCGGCCGGCTGCTCCCTTTGTGTTTTTACTTTTGCGATTTTATTACCTACCTAGTTAGCCGGAATACGCATGAAAAACTGCACCGATACACCTTCCAATTTAAATTATTTAGCCAATAGCATCAGCTAACGTGGACTAAGAACCAATAAAAGATACTTTAAAAAGTAGAAGGGAAGGGTTATTAGAAAAATTTACTTTAGTTTAGTTCATGTCGGTTGCTTGATTACGTACAATCGCACGGTTCTTTTGTGTTATAGCTTCTGTTCTTTTTCGATTTTGGACCACGTTTTTCTGTATCCTTAGTGAGAATTTATTTTATTGACTTAGTTTCGTTTAGTGTAGTATTTTAAAATGCTGTATTTAAAAGTGAATTTTGGACATTATGGCAGCGCAAATTTTGTATGGAGAATGTCATGGAAATGCAGCTGCTGCAGAATGTCTGTATGCTCAAAGATTCCCAAATCGACGACATCCTTGTCCATGGACATTTGTTAATATTACTCAGCGTCTTCGAGAAACAGGTTGTCTAGACGAATATGCAGGCAAACGAATTCCGTAACGTGAGGATAGGGTAATTGAAGCGGAGGTTCAAGTTTTGGAACTTGTAGAAGAGGATCCAACTTTAAGTAGCAGCGATATCGCAAACCGTGTCGGAGTGTCCCAGTTTGTGGTATGGAGGACATTGCGAGATATGAGTTTACACCCCTACCATTATCAACGTGTCCAAGCCCTAGAACCTCAGGATTATGCAGACCGAATTGAATTTTGTAGGTGGATTTTCAGAAAACATGCAAGAAATGAGGATTTTTTTAAACATCCTGTGTTTCTCTGATGAGTCACGTTTTACCAGGAGTTTAACTTCAAAAATATGCATTATTGATCAGATGAAAACCCGCATGTAATAAGAAGATCTCACTTTCAACGACGTTTCTCTGTTAATTTGTGGGCAGGAATTTGTGGTAATGAAATAATCAACAGAATTACCCAATAGATTAAATGGTGGAATCTATTTAAATTTCTTGCAACAAACATTGCCATATTTGTTGGAAGATGTACCTTTGGCGACGCGCAGACGTATGTGGTATATCCATGATGGCGCAACAGTGCATTTTAATCTGGCGGTTCGAAATCTTTTAAATACGCAATTTCCTCAACGATGAGTTGGACGTGGTGGACCGGTTGGATGGCCTGCTAGGTCACCCGACTTAAATCCAATGGATTTTTATTTTTGGGGGCATCTTAAATCGCTTGTTTAACGTGATCCAATTGACACTTTGGAACAATTGCAGCAACGTGTTTTAATGTGCATAGAGACCATAAAGAATGATCTTAATTTACCCAATGTGTTGAATGGAGTGTGTATTTCTTTACTTCGTCATGCTGAAAAGTGTATTAATGTAGATGGAGGATATTTCGAACAATTTATGTGAATAAACAACACCGGTAAGTTATCATTTGTTGCCTGTCACTGCATTTTTTTTTCGTGGAAAATTACTTTATTTCGCTCGGTTTTTAAGAACCAAGAAGTCGGTACCCTTTCTCTCCTTTGTTAATCCACACCGCGAATGCCGGTACCGGCGGCCAGCTCAAGAACAAAAGCCTTTTTCCGCTTTTATGACTTTTTTAAAAGTGAGATGTCGTTTATTGACCCATAATGCAGAGGTCTCAAACTTTTTTGCAGAAAGTATTGAAATTGTTGACCTAGGTCAGTTATTTTCCAAAGTGCTCCTAGAGGAAAACTTATATAGGTTTTTTGTTTGTTTGGTCGTTCCCCATTACCAGTTTTCTTTAATGACATGAAACTAATTACACCCTGTATAAAAACAAAAATCAGATACACAAGTTTTATATACCTTATATAACTAGCATTTCAAATAAAACTTACCACAGGATTAAACTGCTGTTGAAAACTTGGGTAGTTAGGGGTGAATGCAGGTTGACTTTGGACGTAGTTGATGATCTGAGGCGTCTGTGGTGAAATAAAAGGGGGAGGAGGCACTCCAGGTTGCAGGAAAGCAGGAGGAGGTTGCGGAAAAGCCTGAGGAAACTGAGCTTGCAACAGTGGTGCTGCAGTGACGGGTACTTGTTGAGGTATAGGGGGGAGAGGAGGTGGGGGCATCTGGGTTACCTGAGCGGGTGGTGGATGAATTTGCGGAGGCTGATGGAGAAGTGGAGGTTGAGCAGGTGGTGGTGCAGTCTGTGGATTATAGTCTGAAAGTAAATTCAAAAATATTAGATACTGTATGGTACAAATAATAAGAAAATTTATATTGGAACTGCAATGTAAAAATTTGCTAATTATAATCTAAGAGCAGGGGAATTCTCTCGAGTAATATCTACAAGTAAAATACATTTTTGCATGTCAAATGATGACATGCACTGATCACGATAATATCTGTCTGCAGTGTTGGATGCTGACATAAGAGGTTTGAGACACCACTAACGTGGTGAACTAACCCAAGTGATTTCCAAATACGCTATTTTCGTTGCATAATAAAAAAATTTAAAATCGCTGAAAATCATGAAAAAAATTCTACACAGTTGTCCAGTTAACCGGACCTTTTCTTATTTAGTTTGTAGAATGTAACTGTGAACATTAAAACTAGCACAAGAAAAAGGGATAATTTTCTGGCTTTTTCATTAGATCGCTTTAATATTTGAGAAATTGATGGATAGAAGAGAAATTACTAAATTTAACTGATTAATTAAAATGAATATGATATTTTGGTATCGATTATTTTTTCCACAGAATCACGGCACCTTTAATTTTCAGATGCACATAGAACATCATCCTGGTTGAGTTCTCCAGCTATTAAAAGAGTAATTATAACTATCCATATTTTCATTAATTTGAAATCAAAATTGGTAAATTTGATAATTTGTAAAGGTCGGCAATGAAATGAAAATACTTTACTATTATACTATTTTATAAAACAAAATTAATTTTTATGGATGAACAAATGAGATAAGTAATAGTTACCGCAAATGTGTTTTTATAATTAATAAATTTACACAGTACACCTTCAATATTTTTGTTATATAAGCAAGTAATGATATATACATAATAATAATAAACATATCCAAATAATATTTCAAGGGAGGTTAGGTATCGTCCTTGGTTTTGTAACATCTACGTTTAAAATACAAAATTTCAAAAAAATTGCATATATTCACAGCAAAGGATTAGAAATTAACTATTTACTTTAGACATGCATATTAGCAAATTTAATTTAACTTTATTGGAATTTACATATGAGACATTTTTAACATAGATTTTTTCGTAACGGAGGTCTAATGTATAAAAATATGCACATAGGAGGTATTGCACAACCAATGACAGTATGTTAATTTAAAACATAATATTTTTATGTTTAGCCGCAAACTCCTCTATAAAATCCTTATTTTACTATAAGGAACGTAACCAGACTGCAACCGACAGCTACTCTCTGGGCTACGTGCCCCACCGAGCGCTGAATTACAAGTTGCCAGCCTGGCGCGTTAAGTGCAATAATTGCACTAATTCTTCGATTGCAACAAACATCAGCCGAAAGACTGATCCTACTTAAAGGACCACTAGATGGCGCCTGCTGACTATTTTACATGTCGCTATCCCAAAGATACTGAAATGTACTAAATGGTCAAGTGATCCTCGTGTCGGTCGTCACATGCCTACCTTGCACTGACGAGAGCCAACAGCTCGAAACTGCAGTCTGCAAGTGGTGTGTGACGACGGCACAAAAGCTCCTTTAAGTAGGATCAGTCTTTCGGCTGGTGTTTGTTGCAATCGAAGCATTAGCGTTTTGATGGTAATATGCAATTATTACACTTAACGCGCCAGGCTTGCAACTTGTAAATCAAGCCTCGGGGGGCACATAGCCCGGAGAGTAGCTGTTGGTTGCGGTGCGGATTTTATACAGGAGTTTGCGACTAAAAATATTATGTTTTAATATTCCGCCCCCTTTGAAGTATGTTAATTTGTTTAAAATTGCTAAGTCTCGACTACTTTAATTATTTAGAAAACCAATATTCTGACTGGCTTCCTGAACCTCTAGCTTTATTACAAACAATTTGCAATTCTTCAAGATAAACAATGAAAGTGACTCTTTGGAAGTTAGAAGTATACTAAAAATTGACTTGAGTATAACATTTTACCATGAGATGTAAAATGCTCTTTGAATGTTTTAAGGTGAACTGCACTGAAAATTAACTAAGCAAATAAGAAATTTCGAGACGTCACAAACCTTGAAATATTTTTCGAAAATGCAACAGAATCAAACTTTTATTGTTTCGATAAAATGGAATACGTTTTATGTTTGAAATGGTACACGGTACAGTTATGAACACAAAGACTTAATCGGAAATGCATTTTACATCTGAAAGCCTTTAATTAGCAACTGCAACAAAAACTGCTATAGCCATATGAAGAAATTCTTTGCAAATGGTGTTACCACCGTATTGTACGGCAGACCTATACAAAGAATTTACTAAGTCGAACGAAGTGCTGCATAAAGTTTGAACGAAAAGGTTTAGCTATTACAAACTGCAACAAAAAATTCTAACCAAACCTCGAGTTTTTTTGTGCAGTTGATTGCTCAAAGTCAGCTATTTCTTGGATGCTGGTAAGGAACTGCATTTCAAGAATTCCCCATATTCACCTTATGTGGTATGGAACCAAAAACTTTGCATTAAATTGCATATTGTTTAAAGTACAAATAGATTTTTATACATTGCATTTTTGAAAATAACTCAATACACAAATTTTACCATAAAGACTGTCTCCATTATTTCTGTTTATATTTTAAAAAACCTTAACTTGGTTGATCCTGTGTGTGATAGGTCTACTTAAAATACAGGGAACTACTTCCTAGTTCCTCCCAAATCTGCAGAGGACAACCATTTAATAATCGAGTGAAGGAAAAATTTAAGTGACTAGATAATAAGCAGAGAATCAGACGAGGCAGTAGTGAATTAAAAAATTAAAAGTGTATTGTGCAACAGGGAAAGTAGCTGGTAGCAATCGACAGTAAGTATAAAATTTTGTATTCTCGTCTATTAACGTCTCTTGCGCTGAAAGAATTCTCCTGAGAGTGGAAATCCCTCATCTCTGTCTCCAAAAGTGCAACAAACGCACCAAAAATAAATATTAGCCAAGTCCATCAGATGGGATGCGAACGAATGATCCACACTATCACTTGGTATAATCTGTTTGCGTTGCGCTATTTAAAAAATACTATAACTAGTACCTAGTAGTATAAAGTTTTATTGGAATTTCCAATTGGCTAACGACCTAAATATCTTATAACAATATTGCTTGATATATTGCAAAAATTCGGAGGCATTACTTTTGTGTAGTTTATTGATTGGATGGCTAAATACTTTATTTTTAATTACGTTTTATCAATCATATTGTGGAAATACATGGAAATTTGTTGTCAACATGAAAGTTTTCTATAAATTGGCTATATTATACACAAACAATATCAACTTTGTGTAACTTGTAATTTAAACAAGTCCGACATACTTGAGAATCACCTCCACTGTCTTTTGTTGTTTTATGACTGAAAATTCCACTGCTCGAATTGTTTGAAAGGTGATTCGTATGAGGTACTTAAGGAGTTAGTAGACACCAAAAATACAGTGATAAACGATAAAATTGAAATTATAAACCTACTTAAACAAGAATTAGAAGAACTTAAGAAAGAGAAAAGTAATACTGAAACTTTCAGAAGCTATAGCCAAGCAGTAAAAAAAAACAAAGAAGAGGTTCTATTAGTAAAACCAAAAAATGTAGCACAAGCAAGTTAAGTCACTAAACAGGTACTAGAGAAAAAAATAAGTCCAAGTTCCTTAGGAGTTGGAGTATCTAGAGTTAAGTATGTTCGAGAAGGGGGAGTTGCGATTAGTTGTGGAAGTCAAGGTGATGTGGAAAATATTTTTAAAAAAGTAGAAGAAAAATTAGGCCAAGACTATGAAGTTAAAATTCCAGATAAAAAAAATCTAAAAATTAAAAGTGTTTAACGTAGATAAAAAACTTCTAGAAGGAAGATGAGGAAAATTTTAAAGAAAAGATAGTCATACAGAATACAATCACAACAAACCCTGAAGATCGAGAAATTAAAATAGTATATAAATACGTAACAAAAAGAGGTAAAACAAATGTTATTATACAGTTGGACTCAAAAACGTACCATCAGATTTTAAAAAATAGGGTAATATACATTGACTGGAGAACATGCTACTATATGGATCATATAAACATTGTGCAGTGCTATAAGTGCTGGAAATTTGGGCATATGACGAAGGATTGCAAAAATGAGAATGATATCTGCCCTAAATGTGCAGGGGATCACAAGCTGGGAGATTGTAATACAAATCAAGTAGTGTGTGTCAATTGCAAACATGCATCGGAAGTATTAAAAGTACAAAATATTGATTTCAACCATACAGCATATAACAAGGACTGTGAAGCGTACAAAAGAATTTTTAATCAATTACAGCAAAAAGTAAACTACTCAGATATAAATGAAAGAAAAAGCAGATAGCAACCAAAGCAAGCAATAATGTACTTAAACATTCAAGGCCTATTAGTCATAAAACTCAACTATCCTGGTTAATATCCCAATGGAAACCCTCCGTTGTATGTGTAACAGAGACACATGTAACCAAAGACTTACTAAGCAACGAAATAGACATTGATGGTTATGATACAATATGTGTATATTCAGATAGTAAACATACGGGAGGTGCAATAATTTACATAAAACAAGAATATAAATATAAAGAACTACTAAATTACACTGTCAACATGAATATGTGGATAGTAGGAATTGAATGTATAATAAATAGAGAAAAGATCTATATATACAATTTGTATCATTCCCCAAGTGCAAGTGATGCCGAATTCTTAGAAATGCTAGAAGAATTATTAGAAGATATTATACAAAAAAATGGGTTAATAATTATGATAGGAGACTTTAACATTAACTTAGCAAAGAAAACATATTATTCTAACAAATTGGAAGCAATTATAAGAAATCGCGGTCTATATATAGTGTCAAATAAATTTACTCGTATAACAAAAGATAGTGCTTCTATAATAGACTTAATTTTCACAAACGATAAGGAACTTAAATATGAGGTTCATTTAACACCTAAAATCAGTGATCACAGCATAATTTCAATTCAGTTAAGAGGAGAACGAAAGTTAGAACCAATAAAGAAATTTGTCAGAAATTATAAAAATATAAATGAGTTAGATTTTCAATTAGTCTTGATGAAACAGGATTGGATACCAGATTATTGCACTAGAACGGACATATTGGCTGAAAGTCTTATAAATACGCTTACTGCAGCACTAAATAAGCATGCACCATTGATAGAAATAAATTTAGAAAGTAAATGGGGCAATAGAAAATGGTGGAATCCAGAAATAGGACAAGCAATGAAGGAGAGAGATACACTATATAAGAGAGCAACAATAACAAATAATGATATTGACTGGATAAATTATAGACAACAAAGAAATCAAGTAGTAACATTAATAAGAGTGCAGAAACAACAGTATTATGCTGAAAAAATAGAGAATGTAAAAGATGATCCAAATGAAATGTGGAAAACATTGAAGCAACTTATTAAGCAAAAACAAAGTTATAATCAAAAACAAGGAATAATATTTAATAACGAATTAATCACAAATAGTGAACTAATCTGTGAAAAATTTAATACATACTTTTTAGAAAGCATAGAAAAGATATCAGTTAGTATAATTCCAGATAAAACACTTACTGAAACTCTTGACAGTATAGAAACCGTGACTTGTACAATGGACAATTTTAAACAATTAGAAATGGGAGAGTTAAGGAAACATGTTAAGCAATTAAAAAATAAACAAAGTAGTGTCGATGGAATCAATATGAAAATTTTAAAAAGTTCCTTTGAGGCAATTGGCGATAGGTATCTACAACTAATAAATAATAGTTTAAATACTGGAACTTTTCCACAAAATTGGAAAAAGTCTACAATCATCCCTATTGAAAAAAAAAAATGTAACACCGTCCAATGCGAAGAATTCCGTCCTATTAACATGGTTCCAACTTATGAAAAATTATTGGAAGTAGTTGTTAATGAGCAAGTTGTAGAATATATAGAACAGAATAATATATTAAGTAAATTTCAAGCTGGTTTTAGAAAAAATAATTCATGTGAAAGTGCCCTACAAACAATACTATTTAACTGGAAAAATGCTCTGGAAAAAAAGTTAATTATAGGTGTCATATTTTTAGACTTCCATCGTGCATTTGAGACGATTGATAGGCAGCTAATGATTGCAAAGATGATTAAGTATGGCTTTGGGCCTACAGTAATCAACTGGATTGAAGAATATCTGAGCAACCAAACGCAAGCTACAAAATATAATGACTGTACTTCTACAGAAAAAAAAAACCATCTATGGGGTCCCTCAAGGGACAGTCTTAGGACCAAATCTGTTTATATTATATATAAATGATATAGTAAAAGTTTTTAAAAAATGTAAAATCCAATTGTTTGCAGATGATACATTGATATACGTTGTAGGTGATAATGTTAACGCAATATTAGACATTTTAAATGATGAACTTAAAGCTCTTGAAAGTTGGCTAAATAACAATAGTATGAAATTAAATTTAGATAAAACCAAAGTAATGTTAATAAAAAGTAAATATAATTCAATAGACTCAAGACATCACCAAGATGTAATAATCGGAAACAGCAAAATAGAACAAGTTAGTGAAATCAAATATCTAGGTGTAATTATTGATGAGCATCTGTCCTTCTCGAATCACGCTATATATATAACAAACAAAATTGCAAAAAAAGTCAATTTATTAGGAAGAATAGGTAAAGACGTAAATGTTTGGACTAAAACAACAATATATAAAACGATCATTTTACCACATCTAAACTTTTGTTCCACAATTTTATTTATGCTAAATAATTCAGAAATAAATATGTTACAGAAAAACCAAAATCGGGCTTTGCGGGTTATTCTCGGTTGTGACGGATACACAAATATAAAATTTATGTTAGAGTCTGTTAACGTTTTAAGTGTAAGGCAAACAATTATGTTAAATACCCTAACTTTTGTATATAAAATATTGCATGGCATGTTACCACAACATTTACTGGAAAACTGTACGTTTGTAAATGATCTACATGATCATAATACTAGATCAAGGGAGAATTTTTACATTCGAAATGTGAAAACTAATTATAGCCAAAACAATCTATACCATAATGGACTGAAACAGTATAATAACCTATCACTGCATGTAAAAAATTGTAACACCATCAACAAATTTAAAAGGACATGTAAAGAATATATAAGACTGAGTGTGAACGTTTAATTTATTATGTATTTTATTTGTCGTACTCATAAATGTTATGTGTTATTAAGTAAAACAATGTAATCTATGAAATATTTCTAGTCTGAAATTTTGTGTTATAAATGTATATATACCTGTTATGATAATATTACTTCTTTTTATATGATATATTTTTTTTAGCTTATATGCTATTAATAAAGCTATTATTATTATAATGTAAATATTTGTCAGAAATAAACTTACCATTTGGATAAAAACTAGTATGTTGATAATTTGGCACGGGCGGTGTGTTGGCTTCTGGCAAAGACCGTTGCCTCATAGAACTATACCGTTTTGAACCTTTTTGTTCAGATTGCAAACGAGGCGGAACACTCCCTTGTCGTTGATTTTGATGTTTTGCACCCTTATAAGTACCATCCACAGTTAATTTGCTCATTTCTTTCTCCAGATCTTGCACATTATTTTTGTTTGTAAAATTCTGAGTTTGGATGAAATCATCCTTAGACTGATTACGTGGTGGAAGTATTTTCTGTTGATCTGGTTTTATACTCCTTTGTTGACGAGTTTTGGTGGTGAAACCTCTATAATCAGAGTCTTTTATTTCCTTTTTAGGTTTTGCAATGCGACCTGCGTTCACACGCTGTTGATTACTTTTATTATATGATGTGTCTTCGATACTACTTCTAGCAAAATTATTTTCAATAGTGGATGCTTGAGGTGTGTTACTTTCTTTATTTGTTACAATTCTGGAAGCAAGTTTTTAATTAATGGAAAATTTGAATAATGATAATATTAAAGATAATATGATAAATACTGAAAATACACAATGCAAAGTTTTTACACAGCAGTGACTGGTTTAGAATGCTCGTAAAAGACGGACCAAATCTGCCGGGATTTGGAGTGTTTGAGCATAAAAACAAAATAGGTAAAATAAACATTTACACTTAAAGAAAACTTGCATCTTAATAGACATCTTAACATTTAAAAATCCTTACGAAATGGAAAACCGAATGACACTGAAACAAAAAACAAAAAAAGCACGAAAATCAAAATTACAAATTTGTGTTACTCGCTTTTTGTACGATCACTCACATACGAAAGCATTTGGTTCACTTTATATGATTTTGAAAGTAAAATTACCTTTCCTCTGATTTGCGAGTAAAGCCCTCTTGTTCTCTTCTTTCCTTAATATCTGGCTTTTCTAATTGCGGCTCAGGTGTTTTCGATTCACTTCTACCAAGAGGGGGGAATTCCTCATTATTTTTTTTAGGCCTCACTGGCTTTTTCACTCGGGTAGGTGGAGGCTTATTGTAGGCATCTTCATCTTCCCAATTACGGGTGTATTTATTTGGACCACGCCTTGAAAGGAACGAAAATTGTTGAGTAATCAATAATTATTACAATCAACACACATAATTAACATTTTTATTGATATATTCTATTTGATTCCTTTGTGTGCAAGTATTTTTTATCAAACCCCCATGTACGATATAAAAGGATTCTTGTTCCTGTTATTCTGTTTTTATTGCATTTTCGTATTTTTATAGACTTAAAGACAATGATCGCAAAACAACTAAGGCAAAAACTGCTCAAAGAGAAGTGTCTTTCGACCTATAAACCTGCGCATACAGGTACAAACTAAAAGAGGTTCAGATGGAGCTAGGCAAAGATTTTTTGGAAGTTACCGTAATTTTCAAATACTTCAAAATGTCTGTAATGCTACATATACATTAAAAATATTTTTAATTTTCGATAGAAGAGAATGACAGTGTGTGAAGAGTGAAGGAAGTGATTTGTTGAAAGGTGGATGCGAAAAGAGGAAAAACTTTGATTGTCCTGAAGACTATGGATGCATGCTTACAGAGAGCATGTGTAACACTTAAAAAGTTGTCAAAACCAAATTCATTCCGATTATCTGTTACTAAAGAAAATATATGGACAAAAAAATTATTTTATTTATATTATTACCATATATTTTAAAATTTTTTAAGTTTGGTTTGTATTTTTACTATTGTTTTCTTATATATAAATTAATTTTATGTCGGCATATTTCTGCTACTGAGCCTTAACACCGAAACTCTTCTACGAACAGTAAGGACCTTTTACTTGCCAAACATTTAATGGACAAGAGACCGACAGCTTTACATCCCCTCTGAAAGATAATATATCCACTACACAATCCTCGCCTAAGATTGCATAGCTTCCGCACATACACTGATATACAAGCCGCTGGAAGATGTGAGGCAAGACACAATCTCTGTTGAAACGGTCACCCATCCACGCACTAACTATGCCTGACATTGCTTTACATCGCATATTGAAATATGTACGTAGTAAAGACGCACTTATATAAGCTCGCCCTTATTAAGTTTTGTTTTATTTATGATTCCTATTGATACAGATCTCTTTAAATATAAAATTTTTGTTTTAGTTTTTCATAACAAACATGTTAGAAATAAAACATACTCAACACACTTAAATGAAAAATTTTACACATTACTTTAGTTTAGTTACAGTACCATAATTAATCTAGTGCTTATATGAAATGAATGCCTATATTACAAACAGCCCAAGACAAATGGTGCACGATATGTTATATTGTTTTTATATGGAATATCAATGATCTTTATTCAGTTGTAATGAATTCCATATCTGTTCAGAACACTAAATATAGTATGTCAAGATTCTTAAATTTCTGTGCAAGTTCATATTTCAATAAAAGAGTTATAGTTTCGTAGTCTTAATTTCGACCTCAACTATACAACTTTTAACACCCGAATTCTTTAATTTGTGCGTTAATTCTACATTTAACGTATTTTAAGGATTCACTTACCCATATCTTCTACGTCTTCGTGCCCTTGGAGGCCCATCCTCATTACGTATATCATACCCATATATTGAGATAAGCTCTGTACGTGATTTTGGTGCCTGTTCTGTGTCATTAAATCTATCGTGTGACCATTTCTCTTTCTTATCTTGCCACACCTTCTTCTTTGCATCTTTGTCTTTCTCTGATTCTGGTACCTCCACAATTTCACTGAAAGAAAAAATGTTAAGAATTGGTCTAGAGAACATTTAAGTTAAGACCATTATTGGAACAATATTTTTGCATTAGAGATATAGTCAATTGCAATTTTACCGTGCAAGTAAAAACGCAATAAAAACTTTATGACCTCATTAAAATACCGTTACTTTCTGTACTATTTCGTCCGCAAATTGAATCACTTACCTTTATAGGTTTTTAATGTACTGCGGCTTGTTTGATGACACCATACCGAATGGTTCACCGGCGTTAATAATGAGCTCGTAAAGTTTCTATTGTCTTTTTTATTTGCACCATAATTCTGCAGATTGCTATACCATGTTATTTGTTTTGGATGTTAGAATATGAAAGTTATTGTTTGCAGCGGCAGTAGCTGAGTCATCAGCAAAGACAGACATATATGAGTGAATGTCATTGATAAAAAGTATAAACAGTAAATGTAAATGTGCTTCCTTGGGGTACCCAAATGGACAGTTAAGGAATTGTAAGTCCTGTTGTCAACAGTTCGAGAGTTCTTGACACCTATCTGATAAATATGTCTTAATCCAGGCAAGGGCGTTCCCTCTAATGCCATACTTTTCCAACTTGTCTATAAGAAGGATGTGATCAACAGTTTCAAATGCATGTGTGAGATCAAAAAATACAGACGCACATGTCTCTTTCTTTTCAAAGCTGGTAAGTATACAGGGTGATTTATGTAAACATGCGGAAAATAAAATGGTATACAAGTCTGTTATGTGGGAAAGCCTCTGTAATATTTCGATCCGAGAGATAATTTATTATCTTTTTTTTTGCATTAAAACCTACAAAGATACGCTTCTGAACGGGTGAGTTATGCTATCTAGACGCGTTTACACACGTGTCGCTTGCTTGTTTAGCAGGTAATATCAGCTGTCTTAGATGTCTCAGGTCAGTGCGCCACGCGTTCACTGTTCAGTTCAGTGACTCTTCGACTTCCGTTTACAGCACTTTCCATTTTTGTTAAATTTTAAACTGTATTCGCAAATATCGATTATGCCAGATTCACGTCGCAAGAGTACTGCGACATGATATTGACCTATGGTGCAATGAATGAAAGTCTTGTAGGGGCTGTATGAAAATATGGGAGAAAATTTCCCCATAGACGCAAACTTAATGAAAGAAAAAATTCAAGTGCAGTGCAACGAGTTCTTGACACCGGGCTTTGTTTACCAGGTGACAGAGAACGTGAGTAAATCGCCCTGTTGAAGTAGACAAAGAAGTTCTAGAATTACTAGAACAAGACCCTTCAATAACTGCTCTATACGCGAGAATCGTTTTTACCCATACCACATAAGAAAGGAAGTGATTTCGTTGCACCGTATTATATCAGATTGGTTAGTCATAGACGGCGCACTTCTACAAAAAAAATAAGGTAATTTTTTTTTCCAAATTTTTTTATTTCTTATTTTTTTTTAACTCTTTGTGGTGGGGACAACCTACTGAATAATTTTCTGCATGTTTAGGTAAATCACCCTGTATAGTTGTAAAGTGATGAATGGCATCTTGTGTTGAATAACCACTTTTATAGCCAAATTGGTTATTCATCAAAATTTTGTATTTATTTAGGAAGTTGTTTAGTCGGTTACAGTAGGATTTTTCATAAATTGTAGAAAAAACTGATAATAGTGCAATATCTCTATAATTAGACAGAATCGATGGGTCAGACTTGTTATGTATGGGAACAACTACGCTTGTTTTAATAGAGAAGGAAAAATGGAAAGACAATTATTATATCGTGAGTCTTCTTGTTCGCCAGGGTGGTATTAAATATAACCTATTTTAAGTTTTTCAATATGTAATATATAAAACTGATAATGTTGTTAATTTAATGTCCAATACCAAACACTATGTGCATTTGAATATGTAATGTTAAACATGTATAGTTGAATAAATTGAATTGAATTGATATTATTATTATTATTATAAATATGTGAATTTGTTTACCTCTCAAAATAATTGGCAAGAGATGAAAAGGATGGTTTTAACCAGCTGTTAAATCCTGGCTAAAACTGATCTGACCAAAACCCAAAATACTTTTCAGCACTAAGGCATAATTTTGGCAAATTTTAGACAAAATAGTTAAAATCACTCATTTTACCAGTCCTGTTAAAATAAATTTTGTCCAAGAACTAGATACTAGATAGTAAACCTAATTAAATCAAAAACAGAGGGCCTTACCATTAAACTGAAGAAAAGATAAAACAAAACAAAAATATTTGGATCCGTATAAAATTAAAGGGTGCCATTTTTCATTAGAAAACGAGAAAAAAGGTGACAATTGAGGAACATTTAAAAACAAATTGGTGATATTTTCTGTATTTTTAATTGGGATTAATCTAACTAAACATAATAGATGTCATATTGTTGCTTCGTTAATAAAAAAAATTAAGCAACGTAAAATAACTTTGACTTCGGCGATTTAAAAATTTTTGTTCTGCCACAGGATGTTGCACTATACATAAACAGAGTCGTGCGCACAGTTTTTTGTGGTGAAGCAAATTACAAATTTAGTTCCCTCACTTTAATTGTATTTTTAGGTGTTTTATCATTTTCTCTTTTATTTCACAATAAAAACATTGGGATATTCATTTATTACTAAACAATCAGAAAAATGAAATGAATAAATTGAAACTAACAATAAAAAAACAACAAAAAATAATATACATTCCTATTTGGTATTAATTGGCATTATTCATTATTACATAAATTTACCGCCGTGACTTCAATTTAACAAATGTCAACTAGGCCATCATAGTCTACCAGAATCCTAAACTCTGGCCCAGTTAATATTTGACTGTTTTATGAAACTTCAAGGAGGAACATAGCGAGTTTACAACAAAAAAATATGTTAAGCGCTCGGGAATAATTTTAAAAACTCCACATATACCTAATTCTGTAGCTCCTAAACAAAACTTTTTAATTTGATTCACAAAATAAAAGATGATATGAAACAAATGTTTTAATATTTAAACTCTTCTACATATTATACTATATTCAAAAGTGACAAAATAATTTATTCTTTCCCCAATTTCCAAAACATTAATTTCAAAAGCGAGGTTTTTGGAAGCATCTCAATAATTTTAGCTTATATATCCAGCAAACACTTCTTCTGATGTTAAAGTTGCCGGAATTGCAAAAAAGGATCAATTAATGTTTGTTATGCATACTGTGTTTCATGTTAATTGCCTTAAATTGTCAGAATTAAACCAGATTTAAACAATAAATTCATTATTTTACCAATGCAGACATTCACTAGAGCGGTAACGAGCATTCACTGAATGGTTCACTGATCTAGAAGAGAATGCTAGATGTTTAAACTAACAAGTCGGCTTGCAAATGAGTGAATAAATAAATTGGTTTTATTAATATCTGCGTCTTCTACTTCCTATAATAGAAATTTATTTTTCACAAACTTGTAATATTCTTATTGTAAAATGTCATGATATTTATTTGTTCGGACATGGCTGATTAAATGTCAGACATTTATTTTGGACATTTGAGAAAATATCTGCAATCGATTGGACATGTTAAGAGCTTCAAAATGGTACATATGCCATAGGAAACTTAACATGTCATAACAAACTTAAGAAACAAATCCAGTATAGAATAAATATAAAAAAATCAACACTATTATACATAATTAACTTTACCGTTAAGATCTATTACTGAATGAGACTAATAAAAAAATCGTTGATTTTACAACTAATATATTTCAGTTAAAAATAATATAGGCAATGAATGTTTTATGGAAACAAAACGGAATGAAACGAAACTTTCGGTAACACCGGACATTTTTTCTGTTTTCAAAAATGTTCAAATTTATTTTAAAGATTTGTAATATTTTTGGCAAAGGGTGACTTATTAATTTTCAACATTTCCGAATTCTTACGAAAGTAGAAAGTTATTTGTTCCCGTCATTTGTCAGATGTATGATATATGCTAAGCTGCATCCATGACATGTTTCGTTGGTTTAATAAAGATGTTTATATATGTGATTATAAGTTTATGATAATAAAATTATTTATGGTAAATTTTTATTTTCTGTAACAAAAGTATTTGCGTGTAGATGCGCAATCATATTCTTAATTCAAAAAATTATTTTTTTTAGTCCAGTCTCAATGGGCCTTTTCACTAAATTCTTAAACCTCAAAACAAAAATGTTTATTCGAAAGCTAACTGATAGATATTCACCTTGTGCAACTCTGTTTTGAATATAAATCTCACAGTGTCTAATAAAAAAATAAACAATTATTACGGCAAATGAACACATATTTGACCTTGGACTGAGTGACGTCGCACGCCCGGAATTATATTGGTAGCATTTGCCAGAACGCCTAATATAGTCGAGGCAAGAATTCAAGCGATGCACGTCACAGATCGATTCTATAAATAAGACAATATTGCTAAGAATCATGAAGCTCCATTAAACTGTACCTATTTCTGAAAAAAGCTTAATAACTGGGTGTGAAGAATTACTCTTTTTAAAGTAATTAATGATTAAAAATTATATTAGTATCAAAATTTCTTTAATGAGATCACTCGTGACGTGCATCGCTTGAATTCTTGCCTCGACTTTAGCCACTGACATCACACCACAGCTGACACATGTTTATGTTTAGTTTTGTGGTTATATTCTGTGGTGGGTGTTCCTGGTTTTGGTCAACTTCTTCTCAACTTTGGCACTGGTTGCGTTCATCACGGTGAGTGATCAGGTAGCACTCACTGATCACGTGCTGAAACTACGCTTTTTGCAATGTCCTCATTGGCTTCTTGCATACTGATACGTGATCGCTCAGTTAGCGCTACTGCGTGTTGAACGCGACCACTTTTAAACCATGATTTTCGTTTGCTTTCATCTCGTGGAATGTAAACGAATATTTTGCTTGGACAATTTATGTTGTTATTTGTATATGTTAGAACAAAGCACTCGTTAAACATTTTCCAAACACAAAAATCCAAGAGAAATGACTGTCAAGGTGTCAAAGTCAATTTTAATGTCAACTGTCAAAAAGCAACACCCGAATGTCCTGTTCAAGGTCGTAGGTTCTTTGACGTCACTAAGGTGGGTGCGTGACATCACGTTCAAAGCCCGCGCTTTATTTCCGCACTTTTGATATGTTTTTCCGATAGAAATCGTGCTCAAAAAGAAAAAAATAAAAAAGTACGGCGAAATATTTTATAAAATACTATCACATAAAGCAATAAAAAAAATTCACTGGAAAGGCTCATTGTCTCATGTTGTCCCATGTAGTGCATGTGCAGTCTCACGTAATCTGCCTGTTGCGTAGTCAGTTCCATGCAATTTGTGTGAAGTAGATAGTTTTTATTTTTATTCACGCTTTCTTCGAAGATTAAATGTTTTATCAAAAAATATCAAGAATATTTTTTTAAATTTATAACATACAGTGTATCTCACTTAAGAGTGCAACAGTGTATAAATCTTTTGTTTTTTGTCCGATTTAAATCAAACTGATCTCAAAAAATAGAGGTCACCAAGGTCTATTTAAGATCTTTCATCTTTAAATGCAAGGTCATCTACGCTGCTAAATTATATGGAAAAAAATCAAAAAATCATAGCAGGCATTTTTTAATCAAAAAATTTTATTAACAAAACTTGTTCGAGATCATTCAAAAACTCTGAATCCAAAGTTTAGTTATATTTTTTTTAAATGAAGCTTTGATGAAAAAAATTATTTTAGGCATTTTAATAAAAAAAAAATCTAAATTTATTTTTTTGAAACAATATAAACAGATTTACTTGACAACTAATCTGACACTTACAAAATTATCTCAGTAGAAACAAAGGAGTTAGAGCATGCTTATCAAAAAAAAAAAAAGAAATTTGAGACTGGAATTCTTGTACTGAAACGCATCATACAGTGAGGTCCGTAAAAGTAGGCGTTTTGATACAGCATTATCACAGTTTATTCAATCAATCAATCATTATATTTCTTACATTACGTATTGTAGATATAAATAATAATAATAAATAATATAAATATAATTTTTAAAACAAATGAAATATTTGATTGCTGCTGGTACCTAGGTAATTATAATAATCACCTGTATGTACCAATACATCAAGAAAGAAGGGAATAATAAAACAACACTTAGCATTTTAATGCAGACTAAGTAGGAAAGTTACTAAATTTTTATCGTCTAATTAAATCAGAAATAACAACAAAATAACGGATAAATTCATTATCTACGTAATTAACAATTTACGAGTAACATCCTAAACATGTCAATATTTGATTCTAAAATGACATTTTTTGAGCCAAGGGGTCAACCACTGCCAGAAATACGTGTGCAAATTTTCTGGAATACCACGGGAATACTCCGCAATGCTCAGAAATACTCCGCAATACACGGGGATACTCAGGAATACTCGGAAATATCCCGGCATACTCACAATACCCCGGAATATTTCGAAAATAGTTGAGAATTGAGTCAAGAAGGCGATAAGATATAGGTCGGCTCATAGTCTTACTGGTTGTTTGTACTTATCTCGGCTCTTAATGTTATTGTATTAAAATTTCAATATGGAAAGTAAATATTGTTACGTGCTTACAATTTTCAGTAAACACTCCGTGGATTCGAATAACTTGCAACAAGAATTTTCACAAACCACTGATTTATTTAATCACTAAAATTACACTAGCAAATACTTAGAAATCACACAACTAATAAAAACTTAATCTAATATAATTTCACTACTTTTAAAACACTAAGCACTTTACTTTTCTTCCTAAACTTGTCAACTCTTGTCTAACCTAAAAACTCTCTTGTCTGTTTACTTCACTAAACTGCATACTTCACTCAACTGAACTGTTCTTCTACAAACTGTCTCTGTAACTAGAACCACAGATTACCCAGAACTGAACTGGATACTGAACTGTTCCTTATTCTTCACTAAACTGTACTGTTCTGTTCCCCCATCTGCTGGCTTCACCTCTTTATATACCCACTTGGAATGTCCAGAATATCATTGTAGAACTTTCCAGAAATATACTGGAATTCTCTATAATTTTCTTAGGCATTACTAAATGGTGGTTCGCCAGTTGGCCCACAGATGGCGCCACACTTCTGGCCAGGGAGTAATTACAACTCTCCTCTCTGTTAGAGGGCAGCACATAACACTGCCCCCTCCTTAAGCCTGAACGTCCCGGTCAGGCAATTCAGATACCCCAGCATACTTTGCCAACCTGTCCAGGTGCACGATCTTCATCTTGGACTTCTTTCTACGTTGAATCCTATAAACAACGTCGTTGATCCTAGTGATGACAGAATACGGTCCTTCCCAAGGTGAGCGAGGCTTCGAGAATCCTTCTTCACTCCGCTGTGGGTTATACAGCCAAACTAAGTCCCCCACCTTGAATCTCGCCGAACTGGCATTGCGGTCATATCTAGCCTTCATTCGGTCACCACTCCCTGTAGGTGACCTCTTGGCAGCCACATTCGCTCAAACCTTGCAACTGCGGCACCAAGCCTCTACATCCTGACAGCTATTTACCCAGTAAAATCGTTCCCGTACTCTAGCCAAGGTCTTATTTCTGCTAAAGTGCTCTGTGGATATTCCCTCGTGCACTTCCCGAAGTACTTTTGGTACTCGGCACCTGGGTATCAGCAACCGCATGGTAACTTCTTTCCCATCAGGGCTCTCCCATGCTCTCCGTAATAGTCCATCTATAACCCTAAGGGAATCCCATTGCGCCCATAAAGCCTTCAGTCCAACAATTTTACTGGAAACGTCCTTCCATTCAGGGCGGATTCCTTTTTCTTTCGCCTTCAACATTGGTCCAATTTCATCGTCGTTCAGTTGTTCCTCTCTTAGAACTTTCCTTGACCAGTCCTTCGGAACCTCTATTTTAACTGCCTTCACTTCTGCTATATCCTGCTGCTTCTTTACATTCTCGGCATTCACTTCCTTAGGGCCCCTCTGGCGACAGTACCTCTTGACATGCCCCAATTTGCCACAATTATAACAGCGGATTACTTTTGTCGGACCTCCAGCACTTCGCTGCTGCTTCGGCTCCTGTTTCAGCGGTTGCGGTTCCTGTTTCAGCTCCGGTCGTGAACTTAATTCGTTTAGTAATTGTGCGACCATATTCTGTATGTCTGTTAACATAACAATCAATCTCATCTTATCAGAGCGGACTTCCTCTTTCTTTGCAGTGTTTACTACTCCAGGATTCCGTTCTCGACACTGCCGCATCATATGTCCTGGTTTGCTGCACTGATAACACTGAATCAACTTCCTTGGCTGTCCATTGCTCTGTTCTCTTTCCTGCTTCCTTGGAGCATCTGGTTTTGTCATCAACTGGCTTATCATTTTGTGCATGTCAGCCATCAAAGATTCCATATTTGATTTTTCTAAATGGTTCCCTTCTTCTACTTTCATGGCTCGTACTCTCGGATGTAGAGTCTCTTCATAAGCGGCTTCAACTTCGAGGGCATGGATCAAGGCTTCGCTACCAGTCTTAGCTCGAGATAATCTAAGGACTCGCCTGATCTCCTCGTCTCTTATGCCATCAATGAAAGTATCAACTGTTAACTGTTCCTGGAATTCTTTGGGTGCATCCGGGTAAGCCAGGTACGTCAGTCGCTCAACAGCTGCTTCAAAATCTTGTAAACTTTCCCCAACCTTTTGTGTGCGTGATTTGAGCTGAGTCCTGTATACTTGGGCGAGGTGTTGGTCGCCATATCTTAGATCTAGTGCAGCTTCCAAAACTTTAAAAATCCCGTTGCTGCGTCACTGGGATACTCTGGAGCAACTCTGAGGCTTGGCCCCTTAATGCTAGCACCAATGCCATAGCTTTGTCTTCATTACTCCAATTGTTTGCGTATGCCGCTGCCTCAAATTGTCTTTTATAGGTTGACCAAGAAGTTTGACCATCAAAGGAAGGCGGTTGTAATCGAGGACCTGACGATGATAATACCAGCTGGCCTCCTTGTTCTCTTAACAGTCGCTTAAGTCGCTCTACCTCTCCTTCAACTGCACGAAATTTTCCTTCTATATCGGTAACTTTCCCTTCAACGCCAGTAACTTTTTGTTCAACGCCAGTAACTTTTCCTTTGACTTCAGATACTTCCTCTTCAACCTTATTTACTTTTCCTTTGACATCACATATTTCAGTCTTTATGTTGCCCATATCCTCTTTAATTTCACTTTTGAGGTCTTCAGTTGCCGAAAGGATAACATCTTGTTGCCCCTGTATAATTTTCCTTAATTCTTCTTCACGTTTCTCTTGTTCTTCTTTTTCTTCCAGACGTCGTCTTTCTTGTTCTTCTTTTTCCTCCTGACGGCGTCTTTCTTGTTCTTCTTTTTCTTCTAGTTTTTCTTTCTGACGTCGTCTTTCTTGTTCTTCTTGACGTCTCTCTTGTTCTTCTTTTTCCTCTTGGCGTCGTTTCTCTTGCTCTTCCTTTTCTTCTTGACGTCGTTTTTCTTGCTCCTCTTTTTCTTCTAACATCATTTTTCTAAATGCGGCGAACATGTCTTGCATTTGTTTTTCAGCAGCCATACTTCTTGTTTCCATTCAAAAACTAACAAACAACACTAACAAGTCTTTGCCAGGTACAAGTCAAATTTTATTTAAAGTCTATATCACTTCTCAGTTGAAAGCACTTAAATAAAACTACACTAATTTCTAAACAGAATGTTGCAGAAATTTCTTCACAGTAGCACAAATAAGTCTCGTCTAATGTCTATATCACTTTCCAGTTCGACTCACTTCGCTATCTCCAGTGGTTTCCAAATAGAACACTATGGAACTTCGTCGAATTCTTCAGAAATTCTGTTGCAATTCCGCTTCCGATACCAATTGTTACGTGCTTACAATTTTCAGTAAACACTCCGTGGATTCGAATAACTTGCAACAAGAATTTTCACAAACCACTGATTTATTTAATCACTAAAATTACACTAGCAAATACTTAGAAATCACACAACTAATAAAAACTTAATCTAATATAATTTCACTACTTTTAAAACACTAAGCACTTTACTTTTCTTCCTAAACTTGTCAACTCTTGTCTAACCTAAAAACTCTCTTGTCTGTTTACTTCACTAAACTGCATACTTCACTCAACTGAACTGTTCTTCTACAAACTGTCTCTGTAACCAGAACCACAGATTACCCAGAACTGAACTGGATACTGAACTGTTCCTTATTCTTCACTAAACTGTACTGTTCTGTTCCCCCATCTGCTGGCTTCACCTCTTTATATACCCACTTGGAATGTCCAGAATATCATTGTAGAACTTTCCAGAAATATACTGGAATTCTCTATAATTTTCTTAGGCACTACTAAATGGTGGTTCGCCAGTTGGCCCACAGATGGCGCCACACTTCTGGCCAGGGAGTAATTACAACTCTCCTCTCTGTTAGAGGGCAGCACATAACAATATTTTCAGTCTAAAATCCTTTTAAAATAGTAGCATGATTATACTCACTTTGAATTGTTAAATCCGTTATTAAGAAAATCGATTTCTTTTTTTCTATGTGAACTTTTAAGTGTAGGTGGAGATGTTTGTAAGAGGACTCTAGAGATTTGGCACCGAGATCAGTCAGTTGGTTTCGGCGCTAGGTTAAAAGAAATAAATAAAAACCATTTAAGCCAAAAATTTTACATACAACATGGAGAATAGTTGAACAACATAAACTTCTTAAAGGAAATTTTGTTCAGCGACGAAGCTACATTTACAAAAATGGAGTGGTTTCGTCTCAAAACTCACGGTACTGGTCTGCCGAAAATCCTAAATGGATCATAAACGCAAAGAGGCAAACGTGTGGTGCAGAGTACTTGACTGTAGAATTATTGGTCCTTTTTCTCTGAGAGTTATTGGAATCAACGTGTATTTCTGAACTTTCTGGAAAATGAGTTTTGGGATGCACTATATCTGGGCCAATAATTCGAGTCAGCAATTGTGACCAACAAGAATGGAGCGGACAAGGAAGACGGCCGCGCACGCGCTGCGTTAAGCATACTAAAAGCATGTGCCGCTCCGCCTATACATGGGCCAACTAGCATTCCTTTACTGACTTGAATTATTGGGTCAGGATGACTTTAAAATTTCAATTAGATGGGTGTCCTGTGCATAACGCAGTAGTGGTTATAACGACACTAGTGGTCGATACAAATAAAAACATATAATTGAACATTTTATAGAAAACTTTTAAGTCACAATTGGTTAGAGGTCACGGCAAGTTTCCTTTTCATGTTTACGGTAGTAGTACAGATATAATTTTCTAGAGGCCGCTAAATTAAGTTCCACAAATTGTCACATATCGCGACGGTTAATTGGTAAGGACGAAGTGAAGGCACGCTCTCTCTGGTCTAGTAATTCAACGTAGTAGCCACGCTTTTAAATGCTTTAGGCATATTCAATCACTTAAATGGAATGAGGAACTTGTAAGTAGAATGATTATTGACTTTTGATGATTTAATGCTAATGATGCTGTATTGTTTTAGAGTTTCCGATTGAATAAATAAATTATTCCTTTTCCTTAAGGATTACAATATGAATTAAATTGCAGATTGTATCATGACATTACATCCACTCGTGCAATTTTCCATATTTTCTTTTAATAATCGCATGTCGAGGATATATTTACTACAACGTGAAATCCAACCCTGGATGACTACCGATTTATATTGGGATGTACATAATGGTTTTAGTAGATTTTATTCCGAGCATATGATTTTATGGTTGCCATCTTAACACCGAGCAAGCATCAAGTTCCTGATTTTGGGGAAATTTCACGCACGACATCTGTAGCACTGGGTCCCGGAATGGAAATAAATTATGAGGCCATAACCTCCAATCTTGCTTGTGGTTTCTAACCAAAATATCAGTTTAGCAGCATAGAACCCTCATCAACTTGGGAGAATGTTTACGTAGATCAGTTATGCAACTCGCTGCTGTCAAAGTTAAGTGCCTTTTTTTAATACCATCTGTATTTATTGTATTTTGATAACTAAATCCTACAAAACATTTGTTTTTTTATAGCCCAAACTGATCAGGCAGGATAATTTTATTGCATTAATGCATTGTTTTTATTTGTTAGTGTAAATTCCTTGGAGTGGCAAAGTACCTTTGGTGAAGTGTTCACTAAATTGCCGTGTGGCTTGGGTTGTGCCAGGTATTGTCACAATACCGAGGAGGGGAATTTCGCTTCAAGTTTTCTCCCCTTAATTTTAGATTATCAGTTGGTTCTAAACCAATTTAATTTAGGTTAGGTTCATTTTTTTTGTTGACTGTAGAGTCGTGCCCTGATGGGTAGTAGTACTGCCACACCCTAATTTTTGGGGAATATTCAGGTATATTATATAGCTATAGTTCAGGTGTCTTTATATGATTTGTTTGCCAAGTAATAAGCGTGTAGTTTTATATTGACCACTGAGTTGTGTTTCTTACAGTGGAGTTTGTCCCACACCCGCTTATTGCTCGACAAGAGCTAACCCTATTTAATGTGCATGAAAAAGCTGTTACTGTATATTTGTAAGAGCTATTTATTTAATATTAACCTAATATCCTTGGGTTTTTGATTTTAATCCTTGAAAAGCTGTTATTGTGTATTTTTAGGATTATCTAATTAGATATTAAACTAATATTATTGTATCTTCGCTGTTTCACTAACTGTTTGTGTCGCTTCTTTCCTTTTCACGGTCCTCCTCCAGGACCTGGCGCCCCCGCATACTTTTGAACTTTTGTCTATGAATAATTGATTTTTTTGCAATTTTCTACCATCTCTAGCCGCAGCACATATTTATTTAGCTACACCCGTGCCCACACCCTCGCCTCCTATAAAACTTGCTAGCCGAGGCCTAATTTACATTGGGGTGGACCTTTTTGCCTGATCAACATCTGGGGTCACACCGATGGAGTTAATTTTTCCCGAAGTAGCTTTATCTGTGGGTTCTAACGTTTTATTTTGAAATATTCTGGTAGAGTTGCCTTTTGTAAATTTTTATTGTACCCAAAATAAAATTACGGAGGGATAGATTACATGGTAAGGGGTTGGCTAAATACAAATTTTGAAAAACAATGTTTAGCTCGAAACAGTCGTTTTGGGCTTCAGGTCCCCTCTTTATCGCATGTGCACACTTTATAATCACCTATCAAACCACCTAGATATCTACCATAATAGTCATTTTCAATACTCTAACAAAGTCAAAGAACTGCTCTTATCTCATTAATAATGCCCTAGTTGTAGTGAAAATCTGTTATTATTAACCACGTTCTATAATAATTGAAGCATGTGCAGCAGCTATTATCCAAGAAAAGGTTTGATAAGTGTACATAAAAAAAAGTAAAAACCGGATGGTAAATAAACATTTTGTGGGAGTGTCCCACTTTCAAATGGGTCACACTGTATATATTTTTTAAAATCGAGTTAAAAATAATAAGTGTATTGGATGTGCACTTCGTAATCATTGTTAATTGTCTAATTAACAGGTTTACAAAATTTGAATCAATGTGAACTTGATAAGATTGAGAATATATCAAGGGATCAACCACTACCGCAAATACGTGTGCAAATGTTAAGGAATACTGCGGGAATACTTTGGGAGTACGGTATTTCTGGAATACATGTATAAATTTCAGGTCAGTGGTTAACCCGTCGTTTTGAGCATAATTTTATACCTCCCTCTTCAACCTCCCTAAAATTTTTAAATAGAACGAGGGTGTGTGTGATAGCTTATTTGAAAGGATTTTTAATTCTCTATGCAACAGTATAAGGTTCTTGGAATGTTCTATATTCTTAATCAAGAAAATTAAATTTGAAAATTTTGAAATGTATTTGAAATATATATAATCAGACGTATCCTATTCCTAAACTACTTTATGTACCAAATATCTGTCAAATCTGACTTCTAAATTAATTCAATCAATTAAAATGTATCATTTTTTTTATACACAAGTGGCAAAATACCCAATAAAAAGACAGAAGTAAAAAGAGTTTCTTTTTACATAATACCAGAAAAAATTATAATTTCTTAATTTACTACATCTGTGTAAACTTATGGTTCTAGTTATTTATTGCTGATTATCAAGTTGATCATTATTTCAGTAATGAGTCTTTTGGTTAATCAAAGAATTGAAATTTTGATATTATTAGGATGTGGTGATAAAACAAGAATGTAGAAGCAGGTATGCGAAATCCTCAATACTAAGTAGCCTGACCTTCACATTTCTCAGTCTATGGTTAGTAGAGTAGAAAACAAATTTTGTGAATTTGGAAATGTCACAGATATTCCTAAACCTGGTAGGAAACGCATTTTAGAGGATGAAAAAAATTGCATATATTGTTAGATATTCAAGATAATCCACATAAACCTACAAGACAAGTTGCCGCAGATAATGATGTTAGTAAAACATCCATATTGCATCTTCTAAAAAAATGAAAAATACCACCCATATAAAAATCATTTGGTTCAAGAACTTAATGACGATAACACTGATTGCCGATTAAACTTTTGCAAAATCATGGCAAATGATGCCAAGATGATCCGTTATTTATAAAAAAACATTCTTTTTTCTGATGAAGTAACATATGTCTTAAATGGAACAATCAACAAACAGAACTGTAGATACCGGAGTACAGAAAATCCACATTGGATGATGGAGGGCAATACTCAATATCCTAAGAAGGTGAAAGTTTGGGCTGGAATTACAAATTCTCAAATTGTCGGATTGTATTTCTTCGATAGTAGATTAACTGGCATGCGTTACTGAGATTTCTTGCACAATTTCTAAATTCCAGAGTTAAAAAAATACTTTTCCCAGATGATGACAATACTAATGAAATTGATAGAAATTTTTGGTATCAGCAGGATGGAGCTACACCACATTTAGCCTATCTCAAACAATTTTTTCTCAATAAGTGGATTGGTAGACACGGTGAAATTGAGTGGCCTGCCCGTTCTCCCGATTTGACCCCACTTGACTAATTTTTATGGGGTTACTTAAAATCGAAAGTCTACTTCTATATACCAAATAACATCGATGACTTAAAAGACAGAATAAGGCAAGAAATTAATCAAATCACCCCGGAAGCGATACAAAATGGTTTAGAATTTCAGCACCGCCTCCATGTCAAGAAGCTATGGGCGCCCAGTTTGAACATCTGATTTAAACTGTTTAATGTTCTTTTGTTTACTTAGTAATATTAAAAATGTAATATTTTTCATTAAAAAAATTTGAGAAATTCAAAAAATCTTATATTGCTGGATAGAAAATTTAAAATTCTTTTAAATTAGCTATCACTCACACGCATTTTCGTTCCATTTAGAAATTATAAAGGGGTACCTGTCACTCCAAGGGGGTTGAAGGGGAGGTTTAAAATCATCCTCAAAAAATGTCACTTTAGAATTAAAGATTGACATGTTTTAGGACTTTACTCATTAATTCTTAATTATGTAGATAATGAATTTATCTGTTACTTATGGACCTCACTATAAAATGTTGATAGTATCTTTCAAATGTAGCCTATGGCATACATCTGTCCAAAGTTGTCCTTTAGAAATGGTCGTTTGAATATAAAAAGGCAAAATTATTACATTTTTTTGCATACAAATATTTTTGTTTTATGAAAAAATTCAATATATTAACTTGAGCCACATTTGAAACAATGTTGAATTTTAAGAAAAACTTTTTATAGGTTTTTCTACCACAAATAATTTCTGATCACAGATTCTATAAAAAATAACAAAAGTATTGGAAAAATAACTTCTATGCCTGTGACGTTTATGCCAAAGAATCAGTCAGAGGCTAATTTTTATTTTTAACTTTGTCTGGGTGGTATACAATAAAAGTTAATCATGGTCAAATTAGGAAAAGATCAAGAACACTGGGAACGAACAACAAAAATGAACATAACATTTTTAGTCGCAAACTCCTCTATAAATCCTTATTTTACTATAAGGAAATTAACCAGACTGCAACGAAAGTTACAAGTCTGGCGCGTTAAGTGTAATAATTGCATATTGCCATTAAAACGCTAATGCTTCGATTGCAACAATATTCCGCCCTCTAAAAGCACATTTGAACAACAAAAATGAAGAAAGGAATAAATACCATAGTTACATGTCCAGCCAGAACCAAAAACAGAGGAAACACAGGAATCAAAATTGCAATTCTGAAAGCAAAAACATAAAAAGAGGAGCATAAACACTCCATATCATGACACAATGTGACAGCACATCTCACAGCATTGATATTTCCCATGCTCGGTTCCTATATCACGAGCCATGTGGTTCTTGCTGCTGGCTACACGCTCACCTCAGTCCAACCAAGTCGGCTCAGCGGTGTTTTCTAGGAGTGGCAACAATACTTACCACATGTTGGTAAATCAAAAGAGCATCAATGACACAGCTCTGTAGGTACAATTTCGTAGTGATGTATCAATTGCCGCAGCTGGTGCACCTCACAGAAATTACTGTTGGTACAGGACGCTTTTGTGCATTGGTTACGCATGCAAAGCCACCAGTTAGACATGCTAGCGGCAGCCAATGTGTTAATAACAATTCCTACACTGTTTCACTCGTACGTTTTACCATAAAATTGAGCTAGTATAACAGCATAATAAAAGAAATTTTGAGAGAAATTGCATCTGATTGGGTCTCAAATTGAAAAACTTTCAAATAAAAATTTGACCTGTGTTAATAACGGTATCACAGAAAGAAATACTGTATGACTAAAAATACTTACGCGTCATCAGCTGTTCGATCATCATGCTCGTAAAATGTTCCCCTCTTTGGAATATACTGAGGATTCTTTTTGTCTTCATCATCGTCCACTTTTTTAGAAGGTAAGCTTTCTTGTCCATCGCCTTCCTCACGTTCTAATATAACGCTCCCTACTTCATCAGAATTACTATGCTCATCTTGGTCCGATGCCCTAGACCTAATTTTAACATCTTGTTCTTCGTCACTGTAACTATCAGCACTGTCATACTCCGAATTTTCAGGTGATATTTTGTCTTCCACACTTGTATCTTTTGAAAGTTCTGTTTTCTCCTGCAAAATCATCTTGGCATCAGTATCAACCACTTTACACTCAAATCAGTAACAAAGTAAAATGCTATGCCCTACTTACTAAATTCTCGACCTGGTTTAACTACTTCCAAGATTGTCTTTCACTTTTTACAATCAGAGCAATATCATTAATGCACCGAACTAAGAAACGTATACATACCTTGATGTTTAATTCGTTATTATTATCAATTTCTTTTGAAGCTACTGTTATCTCGGTATTGCCATTCATTGTCGTTGCTTCCATTTTCTACAAAAAAATTCTTCGTCTTACCAGACGTTGCCATAAGAATAAAAAATTTTATGTTTTGCTTGATAAATAAAGGACGTACGGACGTGTTAACATATGTATTATCTCGTCTTGTTCGTAATAGGCTAAAAAGAGATGCATTCGAAAAGTACGATTATTAGCTTGCTCTAAGTTTGACGTGTGTCAATTAGAAAGAGGTTATGTTTTACTTAGCAATTTAGGCGATCTGCTAGGCAAATTCAATTATACTAACTCGGTAAGCTCCGTTTTTCATACCATTAGTATGTTACCATTGAGTAATTTAGGGGAATTTCCCATATTCACCATAATTTTGGTTTCGTGGTAGGTACGACATGGGAAGTTACTGGTTATTGATTCTTAAAAAGCGTATTGTTTTTGAAATGTGGTTAGAAAGAGATTTGGTGTTAATATCGGTTACCCATTCTTGTTTAGGGTAGGTAAACTGGAATATGTAATGAGGCTAGTATGGACCTGACCAACGTATTAGCATCACTTGACGATTTACTCACAATAGGGGTTTACGCAATTTTACTTGGAGTAATAATTTGAAAGTATCATTCTCATTTTCTAAAACTATATAAGAATAACAAAGACAGAGATAGTGATCTCAATGCTCTGAACCAATTTTCGTAAACCCTGAATGTCAAACTGGCCCTGCTGCATATTCGTAAATCGCCAACATGTTAGTCGTTCACAAATTTTTGACATTTTCGTATTTTGATGTTACTGGTAAATTTCCCGACATGTTAGACTAATACGTCGGCGATTTATGAATTCGATAAAAGTATAATGGTAACTCCATGAATCATTTACGTTGATTAGTAATATTATAATGTGCATGTTATGATCAATATTTTTATGTTAAATTACTGTATTAGGTATATCGCATAGGATAATAATTAATTATTCTATTATTATTACTAAGCAACATGCTTTCGATTGTCATAATATTATAGCTGATAATATTTAATATTATTACATGTGACTTCCGTAATTTAAAATATACGAATTTTAAAGCATATTCGAATTAAATTTAATGATAAATAATTGTACGTTACTCTTAAAGTAAACGGTCAATCAGAGAATTCAATTAAAATTGTGAATTTGGATATAGGTAGGTAACTGTAAAGGAGAGGAACAAATAAGACACAATTTCTGAAATTCAGTTTTATTTTTTTAATCGAAAGGTATAGAGTACGGTCGTGAGAGAAAAAAAGGACAAGTCTTATAACGGTAGTTTGCTAAAATCTAGTTGTGTACATCTAACTTTAATTTTTGTGATATTGTCAGTTATTTGTCATAATTTATTGCAAGTGTGCAAAATACTAATATGCATCATATAAGCGATTTAGTTATATCTGGAGTTATTGCTAAAGCAGAAGATGGATGGCCAATGAGGTAAATTGCACTGCGTTATAATATTGACAGAAATTACGTGTGTAATATTTTAAGAAAGTGGAGAATAAACGGTAAGATTAGTGGAAATCCTGGATCAGGCCGACGATGAATATCAACTTCACAACAAGATTTGCAATTGGTAAATGCTTTAGTAGAAAATCCATTTTATTCAGTTATTCAGGCTGCTGAAGAAACGAATTTTTCTGGATCGAGTAGTACTGGTCGCCGGCGAGAAGAGAATCGGAGCTACGCTGTCATGCAGCAGCACAGAAATACTTACTTAAAGCTGAACATAAAGGAACTCGAGTAGGATTTGCGCTTGAATTTTTATCGCAAGATGTAAATTGGAACAATGTAATCTTTACAGACGAAAAAACTTTCCAGTCAACACACAGCTGTCGTATTCATGTTTACCGCCCTCCGAATATTCGATTCGATGAGAAATATACAGGGTTACTGGTAATTCGATACATTCCTTTGGAGATGTGATGGGGCATGATCTAAGAAGTAAATTTAGCCCTAACATATATTATGCAAAACTCAATAGTTTTTGAGATTTAATTTTTTTTGTTCTTCTCAAAAAGTAGATCATAATGTCCTAAAAGTTAATTTTTGAAAAATCTATTTGACATTATTAATTTTTTTTTACTGGATTACTTGTCCAATATTATAGATATCCGTTTGGAATGAAAAATATCTGGAAACATTTCGATCATGTGAACATCTGAAACAAAAACTTTAAAATTTTTTTTTTTAAATCAGCTATAAAATTTACTTACCTATTAGGTTTTTCCAAAAAAATATTAACGTAACACGCGTATAAATTATTATAAAAACTGCCTTATTTCAATAGACATCATACAAATGTTCAATGTACCCTTAACAGTTCTAAGAAAATACTAGTAAAAATAACACAAGTAGTACGAATTTTATTTTTAGATAAACAGTAAAAAACATTTTAAAAGTAGAGTTTAATTCTTCATTAATTTCAAAGTTGTACTTTATTTTTTCTATGTCTTGCTCAAAATGGGAGCCCCTATTCCGTATACAGACACGGCAGCGTCTTCTTATTTCCGTCCTTGTTACTCTGGTTGTCAGATTATGCCTTATGTGTTGGGCAGCATCGACTATCCTTTGTCTAAGGTTTTCTATAGTATTGACTGGTGTGGCATAGACCATCTCCTTCATATGACCTCATACGTAATAATCAAGGGGTGTTAAGTCAGGCCTTCGCGCTGGCCAAGGTATTGGGCCCGCTCTTCCAATCCAACGGTTAGGGAAACGTTGATCAAGTAACTGTCGTACTGTCAGCCGATAATGTGTTGGACAACCGTCGTTCTGAAACATCATTCGCTGTATGACGGCGAGAGGAACATCTTCTAAAATCACCGCCAGATCATTTCTTAAAAAATTTTCATAGATTTCCCCGTTTAAATTTTGAGGAAGAAAGTGTGGCCCTATTAAATAGTGGCCAATGACTCCCATCCACACATTAATAGAAAACTTTATTTGGAAACTAGTTTCACGTGTTAACTTAGGATTTTCCTCTGCCCAATAATGTAGATTGTGGAAATTTGTTATACCCTCGCGATTAAATTTCGACTCGTCCGTCCATAAAATACTTGTTAAAAAATTTGCACTTTCTGCATCTGAATTTAACATAAAGCGGCAGAATTCCACACTCCTTTCAGGATCACCTTCCTCCAAGCCTTGGACAGGGGTATAGTGGTAAGGATCACATCCAACTCTACGTATCGTAGACTAAACTTTCCATTGTGACGCTTCGGTTAGTCTTGCGACTTTATTAGTTGAAATAGTTGGGTCTTCCTCAAAATACCTCAATATTTCTTCCTCAACATCTGGTTCATAAACGGGAGGAGCGCCAGCGTCACTTCTTCTACATTTCACGGAGCCAGTTTCAGCGATATTTCGATATGCCGTACTGAATACACGTGCATTTGGTAAGCGGCGGTTAGGGTACCAAAGACCATATTCTCGGCGAGCTTCAGCAGCGTTGCCGCCACAGTATCCATAGACAAACAAGATATCAGCGTATTCTGCGTTGGCATACGCGGCCATGGCACAGAAAATACAATAACAACAACTAATAACAACAACTACGAGCAAAATCAAAATCTTGGATAACTAATTTAACAAGACCAACAAACTTAAGGGACACGGAGATAAGAATGTCAGTTAATCACATATATGCACAAACGTCAAAGTCAAGGACTGACTGACTTAAATGAAAATGAACGATTAGTCGTTTAATAAATTCCGCCACCAGCATTATCTTTACTAATTTTTTATTAGAACTATCAAGGGTACATTAAACATTTCTATCTAGTTAGATAGCTATTGAAATTTGTACGCGTGGTACATTAATATTTTTTTGAAAAAACCTAATAGGTAAATTTCATAACTGATTTAAAAACAAAAATTTTTACAAGTTTTTATTTTAAATGTTCACATGATCGAAATGTTTCCGGATATTTTTCATTCCAAACGGATATCTATAATATTGGACAAGTAATCCAGTAAAAAAAAAATGTCAAGTAGATTTTTCGGAAATTAACTTTTAAGACATTAAGATCTACTTTTTTGAGAAAAACAAAAAAATTGAAATATCTCAAAAACTATTGAGCTTTGCATAATGTATGTTAGGGCTGGATTTACTCCTTAGCTCATGCCCCATCACATCTCCAAAGGAATGTATCGAATTACCAGTAACCCTGTATATCTAACAATGATAAAAGTGGTAGATTTTCCGTCAATATGTGGGCTTGGATATCGGCACGTGGTCCTGGTGTTTTGTGGCATATTGAGGAACGATTTAATAGTGAAACGTATATTAGGATTTTAGACAATATTATGCTCCCTTCTGTGTCACAATTATTTCCTAATAATGAGTTAATATTTCAACAAGACAATTATTCCGTTCACACTGCTCATACCATTACTAACTGGTTTCAAGATAACAATATCAATGTTCTTAACTGACCCAGTCATAGTCCAGATCTTAACCTTGTGGAAGAAATATGGGTACTACTCGTAAGAAGTATCCAAAAACGAAATGTGAGACCACGGAATGCCGAAGAATTACTGGCAATAGTAAATAATGCATGGGAAAATATTATTACTAATGATTATCGTATAAGGTTATTTAATTATATGCCAAACAGACTTAAAAGTTATAAATAGAAATGGTGCAATAACGAAATATTAATAATTAGTTTCTTGTTAAGTAGGATATCCTTTGTCCTTTGATCCAGGATTTCTACTAATCGTACCGTTTATTCTCCACTTTCTTAAAATGTTACACACCAAATTTTTGTTAATTAACATTAACGTTATAACTAACGCAGTGCAATTTATCTCTTTAACCATCCATCATTTACTCAGCAATAACTACAGCATTAAAATAAAAAATAAATTAAAAGTGATATCTGTTTTATTTCGGCTACTCATTACATATTCAAATAGAGACAGATTTACATTAGAAAAAAAAGTTGTCCTATTTTTTTCTGCTCACGACAGTACCTACCTACTCAACTAAGATCATATTTTCAAACTCAAAAGCTGTATGTAAACCATAGTCAACAAATTTTGTTCGGTGTATCTGTATATTTCTCGCAATTAGTTAAATAGGTATGTATATTTTTCATTTTACTTTTAGGTTGGCACTGTCGTTTTTTAAAGGTACTTTTACATCAAACGGAGTTTCAATAGAATCATTAATATTATCTAAAGCGCCGACATTCTGCGAAAATCTTATATCTGTATTGAAATCAATCTCATTTTCACTCGACATTGAAATATTTACTTAATAGAAAATATCTGTCCATGAGGGCGATAAGGCTCTTTACCTGTTGCAATTCTGTAGAGCTGGTTTTTGGATCATAATGATGTGTTAAAAGCTAAGCTTTACGGCTGCTGCCTGGTGTTTGCAATGTTTACCATTGAATCTTTGTGGACAGGGTATATTTAAAAACTAATAGATCTACGAAATACGTAATATTTTCATCATTTGATTCGTTACTGCTAATTCTAAATCATTTAGTTGCGTTATATGTAGAAAAGTAAAACGAAGGAAGACGAGTAACTAAAGAATTTGGAAGGAAGAAATAGAAAATCGAGTTTTTCAAGATTGTGACAAGTAGAAAAAAGGAGTAGGTATAATCATAATTTATTCTAAGGTCCAGAAAACGATTCCTGGCGGAAACGATATGTCATTTGAAAGGTGAAGGAGCTTTGGAGATATCAGCTGAACATCGCAAATAAGTGATACTGTGCGGCTGAAAGTTATATATTGAGCTACGCGGACTTAAAAGGTTGTAATAAATTTTATACACATTTCTTGTTTCTTGTTCATCATTTTATCGTTTGGAAATAATTGAGAATATTTTAAATTATAAATTTTGATAATTAATTTTATTTTCATTAAAGAATTTTATTTTAAATTTAATCATTTCCAAATTATTTTATTTTAGTATCTTATTTATTTTGTTTAGCTAGACAGGGAATTTTATTTTTTAGTTGTATGAAATATTGTTCTCGCAATACACTGTTCAGTTTGATTTGAATTTGTTTTATTACTTGTGTTTCTAGAATTGTTTTTTTTTAACTGATATCGAACTTTCGACCTTGAGAATTAAATATTAGAAATTATTTCCTGTGATATTTTAACCCCTCTTCAGGCGGATAACAGAGCAATTTAAGTGGTTCATAAAATATTTATATATTTGAAAAAATGTTTTAAATATATATCTATATTTTAACCGTCTTTCAGGCGGATATCATAGCAATTTAAAAAATATTTATATATTTGAAAATATGTTTTAAAAACATTTATATCTAAAATATTTGAATATTTCAGAAAAAATGCTATAGAAATAATTTTAAAATACATCCTTACTCTATGGGTGTGATTCTGTCTTATTACTTAACTTTTGGGAGTTACTACTTATTTAAAAATAAAACTGCGGTTATTATACATATTATATTGTCGGCAAAAAGTAACATACCATAATATGGCTTCTTTACATTACTATAATAATAAAAACTTTCTAGCAATAACAATCTACGGGATACACCATTAACAATCTTAATCTTTTTTATTTATGATTTAAAAGAAAATCACTTTTTATATCTTCAATGTTGGCAATATTTTAAAACATTTCAATTTACCAACAAAAAAAATATAATCTTTTTGGACAAGAAATTAACATGCTACAAAAAATTGTCTAATTTAAAGGGAAGGCATTTATTTACTCCAATGACTTATTTACTCAAATATGTTTCATGATTAATAGCCCTACCCTATTTCATAAATTATAAAAAAGAATGCAGAAGATATATTACATAAAAAAATATATAAAGTTTGATATAAAAACATTTTTTTAATGATTTTTTGTTATGTGCAGAATATCCTGAAATTAAATGTAAAATTTATAGTGTGGTAAAAATATAATAATTTATGTATACAAGGCATTCACATTTTAATAAAAAAAATATGTGGCGTACAAGATTATGTTTATTAAGTTATTAAATAACGGTTTTTAAGAGATAAACTTTTATTTTGAAACAAAATAGCCTGTATTAGAAAAAAAAAGGAAACTTTCGTGTGATAAATTAGTAGATTAAAAGACCCTTTGAATCCTAACCATTCTATTCCTAAAATTATAAAAGGCTATATGTACCTTTTATGGGACCTAAAATTAAAGTTACTTAAAAATGTTCACAAATATTTGAGAAATGTACCTAACTATATAAAACTGTTTTGGTAAAATGCAGAACTAAACAGAACGCATTTTTTTCGGCAGTGACGAGAAATTTGCAAGAGTTTTTTTACGATGCATCCACGCTAAAAATATTTATTTGAAACATTTTCTGATTCAACAAAAAATTATTTTCGAGGCACTACTTGGCTACCTTGGCCAGTGTGCATATAACCTTCACGCTTCAGAGTTATACAGCTATTAGATCTTATGCCAGCTTTCTACATTGGGTCGTGTACGAAAAAACCCCTACAGATTGTTAAACAGACAGACAGACAGACAGACAGACGGCATGCCGATTTAATGACTTGTGGTAGGTATCTAGGTGAAACGCAATAAGAGACCATAAAGCGTGCATATCCCAAAATTTCTGCTTGTTAAGGTTAGGTAAAGCAGTGAAGTAAAATCTGTTTTTCGCAAAAAACTCGAGAAGTATGAATTTCACTGTAAAATTTGTACACTTTTTAAAAATATGTGCCTAGCATGAAGCGACTTATAAATGTCCACAGAATAACTTCTGATACCCCGATGGTAGGGGTCAGTAGGAAAGTAGGAAAGGTAGAGCTCGTCCTATATTGCTGTTGTGTGGCCTTCAAAATATAAATAATTCACGCTTTTTTTAAAAAAAAATTCTATGTGTTTGCGCAAAAAGTGTTTTAGACAAAATTTGTAGGTCTAGATTAGTACTATCCGACGATGTATCGCATGTACATATTTGATTCGAAATAAAATTTTGAGATTTAAAACTTTGAACCACCGCCATTTTGAAACAAAGACGGTGATTTGGCCCATCATCGAACTTGTAAGCTTTCATTTAGCTCTTATGATATTTTGTCGTAAAGTCAAGAGGAACGATGATATATACAAAAAAAGGAATTAAAAAATAATATTGGTTCGATTTTTCTGAACAAAAACAGTTTTCAAGAACCTTTATTTTAAATTAAATATACCTTGCGAACGACTTATGCTATTGCATTACTTTCACATATATATATAAACTAATAAAAATAGGTCAAAATCAATTTTTAAAAAATTGTTATCCACAGTTCTTACAGGAAAATCTTAATTTATAATAAAAAATAAATTTTTGCTCATAGCTTTAAATAGCTGTAACTCGTGAACCATTCTTAGTACGAAGGTCAGTGACTTGGAGTTCATTTTACAGATAATTTAATTATCTTCAAAAAACCTTTGGTGTCATTATTGTCTAAAGCCAATCAAAAAAATTGTTATTTGTCAAAATGCACTTGAGAATGACAATTTTTTATGTTTTTCCCTATTATCTACATTCACTCGTCATCAAAACAATTTTGTACATACACCAACATATTCAAAATTTGATTCTCTTTAACTTTATTTAGATACACTATATGCGTACGATCTATCGTTTTCGAGTTTTTATCGATTTTATCATGAAACAAGTGTTCTGATAACGCGCTATAAATATGTTTAAACATTCATATCTCTGCCAATATTGATCGAATGAAAATGAAAAATAAAAGGAAATTGTTCGTAATCGAATTTTTAACAAGTTTCATTTGAAATATTTTGCGATTCGAATGAACATTCTCAAGATTTTAGCTAAAAACCCGCGCGTTTCCTTTGCGTCGCAAAAACTGTCAAAATTTCAAAAACCTATCTCGGCTCCAATAGGTCGTACGAAGTAAAAAAAACAACAAAATCGTGCGGCTTTTTATTACCTATAAATTTTCATATGTACATATTTTACAGGAAAATTGGTACTTTCGCGAAAATTAGCCTGCCCCAAAATTTCAGCTCCGATCTGAATTATTTCATCCAAATCGACAAATTTCATCCCATTTTATTGGGTTACATGTATATAGGACTACAAAAAATTGAAAAATATTTTAGTTTACCGAAGCACCACCAAACATGTGTTGGTGAAATGTTTCAGATATCTATCAGTGTAAAAATCTTCTTTGGATGAATTAATGACACACTCAGCTTAATCAAATAACCTGGGACGGAATTTTAAATCTAAAGTATCACTAGTCCACACTTTTATGAAGGACAGCTTATTGATGAAAAATACCTTGATATGTTGGAAAATGCCATTGATATTTTCAAATTGGAAGTTGCCGAGTATGATAAGTATTTACATTTCGATAAGAAATATTTTAACGAAAAGATGAAAGTTGCATTAACTATTGTAGATCAGATATCTAGACCGAACATATCGCAATCAATAGATACGGCTATGAGGGAGTATCGAATTATCAGCAAGGACTCCAAAAACTTTTTTATTTTATATCTCGTGCCCAATCACTAATTTCAGATTTATCAGATTCAGACTAATCAAATATTCCATAATATTGGAGAAATGTTTCCAAATCGATTGCATCAAAGTCAGGAATAAAATGGCGACATTTTGAAGACCACATCTAATTGAAATACTGAATTGTTCACGTTTCAAAATATCGAATGTGTTTACAAACGGCATTCTGCACTGTATTTTAAATATAACTAGGAACCTCTAATTTGGGGTCTCACAAAAGATATGGAGTAGTTCAATAGTTGAAATTAAAACCAACCAAAATGGGTTTATGGAAATTTTCATATTTCTTTTCGTTTAAAAAATGTATCACACTCTGCATTCAATTCATAGGGTATCCTGAATTACAAAAAATTGGTGCATACTCGTATATAATATTCTGAATGAAAATGGCCGGTTTGTATGCTAGAAGGTAACTTCTAGTCTGTGTCTGTAGTTATTCACCATATTACCGGACACAGATGCTTCGTTTTCTTGAAGGCTACCAAAGAGGTTATTTTCAAAAGATATTAATTCCAATATTGGGTTGCTTGTATGTTACCGTTATTTTTCAACATATTTCTTTAGGGTTTTCCATTAATACAATACACAATTGAAGACTAAGCTTCCGAAGTAAAAACAGCCACATATATTGGCTGTTTTAAATACGTTACAAATAAAAATTAGTTAAAAAATGGGAAGGCAGAAGTTGAAATTTCACTTAAAATAACTGTTTCTATAGATTTTTCCTTCATTGAAAAGTTGTCCAGAGTACTTATTGCTAGAAAACCTTTCGTTTATATATTAGAAATCTATATATCTAATCATTTGACTTATTATGTTCATGAGATTAGAATTGATATTTAGACAAATTGAAAGTTTATCGTTTTGCGATACAACTGACAAATATATCTATAAATCTTTATTTATTTGCAGTGTCTGAATAGTCCTAATCTCAGTAACGGTATATTAGGTTATTTTCTTCTATATAAAAGGGAAATTAAGACACTAATTAAGGCCTATTTTAGAAACATGCAAGTTTCACTACTTCGATCCATTTTGGTGTGGAAGAAAATAGCAAAATTTCTATTAATGATGCCTAAAAACTTGCTCCAACATTATATTAGTATACCTAATATGAAGAGTTTAAACATTAGGTATTGCTTTCATGTTTTCATAGCAGAGAATAATCCTCCACCTAGTTGTCTAAATGAAAATTCAATCCTGCTGGCTTTAGAGGATCAACTAATTATAAATGATCTTTATAATGCTAAATAGTTATATTCTCGCAGCCTCCACAGCACTTCGATAACTCCATTTCTGAGATGTTCAGAAATAAAAAAAAAATACAGGTAAACTACATAAAAAAGTACTGAAAATTATTTTCGAATGTACAGGGTGAGCCAAGACCATTGTACAAGACCAAGTGCAATGTTAAAATGAAATGCTCAGTACATCTCACAACTATTTGGACGTAGTGATTTTTTTGTCGAAATAACGCCATCTGCGGATGCGTTTTGAAAAAATCACTACCGTCACCATTATGGATTTTAAGAATTTTTTTTTGTAAATACTAGTTACGAGACATCTGTGTGATGTTCTTGAATCATTTTCATTCCCGAAAATATACAGGGTGGGTAAAAATCAGTTTGGAACTTTTTGAATTAATTTTCTCAAATTTTTTTAATGGACGCCCTGTATATTTTTCGATCATATGACGTATGAATGGAAAACCAACATATTTGTAACCATTTTCGATTTATTGAGCAGTAAGTATAAAAGTCAAGAATAAACTTAAAAAATTAGATGGTGTTTCAAATAATTGAACAGAAAAAATTATAAACAGTGCCCCACATGTTACCCATTTTGATTGACACACATCTCTATGCGTCCTTGAAATGAAGTTTCTATTGTTTTTAAAATGGACTCAGTTCTCAGTTAGTTAAGACTTTACAACTTATGCAACCAAACATAACTGTCATAGAAATGTTGATCCCCTCGAACAATATTGGAATTTGAACCTTATTACTTTGTTCATAAATACTATAAAATATAATGCTAAAACATTGCTATACATTTCATTAAATTTCTCGGTTGAAAATAATATTTAAGAACTTTATTCATTTATTTATTTACCATTACAAATTCACAGTACAAAATAAAATGGTACAAATTCGGCGCAAATAACCGTTCTTCCATTTGCCCAATAACATATCCATATACATAGAAAAATAGAAAAAAAAAAAATAGAAAAATAAGCAAGTTAAATATATATCACTTGATAAAACTAAAATTAGGAAGGATCCCGCACGTTTTCCTATACAGGGTGATTTATGTAAATATGCGGAAAATAAAATGGTATACAAGTCTGTTATGTGGGAAAGCCTCTGTTAAATTTTAAAGCGATTTGAGGTAATTTATTATATTTTTTGCATCGAAACCTGCAAAAATATGCTCCTGAACGAGTGAGTTATGGTACCTCGACGCGTTCACATACGTGTCGCTTGTTTGTTTAGCAGGTAATATCAGTTGTCTTAGTTGGCGAAGGTCAGTGCACCACGCGTTCACTGTTCAGTTCAGTGACTCTTCGACTTCAGTTTAGAGCATTTCCCATTTTTGTTAAATTTAAAACTGTATTCGCAAATATCGATTATGCCAGAGTTCACGTCGCAAAAGTACTGCAACATGATATTAACCTCTGGTGCAACGAATGAAAGTCTTGCAGGGGCTGTACGAAAATACGGGAGAAAATTTCCCCATGGGCGCAAACCTAATGAGATAAAAATTTTAAATGCAGTGCAACGAGTTCGTGACACCGGGTTTTGCTTATCAGGCGACAGAGAACGTGAATCGTCCTGTTGAAGTAACCGAAGAAGTTCTAGAATTACTAGAACAAGAGCCTTCAATAAGTGCCCTACACGCGAGAATCGTTTTTACCACATAAGAAAGGAAGTGATTTCGTTGCACCGTATTACGTCAGATTGGTTAGTCATAGGCGGCGCACTTCTACAAAAAAAATTAGGTAATTTTTTTCCAAATTTTTTTATTTCTTATTTTTTTTAACTTCTTTTGGTGGGGACAACCCACTGAATAATTTTTCGCATGTTTAGGTAAATCACCCTGTATAAAATGGTTCTCGGTTAAATTTTCTGAATTTTTAGTATGTTATAGATCTCGATCTCCTGATTAAATATGGGCCCAATCTAAAACTATGACTAGTTTTTAAAATACAGGGTGTTAAAGTTAAAAGTGGCTATTTTTATAAAATATATACATGATTATTTCTTTCATGTGTCAAATCGAATTTTTTAACCAATCGCAAGATTTGAAATTCCTTAGAAACGAGGAATATCAGTGGTTATTTTGAACTGTACATAGCAACGGGAAATATCAGTGGCTATTTGCCGTTGCCATGGCATTGGCTGAAAATAGTCGCTGATATTTAATTTATTAACTTATAACAAGTAGGCATACTGCTGTCGTATAAATATTTTCAAACGTCCTATTTGTTAATTTGATTTAATAAACACATATTATATAGCTGTTTCATTAAAAAGGTAGACATTTATATGTCTCCAATTATTAACTCATTCAAGAAATAATCTAATAAAATATAACTCAACCTTGATAAATTAGCGGCTATTGTCACAATTTTTCTCGAGTGCTCTCCAATTTGCCTCGACCAAATTTGGCGTTTGGCGTTAATAATCAAAGACTAAATCCCTCGAACTAAAGCTCTCGGACTTTAGTCAGATTTAATGCCAAATATGGTCTCGTCAAATTGACAACCGTCACACTCTCGAAAAATTGATGATAATAGCCGACTATTTATCAAGGTCTTGTTATATAACCCTTGACAATCATATTAATTTTTTTTCGCGAATATCATTCCTGTAACGTCAGATAATATATTGTGATAAAAATATGCGCTTACATATAGGGTGAGCCACCAATAACATGAAGTGAATTTTTAAAATCGATGTGTTTATGCTGAAACAACAAAATTTTGAGAAAATTATTTTTGAAATAAAATGCACTATTTCATAATTAGCAAAATTCCCAATTGTGTTATATTATACAGTGCGAGTCAAAAATATGGAAATACGTGTGACTCATTCTAATATATATTAATTGTCCATTGAGGGCTATTTCCAAATATATATAATTTTAGAGGGTCTACAGGGTGATATAAAAGATAAAACACAAGAAAAATACCGAAAAAGTTTTTTGTTCTAAATCGTCCTGTAATTCAGAATTTCGTCAGTTAATTTCCGTAATTCTATTAAATTGTGTTTATTGTGTATACATTAATAGAGTATCAAAAATTCAAAATCTTACTATGACTAGTTCTCGAGATTTAAAGCAAAAAAAAACCATGTGGGTACGTAAGATTAAGAAATAAAGCTTGTTTATATCTAATCATCACCGAATGCGAATTTTCGGTTAAATAGTGGAAAGTGATCATCAATTTTATATAACTTTCCTGTTTGATTTTTTTTTCCATTGAACATTAGCTTTTACCTAACTGCTCTCGCAAAGGAGGATAATATTTTTCAATGTTTGTCTCCTTCTTTATTCCCTAGAAGAATCTAAACTACTGGATGGATTTTGATGAATGGGCTACCAAGAGATTCGTTACCGTGCCTTGCAATATGGTTATACAATAAATCCAATGTGGCGCCCGTAAAACATCATGCCAAAATTAAAAAAAAAAAAATTCTATGACGATGATATCACATTAAGGAACTTTATTATGAGAGAGCTGTTTTATTTCTGAGCCTGATCACACTAATAAAAGTGAATGTAAGACGTTTAATTTTTCAAAGGCAGAATTTGTAATATTGGTGCATATTTTCATACAAAAAATTACGTTAATTTTAATATTTACACTAATTCTATATAAGATTTATTAACTGTGTACCTAGTTGTCTATTCGTTCCATTTTAAGAAGAGGCGATATGAATTTTTTTTTTCCATTTATTTAATGTCGACCTATTTCCACTACTGAGGCCTAACACCGACTCCTGTAGACGAGCTACCCCCAACCAGGAATTTTGCTGAATCTCTTCTCTTTCGAAGAGTAGGGATCTTATACTTGCCTAACAAATGTTAATGTTAATGTGGGTACCTTGTGCTTCTTGTGGTTATAAAAATAAAAAGTTTTGCGATGGAGAGCTGAAGTTGAGACTCAGGAGGCCTTTCGTACACTTAATTTTGATTTGTTAGAAGTTGGGGTTAGTTTCCAAATAGTTGGAACAGGCCAAATGCTTCACCTTGTACATGCTTCATAGCAGTAGTACACTTTTATTTATTTATTAGAGTCTGACTAGCACTTTATTTAAATTTATCTTTTACGGCATGGTCAACGGTTATACCCTTTATATACTTTTCTTGAAATTAAACACTTTGTTTTAAACGAAAATTAAAAATATTTTTTATTAAGTGTAAAGAACAGAGCTGATTATTTTATTTTAGTTGAATTAAAATTTTTACACGAGTTATAATATTTAACGTATCGACAATTGAAATTTTGTCCTAGAGAAAATTTTTATTTAGTTTAGTTATTTTTTAAAATCTGAGAAAATTCACTAATTTATTTTATGCGCGATGGCAGTTTAATTATATTAATATATTTACTTGAGTTCGACCAAGGAAGTAGAACGGTCACTCGATTTGTTGAAATTTAAGGTTAATTGGGTAAGACTTAACCACCTTTTGGTTTAGAGGCTTCACTCGCGGAACGCAGAAACTAACTTGAGGTACATCGAAACTGACTTGCTTTGAGCTCGTCATGCTTCGTTATTTATATGGTACGATTGGGACTTGGCTCGCAGAAGTCTGGATAGAGTTGAATATGTCCCCGGCCAGTCTATGGGGCTCGATATTGTGAAATATTGCGCAATTGTTTTGAAAAATTCGAATTCAGGACTGAATAATACATGATAAATACGGCAATGAAAAACAGCATTTTTCGATATATAAATGAAAGTTGAATCTAAATGGGTTTTAGAAATATGAGTGATAACTTATCTGGAAATATTGCTAAAATTGAATTGGTCCCGTAAAGCAGTTCCGGAAGTCGTAAATTAAGGCATATTAATATTTTTGATGACTGAAGTGAAGATAGTCTCGAGTTGCTGGTAACACGTATGGAACATATGGATGGGAAATAAGTTTTGATATCGGTTTATCGGAAGAAAGTTTTGATGAACGTGATGATGGCTTGATAGTAATGTGAGTGAAGTATGTTTTGATGTATAAGTGGAAGATTGAATTAGAAGTTGATTTGAAGCGGAAAATAGTTTATAGAGAATTTTTGGAAGTGAATTAAAATATATTGACTGGGAGTTTGGAGAATGGTTTTGATGTGAATCGAGAAAATGAGGGGCGGTATTTTTTAGGGCAATCGTTTGTAAAGTTTTGATTCTATTGATAAAAGTAGATTGTTCGTGAATTATCGAGATTGTATGAATTTTCTCAGAACTATTTATGAAAAATTGTGGTTTTTGATGAGTTTGAGTGTCTGAAGGATTTTTTATTAAGTTTGACTCGGTGGCCTTGAAGATTGATTTACTTTTAACTTTGACTATATTGTGTATTGTGTGAAACGTACTATAACACTTGAAACGATCACCCATCAAAGTACTAACCGCACCCAACGTTGCTTTATATCAAATATCGATGTATGTACATAGTAAAGACGCATCTACCTCGCCCCAATAGGAAATCCAATAAGGTTTTGATCTGTTAGCTGTACGAGGTTGTTATAAACTAACTGACAGAGCACAATGTAAATTAACTTGAAGTTAGCAGCAAACTAAATGACATAATTTTTGTATTCTCAATTCCTATTGAAGGATACTATAATTCATATGTAATATTAATTTATTTAATTAATATATATATATTTTCACATACATTGTGAATGTAAATTAGTTACTGAAAGTTGTTAACTATTTTCTGTGAGGTAGAAATAAAATAAAATTCTAAGCTATGTTTTAACCCTCTTGATAATAATTTTTATTAACTAGAGCATTAAAAGTCAAGTTCCAGTGCACTCATATCGCGCCATTAGCGTTATGAGAGTAGTATGTTGGGTTGCCTAATACATAGTTTACCTGTATTTTCTTTTTAATTTCCAACGATCGTAGAACTCGACCTATCGAAATCGGACACACTGTTGCCCCACCCAGTATATTAATGTCACTCTCTGGACACTAGGAAGAAATGTTTTGCCCTGTATACAAAGTCAAAATATTAGTTTGTGTCCAGATACATGTTTATAAAAATTTTACCAATATATAGAAACGTTATTGTTATTTAAAAAATACATGGAAGGATTGTAAGTACATTATCAAAATTTTGAAGATTATTCAACAACGTTCCTATAGAAGAAATAATAGAAAAGTAAATAAAGTTAATATTTTTATTAATAATCAATTTTCAACAAGATATAAGTGTATTTATCCACAATTGTCATAACAATATTTTGACTATATTTATCTAAGTAATTCTAAACTCTAAAAGGATGTGTAATATATAATAGTATTTAGAAGATTATAACAGTATAAGCAGAAGTTTGAAATATGATATGCCTATATACTACTGGACTATTTGTGACATGTTATAATATTCTCCATTCGCACAATCTTATTATTTTAAAAATTTTATATTGAACTAATTCTTTAAAAATTTTCAAACATTTGATTTTGGAAAAGATAACTATATTTATAAACCCTTTGTGTTATCTATATACAAAATAAATAAAAAGTTGAGAAGTTGTATGTCTCATTGCTCAATTACTAATTAACTGCAAAATTATTATACACATTGTAATTAATAGAATTCAATTGACACACGCATTGTTCAGAAATATGAGTTATAATGTATCAATCTAGCCTAGTGCCTAAGTAATGTAGGTACTTATTTCTCTAGAAAAAAAATTTCAGTATAATAAATTTGTGTGGCGGTCAATAAAAAACTACAATAGACGTATCAGTTGATTATTTAACTATAGAGTTGCAAAATAGTTAGGCCTTATGTAGACAACTTTTTATTTCATTAAATCTGCTGACGTATAATTTATGCCCCACGTCGGGCGCCAGATTTATCACAATTTTTATTAAGTTTGACCTTACTCCGAATTGACTGATTTCTGATTTTTTGAGTTAGTAACTTATATCAATAATTGCAATATTAAGCTATATGCCTCTTAAATGGATACTTAGCAAACAATTCCGTTTCTTAAAAATGTTTAAAAAAAAAATTCCTTTCAAACCTCCAGGATTGGCAGTTTAGTATATGTTTGGACTGACTTCTATTGGGCACGTCCAATTATAAAAAAAATATTTCTAGAAAAAACAACTTCATTTAAAAAAAATATGATGAGGTGGTAAACTATGTTAGGTACGCAATTATTTCGATTGAGTTAGTATAAAAATGTACTAGGCAATAGTAAAGTCTTACAGGTAAATTGGTCCATATATATTTCGATGTTACTATAAAGCCTATATGCTTCACTTTAGTTAGTGTTTAATATTCTAATTAGGTTAATGATAATTATATGGTATTAATGTGGCTATTGTTTTATTTCAATTTAAATACATATTCACACTACCTTAAGTAATATGATTTTTTGATTTAATTAGTCTCAGAGGATTGAAAGGTGTATAAAAATGTTAAAAAAATGCTTAAATTTAATTTCATTATATGGTAGACTTCATTAATATTATACTACTTTCTCTAAGTCATCATATATGCAAATAAAATTGAGTTTACAGGGTTTTATAAAAGAGTTAAGGCAGTCCAAAGACAAATTAAATATGTTGATGGTTTACGGCTTGCTCTGACATACGATTTTTATTGGAATTTATAAGTCCTTGTGCAACCTCTTCAATTACTTGTTAAAGCTTCTCTTTAAACTTTTTTTTTATAGATAGCCTACGGCCGCAGCTCTTCTGCGTTCAGCAGCCAACGCATAGTCCATTGTCATGATGATGTTCCATCAACCCTGATATCGTCCTATCTCCAGCAGTATTTTTGGGAAGTAGTGCAAATGGGATTTCACTTGCATGTTTTCCATAATACACCTAAAGTTGGGATCTTTGTAGTCTCCTAGAAATATTGTTGTAACTTCTTTGAATGCGTTCCGTGGATCTTTTTCAAATATTTTCAATCATTTAAAATTTCGTCTACACAAGCTTCCGATTAAAGATCAACTTTCTCTCAGTTATGATTCTGGTATTCCTGTGAACTTTTGCAACTATTTAAAACCTCATTGTCTATACGTTACTGGTGATGTTCTGTGCATATTATTTTCTTCTTTTTATGGGTTATTCTACCATACGTATCTTCTGAAAATTATAACAAAATCTCCAAAGTAATAAAATTAACCAGTGTATTGGAAAAATAACCTCTACACCTGTAACGTTTACGGGTAAGGGACAGTCAGGGGCTAGTTCTTGCTAACCGATACAAATTGTAAGAAAAATAAGCATTAATAATTTCGCTGACGCCTCAGAAAACCCCAAAAAGAGAAGACAAAAATACATAAAACATTCTCATTCTTTTGAAGAGGACGTACAAATTTCTTCATCAATCCAATTTTAATATGAAGTGGAGGTAGAAGGACTATCCTGGAACCATGGAAAGTATCTTATGCTACATGTTTGGTTCCATCTGTCTAATGCAGCCACTAATGTAACCACTCCTTTTAGAGCGTGATAGCTTCAATCTCAGCTATCTAAGATGGAGGCATGAGGTGGCTCTCAATGTATGCCCCCTGCTCTCAAAAAAGTATGGAAAATAATTTAAGTTCGTAGATATAGACCAGGGCCAAACCGTTTAAAATATCGTAATAGACGATAAATTCTTAGCAGTATACGAATGGTCGGAAAATATAGTTGATGATAATTAAAGAAAAATTGTCCAAACTGAGTAAAAGTTCTGGAAGGGGGGTTGGGGTGGTAATATATACGTTTTTAGGGGTTGGTACTCGTTTGTTGCGATTTGCGGCTAAACTATGCATTCTATCGAAAAATGTTGAGTGTAAAAGTTGTAGATAATGAAAAAATCGTCAAAGCTTTTTGAATTTTTACCTATTTAATTGCAGTTTAAATAATGTTTTCGGGGCTTTGAAAGCCGAGAATAGTTAGGTAATGTACATTACTTGTATAACATAGTATTGTATGAGAATTAACGCTTTTTATGAATGTACACATTTATTTACAATAAAGAAAAAGAAATTCATGATTTTCACCAAAAACTCGATTTTTAAAAAGTTGTTTTTTCGGTCTTTCGCTTTTTTAACGATATTTTTGTATATAAACAATATTATATTTTAATTCTATATTAAAGTTGAGATTTCAACGAAAACAATGAGCACTAGTAAAGTTCATTAATCGAAAATTTGCTAACCAAATTTTTCGATTGAAAATTAGTTCTTTTTTTTTAATTTTCTTCATAGAACATCGAAAATTAAATATTTCGCTTTGACAAAATTTGGGCTTGTTTGAAACATAAGAAAGAACATTTTCACCGATTTTCATGAAAATATAAACATTTTTGCGATAGTTATAAATTAAAAACCGAAAAAACGGTTTCTCGATAATTTTGAGGTTATGGTCAATAATGTCCAATAAAAAAGTTTAAGATTTTTTCATTATCTACAACTTTTACATTCAACATTTTTCGATAGGATGCATAGTTTAGCTGCAAATCGCAAAAAACGAGTACCAACTCCTAAAAACGTATATATTACCACCCCAACCCCCCTTCCAGAACCTTTACTCAGTCTGGACGATTTTTCCTTAATTATTTATACCATTAACTACATTTTCCGACCATTCGTATACTGCTAAGAATTTTTATTGCCTTAAACAGGATTGGCCCTGGTATAATACTGAATGAAAAACTTTCATCAAAACATCTGTTTGAATATTTTTGTAAGTTTTCAAAACTTTTGCAGTTCTTGTTTTTCAAGTTAACGAAAAAAATGTATTGTTTTCAAAATCAAATACATTCCAACGTTGTTACAGCATTGCAGATGAGGACTATTAAATTCCAGCATATTTTTTGTGTTCCATAAATTTTAAGACTTTTGAACTTAATGTAAAATTATCTGAGGAACTGGTCTACTGCGAATAATGTGCGATTATGAGAGAAAAGTCTCAGCTGAACTCCGTGTTACATGTCCTGATACTTAAGAGAGCTGTAAATAGTCACATAGTTTTGATAAAATTGAGTCGGTAATGTATAATGTATGTTTATAAAATAATTTAGTTACTTCTACAGCATATTATAATGTAAAATTAAATAAATAAGTAAAGGTTTTGTTTTCATTTTAAATTATTGAAATTACTTTTAAATATTAACAATTTTATTATTAAAAAAATCATACTTATGTGTATATAAATTCACAGTAAATTGGTCAAGAGCAAAGTCATTTCGAATGGGTTTATAAATATAGTGCCTTATCTTTGTTCCCAATTAATAATGAGTAATTTATTTAATGACCGATTTATATGGAAGTTAATTTAATTTTTACAAAAGTCTATGTTTACCGAATTATTAAATGTACCCCATTTATATCTCGTTTTTACATGTATAGTGTATTTTATTTTCATTATCGAATTTTAAACATCAACGATTTGAACAATTGAATCGATATAATACAATCTTTTCTTAACAAAAGATCAAAAAATGCCTATAAAATTTGATATCTACCGAGAGTCTATTGCTAACTTGTCCCCTATTCCATTACAAGCACCAGCAATACCATTAAAAATTTTGTGAGGACGTGCAGCAACGTAGAAAAAATGATTATTGTCAATTCCGTTCCTAACAGACAGAAAATGTTTCTTTTCATATCCAAATAAAATTTTAAATAGAAAAGGTACAAAAATTATGGTAGTTTCAAGCACTTGTTTGTTTCAAGTTGTTAGGTAATTGTTTTTTTAGTTTAGATGCTATCATCTTCAAAATAATGCATATAAATTAAAATATAGGTAATGGTTTCATTGCTTGTTTATGTAGTTTATTTTGGGAAAAAAATAGTTTCACAAGGTACCCACTTTTGTCGGTTCTTCATTTTACTTCACTCTTCGCTATCGAGTTTTTTAAATGACCTTATGTTTTCCTTTTAATAAGTCATCTTATGTCAAGAGAGAAACAACTGTTTTCTAATTATATATTTACATAACACGTTACACCTTCTGCAGAAATATGAATGAAACCTGTAGGTTGTTAACCAGTCGATTGCCATTTTCTCTGATAGCCAAGCGGCAATAAAAGCAATCAGTTCCATGCAAATCAACTCAAGATTGGTATGGGACTGCTTGACGGCCCTTTCAGAGCTGGGAAGTCAGAACAGAGTGACCCTAGCATGGGTACCAGGACATGAGGGACACAGAGGAAACGAAAAGGCTGACCAACTGGCCAAGGAAGGCGCACTTGAAGCCCCAATAGGACCCGAGTCCTTTTGTGGCGTGGCAAAGCCATGCATACGAGCAGCCATTAAGGAATGGGTGCAAAATAAATCTCTGGAATCTCCCAAGACAGAGACAGGCCAAGGAGTTCATTAAAGAACGTTCGGCCAAATTTACGGAAGACCTACTAAGCCAGAATAGGAAGGCCATCAGAGTAATAGTGGGCCTTCTAACTGGCCACTGCCGGCTCAATAGACACATGAGTCTAATGGGCCTGGCAGAGGACGCGACATGCAGATTCTGCCAAGAGGAAGAGGAAACCTCAGTTCACATATTGTGCCACTGTGAAGGCCTGGTGAGACTGAGATTCCAAGTACTCGGAGAAGAAAAACCAAGGGCGGACAGCTATACAAAAGGGCCTTTATCAAAGCTGTGGAGTCTAGTACAAAGGACAAGGCTGGATGAGGTACTATAAGGAAGATATTCTGGGAGCATCACAATAGACCTGAAAAGGTCGCGGTGGTAAAGGCTAAACAACCAGCTCCTTTGTTAATCTAATCTAATCTAATCTAACCTGTAGGTTCCTTTTTAGTGCCAATGAGCAAAAATATATCTAACTAGATTTTAGTTCTTTACGAAGTAGTAGTAGTAGTAATTAATAAAACAGGTTTATTCACATAAAATATAATGTGAAAATTTGTCTTTAATACCTATAGTCCTTAGTAGATATTATTTTTGAAGACCAATTATTCCGTGGATTACTATTATCTTGGGCGAATAGTATTTGAAGTCAAGAATGAGCCACATGATTATGCCATATTTTAAATCAGAATTGTAGATGTTCTTGTCCAGGGCGGGTGTAAGGCTTCCCGCACTCTAGGAATACTCAGAGATAGCCACTTGTTATAAAAATATACATCAGTAGTTACACTAGTTACTTCAGTATTATAAGACACATAAAGCAAAACAAATAAATATATACGTAATAAATTTAAAATATTACATAATTTGTATATACAGTATCATTTTTTATTACATCCCAAATAACATGGCTGAATTAACCTTTCAAATCGAAGATATTGACGATTAAGACTACCTATATAACATTGCAAGTGTTGTACACTTCCGTAAATTACGAATTTTTCAGTAATTTAAATTCACATTTCGCCTGGTTCAAACAATTTTTTCGATGTTGGCATTCTGGAAAATTGTTGTAAACAAAATATGGCGCCTCAAAAATGGCGGCGCATGACTTCTTTGAACAAATTCTATCTGCGATATTTCTTACTGAATTTTAAAAAAGAAAAAAGCAAGTACTCATTTCAAGTACACCTTTTATAAAAAAAATAGTACTGTCAAATAAAGTCATGATATTTTGTAGATTTCTTATATAAATTAAGTTATTTACATTTAGCGGAAAATCCATTACAGTACATGAAAAACTCTTCAACTATAAGTTGTAAAGAATTTAATACTGATTTTAAATATGTCCTCACTTTTGCTTTTAATTTAAATAATAATAGTTTTAAACGTCAAAATCCTTGCGTGTTCGCTTCTCGATCGAAAGAACCTACCACAATTCAGTAGCTGTTATGGACACTAGCAATTTAAAAAGAGAAGTTCGTAACGTTTTAAGACAGGTGCTTATTAAATATGCTAAGTTTGAAAATGTTTTCCTTAGTTTGGCGACGAATCAGTTCTTAAAAAAAAGTATGAGAAAAAAATAAAAATTATTTATTAGACATTAAATATAGATAAAAACAATACTTTATGAATATAAAATTTTCAGTAATGCCGTGTATGAAAGTTCTTGCAGCTGTCAGCCAGACCGAAATTTTTTGCTAGTCTTCTGACAGACTTGTATTTTTACTTAAGCTATTTTGTTTTTACCTATAATATATTGATCTTACCCGATTCACCCTCAAATATATCAAGTTCCGTATCGTTATCATCATTTATATCAGATATGGGCATTGGTTCAATATTGGAACATTCAAATTCTGTACATGCACAAGCTTCGGTACAACATAAGAATTTTTTTTGCAACTGCAACTTTTGCTGGCGCATCTCTTTTTACAGCCACATTTTATTAAAAACGATCGGCTTTCAGGAGCAGGTGGCTTTGTAATTGGAACTGCCGCATATAACTTCCTTCCATTTTTTTCCATCCACATCGGTCTGAATTGGCAAGTTTTTGAATATTGGTATGACTTAACTCCCATACCCTTGCTATAAAATTTGACCTATATAAGAAACACAACACTACTAAATAGCGCAGTATTCGATTAAATTAATATATTTACTAAGATTATATTGTTCAAGAGCACTAAGCGTAGGTGGCAAATTCTCTCCTTGCTGTTCTTTTAGACAATGTAATTTCCATCGTAATTCCTTGACAGAAGTAATCGTTGTAGACTTGTAAAGCATACAAACAAATCTTTCCAAGTCAATATTCATTTCATCATTTGGTCTTTCCTCCAAACCCAGTAAAGAAAACGATTTTAAAATACTATGATCTTCATTTAAGCTTAAAAATATCCTAAAACACATTTCTTTGCTTTTCCTGAAAAATTTTCCTATTACATCGGTTCCAGTAAATGTGTGGAATCCAAGAATAGCTTCTGTAATAACCGGGTCTAAAGTATATTTCAGCCAGATCATTCTTCCACGCCCTATTATTATATTTGTTTCTTGAGGTAACACTTTATAATAATTTAACAAATAAATAAGAACGTCTGCATCGGAACTGTCTATAGTTAAACTGTACCTTATTTTACCTTAGTTTTCTCCAATAATTATTGTATGATGCACAAGTAAAGTATCAGCTTCCTCATGGTTATTTTTTGCTAGAATTTCAGGGGAATATCAGAAGACTTCGAATATATTTTATTTCCATATGACACGACTACATTTTCAATATTTTTGTTTGAATTAAAATTATGTTCCATAATTTTTTTAACCAAGATATTTTGTTAACTCACCTTTTGTTTTAATACTTGATAAGAAATCTTTCAGATTTACGTTGTTGATCAATGTATTATCAGTTATTCTGTAATATGTATTTTTTACTCTAGATCTTTTATCTCTCATTTGTTTCTTTAATGAGATTTTTTATAAACATCGAACACAATATAAATATTGTTATAAACAGAATAATCATTTTCTACTTTTTTTTAAAACATTTATGCACAGTCCTATACAACATTTTGTCTCGTGCTTTGTTCATGGATTAAACCAGTGCCATGCCATTAATCAAAATAAAACTTCTCTTTCTGTAATCAATGTGGTTTTCACTGCTAAATTCAGGATCTTTAAATCGTTTAGCCTTATCCCTTATCTTCTAATTCAGACACTATTCTTGATTTGGCAGTTACTAACAACAAACTTCCATCGGCAGCAAATAAAGATCGTGGTATGCAATCTCTTATATTAATATCGCTTCTTGATCTTGACACTATAATCAGACGATGCAACAAATCCCTTTTCTCTATTATCTTAATAATTTTCGCTTGATGTCTGCTGGTTGTTCGTATATTAGTACTTTTGAAAGTAGAAATGTTATTCCTTTTTATAGGATTCCAAAGTGTCGTATTTCCGTGTGATTCGATCTTTTACAAAGTCACTATACATTTTTTGTCCCAATTCAATTCCAATGACTCTCCGGGTTAGAAGATTGCATAATTCATAGTCTTCCTGGAAAACATTGGGAATATGTAAAGAAATTATTTCTTTCAAAGGCAAACTATTTTGTTTAAGCCTTTGTTCAATTCGGCTATGTAATTGATGATTCTGCTACGATTTGCACGTACATAAACAAATAAATACATTGGATATTAATGGTTATAAGATATTACATAACGAAATCACTTGGGCTACTGTAGCGTAGCAGACATCGTAGGGTACAACTTAACCCGGATAAGTGATGTACGTGCCTACGATAAAATTTCACTAGCTCAGACTATCTCAGGGCGTTAAGCCCAAGTTTACATAAACTATGACAAATTATTAGTTTACTTACTTAACAAATCACTGAGGCTTCCATGCGTAGTGGTCGCAGACGAAATAATGACACTTTCTTTAAAAATGAAATGCACTATATTACACAATTTACAGATATTGGTTCTCTAGCATGTAACCTGGCGATGTTCAAAAGGTGTGGCAAATTTCTCGATTAATAAGTTACAACATTAATAAAATGCCTCGTGTAGCTACACATCGGTTTACAATGTGAGGATAAATGGTCATAAATTCTGCCACAATGGGTCTGATTTAGAGAACCTCCTTAAATAAATATAAATACATAAAATCTTTAAATATGTACAAGTTAAAATACAAAAGTATCAATCGAATATAACCGCACAGAACCCGGTAAATAAAAACAACAACACACTTATCTAGGGTGGTACGATACCGACTTCGACGTGGAAGAACTGTAGCCCTATGGTGGTGTCTTCGGGACAAAAGAAATTGACCCAAGGATGGGGTTGATTATAGCCTCTCCAGCCCTGGATCTTTCTACTGTGTGTGGATGCCCCGTCAGTGGAACTTCACTGATGTGTGTAGAAGCCCCGTCCGTGGAACCCTCACTGATGAGGGAACAATCCACCAATGTTCCTCGAAAGCCACAGTTGGATGAATGGGGTCGAGTCCGCCTTTTAAGTTGACACGATACTTCCAAAGGAAAGCATTGTATACTTAAATATCCTGCTTCCGCAGTTAAAATTTACTCACAACAACAAAATATTCCGCTAAACGGAACAACAACAGATTGAGAAAATTTTCCTGTGTTGATAATCCCAAAATCCATCAGGATGCCTGGGATAAACCGAGGTTGTAGAATTATCAACTGTATACCGCCATTAAAAAAATGGTTGCCTTCCGTCTCTTTGCTTTTCACGAGCCACAAGTATCTCGCCCTCCCGTGGAGAATAGCGAAACTGTGCTACGGACGTAGCGGTTGTTATTAAGCGGCCCACAATACGCTAAGGCGTATGGTGGGTCGCATACGCTAGAGGTCCGCAACAATTCTATTGAACTTCTGACGTTGGGTTTATTTCAAATTGATCTTCAAAACTTATACACAACTGACTAAGCTCTGGAGCAATAACAAAGAAGCGATCATGTGCTGATTATTTTTGAGTTATTTCTACCATCCCTCCAGCTATCTTCAATTTTTTGTTTTCATGTTAAATAGCATGGTCTGGTAAATAGGATTTTGGATTTTGACACGCAAAAGTTGATTAACCATATATGGTATAAACAAAGGTAATACGTACTGGTTTTAATTATGAGAAATACCGGGTAGTGGCGGCGAATAAAGTGCGCTCTGTTTCAATAGGTAGCACCACAATATATTAATGGTATTAATTATATTCCGCTTGAAATTTTCTATATTTGCTATACTGAACTTTTTATTATTGGATTGTAAATACTTAATTTAAAACATTGTAAAAACAATTATTATTTATGTTTTTGTTTAAATATATAGTTGATAATACTTACATTATGCATAACGACTGTAATAGATAATAATTCATCTGTTACAAGCAACTAAATAAATCCATAATCGCAACTGCACCGTCAAGTTTTGGAAAACAACACGCGAAAGGTTTTTGACGTTTAAAACAATTATTATTTAAAGTAAATGCAAAAGTGAGGACGTATTTAAAATCAGCATTCAATTATTTACAACTTATATTTGAAGAGTTTTTCATGTATAGTAAGTATACTTTATACGAGGACAATTGAAACTGGTCAGTGTTAAAGCACAGAACCGTGCGCACTGAACTTGATATTTTGTCCTATATATTTAGCAATGGTATCGAGATTCGAATGGTAGTTGAAACTGTGCAGCGAGTCCGATACTGGCAATGTAATCAGCCTGAATGAACCATCTACGACTGCACTGGTTTAAAGAGAATAAAACGGACAGGCCTACTAGCATAAAAAAAACTCGTAAATCGTTTCTCAGTAGTCAACGGTGAACTTATGAGATGTGCTGTCAATGTGCCAGTGCAGTCCCGAAAATCTTACCATTTTCTTATGACAAGCATTTCTATTTACCTCCGCCCATGTACAATAAAGAGATGCCGACTGTGTTTGCCCATCTTTTAGTTTTTATACGGTTTCAATTAAGTTCGTATACACTTTACTACAATGGGTTTTCCGCTAAAAGTAAATGACTTAATAAATTAATTCTGATATTTTCATTTATCTAAAAATTTATAAAAATCATGATCTTATATGACAGTACTATTTTTTTTTATTAAAGGTGTATTTAGAATGAGTATTTGCTTCTTTGTTTTTTTAAATACGTTAAGAAATAACGGAGATAGAATTTGTTTAAAAAAGTCATGCGCTGCCATCCGTCATATTCTTTTACAACAATTTTCCAGAATGCCAACCTCGAAAAACTTTCGTGTTCTGGAGGTTTTTTAAAATTGGCAGAGAATCCAAGCGACACGGGATTTTTGGCTATATGAAAATGAACTATTAACATCTCAATAAAATAGCCTATGAATAATATTCCACGATTTTCCGTAACTCATAGAAGTGGTGCCTTTTTTGGCTACCGTCGAGTAACTATGTAAAATAGCATATATTAAGATCTTTTTGAGGTAAACTAAATATTGGGGAATAATTATTTTTCGATTTACATAAGTTTTGGTTTTCATATATTTGTTCTAAGCCAGAGTACTCGGTAAAGAGGACACCATCAGTCATACAAGTATGCAATAAAATTGATAAACTGGGGTACATTCAATATTAACACATTGTCAAATGCAGGAAAATGGAAATTTAATGAAATTCATTATTTGACCAACGGCTTTTAATTTAATTATTGTTCTGTCCATCCGCTTAGTTTTATAACATACTTAAGCACTGCTCGATATATTTATGTTTGTGATAAACGTTGTGCAGAATATTTTTATGAGATCACATTTTAATCACAAATTAGAATTGGCGTGGATATGTTTTTCAAAGTAAAAGATATGGATAATATTAAAATGATTATTTTTACAACATATGTAGGTGTTTATACACTCTCGATATAAAAAACAATGTAATAAAATTTCATAAATTACAACATTTAGTATTCACCTAGTATTAGAAATGTTTTATTAATTTTTAACAGAATATAATCTATTACTTACATGTTTGTATTTTACAACTTTATCTTTTAGGGCATTGTAATTTATAAAACTTTGAGTCACAGTCAGGTAATGCTTTTATATTGAAATTATAAAAAATTAATATAAAGGTTATATACTACAAATATTTTAGTGAAAAGGGCATACTACATTGGCGATATTATATATATTTAAATAGGTGGCGTCGATTATTACTATGAATCTCGACTGTTTTAAAATCACAAAGGTTACTAAAACAGACTGTAGATATGTTAATTAATGCATCTCATTAACAGCTTGCGAAAGGTAATCAATACGCCTGAAATATAATACTTTCTATCCATTATTAGCTGCTATTGATACAGGGTGATTTCTAATTACGGTACAATATTTCAAGAGAGTAGTTTGTTATACGAACTATAGTTCTATGGGTATTATGCGCTATACCTCCAAGGAGAAATCGTGAAACGTGACATATCAAATTGTAATTCAACTTTTCTTTAAAGACTTTTTGGAGTGGTGAGATGTGTTTTCCCCTATATTTCTCATTTTAGTTTCAAATAAAAATTGATAAGAAAAAATAATCCTTGAACTTACAGCAGGGAAGCCCGCGACCAAGATTTTCGAATCATCGTGGCATGAAAATTTCAATGATTTTTCAGTAGTCTATATCTCTCCGAAGAAAAAGTTCCTTTACGACTGACATCTCTGGAGTTGCTAAAGGGGTAGAATATGTAAACCCCATTTTACACTCCCAATTCAATAATTCGCAAAATCTTCAACGTTCAACGCATTTTTGGGATCGCTGATTACGAATCCAAAGTCAAAATTGGAAAACTCAAAATGGCGAACCTAAAATGGTCGACTTTAAGATTTAATTCCTGATTTATTACGCCGTTTCTATTAATTTCACTGAAAAATATGTAGAGTAAAAAAGTGTTTGGAATGGCATTTTACATAAGAATATACCATTTTGGTAAATAAGTAGGTAAGTAAGTGAATTGTTCAAAGACAGTATGTGTACAGGTATATATAAATTATCGGTCAATTTTAATAGATCAGTGCCTCACCTAAATCTATAATTAATCAATTATATTATACCTATATCTATTAAAAATCAGAAAAAGAAAGTTTTTACATAAATATGATACACTAGAGGGGGCTGCGAGAGCGTGCAGAAAATTTCAATATAATAACAGAAATGATGTGAATTAGTTCGTGTTAGAGTCAAAGAGAGCACAGTTATTTAGGATTAGGTTGTATTTTTTCGTTTCAATTTTATATTATTTGTAATTTTTTATTTCTTTTATTTGTAAAGGAAGAAGGTTGAATAGTTAGAAACCCTGGAAATTACAAATCGCTGTGAGAGAGATTTATTCATTTTGGGAACGACAAGTTTTTTATTTCTTTTAAATCTAATCATATAATTTGGTGTTTGATTTTGATTATTTTCCATTTTAAAAGCCCATAGCAAACAGTGGTATGTGTAAATATTTCTAATGTTAATTAGACCAGTCTCTTTATATAGTTCCTCACTTGAGAATAGAAAAGATTTTCTGAATAATATTTTAATAAGTGTGTTTTGAGTAACATGCAGAACATTTAAAAATTTCAACTTTTTGAATATTTGGACGCTGACAATTTTGGGTTATCAAACAATTATTTTTGTTCGTATGTAATTTTAAGTTTTTATTTGGAGGTTGATCATCAGCTGTAATGGTAAAAGCTAAAAATTTCAACTTATTTAGATTAACAGGTTTGAATTTAACCAGTCATGAACTAATTTTAGATTAGCTTCTGCTTTTTCATATACTTTATTCCATGAACCATCAACGAAAACTATAGCAGTGTCATCTGTATAAGAAATTATATACCCAGTAATTTTTTTTACAGACGCTATGTCGTTTATATAAATCAGAAACAATATAACATAATATGGTATCTTGGGGCACGCTCATATTAATAGTTTCATAATCGCTAAGAATATCATTTACTTTTGTTATTTGCCTTCTTTCATTAAGATAATTTTTAAATATATTTAAAACAGTACACCTCGTACACGATATTTTCCAATTTTTCCAATAAAACAACATGAGGCCCAGTGCCAAAAGCCTTAGCTAGGTCTAAAAAGATTGTAAACAATTTTTTATTTTCATCAAGATTTGTGATTATTTTTTTGTAAGGTCAATATGGCATGCTCAGCACCAATACCAGATTCAAAACCATGCTGGTTTTTTTATATAATCTCATGTTTTGTTAGGAAATTTACAAGTCTATTAGTAAGCATAATTCAAAAATTTTTGAGAAATTATTTATTAAAGAGATTGGCCTATAGTTGGTTAAATTTGCTTTTTCTCCGGATTTGTGAACCGGTTTTACTATGGATTCTTTCCAATCGTTAGGAATAAGTTCAGTTTTAAAAATTAGGTTTATAATATATATGTAAAAGAGGGGTTAATAAGTATTGATGTACAGATTTTATTAAAGTACTAGATATACCATCTGGGCCAGTTGTAATTTTATTCTTTAACTTTGAAATTAGTACAATTATTTCGTTTTAACTTACAGGTTCCAAAAATAAAGATTGCGCTTGGGCGTCATCTAGTTTTGTGTCTCTTCCGGTTATTCTGTTTATTTCATCTTCTGTTACCATTTCGACCCAATGCTTACAAAAAGAGTATTAAGTATGTTTGCTTTTTTTACTATCAGTTATTAAGTCATTAGTTTGAGGGCCAATGGATATTTGAGATTTTTTTTAGGATTTTGTTTATTTTTAGAGTTTGACGCTTCATTTATTATTTTCCATATTTCTTTGTAATTTTTATTTGCCTCTAATATTTTGCTAGTGTAGCAGTTATTTTTAGTTTTTTGATTAATTTATTTAACATATTCCTGTATCTCGTATACTCTATTTTAAGCTATTTTAAGCTTTTAATTTTTTAAGAGAGTCTCTATATTTTATGGAATTGATAAGGCCAGTTGTTATCCATAGCTTAAGTCCCGTTTTTTATTTTTATTAGTTCAGTTGACATTTCTACTGCTGATCTAAATTTATTTATAAAGTTTGTATAGGCCTCCTATCTATTATTTTTAATCACTACATCACACCATGTTTCGCCTTGTAACATACTTTTTAATTTAGAATAGTTTATCTTCCTTAATTCTTTTATGTTTCTGGTTGAATTTTTGTGATTCTTTAATAGTATAGATAAAAAAACACCCACGAAGACTTTTTAAATTTGTTTATTATTTATGGAGAATGTGATAAAGTAATATCAAGAACTTGCAGCACATTCGCTACTCGATATACAGAAAAATGGAAACCGTCACCAAACACTGTAAAACGCATACTGGGAAATTTTAAAAATTATGGCTCTGTCAAGGCAAAAATGCGAAGAAGAAAGCCTTATTGTTGATGACGAAAACATTGAAATAGTAATTCTGGGATATTTTCATGCATTTCCCAGGATGTCATTAAGACAAGCTGCTCTGAAATCGGGACTATGCAAGGATTTAATTCACAGAATCTTATTAAAACATAAGTTTCACCCGTTTTCATTCCATATGGTTCAAGGATTAAAAGAAACAGATTTCTTAAGAAGACAGAATTTTTGTGAGTTTATTCTAATAAGGTCTGAGGGTCACGATTCTTATTTGGGATATATTATATGGACAGATGAAGCAAAATTTACTAATAATGGACTTTTTAATAGACACAATTCGCATTACTGGAGTGACTCAAATCCTCATATGTTCAGAGAGCGAAACTTTCAGGAAAGTTGGCAGTTCAATGTTTACTGTGCCATAAGAAATGATAGGGTGGTGGCATTACAATTTTATCAGGAAAATTTAAACGGTAAATTAAATTTTCTCTTCTGCTAATATGTATAGGTAATTTATTGTTTTTTAGGTGAATGATATCTGAATATCTTACAAAATCTGAATAATAACTATTTAGAAAATTTACCTCTCGCCGAACATAGAAACATTTTTTATCAGCACGACGGTGCTCCCCCACATAACGCGTATTTAATTAATAATTATTTACAAGAAATTTCTTATGATCAATGGATTACCAATAATGGACCTTTCTTATGGCCTCCTCGCTCTCCCGATTTATCAGTTCTGGATTATTTCATTTGGGGAACTACTAAAAATAAAGTTTATGAGAGCCCATTAACAACCATTGCAGATTGTATGAAAAGAGTAAGAAATGCATTTCAAAACATATCACAGGATTCAATTAGAAGAGCTACCCCATGAAGAACTAATCCGAAGGTGCGAAAAACGTGTCGAGGTTCGAAGGCGGAATTTTGAGCAATTAATAAATTAAAATGAAATCATATTTTAAATTGATCTTATCTCTGCTATTTTAGCTCATGCCATATCTTCAATTCGATTAATACGCATGTTACAGTGTTAGTGTTATTTTGCGTTTTTGTGGATATCGAGTAGCAAGTGTGCTGCAAGTTCTTGATATTACTTTATCACATTCTCTATAAATAATAAACAAATTTAAAAAGTTTTCGTTGGTATAATTTAAACGTGCTGGCATTTTTCGACATAAGATAATGATTGATTGTTTCTAATCATGGCTATTTTGATGAAATGATTACAACAATTCATGAATTTCTAATAAAATCGCAAATATTTCAAAAAGTTGTAACTTTAGCTCCCACAATGCTAATATCAGAAAAAAAGGAATTCAATTTTACGCAACTTGACGTAAAAAAATACAGGGTGTTCCATTTGACCTAAACAAGTTTTCGCGGTTTGAAGTTGACAAAATGTAACGTGAAAAACGGAAAATTTGGTATGATATTATTGAATTTATTTCAGCTGTAGAACGTAGTTCTCCTTGTGTTCTTTTTATGTGACAAGAAGCAAATGAGGATATTTTACATAAAGAAAGTTATAACGGTTCTTGCAAACCGTTGCACCTGTCAAATTTTCTATAAACAGTCAAATATTTCTGAAACGGCTAGGTTGAGTTATAGGATATGCTACATATTTTCGACTCAGAATTTTATGCTCTTTTCGAAAACCCTAAAATATATAGGGTGTTCCATTTGAAATAAGTAAGTTGGTATCGACTTCCGGTATAAGCGGAAGTGCCAGCTGCTTGTAATTATTTTAGTTAAACATTAGTAATTATCCAAATTTTAAAAAATTTCCGATGCGTACTTTTCTTTATATCGATCGATTCAGTTCCCGGTGAGACACCCTGTATAGTATACACACATCTCAATAAGTAGGTATATAGAAAGTATTGTTTTATTTAAGCACATTATTTAACCCTTTCGCTTCTCCCCCGTGGGAAACCTCCTACGCCTGGCCCTTTCTTTTGCAAAAATTGTGAAAAAAACTTTAAAAAAATTATTTTATTATAGTTTAATAATATTGGGCGAATAAAGATGAAATAACCGAAAAAAATTAACCCTAATCGTTTCAGACCTTTTACTTTAGGGTTAATATATTTTTTTTGGTTATTTCAACTTTACTAGTCCAATATTATAAAACTGCAATTTGTGTAACAAAAAAGGTCATAGGAGGTTTTCCACGGGGTAGAAGCGAAACGGTTAAATAATGTGGTTACCAAAATGGTGGATTCTTATGCAAAATGGCATTCTAAACACTTTTTTATTCTACATATTTTTCAGGAAAATAAATAGAAACAGCATAAATCAGGAATTTGTTTTTAAAGTTCGCCATTTTAGGTCCGTCATTTTGAAATCTCCAATTTTCACATTGCATTCATAATCAACGACCCCAAAATTCCCATGCCAGACGTCAGTCGTTTAGGAAGTTTTTTTTCGGAAAAATCATTGAAATTTTCATGTCGATACTTTTAATTTTTATTTCTTATAAATTGAACGTGAAAGTTAAGCTTTATCATTTTTCCTTACTTTATATTAAAACATAAATATTAAATAAAATACTGTTAAAAAAACTTGTAGATACAGCTTGTTTATACCTTAAACTTTAATCTAAGATTAATTTTATGCTCTAAAGTATCCACGGTAAAAAAAATTACTTTTAAATCATTGCTATTTTTTCCATTTTTTATGGTTAGGAAATTTTCACTTGAAAACTTGTCTAAAACGGCAAAAAAAATTGTAACGTAAAAAGTAGGATATAACTAATCAGTAAATATCATTTTATTTTCAGAAATATTTTTATTTCATTTTTAATGTATGAAAATAGTTCTTGGAAAAAACGTGCTTTTTTCTATTTGTATAAGTTGTAGCTAAAAAAATATTTTAACATATGAAAAGGAAGATAAAAGTCTAAACTTTCACTTCCAAATATTTATTTCATCGTTTGATGTCCAGGTTTCAAGTATATGATACTTGAAGTGAAACAAAATCGACGAAATCCAAGTCGTATAAGTTTACATTCAAGAGCCGGTAAAGCGCGCTTATACCGACGCTTGATTTTTCTAAAACACGTGCGGTTTCTCTGCATTAGTGTAAGCTTCAAGAGTACTTTGGAGTATGTTGTTGTTTATATGCTGTATATAAACATAACTCATAAATCGGAGTTGTTTATAAAATAAATTAATTTTAATTGTGGTAGGTTTTTTAAAATATAAATCATCGAATAATTATAAATTAATATTTTACGTGTTATTTATTATTATTTTGCGTCTTACTTTTATATATTAATAGTTTAATAGTGTAATAAATGTTACAAATTAGCAAAATCTGGATTTTTTTCCGTTTTAGAGGGTAGTTTTTGGGGATAGTTGCGGATCAAATTACGAAAATTTTTCTTTTCTTTCATAAATCTGTTTATTTTATTGATACCTGTAATATTTTACCCATTAACATATAAAGATTTGTTGTTTTATGTAACTTTCGTAATTTTTTCGAGGGGGTATTTTTTAATTATTTTTCTTCAGGACTAAACGAGCTTTAAAAAAAATTATACTAATTTTTTGTAAAATATCCCGCTCTTTCACATGGCGCTATCCGGTTTTTTCATTATTCTTCGAGATATTAGCAAAAAACTGGATTTCTTGGGAACATTTTTTGTAAAGCTTGTTGAGTCATTTTCTACTAATAAAAAACTAGCCTTTCATGAAACAATTAGCGAGGTAGGAAAATAATTCTAACTTCATCAAAATTGGTCTTTGAGAACTGGGCTAACATGTTCTTGTTGAAGAAGGATATACAATAAAAGAATACTTGTAGAAAGTTAGAGATTTGTTTCAAATGTTTCCATTATTTGAGAGTATTGTATCCGAGATACAAGAAGAAAAATAAATAACAAACTTAATTTCTTGTAAACTGGTTGAAAGTTCTTATTTCCTAATTTCTCTTTCTTTGTACGTTGTTCAACTGCCGTTGATGATAGTCACGCCACCTAGATCGTTTTATGGCTTTTTGTGTTTATTTCTTCACCGCAAAAGACCTGCAAGCATTGTGTACAACAAAGGAATAAAAGCTGCTTGCTTATTAGTTCAATCCGTAGTTATCAATGTTAGCCCAAAAGCATACTTCTTTGTAACGAGTTTAATGCACGTAATCCCCAGGGATTAGCGCATTTGAGTAATACTTAAAAGGAAGTCATGGACTGTTTAAAAATTTACAATGTCTGTTTTATGAATTCTGATATTTTGAGTGAAAAAAATGTGTTTTACTATTCAGCTGACCAAGCCGCTACTAATTTAGGATTTAAATGTCTCAGTAAGTTACTAAAAGAGATTAACTGATATTTTTTAATCACGAGCAACATTATTTCATAAAGGAGTTATTTTATTATTAATGTTTTTAGCTTCCAAATAAACTTTCAGTCGAATATAAAATTAATTTAGTACGTTCAAAAAATGATTTATTACAGCAGCACGTAATATATTATCCAATTTCAATAACCTTTGTATTTGTAAATTAGTCTGATCGATTAAATGTGAATAATTGGCGCCGCCTTTATTTGTCATAAACAAATATAAAATATGTGTGCGGTTTTAAAATTGTTTGGTTTATCAAACATGCCGTTTTGTTCACTTATCACATAGGGTAAAACAAATTAACAGTAGGCACTTTTAGCAAAGGTCTGTGGTAAGACCTCAGTGCCCAAACAATTAATTATGTACATGCTTTCTACACAGTAAATTGTTTATTCTAGACTAAAATATATCTACAACCTAGATATGTATATTTCACTATATTTATTTCTACAGTGCAACATTCTTCGGGAAGTTTTTTTTTTTAGGAATTTTTTAAATTAAACTGATCAAACATGATATGATTTTTAATCTAGTTTATTAATCACATAATATTTTGAAATTATAAACTACTAACGTTAATGGCAATGATTAGCTGCATATTTCAACAGTTTTGGATGGTATTTGATCACCTTAATTTAAAATAGACCAGATATTAATTATTCATATTTGATGTCTTCCGCTTCTTCTTATCAAAATTTTCGTTAAAAAATTGTCTATTAAAATCCTAGAAAATTAAATGTCAACGTAAAACGCTACTCTCAAAAATTCTATTTCGTTTTTGATAGATATAATATTGTATGAAACGTCCCCTCATGTAAAAAACAGTTTAAAATCTATCAACAAATAGATATTATTGCTATCGTGGTCGGGGATATTTCTATACTATTACACATACTATTTATGGAAGTCGATATTGTTTTTTGTGCATACCCGTTGAACACCAATAGCGTTATAGCAAATTACGCTCGGGTTCTAATAATTGTTTCAAATAATTTACTTTTAGTTACAAAATTTTTCAATAGTCATTTCAAATGATCTGTGTCATGTAAATAACAAGTGCAATTATAAATATTTTCGTTTTTTGAGTCGCTGTTACATAATACGATTCCCTTCGATGATAAACTTTTTATATATTTCTTATAATTTAAAAAATGCAAGTAGGAAATAGTCATATCGGAATAAACATTAGGTTTATTAATTTTACAGCCAGCTAAGTTTTTCTCACGTCGTCGGGGCAAGGCTCAGAGTGAATTATTTTGTTCACTATCAGGTCTTGCATAATTCAATGGTTATCCCAGCCAGCAAAAAAGGTTTAAAATAAGCTCTACACGGTTATAGAAATTTCTGATAGGTATATTTTATTCTTTATCATTATCAGTGTATATTAATGGGAAAAATAGAAAAAAACTTAGTCTGTCAAAATCAATAAGGGTAAAAATCAGTTCTACACGATTTTATGAATTTTTTATCAGAAAGTAAAGGTGGTCAGAGGGTTTAGAGGACTACGATAACGGCAAAGAGCTTTTTGTTATTGTCTTCCAGTTTGGTGTAAGCAAAGGTTATGCTGGCTCATCATGAAGTATATAGTCAAAAAGATAAACATAATGGATGGTCAGGGGGTGCGGGGAAGCCATATAGAAAATTAGCTTGTATGATATATTGGCAGTGTTGTGGGAGGGGAGATTTCACATATTTTTTCATTATGAGATAGTACGTGGTTTCATAATTAGCTATTCAGAGGGTTATGTAAAGGAACCGTGAAATTTGAATATAGAGATAGTTATAAATTTATTTCTAACAGGCGAAGAAGAAAAGCACTGTTAGTAATAAAGTACAATACCATAGGATACTTCTACTATTTGCTTCAAGCTATGCTCTTCATCGTCACTAGTTGGATCAGATAAGAAGAAAGAATTATTCCCTTTTCATTTGCAAACTTAGGACTGCCAATCATGTCGTTCTGACTGGTATGGTTAGATTATTTCATATATAAGATTTTCAGGGCGAATACCAAATGCTAAAGAAACCTAAAAAGTCATTGCTCCATTGCAATACTCTCAGAACCATTTGTCTGCTGTTGTGCAAGTGGAAATCGAACAGTAGTTTCATTAACCTCTAAATAAGGACATAATTTCTGCAAAAAGAGTTTTTATTCTGGATGTAAAAGATTGTATAAATAAATAAATATCAATTTATTGCCTAACAGAAATTAAACCAATTACAGGTCAGAATTATATAAGAAAAATAATAGAATTAAAATACAATTATATAAGTGAATTAACACACAATTAAAAAATAGCAACCTGCAAATATATATATATATATACATACATATGTTTATACACATACATACATATATATAAAAATAAAAAATATTCAATAATAGAAATTCCATGAAATTTATGCAGATATAAACTGAAAAAATTGATCAGAAACCTGGCTAAGCATATGCAAATTGCAGTAATTAATATCACATAAATCAGATATTAGGTTAAAATTGTAACATACAATGACATTTAATGAAGATTTAATGACAATATATGTTCTAGAAGTGGCACAGTGAAATGTAAGATCTTGACGTGAGTTTAGTCTGGGAACATGAAAGTGCACTTGGGACAGTAGAGTTGGAGAATCAATTAAATTATGCAAGAGCTTATATAAAAATATGAGACTGGCAGTAATTCGTCTATGTTCTAGAGTTAAAACATTAAATCGGGAAAGCAGATTTGTATGATTGTATCCTCTTTCAGAGTATGAGCCATCTGGCCAAGCTGAAATTTCAAAAAGCGTCTTTGAATTCGTTCAAGGGAATATTTATATATATGTATATTAGAATAGGGGTACCATATCAGTGAGCCGTACTCAAGTTTAGAAAGAACCAATGTGAAATATAAACTTTTTAGATCGACTACGTTGGTAAAACATCCGCAATTCCTTACAATGAAACCAAACATCTTTAATGCAGATGAGGTAATTTGTTGGATATAATCAGCAAAAGATAATTTGCCATCGAACGGTATTCCAAGGTCCTTAATTGAGGTACAGCGAGATAGCAGCGTACTGTTGTAAGTATTGGTACAGTTTTGAGAGTGTATGAGCATACCTTACATTTAGATATATTCATGAAAAGTTTATTTTGGTTACCCCATCTTTCCGCAATATCAATTTGCAATTTTAATAAAGCACAGTCATCAATAGCTTTAACAGTGGTATATAACTTCAGGTCATCAGCGAACAGAAGAATATTGCACTCTAAAATATGAGAAAGGCCGTTCATGAAAATTGTAAATATTAGTGGCTTTACATTAGATCCCCGCGGGACCCCAGACGTTGAAGAATACAAATTGGATTTAAATCCATTATATGTTACGTATTGTAGCCTATTATGTAAGTAGGATGTAAATAAGAGAACCAGTGAGTTACTAAATCAATAGCTATCTAATTTATTTAACACAGTATAGTGATCAATTCGGTCAAACGCCTTAGAGAAATCTGTGTAGATCACATCTACTTGTTCTCTGTTATCCATCGAATCAGAGATAACTGCTTTATTATTGAGAGATTTGATGTTGTTGAAGGTTTTTCAGTGATGAGGTGTAATAAATGGTCAATTTTTTGAAATATTCTCTTTTCGCTTGTTTAGTTTTTAATAACAAAAAAATATAAAGGCATGTGTTGATAGAACGCATTTTGCTTCTTGTAATTTTTCCATAAAATCAATAGAAAAACAGATATTTAGGAAAACTGAACACAGTAGTTGGATCTTGGGATGTCTTTGGACGTACATTTTGACCTAAACTACTATCATTTTACGTTGGGAAAATTACTCCACCAATTTTTCTTTAATGGCATTGTGTCCAGCAGTCTAACAATATATAATATCAAAAGTAGAAAATCATCGAAATTCGTATTGCAGCCTTGTAAAATATAATATTTGCTGTATGAACCTTTGCACAATGTTACAATAGTTTTCTCATATTATCTCCATATAAAAGTAATGATTGAGCCTAAAAAAATGCTCGCCATACTGATGTGAGAGAGGTTTTCCACAGCAATTGGTCTAATAACATAACTTTACACATACTTTTGACATCTTTGCTAACATGTTCCTTCCTAAAACAGCTGTTACCGTACCTACATAATTTAGATTTTTTTCTAATAATGAACAATATAAGTCTTTTATAGCTTAGCTCGACGTCGTGAGCAAAAAGCAGCTGGTTGCAGGACTATCTATAGGAATGTAGCCATAGAAAATGATTTTAAAACCTGTTCCTTCATATGAGAACTGTTTTACTATAATGCCAGAACAATTAATCAATTCGATTAATTATTTTAGCCATACAAGAAATTTGAGTCTTTGTTTGTTCTGGGAAAACGTATTATGCAAGTGCATTAGCAACTGCGTTACGCAGTAGAAGGTATTGTCCAAAATTTTGATATATTAGTGTAGAACCCGAGCAAGAAAAGATGAAAACATTCTATCTAGTACTGTACAAACGCATTTCATATAATTACTACACATCAAAAAAATGTTGATAGCACATTTTCAATTTTTACTTTTCGTAATACGAGATGAAATATTCTATCAGTGGTGGTTTATCCACTGGGTCATTTGCTCACGGGATTGCAGCAAATGACCCAAGAAAGAATCAGCCACTGTATTGTATTGGCTTTCTTTTAAACAAGGTGCATTCTGTATAATCAATGTTCACATCTTGCAATAATACATTGTTTTCAACGACAGTAAAATGGTAACGTTACAGAGCGTACGCATATACAGGGTGTTCGTTTTCAACCTATCACCTAGACATATTATGTATCTCCTAAATTGAATTGGAAGGAGATTCATGCGAGACAATTATTGTGTTAACTCTTAGAATTATAGCACCAAACTATTGTAAATAGTGTTTCAGTAAATTTCATAAATTCTTCAGTATACAATAATAAAAGCACAATTTCTATGCTTCGTAATTTGCCCAAATCCTTTAAACAGCTGCTCAAAACTAATTTTAATTAGAAAGGTAACAGAATATGAAATTTGGTGATTCCCAGTAATAATATTTCAGGAGTACAAATAAATATATTTCCGACGCGTTTCCAACAAAACAATTACAACAAAATGTTTCTATTGTGCCAATAAAATGTACAAAATTGTACAAGGATATGCTTTGAAATTTTACAATTGTTAAAACACTATGCTAGATATCTTAAAACGGTTTCTCTCTGTGTAATAACACTTATCTCTTATTTAGATAGACGGTTACTCTGCGGTAAATCAGTATTTTTATAAATTAATTATTTGTTTTTTAATAGCGAGTTTCAATTTAGCTACATTTCTCCATTTTACTCCTGAAATACAAAAAATCATTGATTCTGAAATATCTAAAGAAGATTTAATAGGCAGGCACTTTTTTCTTAATATCATCTTTTAGAAAGTATCTAAATTTGCCTTTATTAATTACTGACCACAAAAAGCTTATAAAGATTTTAAGTATCTCTGTTGAAAGGAAAATATTGTACAGTATAACTAGAGAGAACGTAAAAGTTATTGTTAATGTAGCTATAAATCTTGAAATTTATTAGCTCAAGTGAAGAGTTTTATAGATAGGCATTAAATACGAATGACGATATTTATGAAAGGGGTGAGAAAATGGTTAAATATTTACATGTCAACTTTAGTCGACTGGTATACTTTAAACGAGGATAATTGAAACTGGTCAGTGTTAAAGCACAGGTCCGTGCGCACTGAACTTGATATTTTGTCCTATATATTTAGCAATGGTATCGAGATTCGAATGGTAGTTGAAGCTGTGCAGGCGAGTCCGAGACTGGCATTGTAATCAGCCTGAATGAACCATCTATGACTGCACTGGTTTAAAGATAATAAAACGGACAGGCCTACTAGCATAAAAAAACTCGTAAATCGTTTCAACGGCGGACTTAGAGATTTGCTGTCTGTACCAGTACAGTGCGTAAGTACCTGTTATAATATCAAGCGTAGGAGTTTAGTTAGTTATTATTCATATTCATAAATATTTACTACTATATAAACGGTAAAATATTTTAATTATTTACTAATTTATCATGGCTTTCTGGAGACCATTTGAAACAGAGGATAATATAATAACGCCCGAGAATCTTATCATTTACCTCCGCCCATGTACAATAAAGAGATGCCGACTGTTTTTGCCGGCTTTTAGTGTTTATACGGTTTCAATTAAGTTCGTTTATACTTTAATTGAAACCGTATAAAAACTAAAAGCGTATTAGTAGCCCAGGCGGTATTTGTTTTGGGTTGGGTGAATCGGGAGTATGGCAGATTTTTGGCTTAATCGCTCCTAAAAATCATGTGAAATAATAATTTCACTATGCGCTAATTTGAAAACGTAGGCTTATTTTTTTATTAAACAAAATGTGAAAAAATTCCCAAAAATTCCGTTTTTTTCTTCCTATTTTTTCATATATCTCGGTAGTGCAGTAAAAACAAATTATGACCTGGGCAAAATTGCAACACAAATGATTCTTTTTGCATTATACTGTGTGAAGTGACTTTTTTAACATATTCAAAATCCCCATTAATGCCGGCCCAGGAAATTAGTGAAAATCCAAAATGGCGGCTGATTTTTTTTTAATTACAAAATTTATAACTTTGTATGACTTGGTATTTATAATGTATAAAATACAAAGATAAAAATATAAAAAATAACCAATGACATAATTTTTTTTTCAAAATGCCCGAAATACGAAAAATTACTTGGATGTTGTCAATGTCTGTGTATTCGGAATACAATAACTCAATGCAAAAGCTAACAAACATTGTATACGAGTCTAGTGAACAGCATAAAGATTTGACGCAATCACGAATGAAACGAAACACAGAGGACTCAGATAAGATACTTCAGCTACTGAGATCAATTTCACCTTATTCAGACGATCCAACTTTGCGAAACATTGTAACTGGTGTCACAGCAGCTGAACAAGTGAATGTTGATACATTTAAAACCATTGGTATGGACATTGTGGAGAAGATGAAGGGCCAGCAGGTGTTTTCGTATAAAATGAAACGAAATGACAAGGCAAAAACAATTTCTTCTGTATGACTCATTAAGTTCAAGAAGAGGAGAAAAGGAGGCCACTATTGACCCAGCTCTGTTATTTCAGCGATTGATTATGTCATCTTCTTCGAGTGAAATTGATCTTGCAGAAGTAATGAAATATGAACTGTGCTCCTTTCCTCCTGCGTTATTTCAAAGTCCAACGGTATTGTTGAAAGCAGACAAGCCAAAGCTATCAAGGCCGTTGATTGCACATGTTACTGCAAATAATTCTCAGCCATTTGCAACAGCGGGAGAAGGTGATACAAGTTATGTGCTCGATGGAGGGTCCTTACTGCATTGCCTGCCATGGCATAATCACGGTACATTCAGGGATATAGCAAGATGTTATGCGTCGTTTGTGATAGCTAATTATGGGCAAGCAACTGTAGTTTTTGATGGTTATACATCAGAATACACAATAAAAGACATGACCCATAATCGCCGAACAAATACAATTTTCCGCTCCGTGAACTTCACACCAGATATGACATTCACAGGAAGTAAGGAAATGTTTCTCACTAATAACGGAAACAAGCAGAAAATAATTACTCTAATCGCTGAAAAAATACGACAACAGGGATGTTCAGTAATTCATGCAGTTGATGATGCTGATGTTGACATTGTTAAAACTGCAGTGGAATCTTCAAAAATTAAAAACACAACAATGATAGGAGAATACACTGACCTATTGGTGTTGCTGATTTATTGGTGTAATCAAGCATACCACAAGCTGTTTTTCAGAAGTGATAAAAAAACCTTCAAAACATAATAACATTTATGATATCAATGCCATTAGATATTCGCTCGGAAATGACTTAGCGAACAGTCTATTCTTTATACATTCGTATACAGGATGTGACAGCACCTTCAGAATATTCCATATTGGAAAGCAATCAGTTTTGAAACGTGTTGTTGAAGATCAATACTTTCGTGAACTTGCACTATCGTTCAGCTCAACAAACCTTAATCCCAGTCAGGTTGAAGAATTGGGAAAGAAGATAATGGTATGTATTTTTGGTAGAAATCCAGATGATACACTAAATACACTTAGGTATAGAACTACTATTGATAAAGTATCGAAGGCAAAATGTTTCGTTCAGCCACAGAACCTTCCCCCAACGGAATCAGCTGTCAAGTACCATAGCCTCCGTACATATTTGCAAATTTGTATACGAAGCAAATGCAAGAAGGCTTGAACCCAACAGACTGGGGATGGAGTATACATGATGATATGTATGTACCGAAAAAAATGAATTTGCCACCAGCACCTGTATATTGCGCATAGTAAGATGTAACTGCAAAACCGGCTATGGTGCCATGAAATGTAGTTGCCGAAAGAAAGGTTTGGAATGTACCAGTTCATGTGGTCAGTGTCAAGAAACAAATTGTGAAAATAGTCCGCGGCGAATAGAAAATGAAGAAGTGGAAAGTAGAGATGAAGATTATGATGAATTGTGAAAAAATAGCCAAATCATTTTAATTTTTGTTCAATAAAGGAGAATAACCCATACTTTGAAATTCAGAATACTGAAAAATTCAGCCGCCATCTTGGATTTTGACTGATTTCCTGCGCCGGGATTAATGGGGATTTTGAATATGTTAAAATAGACACTTTTCACAATAGAATGCAAAAAGAGTCATTTGTGTTGCAATTTTGCCCAGGTCAAGGGAATTTTTACACCATATTGATTGCACTACGGTAACTATCGCTTTTAGAGAAAAGTTGTGGAAGTGAAAAAGTTCCGTAATTAAATTTTAAATGAGATGGAGTTGGTTGCGAATCCAAAAATTTCATTTTTACTATTGCAAAAATAGTAAAAATCGCAAAAAAAATTTTGAAATAGCAAGTTATTTGTGGATTTTTTTTCAAATACTTATAATAATATAAGTATACGTATAAACGTAGAACCTTCATACTTGGCTAAAGAAAACTTTTTAAATATAATAAATCTGCTCACCAAATTTGATCAAGATCGGACTTTTAGTTTTTGTATAATAATTTTGCAATCTAAACTTCGTTTTGAAAATTTGCAAATTTTCAAAATGTCGCTGAGGCTAATCTAAAGCATTTAGAAAGTTGAAAATTTTTGATCACTGAAGTTTTCAAATCCATTTTGAGACATTAACATCCGTTAATTAGGAGAGCCTAGGGAATTGTTTAAAAATTTGGCATTTTTGTTAATAAATAAACGGATTTTTATTTTTAAAATTTATTTTGAAAGTACTCGGAAAGACGCTTCTTTTTAAAAACAGCAGGATTCGTTTATTAGAACCAGTGTTATGTTAGACCAAAGTTGAACTCAATTTATTTTGTCCTATATTGTTTTGTATTGCTTTAGGTCTCTAATATATATTTTTAATTTTCTCTCTATGTTTTAGCGCGAAATGTTTTAAATACAAGTTGTAGGTTCTAGGGCCTCTTCCCCACAGGGCGCGATCTGGTCGCGCGATCCGAACGCTTGCGATCTCGCGTTATAGTTATTACATTTGTACTCAGTATATCCCCTCCAAAAGATTCGAAACTGATCGTGACGATCTCGGTGGAACGAAAACGCAGATTGCGCTCTGTGTGGTGGGGATAGATATACTGAGTACAAATGTGATAACTATAACACGAGATTGCAAGCGTTAGAATCGCGCCCTGAGTGGAAGAGGCCTAGATGAGCACTATCCAACGATATATCGCATGTACATATTTGATTCCAAATAAAATTTTGAAAATTTTATATCGAGAATTTTTAGGATTTTTTTTTCACATTTTGTTTAATAAAAAATTACGCCCACGTTTTTAAACTATCGCATAGTGATTTTTAGGAGCGATTAAGCAAAAAATTTGCCATACTATCCAATTCACCCAAACATAGGTGATTTTAAGCAGATATCGCTTGGGCTATAGTAGAAAATAATTTCTACGCATGTGATTAATACGCCAAAGGAATAGTTGTTATATGATGTGTTTGTCACATGATATAAATAAGAATAAAAGTGAACATTACTTGATATACATTGATAATTGCTGCATGGAAAGAAGATACTTTCTATCATGTTGGAAGGCAGTTGAAATTTTGCCAATTTCTAAAGTTTAAAATCCTGCTACCCTTTAAGACATACGTCCTATAATTCTTATAAATATTTTACAGTGTGATTCACTTAAGAGTGTCCCATCGAAATAATTCTTTTGTTTTTTGTCCGATTTAAATCAAACTGATCTCAAAAGATAGAGGTCACCAAGGTCTATTTAAGACCACAAAATCACTTTCCATCTTTAAATGCAAGGCCATCTACGATGCTAAATTATATGAAAAAAGTCAAGAAATCATAGTAGGCATTTTTTAATAAAAAAATTCTATTAATAAAACTTCGAAGTCATTCAAAAACCCTGAATCCGAAGTTTAATTAAATTCCAAAAAATGAGGTTTTGATGAAAAAAATCATTTTAAGCATTTTAATAAAAATTATTCCTAAATATATTCATGGTTGATATGCTGTAAAGTGATCCATTATTGTACGATTTCGAGGGTATTAATATAGTACATCATGCTGTTCACCATAGTATTATAATAAAATTTAGTAAAAATTCTTTTATTAAACCTTTGGCAAAGAAAATAGCTTCCATTTTAGAAACATCAGCGAAATACGTTAATTTTATTCATATTTTATCTCCTACTTCCTTGACTCAAGAATCACAGACATAAAGGTTATTTTCCAGCAATACATTGAACAATTCTATTGTTGATGAATTTTTTGGACTTAGTTGTTAGAAGAGGATATCTTTTGATAGAAAATCTCAAAAACAAAAAAGAACAACTATAATTGCAACATTCTTCAAACATCAAAATAAAATTATATTCATGTCCTTATAGCCTATGGCTTATACCAAGAGTAGTATCAAAATAAAGCAAATAAAATGTTCTTATTTTAATTATTAATTGCTTAATTATATATTGGATGTGTTATCACAATTTTTTTGATGCGTTTAGGTTTGTTTACCACTATTTTAATGATCTTCATCTACTATTATTATATAAGGTGTTAATCAGATCAGTACAATTTTCCTACTTTATTATAAGTCTATTTTATCGTGTACGAATAATCTAGACGGGACACACTATATGCCCGTACTCGAACATGAGCGACACTGCCACAAATACGAAGTACAGCAAGAACATGGTGAAACCTAGTCCCCTGTTCATCTTCCATCGGAAGCAGGCAATAGACATGATGACGAATATTAGCATCATGAAGAGGATTGTTATAGAGCACACCATTCCCACCGAATTAACCTCCACAGGCTTTCCGTAGATGATGCCGAATAGCAACCAAGGCACTGGTAACCTGAAACAATTTGAAAGGCATTTAATAATTAGTTAAAATAATAAATTAAATAGGATGTGAAAAAGAAATAATTCATTGTTGATATGGGACGGGCACCTTTTAAACTGACATAGGTATAGAAACACGAATACAATAAACAACACACCTGAAATGCATTCCGGTAACTAAGTGAGCATCTTTTGGAGATTAATATTAATAATATTAACGAGTTTAATAACCTCCAGTGTTATATGTAACATTTGTGATAATTATGTAATCGTGTCGTTAAGGATCTTCTACTATTCTAACTAAAGCATTCGACTGCGTGGACCATCAGTATTTACTGCAAAATCTAAATTTTTTTGGCCTTAGGAGTATCCAATCGATATCTCGAGTTCTACGATAGCTAGAAATTTTTTAAAAAATTGCAAGTAAACTAGATAAAAAAATCTATAACTGGAAATTATTTTCGAAATTACAGGACCAAGCGCCTTTTTTTTAAATGGAATGCTATGTATATCAGTACATTTTTTGAAACTTCTTTCTAAGCTCTATTCATTCCTATATTAGCATTGAAGATCTCCCAACCACTTGGATGTAATGAATTTTTTTGTTAAAATAATGCAATCTGCAGATGGATATTAAAAAAATCATCACAGTCAGAATTATGAGTTTTTCTTAAAACTCATAAAAACTAAAGTGAATGCCAGTTACGAGACATCTAATTAATGTTTTTGAATCATTTTCATTCCCTAAAAATGTACAGGGTGGCCAAAAATTATTTTTCAATTAAGAACATTTTAAATTTAATCTTCTCATTTTTTTCAAATGGAACACCCTGTATATTTTTCGACGATGTGATGTAGAAAAGCGAACATGTTTTTGTAAGTACTTCCCTATGGATAATTGCAACCATTTTCGTTTTATAAATAAATAAGTGTTTATTTTTCAATTATAAACTTTTTAAATTGAATTTTCTCAATTTTTTCAAATAGAACACCCCACCCCGTATATTTATCGACGATGTGATATTTTCGTGTTATAAATAAATATTTATTTTTCAATTAAGAACTTTTTAAATTGAATTTTACAATTTTTTCAAATGGAACACCCTGTATATTTTTCGACGGTGTGATGTAGAAATGAAAAACGAACATTTCTTATAAGTACTTCCCTAATTGCAACCATTTTCGTTTTATCAGTAAATAAGTGCCAAATTCAAGAATAAACTTAAAAAAAGAAGTTCCCTCAAATAATTCATTAGAAAAAATTATAATAGGTGTTCGATGTGTTGCCCATTTTGATTGAGACACGTCTTTATGCAATTTTGAAATGAGGCCATTTAGTGGGACCATTTCCTCCAATCCATTCAAATGAGTAAATAGTATTTAACCGGTCCTTTACTGTAATGTTTTTTTTTTACATTTTTTGGCTCTTTTTCGGTAATCGACAAGCAAAAAACGTCAATTTGGTATAAATTGTCGTGTACAAAGGAGCATTTATCACAGTTTTCGGTCGTTACAATTTGTATTGAATTTAAAATATTTGGAATTTTTGGGCGAGTCAGACAGAAATTGTTTACTTGCCAATAGAATTTGCCACCAACGTTATCCTGAAAGAAGGATTCCTGATGTTAGCAGCTTCCAAAACCTTCTCGATAGATTTCTGGAAACTTGAAATGTCGAATATAAAAAAGTGAAAGAATAAAACGTGTTGTGAGCGAACAAAATGAGTTTCTGTGGTGCTGGCAACGGTTTAGAATCCCCATGCTAGTCAAAGAGTAGTGAGCGCATTAGTAGGAATAAGTAGACAGTCTATAGGTCGAATCTTAAAAACAAATAAGTTGCATGCATATCATATTCAAATGCACCAGGAGTTATCTAATGACGATTTTCAAAAGCGCCTACAATTTTGTAATTCAGAGTTGAAATGCAACATGATGTCAACTTCTTCAATACCGTTTTATTCAGTGATGAGGCAACTTTTCATAAAAATGGATTTGCTAATAGGCACAATTTCCATTATTATGCTTCGGAAAATCCTCACTTTTTTATGCAAGTTGTTAACCAACACAGATGGTCTATAAACGTTTGGGGAGGAATTATTGGAGAATATGTAATAGAGCCACATTTCTTTGATGGTACATTGATTGGAGCTATTTATCTTCATTTTTTGGAAAACTATCTGCCACAATTATTGGTAAATCTCCCTGAAAGAATTCGAAATAGAATATGGTTTCAGCAAGATTGTGCTCCACCACCACCTTATTTAAATGCAGTTAGAGATCACTAAAATAATACTTACCCTAATCAATGGATTAAAAGAAATGGACCCTCTCAATGGCCTGCTAGATCTGCAGATTTTACAAAAATGGATTTCTTTTTATGGGGATACGTGAAGGAAATTGTTTATAGAGACACACCATCAACAGTACAAAATATGAAGGAAAGAATAATAACTGCCTGTACATCTATCACGCCGGCAGTTTTAGGAACAGTGGGAACCTCATTTCAAAAGCGTGTGTCAATCAAAATAAGCAACATTTGGAACATTTATTATAATTTTTTCTACTGAGTTATTTGAAGAAACCTCTTTTTTTAAGTTTATTTATGAATTTTGTAATTATTGCTCAATAAAACGAAATTGGTTGCAATTAACCCTAAGGAAGTACTTACAAAAAATGTTCGCTTTCCATTTCTACAGCACATCGTCGAAAAATATACAGGGTGTTCCATTTGAAAAAATTGAGAACTCAATTTAAAATGTTATTAATTGAAAAATAATTTTTGGTCACCCTGTACATTTTTAGGAAATGAAAATGATTCAAAAACATTAATTAGATGTCTCGTAACTGGTATTCACATAAGTTTTTCTTAAAACCCATAATTGTAACTGTGGCGATTTTTTTAATATCCATCTGCAGATTGCATTATTTCAACAAAAAAATTCATTACATCCAAGTGGTTGGGAGATATTCAATGCTAATACAGGAATTAATAGAGCCTACAAAGAGGCTTCAAAAAATTTACTAATATACGTAACATTCCATTTAAAAAAAGGCACTTGGTCCTGTAATTTAGTCTTGGCTCGCCTTGTATGTTCGAAAATAATTTCCAGTTATGAACTTTTTTTATGTAGTTTCCTCCCACTTGTTTTGCAAAATTTCTAGCTATCGTAGAACTCCAGATAATGAGGTCCGACACACTATTGCCCCACCCGGTATAAGCCGAATGATGTACGTGGAATTAAAAGAAATTGTAGATAATGAGACAAAATCAATAAAAACTAAGCAAAAAAATGTGGTGTTCCGCAAGGCTCAATCTTTGTCGCTGTACATTTTTTAATTTACATAGATGATTTTGTTGATAACTTTAAAACGGTACTGTTTTTCTTGTTCACAGATGATACCAGTATACTTTAATGCCTGAATGTACAGAAATATTAAATAACGTAAATGACTGGTTCTATACGAATATCAATATCACATTTTCATTCAAGTCACTATTACACGCAAGACATTAAGCTACAACAGGGAACCATTACTGCAGTAGATAATGTACAATTTTTGGGGGTGTATACTGATGAGCAAGGCCGGATTGACATGAACGGGGGCAAAGTTGTGTGGTGGAGGCTTCATAGATGCCGATAATAATCCTCCTCCATTTGTAATAACATAAATTTTCAAGGCAAGTCGGTGGGAGCCCCAAGGCAATGCCTCACTAATCTGGAACTGTCGATGAGAGGCTTAAATGGAGGAGTGACCTCACCTAGTATAGCTCAATAAAAAGCTTTCGAGCGCTGTTTATGTTTTGTTTGTTATCAGGAAAAATATCGGGTTCAAGACATCGACAATAGTATATTATGCATATTTTCGGAGAATTTTACAATACGATATTGAATTTTGGGGAGATTCCTCTGGGGTCGATGCTTCACTTAGGATTCAAAACAAGGCCATTAAAACAATGTGTAATTTAAAACCAACAGACTTGTGTAGAGGATATTTTAAAAACCTTCGAATAATGATCTTGGCTAATCTTTATATATGTTTCGGGTTTTCGCGAAATAAAAATAAATTAATCAAACATTCAGACATTCATAAATATACCAAATAGTATTTATTTAAGTAGGGGAGACCGTGGAGGCTCCCTTCTGTCAGCCGTACGGTAAACTATTGTTTCTAGGTAGCTAGTAGTGTAGTAGTTTTAAAGTGCCTGATTTAAGATCTAAATAAGAGAAAACTATACTTGAATTTAAATTCACGAAAAAATGGTATACGTGAATCGCATTTGATTAGAAAATAACTTATCTCTTGCATAATCAACATAATCTTTTTTTATGGGAATATTGGAAAATTATTGATTAATTAAACTTCTCTCAGTGCTTAGTGCAACAGCGGGAGGAGACCAAAAAAAGTCAACTCATCAGATATGCGTTACCTTTCATTAGAACTATCTATTTTGTTTTATTGCATCTAATACTTTTGGTACCATATATCGAAATACGGGCTGATTCATGGTGGATGGAGTATTAGAAGTATATGGAGTACGGGTAAACATATCTTTTTGAAAATTTTGGTACCAAGGTAACAAAGTATGCTCTGTCAGTCTAAAGTATTATCGACAGTGCGGCATTGCCAAATGTAGGTAAAACTGGCAACACGTTCGTTATTTTAAATGGAATACCCTATATATTTCTCTATTTTTAGAATCTACACTCAATTCCGAGTAACTTTCGTTGATACATTCCTATACCTATCTCAAGCCGTTTCAGAGATATTAATTAATTTCCTGGTTCACCGAGCAAAATGCTTCTAATAAATCTGCCTACCAAAATACAATTAAGCTGAATTGCCGGTTACTGTTAGGCAAGGCCTGAGGACTTCTCATGCTATAGCCAAACCTTAATAGCAGTATACAGGGTAGGTTAGAAGTAACTTTCTTTAAATGATAGAAAGTAAATTTTTTTATGAAACGCCCTGTATATTACTACTGATTCAGGAAGCTGACACATTTTGCTATTCAGGTATGTAAGTGTACCTATACCTAATTCGTGTTTTCGATTTATAAGCATTTATTTATAAATATGCCTTAGAAGTACGTATACTTTGTTCTCTTGTAGCATGTAGGCTATGAAATATTTTGTTTATTCGCATTATGTATTGACATTTTTGTGTAATATTTTTTATTTGTTAAATCTAATTGTAGATAATGACACAAATGCAGTTCCAATGGATTTATTTTTTATACACGGACAGTGATACAGGAATATAAGCAGAACTTGTAGAAATTTTAATGAGAAATACCCGAATTTACCACAAATGAATAACAGAAAATTCATACAAGTTCAGAATAATTTTATACATTTTGGTTCATCTCTGAAAACTGTAAAAAAATTACCCAGGCCTGTGACTTCTGACGAAGTAAATGAAATCAATGTTTTAGCATATTTTCATGCAAATCCTCAATATTCCATACGCAGTGCTGTACAAGAGTTCAGGCTCTACAGCCTCAAGATGGTCCATAGAAATTAGAATTTTGTGAGATGTTGTTGTTACATACTCAGGAGGCTCCCAATTTTTAGTTGAAGACTCTAAAAAATTATAAAAAGGGGAAAACGGTACTAGAGAGAAGTTTTGGAGGAGATATTCCTTACAGAATCGAGTTGGTGCAATGGACTGTCTTAACATTCGTAACAAACAGGTCCAAATCCACATCAATACCCCGTCATTCTACTTCTTTTAGGGTCCAAATTAAAGAGGTATAAGGATAGTTAGATAGTAGAAAACAAGGGTGTTGGTAGGCCTGATCTGGCTGCTTCTTGTGATATTTATCAGATCAAATTTTATTCAACTGGCAGATTGACAATTTTGGTTTCTGTATTCTCCATGGAAGGTATATAATCTTGTTTACATCGCACTCATAAATCTGCAGCATATTTGGGCAGCTCAATTTAAACTATTTAAATAATATTAGGAAAATTCCAAATCGTTGAATTTAAAGCCTTTATCGAAAAATATATACTTCAACAGTAATTTTTATATTTGTTTGTTTATTTACGCAACTCAATGGGACGAAAGTTCCAATTGCAGAATCGGAATACCGACTGTAAATATTCTACAATAACAAAAGTATGATATATTATACATTGACATTAAATCTTTAATTTTATAATAAAGAATATCATTATTTTGGCATATGACATTAATAGGATGTTACATGGCCTATGTCCATTTAACAGTTTTATATAAAAGCTAGTGTTTATGTTTGGCACAATCTGTGTATCATTTTGATTCAGTTTTTGTAAGTGAAACTGTTTTCAACTAACAGAATTTTACTTGTATAACTGCTAAACCATTTCACACTATTTTATGTACATATTTTATATCTTAGGAACTCAGTCGTGTTTTTCTACACTATTATGTATTTCCGTTCTATACAGCATCCCAGGAAACAATTAACAATTGTCTAAAAAAAACATTTATTTACATTAGATACCTATATTTCAATTTTTGTATTTTTGTTTACTATATAAGTACATATGGTTATTTTCTTTACCTTTTCTCGACTATATATAGTATATACTATAAGATGTAATATATTTACTGAGTTCTCACCATAGTCATAATACGTTTTACTATTTATTTACAGCTGTTCATATTGTTGGTTATGTACAAAACAGAAATTACAAAATGGGGCAAAGGCAGATCAGCTGTGGTATGGAAGTAATAAAAACCTTTATTATAGATTCCTTTTATCGATCATATGCCACTATTTTAGTTGTGAGTAAAGGAAATTGTAGAATTGCGACCTGTAAGTTGATGCACTTAACTCAACCATTGACAGATGGCCATACCTGTACTATTTCTATATTTTTATAGCTTTCAATTTAATTAGGGAATTAGATTTCTCAAGTTTATTTGGTAGCATTATTTTCCAGTAAGTAGGACAAACAAAGTTTACCTTATCAGTAAAACTCACCAGGGAATCATTTGCTTGCAGCCTTTGTACTGATTCGAACGTATATAAATTTTAACTCTGGACTTCAGTAATTTATATTACATTTTTATATCCGCAACAATAACATCCAGGTAATTTCATTTATTATTCATTTAAAATTTAATTAATCTTCAATTTTTGTCTTTGATGTAATTTCAATTATTTTTAAAATAAATTTAAATTCAAGGTCAATTCTTTTTAATTTAATAAGTAGTTAAAATTCGATATGTACCACATGGTTTTAAAATATTTTTTTCCTTTCTTTTTCATTTTTTGGCAATTTAATTTATAGTCTAAGAAATCAGCTTATATACTTAAATTCTTAGATACTTAAATTCTTATATACTTAGATATTTAAATTTTTAAATACTTATATATTTCTATATATTTATATGTACTTATGTACTTATATGTTTATGCACATATGTACTTATACATTTCTGTATACGTTTCTGCATAGCTTCTTCATTCCTGCATAGATTTTGCACAGCTTATCTTTCATATAGATAAAATTTCGTTAACTTTTAATAAAACACATAGTTGGTTAATTTTCCTACAACTTTCACTCCATTTCATTAAGAGACGTAAATTGCCAAAGCAATTTTAGAATCCATTCTGGCAACAAAAGACAATTGTGGGCCTGGATTGCTGTCCTAGAACCAGTCACCTCAACAATAGTCAATCTAGGATCCTGGTATAAATTTGTTATATATATATATATTTAAATTTCAATTAGTCTTTACAAACCGATATGTCTATTATTCATGTAATATATTTTAACATTCATTTTAAACAATCTTTTTATTTCTCTTATCAGCAATTTCAGTCTGATCTATAGTAGACTGGTTATTCGAGAAAAAGAGACAATCCTACTTATTTTACTATAGATGGTGCCCAATTTAACATCAATTTTTCTTTGTCTCATTTTCTCGAAATAAACAGAAATCTGTCTATATTGCTGTACATATCAAAAAGGATAAGTTTCTCCACTTTTACGAATACACTGGACCCACGGCTCTCTGCTCTGACTTAAACCAGCTAGTCGTCCGCATATGTTGCCTCAATTCTTTCTCAAAAATAAGTAACAAGGGAAAGGAGGTAACAAGGAGACTACACTAATAAATTGGTACTTTAATATAAAATGTTCGGTGAAGAAGAGCTGATTTATAAGTTTAGTCAGTATAGAAAATCACGCAATAAACCTTCAATGATGCCGCATCAGCTAGTCAGTTAGAGGTAGAAAAGAAGAAACAGGGCTGGATTTAGTTTCTATCAACTTTCTTAATGTTTCCTGGCTAACAGTAATCACCAGTATTTCTTCGTAATTTGCTACAGAAGGGAGCCGATCCTGTACTCTAGTAGCACGTGTGGTATTTCATTCATAAAACAGTCGTAATATTATCGTCAAAGAAGACCGTGTCCACGATCCAAATAAAATTACTAGTCCACGTAATTCACGATGAATTTGAAATGAGGTAAGAGAAAATATGTTAAATAAAACATCATTGCTGATTGTGAGTAAAAGTTGTTTTCGATGTAACTTAAAGTATTTGAAGAAACTTTCTTTGAGTAATTTCCACTTCATTAACATGAACGATGTAGTAAGGCTCCAAACTACACCAGCATACTATAGTTTACTTACTTCTGGCAAACAAATTTATGTAGAAACTTTAATATTCCAATATTCGAGAAACCGTTTCTTATTATGAATCCTAATGATTTAAAATAGAAAACACTGTCTCTAACTATAACATTAATAAAAACATTAAATTATAGTGGGCAAAGAACTGACCCTTGAAGAACTCCCGATTGAGCGTTAAATTCGACAAACTTGTGCGCATGGTAGTAAACATACTTATTATAACCTGTTGCCTATATGATAAATCATATGGATCGACGAATCCTTGTTCTCACGAGAAGGTATTTATAATCGATGAAATAAACATTTTTGGGCTACTGAAAACCCTCGTGGTACTAGAGAGTCCTGATTTCAGGAAAAATATAGTTTCAACGTTTTTTGCATGTTAAAGGATAATAAAATAAGCTACGTAGTATGTGACGAAAAATTGACGTCTAGAAAATATTTAGAGATTATAAGGAAAACTGTTGAAAATTTCGCTGACAATATGTCTCTTGAGGACTACAGAAGTTGTTGGTATCAGCTTGATGGTGCTCTGCCGCATTGTACAGGAGCAGTTAGTTTAGAATTAGACCGGATTGTCGATGATCGATGGATCAGACGTTTGGGACCGTGGATCTGGCCGCCGAGATCGCCCGATATTATACCTCTAGATTTTTGACCTATGGGGTACTTTTAAAGAAATTATTTTTATAACTCCGGTAAATATTAGGAATGAATTAGAGCATCGGGTGTATCAAGCATTTCAAAATTTAGATATTGCTGAAATTAGAATTGCTACAACGCATGGCGTCTGTTCTCGTATACTTAAATGTCTGGATGTCAAAGGTCAACACTTTGAACATTTATTAAAGTAATATTTAGAATTAATCTTTTTTGTAATTATGTTTTGTTCATTCAGTTATGCAATAATTGCTTCTTGTGGATTTTATCGCATTTTGGTTACGTGTTTTATTATGATTATAACACTATTTTGTCAACAACAATTTTTCAAAAGCATAATCTGTAAAATTCTAATGCTTGCCGAAATCTAATTGAAACTATCGACAGTCAAAGATTTACAAATCACCCCCCTAAACAAACCAGGCGATCAGTCTAAGCCAATCCAATCTCCAATAAATAGGCGTCATCACGTAACACATCAGTCTTTTAACAATGATCATTTTCTAAATGTTAAAGTACATTTTATGAGACGTGATTTTTTTTTGTTGACTTTTTTTTTGAAACCCATACCCCTTCCTCCGTGACGTAAAGTGCCTCAACAGGCGTTGTGGGGGTGTGACTGGTAAACGGACAGAGAATTATCTTGATGAATGTTTATTTTGGCTAGAATTCATCGTTAATATTGACTTTTAAAAATTTTTTGACGCGTAATCGAGTATTTAATTCTCATGATTTTTGCGGTGGCGAAAATGGGGTGGAATTTCATCGAAAACGGATAGCATTGATACATATCATTTAAGAGCTCAGATTGTGAATGCCATCCGATTTAAACGATTTTAACCGTATTTAACAGAATTTTCTTTAAAAATTTCGAAATATACGATTTTTGGACGAACTTAAACGGTTATTTCTCGGAACCTTCCCTGCAAACACGGACGGCAATTTTTTGACAATGAGTGGATGTACAGATCAGTAAGCTCTCAAATTTTCAAGCTGTTGCCTGACAACTTTTTTTTTGTTTTTTTTTAAATTCGCGTGTGCGAAAACGTATCGGATGATATTAAAATTTTATCATATAAACTGGGTACGAACTTTCAGGCAACCGCAATTTTATTCGGTCGCCACGTGAGCATTCTTTTTTTTTAAACCCCTACCCCAATCTCCGTCCCTGTCCATTTCGGATCGAATCGGGTAATGCAGTAGGGTTCTGGAGCAGTTCAGGATCCCAAATACCAAGAGCCATCCGGTTGCCTCCCGAGGGCTATATCTACGCCATTGCTTTGAATAATCCGATGTAAGGATAATAAGGGCCAGGAAAGCGTAGTTTTGGCGAATGCGCTGGTCTCTGGCGGTTGAAAATTATACAATTATTGAATTGAATTTAAATGTTTACTATGGTATGACAGGTTTTACATTTTCTGGATTAATTTAAAACGAAAATTTTTTCGATTCTTTCTTGTCTTTGTTCCTTTAGAAAATAAACAAAGTTCTAATTTTGTGCCAAGAGTAATGGAAGCGAAATTAGAGCACTAAGTTATCTATAAAAAAGGTCACTTAACATTTGCCATTAAAACGCTTTCCTATGATACTTTGTTCGTGTTTAAAACCTCGCGACTACATTGCACTGCATTGTTTATTTTCATATTCTACTACACCTTATATGGCCTTCTCGTTGTGAAGTAGTTTGCTTGTGCAAGCTTTCCGTATTATTTGAAATATGCATATAAAGTAGAGTGTAACACGCACAGTGTTTATTACAATTATTTCTCTTGCGCTAAAAAATACAATACCTATAATATATAGTTGAATTTCATTAAACATTATAGCAAAATTACTTTAAAATGTCATGTATTAAACGGCTAAATAATTAAAGATAAAACGTAAGCCTTAGAAAATAACATGGTCTATTTCTAAGAATGCGTTTTTCACTTTTGGATTCTTGTCCTATTGCGCATTTAATGTCGGGCCTAAAAAAAACCCACATAGAGCTGATTGTTGCAGATTATTGTGGCAATTTTGGTTGTTTTTAACATGCTAGAAGTCTCCAAGCCTCCAATGGGCGCGTTATCTCCAAAACTACCCCTAAAGGTAAAATATTTCACTTTTTAAAAATTATATTGGTTAGAGTTTATTTCGACAAAACAAATGTCGAGTAAAAAAGAAAAACAGAATTTACGATAAAGTGGTATATAAGTTAAGATTTGATTAATCCAGTGGCCGACAGCACGAGTTTAAACCAAGTACACCCCACCCCGTAAAGTACAATTTTATGACATATAAATAAATTTCTTATTAAGAGTACTAATAAATGGTACCACGGTACAATTTGAATAAATTGAGCCTTGCCCCAAAAACAATTTTGGTGAATGTTATTTGCTCATAAATCACGTAATTTAGTGTTTTTGACGGGATTTCAATTTTTGTAGCATTACACGAGTCATTTAGTATAAATCGGAACCGTCATGGCACAATTAAATGGAAAACTAAAAATTATATTATAAAAAAAATTGATGTTTGAAATGTCACTTATTTGGCATCGTTGGATTTAGAAAATTATGCAGAATTCAAAAATACAATAATATACAGGATGTTCCTTTTAAAAATCGAGAGTTAGTGTCACTTCCGGCGAAACCGTAAGTGAAAAAAAAAATCAATTGTATGTCAAAAAGTGCTGCTTATTATGTATGTAGTATATCCTGAATTTCAAACAATTATCTTCAAAACTAAATTAGAAAAGGGGGTATACCATGATCCTGTTACACCCAGTATATATTCTTGCTAACTTCTTTAAGTCACATGTGTGCAAAATAAGTTATATTAGAACTATCATGTTTAACTGTTTTGTATCCATTTTTAACACAAGTAAAAAATAATTAGTTAGGTATGTATTTTATATAGGAAAATTTATAAGTAGATATAAATGCGTTTGTATAATTTATGTGTGTGTATATACACAGGGTGTCTCACCGGGAACTGAATCGATCGATATGGAGAAAGTAGGCATCAGAAAATATTGAAAATTTAGAAAATTACTAATGTCGGTGTGGCCAATCCAACTAAAATAATTACAAGCAGCTAGCACTTCCGCTTATACCGGAAGTCGATACCAACTTGCTTATTTCAAATGGAACACCTTATATATTTTAGGGTTCTCGAAAAGAGCATAAAATTCTGAGTCGAAAATATGTAACATATCCTATACCTAAACCTAGCCGTTTCAGAGACATTTGACATTTTATAGAAAATTTGACAGGTGCAACGGTTTGCAAGAAGCGTTATAACTTTCCTCATTTGTTTCTCGTCACGTAAAGAGAACACAAAGAGAACTACGTTCTACAACTGAAATAAATTCAATAATATCATACCAAGTGTTCTGTTTTTCGCGTTACATTTTGTCAACTTCAAACCGCGAAAACTTGTTTAGGTCAAATGGAACACCCTATATTTTGTTACATCAAGTTCTGTAAAATTAAATTCCCTTTTTTCTGATATTAGCATTGTTGGGGCTAAACTTACAATTTTTTGAAATATTTGCGATTTTATTAGAAATTCATGAATTGTTGTAATCATTTCATCAAAATAGCCATGATTAGAAACAATCAGTCATTATTTTATGTCAAAAAATACCAGCACGTTTAAATTATACCAATGAAAACTTTTTAAATTTGTTTATTATTTATGGAGAACGTGATAAAGTAATATCAATATCAACTTGTAGCACATTTGCTACTCGATATCCACAAAAACTCAAAATAACACTAACACTGTAACATGCGTATTAATCGAATTGAAGATGTGGCATGAACTAAAATAGCAGAGGTAAGATCAATTTAAAGTATGATTTCATTTTAATTTAATAATTGCTCAAAATTCCGCCCTCGAACCTCGACATATTTTTTGCACCTTCGGATTAGTTCCTCATGGGTAGCTCTTCTAATTGAATCCTGTGATATGTTTTGAAATGCATTTCTTACTCTTTGCATACAATCTTTCAATGGTTGTTAATGGGCTCTCATAAACTTTATTTTTAATAGTTCCCCAAATGAAATAATCGGGCGAGCGAGGAGGGCATAAGAAAGGTCCTTTATTGGCAATCCATTGATCATAAAAAGTTTCCTGTAAATAATTATTAATTAAATATGCGTTATGTGGGGGAGCACCGTCGTGCTGATAAAAAATGTCTCTATGTTCGGCGAGAGGTAAATTTTCTAAATAGTTATTATTCAAATTTTGTAAGATATTCAGATATCTTTCACCTAAAAAAAAAAAAAAAAAAACAAAAATTTACCTATACATATTAGCAGAAGAGAAAATTTCCTGATAAAATTGTAATGCCGACACTCTATCGTTTCTTATGACACAGTAAACATTGAACTGCCAACTTTCCTGAATGTTTCGCTCTCCGAACATATGAGGATTTGAGTCACTCCAATAATGCGAATTGTGTCTATTAAAACTTCCATTTTTAGTAAACTTTGCTTCATCTGTCCATATAATATTTCCCAAATAAGAATCGTGACCCTCAGACCTTATTAGAATAAACTCACAAAAATTCTGTCTTGTTAGGAAATCTGTTTCTTTTAATCCTTGAACCATATGGAATGAAAACGGGTGAAACCTATGTTTTAATAAGATGAATGTGAATTGAATCCTTGCATAGTCCCGATTCCAGAGCAGCTTGTCTTAATGGCATCCTTGGAAATGCATGAAAATATCCCAGAATTACTATTTTTTCAATGTTTTCGTCATCAACAATAGGCTTTCTTCTTTGCATTTTTGCCTTGAGAGAGCCATAATTTTTAAAATTTTCCAGTACGCGTTTCACAGTGTTTGGTGACGGTTTCCGTTTTTCTGGATATCGAGTAGCAAATGTGCTGCAAGTTCGTGATATTACTTTATCACATTCTCCATAAATAATAAACAAATTTAAAAAGTCTTCGTGGATGTAATTTAAACGTGCTGGCATTTGTTGACATAAGATAATGACTGATTGTTTCTAATCATAGCTATTTTGATGAGTATACTTCGAAATGATTACAACAATTCATGAATTCCTAATAAAACCGCAAATATTTCAAAAAGTTGTAACTTTAACCCCCACAATGCTAATATCAGAAAAAAGGGAGTTCAATTTTACACAACTTGACGTAAAAAAATACGGGGTGTTCTATTTGACCTAAACAAGTTTTCGCGGTTTGAAGTTGAAGTTGAAGAAGTTGACAAACTGTAACGCGAAAAACGGAACACTTGCTATGATATTATTGAATTTATTTCAGTTGTAGAACGTAGTTCTCCTTGTGTTCTTTTTACGTGACAAGAAGCAAATGAGGATCTTTTACACGAAGAAAGTTACAACGGTTCTTGCAAACCGTTGCACCTGTCAAGTTTTCTATAAAATGTCAAATATCTCTGAAACGGCTAGGTTTAGGTACAGGATATGCATATTTTCGACTGAGAATTTTAAGCTCTTTTCGAAAACCCTAAAATATATAGGGTGTTCCATTTGAAATAAGCAAGCTGGTATCGACTTCCGGTATACACGCAAGTGCCAGCTGCTTGTAATTACTTTAGTTGAATTGGCCACACCGACATTAGTAATTATCTGAATTTTCAACATTTTCTGATGCGTATCATATACCACAAGATCATGGATGTGTCATAAATTCATGACCTATCTTCTATCTTTAATCTAATCGGTAATAAATGATTGCTATGGCAGTTTTACAGTGGTCTTTTGTTTTTAATGGTATTCATAGTATTCAACTCTGCAAATTTAATTCTGCCCAGTAATTCTTGCTTCTGTTTCCAATTTTATTTAACTGGAGGTAGACTGATATAAAATTAAACCTTCAAGGAAGCCACAAAAATAATAGCTTGAACCCACAAAATGTTGGAGGTTTCCTATAGAGAAACGTTCAATTTCTGATGTTTGTGAATAGCATGGATTAACTTACACGATATATCACGTAGATGATCATATTTGCCGCCGAATGCCATTTCATGATATTTTCCTATTTAACATACCATTCATCGCAACTGAACAATAATCACATAACCACAGCTTCAGCCATGCTTGACGTTCACAATCGGCGACCAAAATTGAAGCGATAAATTTTAACACAGGCACATGATGTGTATAATGTACACAGTGATCTAAACTTTACGTCTAATTTATAATTCTACGAAACGTCTAAATTAAATTAGTAATTTATGGTTATAGACCAGTCGTCGGGGAGTTGAGAATAGGTAAATATCGTTTTAAATCGGACAAAAGGTTTTACTGATGGAATTAGTTCATTATAGGCCTCTTTTAGGCATTCTAATTTTAATACTGATTCTGTTATTATTAACTCAGCGCCAGATATATCACCTCATTACGATTCGGCAATTATACCTAGTAGGTGAAGACGTTGGTCTTTTAGCCCTTATGACAGGATTATCCGCACGTTGTTCAAATATATATTTTATGAAGCCAAGGAAGGGGAAAACGGACGAACGAATTTATTCTTAGAGCTCTTTTAAAACTTCTGCATTTTTTAGGCAAGGCAAATAAAAATTCGTTAAACTATTACAAAAATATGCAGGATTACAAAAATATGCGGAATGTTTAAAGAACCCAATTCTCTCCCTGATGTTACAAGATACAGCAAGCCAAAAAGTTATCTTAGCCCTTTACGGAGCAGAACTCGAACAGCATTATTTGAATGAATTCAGGTACTGTCGTGAGCAGAAAAAATAGGACAACTTTTTCTTCTAATGTAAATCTGTCTCTATTTGAATATGTAATGAGTAGCCGACATAAAACAGATATTACTTTTAATTTATTTTAGCCTCTCCACAATAAAATTGTGAGAGGTTACTAAAATTGGTTCAAAAACGAAAATTGAGATAACATCAAATCTTTACGTTTTGAGGTCCTAGGAACCGAAAAAAGTGGTTTTTGAAAAATGTCTGAGTGTGTATGTGTGTATGTGTGTTAGCACGATAGCACCGAAACTACTGAACAGATTTGAATGAAACTTTGCATGTGCGTTTATTTAGTGCCCCAGAAGATCTGAAAAGGTTTTGGTTGAGATCGGATTAGGTTTAGTGCCATTTTGACGCAACAAGTTGTTTATTTTATAATTACTTTCAATTTGTAATGGAACCATTGAAAAGCAGTTAAAATTCTGATTTCAACGATATATCACACTTCCACCCTTTCGATTTGGTTTCCGTGAAAAAAATTAAAAACAAAGCAAATATGAAGCATAGATCGCATTTCGCGTGACATGAGCGATCATATTGCAATGAGCAAATTTTGACGGTTGTCATTGTCATCGTTTGTCATCCGGTAACGTTGGTGTCATGTCATGTTAATTAGATTTTGGCATATTTGTAACTTTTAGTGGATTGTCACAAACTTTAAAGGTAATTGTAACAATATCATATGCTTTCTGTAACTTCGTTGGTGAATTTATTATAGATTATCACTTTACCATTTTTCAGTTTGTTGCTTTACAAATCAGTAGTATTTAGGATAACTAGACTTTCTTAGTCATTCAAGTGATGTTAAAGTTGTTAATATCCTAATAGTATATTATTCAACAAGCGATAATGTAGGTAATAACTCGCATAGATGATTGTAAATTCATTAAGTTGAGGGTTTTTTTAGTGCCCCAGAAGATCTGAAAAGGTTTTGGATGAGATCGGATTACGTTTAGTGCCGTTTTGTCACACATTTTAATGCTCTTTGCGGCTTCAAAGATCCACCGAGTGGGGAGGTTCCAGTCGCTTCCAGTAGCTGCCGATTTTTTATTTTAATGTTGTAGTTATTGCTATAGTAAATGATGGATGGTTAATGAGACAAATTGCACTGCGTTATAACATTGACAAAAATTTGGTGTGTAACATTTTAAGAAAGTGGAGAATAAACGGTACGATTAGTAGAAATCCTGGATCAAAGGACAAAGAATATCCTACTTAACAAAAAACTAACTATTAATATTTCGTTATTGCACCATTTTTATTTATAACTTCTATAAGTCTGTTTGGCATAGAATTAAATAACCTTATACAATAATCATTAGTAATAATATTTTCCCATGCATTACTTACTATTTACAGTAATTCTTCGGCATTCTGTGGTCTCATATTTCGTTTTTGGATACTTCTTACGAGTAGTCCCCATACTTCTTCCACAGGGTTAAGATCTGGACTATGACTGGGACAGTTATGAACATTGATGTTGTTATCTTGAAACCAGTTAGTTACGGTATGAGCAGTATGAACGGAACAATTGTCTTGTTGAAATATGAACTCATTATTAGGAAATAATTGTGACATAGAAGGGAGCATAATATTGTCTAAAATCCTAATATACGTTTCACTATTAAATCGTTTCTCAATATGCCACAAAATACCAAGACCACGTGCCGATATCCAAGCCCACATATTGACGGAAAATCTACCACTTTTATCATTGTTAGCTATATATTTCTCATCGAATTCGGAGGGCGGAAACACGAATACGACCGCTGTGTATTGACTGGAAAGTTTTTTCGTCTGTAAAGATTACATTGTTCCAAAAATTTATATCATGCGCTAAAAATTCAAGTGCAAATCCTACTCGAGCTTCTTTATGTTCAGCTTTAAGTAAGTATTTCTGTGCTGCTGCATAACGCGTAGCTCCGATTCTCTTACTCGCCGGCGACCAGTATTATTCGATCCAGGAAAATTCGTTTCTTCAGCAGCCTGAATAACTGAGTAAAATGGATTTTCTACTAAAGCATTTACCAATTGCAAATCTTGTTATTGAGTTGATATCCTTCGTCGCCCTGATCCAAGATTTCTACTAATCGTACCGTTTATTCTTCACTTTCTTAAAATGTTACACACCGAATTTTTGTCAATATTATAACGCAGTGCAATTTGTCTCATTGACCATCCATCTTCTGCTTTAGCAATAACTCCAGATTTAACTAAATCGCTTATATGAGACATATTAGTTTTTTGCAATAAATTATGACAACTAACTGACAATGTCACAATAATTAAAGTTAGATGAGCACAATTAGATTTTAACAAAATACCGTTATAAGACTTGTCCTATTTTCTTTTGCTCACGACCGTACAAATGCTTTTTTTAAGTTAGTGGCAAAAAGTACATGTAACCTTGCATTGTTACCTCCAATAGTACTGCTGCACCCCAACACTCTTTTAGAACATACTGTCAAATTCAGCAGTAATACGGCAATACCAAAATCCTCAAGATTAGGGCTGGCTGAAAAAAAATGGTGTGTTTTCTATTACTACCAAAAACGAAGCTGCTCCACAAGAACTTTTGAAAACAATAAGCTGCAAGTGCACAAAAGGCTGCAAAGCCGCATGTACTTGTAGAAAAGCCGGACTAAGATGATCCGTTACTTGTTCTGGATGTCGAGGACAAACGTGTACAAATGTCGAAATATATGTAGGCGACTTAGATCAAATGGAAGAAACCGAAGATAAGGTATTAGCTTTTTGGAACAGAATAAACACGAGGAGGCTAAATTTGACAAAGACGATGCGGATGATAAAGAAACCGCAGTTTTATTGAAACAAGGGAACGTTTTGGACCGTCAACTAAAAAAAACTAAAACTAATGTAATGTATTAAAAAAAAAAAAAATGTTTTCTTAACCGCCTCTCAAGTTACCGAAGTAACCCCCTGGAAGATCTCAAGGATCTTGTGCTAGGTAAAGAGAGACGAGGCTCTACAGTTTAATGTGGACTCCGAACCACTCTTGGGGCAATTTTTTTAATGAAAAATTGTTTCGCCTTGTGGGTATCGAACCCACTTCGCTAGGCAACTCAGTTTGCTAGCCAGACGCTTTAACCAACTGAGCTACCATTCCCCTTATTGGCAGTAGAGAATAATAGAATTAGAAGTAAGTTAATGAAATAAACAGAAAGTGGATTAGGCCTATTGGGGACATCACTTTAAAGAAACGCGCCAAATGCTCTACCGCAAGTGGCGTGGAAACGAGCGCATAATGAATGGTAGTAACCACCGATAGTTGTAGACATTTGTAATTTCAAAATTGATAGTAAATATATTTGCTTAAACTTTAAAAGTGGCAATTAAACGTTATAGTAAGTAGAAAGCGTGGAAGTGCTAATAGGAAAGTGTCGATATATAGAGTGAATGTGATACGTTGCCTGACTTCCCCCGCCTACAACTCCAAGAATATTAATACTACGTAAAAATGTGTCTGAACCATTTCGATAGAGATTTATTTATCTTTAACTTTAATAAGCACCCTTTTTTGTAGGACCATTCAGAATCGAAATATTGTAAAACACGGGTTTTATGCGAAATTGCCCCAAAAATGGGGTGTTCCGGGGGGCGGGCCAAGGGTAAAAATTAGTATGTCTAAAAGAGGCTTATGATGAACTGGTTCCAACAGGAGAATCTATTGTCCGATTTAAAACGATGTTAATCTACCTGATGACTGGCCTATTAGCTTATAATTAATTTTATTTTTTATTATAAAAACTATGAACTATCATGACAGAACTATATTTATCTATTGAAGTAGGGAATGAAATTATTAATGCCTATTAAGAAACTACTTACTCCATCATTAATCATAAATTAAAACTACACAGTGTTGAAGGACAGGGGCGCGTTTAGATAAATTGGGCCCCTAGGCGCTATGAGATTTAAGGGCCCCTCCGTGAAAACTGAAAAATTTTAAAAATTAGATCTAAAGGTTTAAAGGCAAATGTATTTTAAAACTATTTGTTGGCAATAGTTACTAATAGGTACATGTCATATTATTATAAATTTTTTAAGAGTAGATACCACATTATAAAAGTTTCTTCCGACTTTTTATGTTGGAAAATTTGCCATATTGAATGTTGAAATCGCAGTTTCGTGTTTCCCTGATTCAATACATAGAATGGATAAGTTTTGAAGTCGTTGTTGTTCAGAAGTACTTCGTAGGTAGTTCTTAATTCATTTGAGCGCCGAAAAAGCGCGTTCACCTGAGGCATTACTGACCAGAATGGTTAATAAATAAGCAAAAGGGTTTCAACATTCGGAAATGTCGCTTGTAACCCATTGAGAATATATTTATATATTTCAGAAGGCGGTATAAGCCCTTCCCTCTGGGCATATATAAAAAATTAATGCAGCTCATTTAGAGATAGCTCGGAATTTATGTCGTTTCTATAAGTTGATACTAGTGCATTTATCATTGCAGTGCGCTGATTTTCAGCTTATTTTTCATCATCATAGTTTTTTCCGCATTTTCTTCTTCATCGCCAGATTCACCAGAATCGTTTTCTGATGGTTCTTCATCTTCTCAGTCTTCATCACTGGTTTCAGAATCAGAATTCTCTCCTGTTATTTCTTCGGGTTTTCTAGATTGTTCTTTCTCAGGTTCTTGAATTTTCACACTATCAGTAGATTTTATTTCATTGATATAAAATATATCGAAAAGCTGGTTCGTTCCTTCATAAGCTTGTACTCTTCTGCTAAGTTCAGCAGTTAATCGATCGCAGACCGTATTCAAAGCATTAACAACAAAATTTTGTCGGCCTCTTAACACTACTTCATTGTCGCGACTTTCATCGAAGAAGGTGAAGGTGTTACGCTTTCTAATTCATTTTTTCTCACACCCATATTTATGATCGTCAACTAAGATTCTAACTTCGGTTTCAATATTGTCAAAACTATCTCTAACTTTGTTTTTAAAAATCCTTTCAGGGAATCCAGTAGTCCGACCATACTTATCAAAGAAAATTAATCGTTTTATAGCGATTTACTCGTTTTATTTCTTCGCTGCAAAAGTTTATTCCACATCACCATCATAAGTGCTGTTTCATATGAATCCACTTTGGTTGCAAGAGCGTTAGCTTCAATTTTAGAAAGTGGCTTCTGTTGTAGGTCCTCACCTATTTCAATTAAGGCGGATTTGATATCACTGTATCCTTTACTTAAAGCCAATACAGCGTCAGCCCGAGCAGACCATCTTGTGTGAGATACATCCTTCACGGTCCTTCTTTTTCCGAGATGCGCTTGAAAGAGGTGTCGTGCCATCTATGGTCGAGGCAAAGAAAAATACGTATAGATTTTGAACAAAATCAAAATATGACACCCTACTAAATTCAAACTGTGACTTGAGCAGGGAATGTATAAAGCGTTAGAACTATACTCCTTTATTCTAGCCTGCAAACCAGTGTACTTTCCTGACATATTTGATGCATTATCGTAGCTTTGCCCTCGACATTTTTGGTTCCACCAGAAAAGGGTCAAATTCCGCAAGATATTCCAAACTCATATCGTAGCTATCTTTAATATGGTCGCTAGTTCCTGGAAGGACTCTTTTTAGAATATTTCTCCAATATTGTTTCTCATCCTTTATCCACCCTCATTATTTGTTTGGTTAATAATTCTGTGTCGATTCTTCCTTTTTTCATTTAAACGTCTACAAAAAGTGATCATCGGAAGTACATGATCTTTCGAGTTTTCGTACTCTAAAATGTTTACATCGTTTAAACAGGGAAATAGGGGGCCCTGAAAAAGTGGGGCCCTAGGTGCGCGCCTAGTGCACCTAGACCTAAACGAGCCGCTGTTGAAGGAAAGATGTATTTCGGGCTTACGAGCCCGTCACAGATCTATTATCATATTTGTGGATATGACACATGATTTTTTTAAAACCATTGATGAAATTTAAATTCCAACTACTATTACGCTAGATTACACAAAAGTCTTTAGCTGCTTTAATCATGGGATATTAGGTAAACTTAACTACTTGAGTAAGTTGATTCAGAAGCTATACATCTGGAGGAATTCGATAGGTCAAATTATTTTGTTTGGAAAACCTACTGACGCACAGCGTCTAAGGTGAGCTCTGTCACATCAGGGACGGATTCAAGAACAAATTATGGGCCACATACTATGTATGTTCTTTATGATCTACTAGGCAGATGATTGTCAAATGAATACTTTGTAGGATCCACCTGACGTACAATAATAATAATAAATAAATAATAAAATGTATTAATTCACGTAAGCTATACAAAAACAGATATGACAAGCCATAATGTGAACACACAGTTTGATAAGTAAATAGAGTAACATAATAAGTAATAAAAACATATAGTGCGGTAACATAAATTAATAAAAAAAGTTAATAAATAAATTATTTTATACACAAATACAAATACAGTGAACATTTAAAAATATTTTAGAATAAAGACTACAACAAAATTTTATGTTACATATTTTCGTAAAAGTCCTGTAGAGTGTAAAATATCTGTCACTTAAGACCTCTTTTAGTTTTTTTTTTAAATATATGGGTACAATTATTTTTTAATGTTTGAGGTAATTTGTTATATATATTTGCACTGGAGTAGTAAGGGCTCCTTTGAAATGTGGTTAAATAAAAATTTTGGATTGATATATTATTTGCATTTCGCGTATTGTAACTGTATATGCTTGCGGTACGTGTGAAAAGATTTGTATGTTGGTGGGCAAATAATGCTGCTTCGTAAATAAATATGGATTGAACCGTTAAAATTGTATACTGGGTCTGCATAATTCTAGAGGCCCCAATGAGAAGATAAACCTGATTATTTTTTTTGCATAATAAGAATTCTTTCTGTTGAAGAACTTGAGCCCCACATTAATATGAGATATTTTATATGTGGGTAAACGATTCCATAATATACGTTTATTAGTTTCGCTCTAGATATAATATTTTTTAAATTTCTCAATGCAAAAAAAGCCGAGTTTAATTTATGACTTACAAACTCGATATGGTTTTCCCATGATAGTGTCTCATCTAGTTTTAAGCCCAAGAATCTGACTTCTGTGGTTTTTGTTAAAACGCAATTTTTTATTTCTAAATGAAGGTTAGGTGGATCGCGACGTTTATGAAATTGTATATATATATATATATATATATATATATATATATATATAACTGGTTTTTTTTTATCCAGTATTTGTCTATTTTGCAAACGCCAGTGTCTGAAAAGTCATTTAGAATTTGATTAGCCATATGTTGCAGTTCGTGTCCGGTTGCAGCGGATACACTAATGGTAACGTCATCGGCGTACATTATTATTTTTATCTGTTTGCTAAATCATTAAAATCATTTTTGAGATCATTTAGAAATATTATGAATAATAAAGGAGATAAGACAGCTCCTTGCGGAACTCCGAGTAGTATGTCTTGTGATTGAGAAAATGTATTATTAATTTTGACTATCATTTTTCTGTTTTCGAGAAAAGAAATAACCCAGTCATTTAAGTTTCCACATATTCCAATATTGTCTAGTTTATTTAATAATATTTTATGATCCACCGAGTCAAATGCTTTAGATAAGTCGAATAATATTGCAATTACGTATCGATTTTCATCTAAGGATTCATAAATAAGTTGTACGAAATCAAAAAATGTTGCCGTGTCTGTTGAACTTAGTCTAAATCCATGTTGATTCTTAGATAATTGTTGTGAATACATGAGATAGTCATACGTTCTATTGTGTAGTATTTTTTCGAACATTTTTGATAAATAAGAGTTTTGAGTAATTGCTCTATAATTTTCTAGTATATGGCTGTCACCCTTTTTATATAACGGTATAGAATGAGCCAGTTTTAGAGATGATGGAAAATTTCCTGTATTTATTGATAAATTCATAATATGATATAGAGGCTGTGCAACATTCCTTATGCAAGAGTTAATAATGTTAAAATTTATTTCATCTGGTCCCGTAGATGTTCTGTTATTTAGCATTTGAACAGCTGTTATGAGTTTATTTGGTTGAATTTCATCAAATAACATTGAATTTAAGCTCGTTTTTGACCTTCTAGATTTTATATTTATTGTTGCATTACCAAACTCAGATGAAATAGTTTCTTTCGCTATGGAGCCAAAGTGTTTGCAAAATAAGTTGCTAATTTCGAATTCAACTGATATACTTTTCTTATTAATAATAATTGAGAGTTTTTCCTCTTTGTTGTGTTTTTTTCTTCCTATATCCTCATTAACAACTTGTTAAGTCGTTTTATTTGTATAAGATGAATTTCTAATAATGTTTTCATAAAATGTTTTTTTAGTTTGTCTTATATTTAAAGAAAATAAGTTTTTTGCTTCCAAATAGGTTTACCTAACTTCATCCAGACCGGTATTTTTGTACAACCAGAATAAATTCTTTACATATTCACTTTCTGCTGTAATATTTTCATTAACCTAATTTTTATTATGATGATTTAATTTTGTTGCAATCTTTATTCTAGGGCATGCTACATCTAAACAATAATACAATTGACTCCAGAAATGTGAGTAGGCCATTTCTACATTTTGAGTAATATATGTTTCTGAAAAGTCAGTTTGTTGAAGTAGATTACTAAGATTACATAAATTTTGTTTTGATAAGTCTCTTTTCCAATAATACGATGTATGCTTTTCCAAATAATTTTCATTGGGAGCTATATCAAAAATACAGATCTGTGCTGCAGACACATATTAGACACTACATAGTCAATGAGGCAATTACATTAATACAGATTCAAATCCTAAGTAGTACTCAAATGATTATAGATTAGCAATCAATACTTTTAAATGTGTTATTTGCCTGTCAATAATTTTCTCTTACTTTTAATGTTAAGATCTAGCTGATGGTAGGACCTCAGTAGGCCTGTCTGTGACAATGAGCGTCGAAGTGTGTCTTAACTTAACTGGTTATACCATTATATTATCATTATTATTTTTTGTATGGGAAAATTTTAGGACTCCATTTTCTAGTTCCAGCTTTCTTGTCTTGTGCCAAACGTTGCCAATTTTTATCAACTCTTTCTGTAATGTCAGCTGCCTATCGTCTTCAGCCATCGCCTACAACCATTTAAATTAATCGGCTCAGTGTTTAAGTATTAGGCTGGAGCCCAAGGAGTCCTGAGTTTGAAACCTGGTTAGATATTGTCGAAATGGTATCAGTGGGTTAGACCGCGGTTGTGTGAGAAAATATGGCTAGTCGCTTTCCTCTTCTGAGTTCGAGGCGCAGCTGCGTCAGATGGCAATGTCACGGGGAATGATGATGGACTAGCTAAGGCTATTGTGGCGGCGTATCTACTACTATTACTAGTTAATTCGTTATTGTTACTATTTTTATATGAGAAAAACTACCTCTGGTATCTAGGTCCGCTGCTAATGGTATCTATGACAGAGAATAATATTTCAAGATTGGTATACATAATTATACAGGGTGTCTCACCGGGAACTGAATCAATCGATACAGAGAAAAGTACACATCAGAAAATTTTGAAAATTTAGATAATTACTAATGTCGGTATGGCCAATACAACTAAAATAATTACCGGAAGTGGATACCAACTTGCTTATTTCAAATAGAACACCCTATATATTCTAGGGTTTTCGAAAATAGCATAAAATTCTGAGTCAAAAATATCTAGCATATCCTATACCTAAACCTAGCCGTTTCAGAGATATTTGACATTTTATAGAAAATTTGACAGGTGCAACGGTTTGCAAGAATCGTTATAACTTTCTTCGTGTAAAAGATCCTCATTTGCTTCTTGTCACATAAAAAGAACACAAGGAGAACTACGTTCTACAACTAAAATAAATTCAATAATATCATACCATGTGTTCCGTTTTTCGCGTTACATTTTGTCAATTTCAAACCGCGAAAACTTGTTTAGGTCAAATGGAACACCCTGTATTTTTTTACGTCATGTTGTGTAAAATTCAATTCCCTCTTTTCTTATATTAGCATTATGGGGGTTTCATCAAAATAGCCATGATTAAAAATAATCAGTCATTATCTTATGTCAAAAAATGCCAGCACGTTTAAATTACACCCACGAAGACTTTTTAAAATTGTTTATTATTTATGGAGAATGTGATAAAGTAATATCAAGAACTTGCAACACATTTGCTACTCGATATCCAGAAAAACGGAGACCGTCACCAACCACTGTAAAACACATACTGGAAAATTTTAAAAATTATGACTGTCAAGGAAAAAAGACAAAGAAGAAAGCCTATTGTTGATGACGAAAACAATGAAATAGTCATTCTGGGATATTTTCATGCATTTCCAAGGATGTCATTAAGATAAGCTCCTCTGGAATCGGGACTATGCAAGGATTCGATTTACAGAATCTTATTAAAACATAAGTTTCACCCGTTTTCATGCCATATGGTTCAAAGATTAAAAGAAACAGAATTTCTAAGAAGACAGAATTTTTGTGAGTTTATTCTAATAAGGTCTGAGGGTCACGATTCTTATTTGGGAAATATTATATGGACAGATGAAGCAAAATTTATTAAAAATGGACTTTTTAATAGACACAATTCGCATTATTGGAGTGACTCAAATCCTCATATTTTCAGAGAGCGAAATTTTCAGGAAAGTTGGCAGTTCAATGTTTACTGTGCCATAAGAAACGATAGAGTGATGGCATTACAAATTTATCAGGAAAATTTAAACAGTAAGTTAAATTTTCTCTTCTGCTAATATGTTTAGGTTTTTTTTTTTTTTTTTTTTTAGGTGAAAGATTTCTGACTATCTTACAAAATTTGAATAATAACTATTTAGAAAATTTACCTCTCGCCGAACATAGAAACATTTTTTATCAGCACGACGGTGCTACCCCACATAACGCATATTTAATTAATAATTATTTACAAGAAACTTTTTATGATCAATGGATTGCCAATAATGGACCTTCCTTATGGCCTTCTCGCTCACCCGATTTATCAGTTCTGGATTATTTCATTTGGGGAACTATTAAAAATAAAGTTTATGAGAGTCCATTAACAACCATTGAAGATTATATGCAAAGAGTAAGAAATGCATTTCAAAACATATCACAGGATTCAATTAGAAGAATGAGGAACTAATCCGAAGGTGCGAAAAATGTGTCGAGGTTCGAAGGCGGAATTTTGAGCAATTATCAAATTAAAATGAAATCATATTTTAAATTAATCTTATCTCTGTTATGTTATGTTCATGCCATATCTTTAATTCGATTAATACGCATCTTACAGTGTGTTATTTTGCGTTTTTGAGGATATCGAGTAGCAAATGTGCTGCAAGTTCTTGATATTACTTTATCACATTCTCCATAAATAATAAACAAATTTAAAAAGTTTTCGTTGATATAATTTAAACGTGCTGGCATTTTTTGACATAAGATACATAATGACAGATTCTTTCTAATCATGGCTATTTTGATGAAATGATTACAACAATTCATGAATTTCTAATAAAATCGCAAATATTTCAAAAAGTTGTAACTTTAACCCCCACAATTCTAATATAAGAAAAAAAGGGAATTGAATTTTACACAACTTGACGTAAAAAATACAGGGTGTTCTATTTGACCTAAACAAGTTTTCGCAGTTTGAAGTTGACAAAATGTAACGCGAAAAACGGAACACTTGGTATGATATTATTGAATTTATTTCACTTGCAGAACGTAGTTCTCCTTGTGTTCCTTTTATGTGACAAGAAGCAAATGAGGATCTTTTATACTAAGAAAGTTATAACGGTTCTTGCAAACCGTTGCACCTGTCAAATTTTCTATAAAATGTCGAATATCTCTGAAACGGCTAGGTTTAGGTATAGGATATGCTACATATTTTCGACTCAGAATTGTATGCTCTTTTCGAGAACCCTAAAATATATAGAGTATTCCATTTGAAATAAGCAAGTTGGTATCAATTTCCGGTATAAGCGGAAGTGCCAGCTGCTTGTAATTATTTTAGTTGGATTGGCCACATCGACATTAGTAATTATCTAAATTTTCGAAATTTTCTGATGCGTACTTTTCTCTATACCGATCGATTCATTTCCCGATGAGACACCCTGTATATATCACAGCTATACAGTTCAGGCCGTTAATATAAATAAGTCGATTAAAAATATGTATATTTTTGTATAGTTTATAGTATTAACAAATATCCAATAAATATGTATGTTCACTGCATTGAAATTAAAATTGCTGGTTGTTTGAAATCAATAGTAAATTCCAATATTGAAATGATTTATGTTAATTGGAATATGATAATAATTCGTGTATAAAAAAGGATTTATAAATAAAGAAGGAACTAATACCAGCGGATATTAAATGAAAATACCGCGAAAATTATTCATAAATACACCTATTACAGTTACTTTGTGGTTAATATCTAATCTCTTCATTATTCATATTAATACGCTGTAGAATTCATCAAATGGGTGTGTTGTGTTTACCTTTTATCGCTCACAAACATTTACGAACGTGAATTTTAATATTCTGTTGGCCAGACCATACGTACTTTATCTTATCAGATGCGTGGGGCCGAAATTGATATGACCCTCTGCCTAAGTTTGAATTTATGAGTGTCATTATTCATTTCTCGCCTCCAAATACGGAAAAACTTCCGTGCCTAATAAAAATTTTAGTAGCCGCAGCTAACAGTAAAATTAAATCACTTTTTAAGGGGATGATATAATCTCGACTAGAGGCTTATGTTTCTTATTCTGAACGCTGTCACACAGATGTAACTGACCGCCCGGATTATCAGACTTACGTCAAGATTACTCTTTTGCTATTTGTACGTGAAATTATGCAATAAATTTTATGTTTATTACAATGGAAGTTAAACAATTTATTAAAGCGTTTCAAGAACATTTACATTTTATATACAAAATTAGTGTAAAAAAAAAGAAGATTCAATAATTGTACTAAATAAAAGAATATTTTTCTTTAACATTATTTCAGAAAGTACACATTCTACAACTAAAAATTATGTTGGAATATATATGCCACTCTAACACACTGTGTGTGCTAGAATGCCATTCCAACCAACTGTGTTGGAATAAAACTATTGTCGTTCCAACACACTGTGTTAGAATGTCATTTCAACATAGTAATACTGTGTTGGAATAAAATTATTGTATTAGGCCTCTTCCACACAGGGCGCGATCTGATCGCGCGATCCGAACGCTTGCGATCTCGTGTTATAATTATCACATTTGTACTCAGTATATCCCCTTCAAAAAATTCGAAACTGATCGTGACGATTCCAGTGGAACGAAAACGCAGATTGCGCTCTGTGTGGAGGGGATATACTGAGTGCAAATGTGATAACTATAACACAAGATCGCAAGCGTTCTTTCTTATTTGTAATTATATAATCTATTAATGTAGAACTCGTCTCCTTATCCTTGTTGGGATATTTACTAACTGATATAAACCATTTTTATATATAATATCCTTAATTTTCTTTCCATAAAATGTATCTTTATAGTAATCAGTATTATTATCACCAGTTATATATATATAAATATATATATACCAATATTTTCTACAAAATCTTCAATATGTTATAAAATATAATATAAGCATATAATATTTATCTGACGTTTCGGAAACTAAATCTGTTTCCTTTTTAAAGGTTATGAATACAATTCTTGTAAATACACAACTTTAAGATTCACTTATATCCATAGATATTTACTACTTACACAGAACTGTTGATATTCACAATGATATTAATTATGTATGTTAAGTTCTTCTTTTATTTTAACGTTAATTTTGTTATTTTTGTAGAATTTGTGATCAGAAGATATATGTAGTAGAAAAACTCATAAAAAGAAGAAATTATTTGGTTAACCAATTGAAAACGTGTTTTATGAGATTAAAAATTTAAGAAAGAATTGACTTGGGCGTATTTTGCGAAGTATAAAAATACACAAATTTTAACTATTTCAAAACCTATAAACAATTGAACCTGAAAATTTAATTAATTGTTTATTCTAATGTATAATCCAAGTAAGGACTTCCTGAGACAAAAAAAATGAAACAAAAATTTTACGACATCATTATTATCGCCGCGGGTCACCGGCGGCATGCCTAACATCAAACGGCTCGCCGCACATTAAAAACGAACGAGATGCTTTGCGGTTGAGGGTCGGTCAAGGTAGCAAAAAGAGTAATGGTATTTTAATGAGGTCGTAAAGTTTTTGTTACGTTTTTTCTGTCTCAGTTTATTCCTACTTGAACTATACCTAATTGTCTCCATGTTTGTTTTTTATTTATTGCAGTATTTAATTGAAGCAGCTAATATAGTAGCATAGAGTTTTTTTATTCAGAATTATCCTAAAAATATTATTTACCTTCTAATTTTCGATTTCTATTTGAGAAAACTAAAGAACGTAGTGATACCTCGCGGATAGATACGTAATGGAAACCACTCCAAAAAATTCGGAACTGATCGTGACGATTCCAGTGGAACGAAAACGCAGATTGCGCTCTGTGTGGAGGGGATATACTGAGTAAAAATGTGATAACTATAACACGAGGTCGCAAGCGTTCGGATCGCGCCCTGTGTGGAAGAGGTCTTAATAAGCGACTTTTTTTTTTACCTTCGGCTCGAACTACAAACTTTTCGCTCGTGTGGAATATGGGGCGTTCCACAACTTGTTGTAGAATATACTATTCTAACATCGACGTATCATGACAGGTATTTGATATTCAATTTAGTATCGAAATGAGTTAATTTTCACTCACTAGTTTTTCACACTAGTGCAAAAAATACTATTTCCGTCGACCATGTATTAACGAGTTTGACTATTTAATACAAAATTGTTTATTAATGACCCTTATTAATGAATTAGTTCGCTATTAATAAAGATTTTTGTATAAACCCCCAAACATACATACAATAAAATAATCAAATCAAGACTACTTGTTACTGTCAAATTAATGAATTGAATTTGTATTTGAGTAAAAATTTAAAATTCTTCATTTTTATAAAAGATAATACTCGTAAATTATTTACAAAATACTTATGACAGGTATGCTTAAACATGTATCCTTCCACGCATATGTGAGAAATATTTTACGATTAGAGCAACTGTTATTAACTATAATGTTATTTTTGAGTCTCGATATTCTAAAGTAATATTGCTTTGAAGTTTGATGCAATTGATTGATGTATGGGCAAGTAAGTAAAGTTTTACTATTTTCTCTTTTGTAAGACCAGACAGTAAAAAAATAGGTGGTTATACCTCGAAGACAACTCGATAAATAAAAATTCTGCAAGATATAAAAAATGAATATCAATATTTTTTATGGATTTATACAGGGTGGGCAATAGTGCGTCGGACCTCGATATCCCGAGTTCTACGATAGCTAGAAATTTTTAAAAAAATCGGCAAGTAAACTACATAAAAAAGTCTATAACTGGAAATTATTTTCGAACATACAGGGCAAGCCAAAACGAAATTACAGGACCAAGTGCCTTTTTTTAAATGGAATGCTATGTATATCAGTACATTTTTTGAAGCCTCTTTCTAGGCTCTATTTATTTCTATATTAGCATTGAATATCTCCCAACCACTGGGATGTAATGAATATTTTTGTTGAAATAATGCAATCTGCTGATGGATATTAAAAAAAATAACCACAGTCACAATTATGAGTTTTAAGAAGAACTTATATGAATATCAGTTACGAGAAATCTAATTAATGTTTTTGAATCACTTTCATTTCCTAAAAATGCACAGGGTGGCCAAAAATTATTTTTCACTTAAGAACATTTTAAATTAAATTTTCTCAATTTTTTCAAATGGAACACCCTATATATTTTTCGACGATGTGATGTAGAAATGAAAAACGAATATTTTTGTAAGTACTTCAGTATGGCTAATTGCAACCATTTTCATTTTATAAATAAATAAAGTGTCAAATTCAAGAATAAATTTAAAAAAGAGGTTCCCTCAAATAATTCATTAGAAAAATTTATAATAGATGTTCGACGTGTTGCCCATTTTGATTGACACACGTCCTTATACAATTTTGAAATGGGGCCATTTAGTGGGACCATTTTTTCCAATCCATTTAAATGAGTAAAGAGTATTTAACCGATCCTTTACTGTAATGTTTTTTGTACAATTTTTTGCTGTTTTCGTTATTCGACAAGCAATAAAACCTCAGTTTGGTATAAATTGTCGTGTACAAAGGAGCATTTATCACATTTATCGGTCGTTACAATTTGTATTGAATTTAAAATATTTGGAATTTTACAATATGAATTTAAATAAAGCGGAACTTGTAGACGTGACTTTTGTTTTGGGCGAGTCAGACAGAAATTGTTTACTTGCCAATAGAATTTATCACCAACGTTATCCTGAAACAAGGATTCCTGATGTTGGCAGCTTCCAAAACCTTCTCGATAGATTTCTGGAAACTGGAAATGTCGAATATAAAAAAAGTGAAAGAATAAAACATGTTGTGAATGAAGAAAATGAGTTTTCTGTGGTGCTGGCAACGGTTGAGAATCCCCATGTTAGTCAAAGAAAAGTGAGCTCATTAGTAGGAATAAGTAGACGGGCTGTGGGTCGAATCTTAAAAACAAATAAGTTGCATGCATATCATATTCAAATGCACCAGGAATTATCTGATGACGATTTTCAAAAGCGCCTACAATTTTGTAATTGGGCCAGAGGTGAAATGCAAACATGATGTCAACTTCTTCAATATTGGCAACTTTTCATAAAAATGGATTTGTTAATAGGCACAATCTCCATTATTATGCTTCGGAAAATCCTCACTTTTTTATGCAAGTTGATAACCAACAAAGATGGTCTATAAACGTTTGGGGAGGAATTATTGGAGAACTGGAGCTATTTATCTTCATTTTTGGGAAAACAATCTGCCACAATTATTGGTAAATCTCCCCGAAAGAATTCGAAATACGATGTGGTTTCAGCAAGATGGTGCTCCACCATATTATTTAAATGCAGTTAGAGACCATTTAAATAATACCTACCCTAATCAATGGATTGGAAGAAATGGACCCACTAAAAAACCTGCTAGATCACCTTATCTTACAAAAATGGATTTCTTTTTATGGGGATACGAGAAGGAAATTGTTTTTAGAGACACACCAACAACAGTACAAAATATGAAGGAAAGAATAATAACTGCCTTTACATCTATCACACCGGCAGTTTTAGGAACAGTGGGAACCTCATTTCAAAAGCGCATAGAGATATATGTCAATCAAGATGGGCAACATGTGGAACATTTATTATAATTTTTTCTAATGAGTTATTTGAAGAAACCTCTTTTTTAAATTTATTTTTGAATTTTGTAATTATTGCTCAATAAAATGAAATTGGTTGCAATTAGCCCTAGGGAAGTACTTATAAAAAATGTTCGTTTTTCATTTCTACATTACATCGTCAAAAATATATAGGGTGTTTCACTTGAAAAAATTGAGAAAATTAAATTTAGGCTGTTCTTAATTTAAAAATAATTTATGGCCGCCCTGTACATTTTCAGGAAATGAAAATGATTCAATAATATCTATTAGATGTCTCGTAAATGATATGCATATAAGTTTTTCTTATAAACCCATAATTGTGACTGTGGTGATTTTTTTAATATCCATCTGCAGATTGCATTATTTCAACAAAAAATTCATTATATCCAAGTGGTTGGAAGATATTCAATGCTAATATAGGAATGAATAGAGCCTAGAAAGAGGCTTCAAAAAATGTGCTGATATACATAGCATTCCATTAAAAGAAAGGCACTTGGTCCTGTAATTTCGTCTTGGCTCGGCCTGTATGAAAATAATTTCCAGTTATATTCTTTTTTATCTAGTTTACTTGCGATTTTTAAAAAAATGTCTAGTTAACGTAGAACTCGAGATATCGAGGTCCGACGCACTATTGCCCCACCCTGTATATGTTATTTATACGGGGTGGACTATTAATAATAGGCCACAGTTCAGGGGTAGAGTCTTTGGGCCAAAATATGAGAATATAACCAAATATGCTTTAGTTAAATGTTGCTGTGGAAAAAGATACAGGGTGTCAAAGTTCAAATTATTTTTTCGTTTTTTTTTGCAATAATTCAAAGCCTCTTGACTGGTCTTCGCCAAATTTGCTAGAGGAACTTTTGCTATTCTAAGAAATAATAATTTATGTATTACATCACGTTAGATCATAGAGGGCGCCGCAGGACCTGTATCTGATGATGAATTTTTTTGGGATACCTTTCCTGCTACCACCACTTTCACAAATTTGGTTAAAATTCCAAACAGCCAAATAATGAACAATGCTCCCAATATCTGCCATAGTAATTTCCAATAAGGATTCCGACACATGCAATATCGACCTGTCAAATACGCAACTACCCTCTCAAAAATTTAAATAGCAAGGAGTGTCGAGTTGAGAAATAATCGATTCATTAGTTTAGGTTTGAGAAATATTTCAAGAGGTTCTTGATTCGGTTGCGAAAATCTTCAATTTAAAATGTCCACACAGAAACAAATCTAAGGGGGTCAGATCAGGCGATCTGGCTGGCCAGGCTACAGGAACTGTTCTATCAAGCCATCACCCAAATAACCGATTATCCAAAATTATTCCAGGTGGCTACCTTTGATTGAAACAGCCTGTACACCGTCACTAGGCAACTGCAACTTTAGCTAAATCGTAGAATATCAAAGCAATATATTTATGAAATAGAACGTCATTGGATTAATTAAATCAAGAAATTCTAAAAGTAAAATGTACGCTACACATCTGTTAAGCGATTGTTATAGTATTCGTTTAGAATCTCCGGACTCGATTAATGTATCGTTCCGTCCGTAAGTATCTAACTTATACCGTAATAAATCACTTACGGGACTCATTATATAAATAAATGTTACCTCACGGAGTGTGATAATGTACTACTTACCGTACTCAAAATAATGCGGTAAACCGTATATTATAGACAAAGAACATGATTTTGTCAGAATTTTAGTTTCGCCACTTTGCCACGATTTGTCTTTAATTATTCATTTTGTATTGTTTGTAATATTGTAATAAATAATAAATGGTAAACATGTAAGTAACAATTACCCAAAAAAAAAGAAAGATGATTTACATCAGTAAGGGTAAAGAAATATACATATTTTACCTTTACATTTTAACACTAACTTTTTATGATATTTGCTAGGTGATAGTCCATATTATTCAATATCAACATTCCGCATCAACATCAATAAAGCTTATATAAAATTGCTATATTTAATGCTTATGTAGGTATGGAATTAAATTTAACCAAATTACAATTTTCCTTGTTAGCTATTTCCATTTGTTGTTTTGTCTGACACTGAAATTGTGACATCATATTAATTTCAAATATCCCAACAACACAAGGGAACATTTCGGCGGGGAAGGGTTTAGACGCTGTCAGATTAGAAGTTTAATTAATATAGAATAATTAATATAGGGCAGTAGCGCAGCACATGTGCGTTAGCTGTAGCAATGAATCAAATATAAATCGACGACCGTAATAAATAGAGCATCTATGATTATGAGAAAATTTAATTTATCCATGAAATTAATTCAATCAAATAAATGATAATTGAATCAAGGGAACCAATCTAGCGGCAATTATCAGTTAGTGATAAAATTTGTCGCACGGTCTGCAATAATGTTAATTTCTTTTTAAGAAATAACGAATTGAACATGTAAATAGTGATTGGCAATTTCAAAAGCTTGATTAATTATTGGGCATCTACTCAAAATTTTTAATTGAGGAATACTTCTAGCTGGTTGACGTTCTTTAAATATATTTCTAAAAATTAGTAACATTGAAATATGTGGATGAACGGAAGCGGATTTCTTTAAAATAAAATCACCAAAATTCGATAGATACGTCATTTGTAAATATTTAATAATAATAATAATAATAAACTTTATTTCTATAAGACTTTTACATGAAAAGTATTAGAATTGTCACTCACACACACATAATGTATAAGTATAAATATAAATAAATATATAAATAAAAAATTTATAAAAATAGCTATATATAATATGTAAATAACGAACAACATATAAATGTATGGTCAATAAAATATATAATATGTAAATAACGCACAACATATAAGTGTATAGTCAACAAAATATTTGTAAGTCGACACTTAAAAAAAAACAGAAAGAACAAAGATTACAAATGCAAAGAAAATAATTCATGAACTGTGTTAAAACTATGCCCTAATAATAATAATTTTACTGATTTCTTGAACATATTTATATTTTCAATGTTTTTTATGCGGGAAGGTAAATTATTAAACAATTTAGCAGGCGTCACAAAGGAACTATTTGATAATAGAGAAAGTCTGTGAGGGGGTAGTCTTATGTGGCATCCGTGTCTTAAGTTATAATTAGTTGCCTCTGAGGTTTGTGTAAATTTGTCAGCATTTTTTTGTCCGTACATAACACAGTTGAGAATGTATACAGAAATAACTGTTAAAATATTCAATTGCTTGAAAAGTCTTCTGCAAGAGTAAGTTATAGGTTTACAGCACATAGTTCTTATAGTCCTTTTTTGCATTATCAAGACATCCGTTATTCTAGTTGAATTACCCCAGTTTATAATGCCATAACTAAGAACTGAATTACGTACGCATAATAGTATGCTAGTAATGTATGTTCATTAACAGACTTTCTCATTTGCCATATTGAAAAATAGGTTACTGACAATTTTTTCAAAACTATTTCGATTTGAGGAAACCACGAAAGGTTACAATCGATTTCTAATCCCAGAAACTTGACGGCAGGACTCTGAATTAATGATGTATTTGAAGTTCTAACTAATAAACTGTAATTGTTATCTCTTGTCGAAAATGAAATTAGTTGTGATTTGGCCGTGTTTAGTATCAATCTATTATTACTGCGGTAGTTTTCCATATTTGCGGTACAAATACTGGCTTTTTGGCTTAGAGATTTAAAGTCCTTATCTGATGTGACTGTTGCTGTATCATCCGTAAACAGTGAAACATATCCAAAGTTCAAGCCCTTATTAATGTCATTAATAAACAATAAAAATAATAGAGGGCCTAACGTGCTACCCTGCGGAACCCCTACTCGTAAAGGCCGGATGTCAGAATGGTACTCCTTTGTTCCAGATTTTAAAATGACTTGTGCTCTGCCTGTCAGGTAGGAACATAGCCAATTATAGGCTGGTCCTCTAAGACCATAGTTGTAGACCTTCTTTAATAGAATACTATGGTCTACCATGTCAAAGGCACGTGTAAAATCAAAGAAAATTCCAACAACTTTTTGATTTTTGTCAAGTTGTTCTAAAATATAATTGCTAAAAGAAACCATAGCATCTTACTATGCATCTTTCTTCGTAATATTAATGTGTAAGTGCAAATTTTGGTACGCTAGAATTGCAAATCCTGAGTCAATCTTTCATTATTTCTGGAGAATTTCCGACGACCAATCACTTTTGATAGCAGAAGTGGGGAAATGTAATATCAGTATTTTTTACCCACTGGTAATCAATATTCTGACAACGCTGGGGTACATCTATTTAACCGGAGATTTTCTCTATGAAATTCCTGTCGTCGCCTAATGTCCGTTCCGGCAATTCTCGTCTATTTCTAAAGTTTTTCCACGGCAAAAAAATTAAAACGAACGTTTTAATCGTTGCATATCCCAGTACTTGCATTTCGAATGTGCGTATTTTTTTAAGCTAATTTTGTTACTCTGTAATATCCATTCTCTAATGGAAATGGTGTTTTATATAAAGAAACATGTATGAAAAATCTGAACGGACAATTTTCAACTTGATATGTTGAAAAAAAAAATCATTTTCCGTCGCAATTCAGTAATAAGAGCGCAAAATTTCGTATGGCAATACAGCTGAATAAAACTTCTCTCCCTGTGAGAGTTTCATTAATGTTGAAGTATAAACTGATTTTTCGATGTTAGTATAGGACGCGGAATCATTTTTTCAACTAAAAAGAATCCGATTAGCGCTTTGATATTCATAAAAATTCCAGTTTATGAGACTTTTTTGTCAATAGTAGTGTCATAGATTGGTGAAGGGAACTTTTGATCGGGTAATTTTTTCATTTTTTGGGGTTCCACTCGTGTTTGAAAACTGAAAAACACGGTCAGAAACCTTGAACTTCCTAGGCTGCGATTGTTGGTTGTATATGTAGAAACGACCACTTGTATGTAAGTAGCGTGCATATGAGAGGGCAACATTTCCCCACCATTTCCAGAATCCCCTACTCCTTACTCCCAAGCTCTCACCTGATTGGTCGATTGGCGAGGGGAAGCTCCGTAGGCATTCATGTGTCATGGTACAGGTACAGGTACGGCTTTTCTACTGCTCAGTACGGTATAGGTACGGCTTTTTACTGCTCTACAACACGTATACTTTATACGGACAAAATTGAAATTGGCCAGTGTTAAAGCACAGGACCGTGCACACTGCACTTGATATTCTGTCCTATATATTTAGCAATGGTATCGAGACTCGAACGGTAGTTGAAACTGTGCAGGCGAGTCCGAGACTGGCAATGTAGTCAGCCTGAATGAACCATCTACGACTGCACTGGTTTAAAGATAATAAAACGGACAGGCCTACTAGCATAAAAAAAACTCGTAAAACGTTTCTCAGAAGTCGATGCTGTCAATGTACCAGTGCAGTGCATAAATACCTATTATAATATCAAGCGTAGGAATTTAGTTAGTTATTGTTCATATTTATAAATATTTACTACTAAATAAAAGGTGAAATATTTGAATTATTTACTAATTTACCATGGATTTCTGGAGACCATTTGAAACAAAGGATAATATAATAACGCCCGAAAATCTTATCATTTTCTTATGACAAGCATTTCTATTTACCTCCGCCCGTGTACAATAAAGAGATGCCGACTGTTTTTGCCGGCTTTTAGTTTTTATGTGGTTTCAATTAAGTTCGTATACACTTTACACTGATAAATTAGGGTAAAATCAGTAAAAGCTGTACCTGTACCATGTAGACCAGTAAAAAGCCGTGCCTGTACCTGTACCATGACGCATGAATGCCTACGTAGCTTCCCCCACCAATCGACCAATCAGGTGAGAGCTTGGGAGTAGGAGTGGGGGGACTCTGGGTTTGGTGGGGGGAATGACGCCCTCTCATATGCACTCTACTTATTTACTCCTTTAATTGTAATGAGAAATTATAGGTTGAAGGTATATATGGAATAAATGAGAGCTTTTTCGTCTAAAACATAAATATTATCAGTTTTAGTGATACAATCGAATTCATTTTAATCTTCCTCCTCTGACGGTTTTTTTTCAATATCCTTGGCATTACATATACAGCAACTCTATGAAGTACGCGCGTCACCGCATCAAGATGCGAGCGCACTGCATTCCGTGCAGCTGTACAGCATAAAAGTGTCCATTAACTTTTTTTTTTCGATTATTTAGACCATATTTTATAGTTTAAAAAAGGTTTCAGCCATTAGGGAGAAACTTTTTTATACCATTTTTAATACAATTTTGATTTTTATTATTGAAATTATGCAACATATAAAATTTCCGTTCTGTAATGATTCTTGGTTTATTCGACATCTATAACAAGAATTCATCGAGAACAGACATTAGGGGATAAAAAAAATAACGTCTTTCTTGCACCGTTATGGGAGTTTTTAACAGAAGAAAATCGGTTTTGTATTGTAATAAACTATAGCTTGGTGATCAAAATTAGCATTAGGTGATAACAGTTGATTTTGATTACGGGCTGCCGTACTATAATGAAACGTACTTGAAAGTATACATTTCTACAAAAAAAGAAATACAAAAAAATATTGAGAACTGAAAAATAGATGGAACTATTGTTGAGCTCTTTGTCTATATTTCACATCAAACTTATTCACTTACATCTTAATGGAACTATAAATTATATACAGCGTATTATTACTACTGTTAAAAAAGAAAGGACAATTACACCAGCAAAATGAAATCCATTGGATGATGTTTGATGTTTGGTGGTATGTACGATCTATAATGCATATCGCGGAACTGTTCTAAATGTTACCGTTTTTACATCAGGAACCAATAAATCCTGACTACTGTGGAATTCCGGCGAAGTTGAACGGAGCGTAAGGTTTCTGTTCCGGTTCGAGTTTAATACGGGTTTGTTCAGTTTCAATTCACATTTTAAAACTATTAAACTTTTAATTAACCTACATCTCTGCTGACGTAATATTAGTCTATTTTAGCTTCAAAATTAAAATTAGTTTAGGAGCTAGTTCATATCTCGTACGCGCTTCAGTAATCTTGATTAGACTGCAAATTTAATTACGTTTAATTACTATAGAGAATCGGTAACTTAAGACATAGAGTTATGGCAGTCAGTCCAGAAAAATAACTGATATCGATTTGATATCTCTCAATAATATGTTATTTATTTTAAGGCCGATAAAAAAAGTGAGTTATTGCACCCTGTCCTGTAAAATTATCAGATACGCTATATATGACGTCGTTGGTTTTATCAGCTGGAAAATCATCATTTCATTACAATAAAAAAACTTGGACGGCTTGTACATTGGGTGGAACTAGTGAATTAGAAGATATAATTTAAAATAATGTATTGTAAAGAAATAATGCTGCATAAAGTAAATCTTAAACGTTCAATTTCAATTCTCTTATACATTAACGCAAATGAATAGTTAATTTAAGCAATCATACCAATTGGTGAATGTAATAATATAATATCTTCCTAAACTTTTTTGAATCCTACTTAGTAAATAGACGACTAAATGTACAATACCGAGGATTTTGGTCTATAAATATCTCAGCGGCATCCAGGTGTTCCCAAGGTTATGTGCTTGGGCCTTTGCTCTTTAACATTTTTATAAATGATATCGTCATTGACTTACACTGCAAAGCCTTACTTTATGCCGGTGATCTAAAAATTTTTACATCTATCACTAATACAGATGACTGTGCTGATTTGCAAAACGATCATGTATCGCTATGGTGTTGATGTGGCGTAAACGATTTAAAGTTAAATATCTCAAAGTGTAGCTCTATGACATACATTCGTATACAAAATCCAATAAAATTTATCTATACAATTAATAATGAAGAACTGAAGAGCTGTAGTCATCTCAAAGTTCTAAAAGTTATATTCGACCCAAAGTTACCTTCTGTTAGCCATATCAATCAAATTACCGCTAATTCCTTAAAAAATTTAGGCTACATCATCCGTAATTGTAAATAATTTAACGAAAATACTCTGAAACTTAATTCATTTGTGAGGTCGACTTGAATATGCTTCAATAGTATGGGGTCCTGGTTACGAAAATCATAAATATAGCATTGAAAAACCTCAGAGACGTTTTCTTAAATACCTTTGGTTCAAAAGTTCAAGAAGTTATCCAGTGGCAAGTTTTCCATATTGTGACTTATTACATAGATTCAACACAAGTGATCTTCAACTATGTCGGGTATATCACTCTCCTGTATTCCTTTTTAAGATTTTAAATGGCAGTGTTGACTGCCCCGAAATTTTTTGTTGCATTAGATTTCATGTTCCTAATTTGCATGCTCGCTGGCATTCATCTCTATTCTATTTGCCTGCACCAAGAATAAATTTGCTGTCATTTTGTACTTTGCACCGTATGTGTTCCAACTATGATTCTTTATAAAATAATATTGATATTTTTAATACTAGTATATTCAAAATGCGAAATGTTGTTTTCAATTGCTGCCTACTGCTACTCCTCGTTGCCTTGTGCAGCTTCTTATAAATGCTGCAGTCTAGGGCGCGCCTGCGTATTTGGCTACGTGTTACCGCTCCCCCCCACCTGGGGTAGGCGTAGGGGGCGCCTGAACCAACCCGACAAGTGGCCTCGCTGAAACGTCACGCTCCACGTGACTTCTCGCTGGTGGTTGGACATCCTCGTGTCCAATCGGTGAATGCCGTGGTTCTCCTTGATTGGTCAGCGCTCGGTTCTGACTCCTCGTGATAGGTCCAATTCGGACAGGTTGCTGTGTGATATGGTGTAACTGATAGTAAAAAAATAAAATAATTCTTTTATTAAAAACGTCTTATATTCCTTTAGCACTAGTATGAGATGGCATAACCTATTACCCCCAAAAATTGCAGGGACTGAGGCTGCGAGGGTTGAACACGCAGGAGCTCCCTAGTTTTGAAAAATAAAAAAGTTTCGCTAGAGCGTGGAGCGTTAGAGCTTGATAGAGACCCTGGCAGACCTTTGTGCACTCTATTTCTTGAGTTTGAGTTTGGGAGTTGCTCCGAATGTGCTGATCAGGGTCAAATGCTACACCCTGTATATGTTTATCTTGAGGTATTGTACACTGACTTTTAACATTATAGTTTGTGAATTAGCACTGAATATTTTTTAAATGTTTATGTCAGGGTCACGGCTACACCCTGTATATGTATTTTTCTATGATAATAACACTTTGATTTAAAACGTATGAGAGTAATTTATTTAAAATAAGAACAAAGTTCGTAAAGCTTAAGTATTAATAAAATAATTAAAAGTAACAGGGTTGTGAAAATTAACTTCTCGACAACGGAAATTCCGACTTATAAGAGATGTACGAATGTTAGACAGAAAACATTGTAAATTGGAAATGTGTTTCTGAATAAATTCACTTTGTAAATTCTGCGCTGTGGCAAGTCGGTTCTTTTTTGATTGGTTTCGGAAAAGGAAGCAATATCAGCGTTGTAGCTACAAGGAATTTTCGGATTACTCGAAGCAGGTGAGCTAATTAGACAGACGCAGATGGTGCTAAATTAATTTAGAAGCTTAACGAATGACTAGAATATTTGCTGTGGAAGGTTGTCTATGCAGAAGGAACCAAATCTTTTATAAGACAGCCTAACAGTACATTCGCGTCTTTCAGCTTATCTATACAGTAGAAACCTAAACTTTAGGAATTCGAACAGAATTACTGGTATATCACTAATTATAATTAAAAACTCTTTTAATAAACCACTGGCGGACATAACTTTCAACTTCTGGTAACTACTTCACTGTCACTACTTAGCTCAGGCCTGCCGCGTTCGGCCTCTTATATGCTTCGTAGCGGTTGGTTTTTTCAGGTTTGGAAAAGGTCTGGACAAACTGTCGAAAGAATTAAATTTTGAAATGCTCCCGTAATGGATATCGAAGGTCTTTTAAGCTATATTGATGTCATACGAGAATGTTCCTATAGGTCTGCGTTGAAATGAAGTGGAAGTAAGTTTTGATATTAAAGAGCCAGCAAGCGGAACATGCGAAATGGAAAGAAGCTTTGATGCATGCTAAGCTGGCAGATTGGGAAAGTGAATGAAGTGTATTTTGATATATGAATGGAAACTTGAATGGAAAGTTGAATTGAAGAGAAAAATGATTTATAAAGATTTCATAGAAGCGAAATAAAATATTCTGATTGGAGGTGTGGAAAATGGTTTTGTTGCGAATCGAGATAGTGAGGGGGCTGTGTTTTTTAGGGCAGTAGTTTGTAACGTTTAAATGATATTGATAATGAGTTTAGTCTATTTGTAAATTATCGGTGTTATGTGAATTTTTTCAGATTAGTTTGACAAAATTTGTGGTTTTTTGTAAATTTAAATGTCTGAATGACTTTTTTACAGTAGTGTGACTATGTGAGCTTGAAGTTAAAAGAATTAAATTATTCTTTTCTCTAAAACGGCTTCAACAATAAAATTTAACACATGGATAAATATCCATCAAGGAAGTCCTTGATTTCAGTATAAGTTGCTTCTAGATAATTCAGAAAGGGATATTGCAGGGATCTTATTAAAAAAATTAAATAAATTCTCCCTCAAAAACGGCAAAACTTGATGCTCTCTTAGTACTAGTATGAGATAATATGATCCATTTTCCCAAAAAATGCAGAAACGTTAGTTGTAAGGGTAAGGTTAAAAGAGTTTAATAATTTTTTTCTCTAAAATTTTTCTAACGATTTTGATTCAATTTGGTACGTGGATATTTCGTAAGTATCAGCATACGATGGTATGACTAGTTGCTTCTAGATAAATCACGGAGGGATTATAATTACAAGGTTTAAACAAGTATTAGTAAATAGGGCAATTCGTAGAGATTTGAGAGCACACAAGGCGCGGATAATTCAAGAAGCTAATGCATAGATTGGGTCGTTACTCGATTAAAATTTATGATGAGAGGAAAATTAGAAACTTCCATTCTATTGATTTTTACTTAATTTATAAGTCATGACAATTGTTCCGCCACACACTGGCTTATTTAGTATATAGTAGTCATCTGTGATGAAATAATTGTCATGTTGACTCATAACTAGAGAGAGAATAGAACCAAGAAAATTTCTAATTACTTCCACGTTCAGTGGAAGGAGAGTAACGCAAAAATTTCTTTTTTTGTTGAAATAGGCTTAAAATGTCATGAGTCGTCGAGATTTCAAATTTGAGCAAAAAAAATTCCTGTCTGGCGGTGGGTCGGTCTGTAACTTTCTTTGTGCACAAGTTTACTCTGGAACCGTTTATAATATTGGCTTGAAATTTGGTACACTTATGTATTGTAACGAGATCTAGAACTAGATTATATTTTGATCTAATTCCATTGAAGGGTTCGGGGGTAAATGGGGTAAATAGGCAAAGCAAGCAGGTAAGACTCCATTAAATTGCAATTTAGGGCATGTACAAAGAGTCAAGGTCTCAAAATTTTTTTTGGCATCAGCCACCCTCCCACCCTCACTGTAACCCCCAATAACACCTCCAAATTATTATGAAAGGGAGTAAAAAAAATATGATTTAGTGTGTATACAAGAACGAAACGTCTCAAAAAATTTTTCTGGCTTTGGCTACCCCCTCTACCACCCCCATTGCCATCCCCATCCCATTAATAAAGGGTGTATTTAGTGTATGTACGAGAACCAAGGGCTTCTAATTTTTTTTACGTTTGCCACCTCCTCTATCACCCCCACTCTATTATTAAAGGAAATAAAATATATTAGGATTTAGTGTGTATAAGGCTTGGCTACAAAATTTGGATGTGGAAGTAGTGATTCCTTGGGCGGCGGTTTTTTCCTCTCAATTTAAGAAGCCATTGAAGATAACATGAATATGAGGGTCCTTTGCTCCAAAATGGTTAGGGAAAAACGCTCATACACGAGATGAGCAATGAGCATGGAGTAGTTGTGTCACAGAATGACGAAATCGTGACCATCATCGAGAAATTCTACCGGGGACTCTACGGCCAGTCAGTACCAGAATCTGTCCATCTTCATGTAGACAGAGGCCGAGTGATCCAAAATGTCGGCTATGAGGAGATTCCTCAGATTAACCAACTAGAGCTGAGAATAGTATTAAAAGATATGAGAAACTGCAAGGCTCCTGGAGTAGACCAAGTGAGGAGTGAGATGCAAAAGACTGGAGAAGCTCTGGACAAAGCAACTCTCATCCTTCTCACTGGAAGAAGGAAAAATTCCCGGTGCATCAAGAAATGCTGATGTCACCATACACCTCAAAAACTCTCGAATATCGAAAATTACCGACCAATCATTCTCCTCTCTGTGTTACACAAGCTATTTACTAAAATAATCACCAACCGTTTCACTAATACGATCGATTTCTACCAACCTGTAGAGCAAGCTAAATTCAGAAAGGAGTACAGCACGATCGACCACATCCAGGTAGTGAGCACACTTATCGAGAAATGCACTAAATTCAACGTCCCACTCCATCTGGCGTTCGTTGATTATCAGAAGACTTTCCACTATGTAGAATCACTTAAATTTCTATCGAAAGGGCGATCAGATAAGGCGACGCTATTGTGACGAAGCTGTTTACTCTTGCACAAGATGTTTTAAAAAAATCTGACGTGGGAGCAGAAGGGAGTCAATATGGATGGAAAGTCCCTGACATCATCCTAATGAGCACAGACGCTAACGAGCTTAGAGTCATGCTGAGAGAGATGAAGGAAGTTTTAGAAACCGTGGGACTGGGGATGAACCTCCAGAAGACCAAGGTTATGAGTCAAGACAACATCCAGGTTATGCTCGACACCACACGCTTGAAGTGATTGAAGAGTACGTGTATTTTGGACACAACATCAAACTTGGCAAAAACAACCAGGCCACAGGAATCACCAGGCGAATTAGCTTGACGTGGGTGGTATTAAGAAAACTTGGTCACGTTCTCAGAAAACCGGACGTCCCCATCAATTTGAAGTGGAAAATCTTTGACTCCTGCATATTACCTGTCATGACCTATGGCCTTAAGACTGTAGCCCTAACACAAAACAAGGCTCACCGTCTACGAATTTGCCAAAGAGCAATGAAACGTGCGATGCTAGCGATCAGCTTGAGGTACCGAGTCAGAAACCTAGCCATCAGGGAGAGAACGGGAGAGAGAGAGAGAGAGAAAGCTAGAGAGATGGAGAGATGATATTCAGAGGCTGGTCGGCAGAAATTGAAACTTGAGTGCTCAGGACAGACAGCGGTGGAGAAATATGGAGGAGGCCAGGAGTAGATAAGAACAGGCTATAGAAAAAGAAGAAGAAACAAGTAATCTGATTGCTAATGGTAACCCCCAGTACTGGATGGTGTTCACACTTTCCACTATAAAACACAACTATGAAAATATTACCTGACTATTAAAACTATTGATCTTTAAAAATTTTATATTGCACACAGCAAAAACTTAATTTTCGTCCACGGAATATATAAATATAAAGTAATACAGTTGTAAAGTTCTGTATTTGTAAAATATGGCAGCGAAAGTCATAAAAACCGAACAAGTTTTATTGGACTAATGTCCAATTTTACTACCACGTAAAATAGGACGATAAAAGTAATGATAGTAATCGTATAATATGTATACTTTATATAAATTACACACAATCATGTTCATATAGAATAGGATACTAATTTGCGTACTTAAAAATTACTCCGGTAGAAAGAAATAAAATAATACACGGTGAATATTATGTTAAATTAGACCAGAAAGTGACAAGAGATTTTTCCATCCCCAGCTCCTCCGCCATTTTCTTTGCAAACAAGTACAAATACATCCATCGCAAATATGAACTTTGGCACAATCTACGCTAATCATGCATTTCTAATGTTTAAGGGAAGGTTAAAGGCATTTAAAAATCACTTAAAGGTGAATATATATTTCACGTGGTCATTTTATTGCAGTCTCATTTCCTCTTTCAGTTCAATGACTTGGAAATATTTGATTGGTTAGTAACTAAAAGGAGCATCTTACATAAACCACAATGTACGAAGCGGGAGAAGAATATTTTTCAAATAAATCATATTTTAGAAAATTTAAATAATCTCCACCAGTTGAATTCCTCTTACTTCTGTAAAATAAGCGCATTTCTATGGCTTAAAAAAATATTTTTGGGAACTTTCATTTTTCTCATTTTTGATTATAGAATTTATGGTACTAATAAATAGAAAAATGTTCCAGCAAATATCTTCGGGATTCATCCCCAAATTCACCCCCTCCAAAAAAATGCATATTTTTCGTGTTTCTCTTGAAACTCGTTAATTTTTGTGAAAATGGCCGGATATAACAACTTTTCAGCTATTCCACCGGTCAACCAGGTCACACGCACACAGATAACTACACATAAACTATTCTCTGAGACATTGCCGCAGCTGAGAGTTGAACTTAGAAGTAGCAGAAACAACTAACCGTGTTGTTTGTTACACAACCGTGTCTAGTGCAGTATTACCGCCTCTGTAACACACTAAGACCTTATCTTGCAAATATCCGACAGCTGATTTAATCTATTTTGCGCGATTGAAATCTTCATCGTATTTTTATTTTACTTGACTGATACTACATTTAGAAATACATCTAAGACCACACTTTAAAGATAATCTTGTACTACAAGAAGCTGTTCATGGTTTTTTAATATTTACTCCGATAAAAAATTGTTTATGTTCAAAGTTGGTCATTCTTAGGGGTTGAAAAATAAATATTTTAGTCACGACTTAATAATAATAAATAATTTATTAGCAATTTATAACAACATAGACATAATATCTAAACAACCACAAGAATGAGTTATAAACTATAAAGGAGTGCTGACAGACAGTAAAACTGATGCAAAATGACAGCACTCGAAATAAATGTACATAGTCTAAGCAATAAATTTTCAAAGAGAAAAAATCTGAGTATTACAAAGTAAATACGTAGGTAGAAATGAGTAATATTGAGATAATAAACACGGGATCGCAAAACAAAAATTAAGTAAAGTATCCAAGTAAATCTTTCATACAACAATTTCTTGTAAGATCTTTTAAATTTGTATAAACATAACGATTTTAGATTAGAGGGTATATTATTACAGGGTGAATAAATGGAATAAGAGTATGACCTTCTAAATGTAGCAGTTCGATGAGTCAGAGGTGAGATCAAACACGTAAAATGAATATTAACTTTATGAATGTCGCTTCTATAAGTAACTTTCTGAAAGAGATATGGTGGGGTTTTATACCAGATGATATTATTACAGAGAACGGCCCAATGCAATTCTCGTCGTGATTTTATATCTAGCCAGTTGAGGTATTTTAATTTATGCGAAATTCTATCAAATTTACGAATGCCATATATAAGTTTTAAGCATCAATACGTTGAATTCTATTTGTCTTCACTGTCAAGGCAAGGACCATAAACAACATCGCAAAAGTTAAAATGGCTTAGGACTAACGTGTCTGATAACAATATTTTAGAAGAATGTGGAATAATGTGGCGATTCGGGAATAAAATTTTAAGATTACTATATGCCCCCTTTAAGCATTTAATAACATGATTTTTAAAGCGCAAATCAGTGTCAAGCTCTAGACCTAGATATCTAGCTATTTTAATACAAGGTAACACATTGTCATTAATGGCAATTTTCAACAGATCTTGAATATAGTGACGAAATTTAACAAAGATTAGTACAGTAGATTTAAGCGAGTTAATGTTAAGTTGATGAGTACTAGATACGACAAGACGCTTGAGTTCCTATTTAATCATGTCATTGGCTAAAAGATAGTCACGATAGTCAAAAGAATATTTAATTTGAGTATCCTCGACATATAAATAGGTCTTGTCATGACTTATACATTTGATAATATCACATGTGTATAGAGAGAACAGAACGGAACCTAATATCGAACCCTGAGGTACCCCGCACCTAATTGGTTTTAAGGCACCATTATACTAGCCTTCACGCACTGCATACGATTAAGAAAATAAGTTTCAAATAGTTCTAAAGAAGACTCAGAGAATCCTATAAAATGCAAAATTGACAGTAATATTATTCAAAGTTTTCCTCAGAAGCGTAGTAACTTCCAGGGGGCGAGCGTAGGTGCGTCTTTACTATGTACATACTTCGATATGCGATGTAAAGCAACGTTGGGCGTGGTTAGTAGTTAGATGGGTCACCGTTCCAACGAAGACCGCGTCCTCGCCTCACACATCTTCCAGCGGCTTGTATATCAGTGTATGCGCGGAAGCTATACAACCCTAGGCGAGGATTGTATAGGAGATATACCATCCTTCGGAGGGGATGTAAAGCCGTCGGTCCCTTGTCTATTAAATGTTAGGTAAGTAAAAGATCGCTTCTCTTCTTAAGGGGAGAGGTTCGGCAAAATTCCTGGTTGGGGGTAGCTCGTCTACAGGCGTCGGTGTTAGGCCTCAGTAGCGGAAATAGGCCGACGTTAAATAAATGTATAAAAAAAAAATCGGCAGCTACTGGAAGCGGCTGGAACCTCCCCACTCGGTGGATCTTTGAAGTCGAAAAGAGCATTAAAATGTGTGACATCTATGCGAGTTATTACCTACATTATCGCCCGTTGATTAATATACTATTAGGATATTAACAACTTTAACATCACTTGCACGACTAAGAAAGTCTAGTTATCCTAAATACTACAGATTTGTAAAGCAACAAACTGAAAATTGGTAAAGTGATAATCTATAATAAATTCACCAACGAAGTTACAGAAAGCATATGATATTGATATTGTTACATCTACCTTTAAAGTTTGTGACAATCCACTAAAAGTTACAAATATGCCAAAAATCTTATTATCATGACATGACACCAACGTTATCGGATGACAAACGATGACAATGACAACTGTCAAAATTTGCTCATTGCAATCCGATCGCTTATGTCATGCGAAATGCGATCTATGCTTCATATTTGCTTTGTTTTTAATTTTTTTCACGGAAACCAAATCGAAAGGGTGGAAGTGTGATATATCGCTGAAATCAGAATTTTAACTGCTTTTCAATGGCTCCATTACAAATTGAAAGTAATTATAAAATAAACAACTTGTTGCGTCAAAATGGCACTAAACGTAATCCGATCTCAACCAAAACCTTTTCAGATCTTCTGGGGCACTGAAGAAATGCACATGCAAAGTTTCATTCAAATCCGTTCAGTAGTTTCGGCGCTATCGTGCTAACACACATACACACACACAGACATTTTTCAAAAACCACTTTTTTCGTTTCCTAGAACCTCAAAACGTAAAGATTTGATGTTATCTCAATTTTCGTTTTTGAACCAATTTTAGTAACCTCTCACAATTTTATTGTGGAGAGGTTAAAAATAGTAACTTCCCGTATTATATCATGATTAATAGTATCGAAACTTTCGAGTAATCTAGTGATATTAATGCCGCAGTCTTTTTATAATCAATATATCTGAATGAATCATCTGTAACCTCTAATAAAATTGTGGTAAAGCTATGTTTTGGCCTAAATCCAGATTGCTTTGCCGGAAGAACATCGTACTCATTAATATGCGAGAAAATTTGAAATTTCGTAACTTTCTCTAATACTTTCGACAGAATTGGCAAAATTGAAATGGGACGGACTTCGCTTTTTTTCCGAGTTTGAATTGGCCTTGGGTATGTACCATGAGTCATCTGCATAGTATGGAGTTCGTTTAAGCTAGTTATAAATTTTTTTTAGGTAGAGGCAAAACATTAGAAAGTTTCCATGAGACAGGGAAAACACCTTCAATAAGACAAGTATTAATAATATGTGAAAGAAAAGGTAATATACAGTGTGTCCCCGGATGGACCTAACTATACTTGTAATTCTTTTTATTTCGCATTTATAGAGAAAAAGTCAGTTTCGCTTATCGTGAAAAGTCATTAGCCATATTCAGATCTTCAAAATAATATACAGGGTGGTTAGCAAATGAGGAAACGTAAACTTATGCCAAGAGTAAAGTATTAGTTTCTTGAGAGGATTATAAAAATTTTACTGAAAGAAGTTGTTTCTAATGTTAGTAGTAGTCCAGATATGAAATTTGAAAGTCGTATCTCAAAGTTGATATTTTTGCGAAAATTATGATTAAAATAACTTTACAAAATCAGCGAAAGCACATAATTTATTGAATAAAATGATAACAAAACTATTCTATGTGTATCAACAATAGGCTTTCTTCTTTGCAGTTTTGCCTTGACAGAGCCATAATTTTTAAAATTTTCCAGTATGCGTTTTACAGTGTTTGATGACGGTTTCCGTTTTTTTGGATATCGTGTAGCAAATGTGCTGCAAGTTCTTGATATTACTTTATCACATTCTCCATAAATAATAAACAAATTTAAAAAGTTTTCGTGGGTGTACTTTAAACGTGCTGGCATTTTTTTATATAAGATAATGACTGATTGTTTCTAATCATGGCTATTTTGATGAAATGATTACAACAATTTATGAATTTCTAATAAAATCGCAAATATTTCAAAAAGTTGTAACTTTAACCCCCACAATGCTAATATCAGAAAAAAGGGAATTCAATTTTACACAACTTGACGTAAAAAATACAGGGTGTTCCATTTGACCTAAACAAGTTTTCGCGGTTTGAAATTGACAAAATGTAACTCGAAAAACGGAACACTTGGTATGATATTATTGAATTTATTTCGTATAGGATATGCTACATATTTTCGACTCAGAATTTTATGCTCTTTTCGAAAACCCTAAAATATATAGGGTGTTCCATTTGAAATAAGCAAGTTGGTATCGACTTCCGGTATAAGCGGAAGTGCCAGCCGCTTGTATTTATTTTAGTTGAATTTTCAAAATTTTCTGAGGCGTACTTTTTTCTAATTCGATCGGTTCAGTTCCCGGTGAGACACCCTGTATTACTGGACTATATGATAAAGGAACTTTTTAGAAAACTGAATATAAAGATATCTTAATGGCTTTTTTTCTATATTATAGATATGAATCTAAATGAGTTAATATTTAAACAACATAACAGCTGGGTAAAGAACTCTTAATGTGGTAAATCGATCAAATCACACCATTCCGTGTTCATAGATATAATTCCTTTGCCCTACTTCAAGGCGCTATTAAGATTGTAGAGATTTGACCCTTTATTATTTACGCCGTTTTCGCAAATCAATACTGAAAGGACTCATTCAGCAAAATAACAGTGTATTTTCCAGAAGGCTTGCAATATTGATGTGGAGCTTTAATAAAAGAAGGTTATATTGGAACATGTATAAGAATTAATAAGTGCTCGTAAATTTCAAAAAATTATACATAGTATAGTAGTAAATAATTAAAACCGCAAAAATATACTTGAATATTTTATAAAAGTTTATGTGTTAATATGCCTGGAAATAATGTTTTTGTAACGCCATATCCTAAAATGACATTTATTTGACAGTTTCAGTGAATCAAAACAATGGCATTATTGACAAGTGAAAAATGAAGAGAAACGTGTAAAATAATAGTTATTTATCCACAATCACATTATAATTGGAGTTTTATCCACATTTATGAAGCATATAAAGAACCATTTTATCCACTAGTGCAATAATGAAATTACTTTATTCCACTAGTGGAATAATGAAAAATACAATCTTAAATCAAATTACATTTTATTTATTTTTTATTCATATTAATATTAATATTAATATTAATATTAATATTAATATTAATATTAATATTAATATTAATATTAATATTAATATTAATATTAATATTAATATTAATATTAATATTAATATTAATATTAATATTAATATTAATATTAATATTAATATTAATATTAATATTAATATTAATATGAATAAAAAATAAATAAAATGTAATTAATATTAATATTAATTAATATTAATATTAATATTAATATTAATATTAATATTAATATTAATATTAATATTAATATTAATATTAATAGACATTTCCTTATTTGTTTAATCATATCTCAAGAAAATTAAACTCTCGAACTTCGTTCTCGAGGTTAGACTTTCTTTCGTCGATAAAACGCGACTAAAAAACTTATACAATACGTTTTATCCACAATCACGGTCATTCAGAATCAGATTTCATCAAAAAATTATTTGACATTTCGCTCTGTCAGCGGCTGTAACATAAAAAATTATTGAAATTAATTAAAAAAAACTTGGAAGGTGTTGAAACTTCGACAAGCACTATGCGTTTTGAAGCCGATGACAGCTACAAGCTTGTTATTAATGGAAATGAAGTGAAATATGATAAAACAAATAAGGAAATGCCTATAAATTTAAATGTTAATATTAATATTAATAAAAAATAAATAAAATATAATTGATTTAAGATTGTACTTTTCATTATTCCACTAGTGGAATAAAGTAATTTCATTATTCCACTAGTGGATAAAGTGGTACATTATATGCTTCATAAGTGTGGACAAAACTCCAATTATAATGTCATTGTAGACAAAGAAATTTTATTTCACAGTGTGAAATATAGAGCTTTCAATAATGATCACAGGATACGTGATTTTTTAGTTCATCTTTTAGGCTTGTCATGTTTTAGCCATGCCAGAACCTTCCATACTAGGGATATTTTAATTCGTATGTATCTAAGGGTGCGTTTTCAATTACCTTTGCTGACGGTTTTTTCGACGAAGTTACACGAAATCTCGACGAAACGCACGGTTTAATTTTCTCTGAAACTGAACACGCCCAGCGGAACCAATAAGGCAACGGTTTGTCTACGCTGAATATTTAATGCCGTACAGTCTTCTTGTAGGCATATCCTAACATTTGATTATTTATTTTAATCTGTAATGTCATATCATAGACGTAGTAGTAGTGTTTTGGTGGATATTGCATAATTGTTAGTTCTTTTTCACGAGTTTTAAATTGTTTTAATTATTATTTGAGTACTAATCAGTTCTTTTCAGAACTACATCAGTTATCTTCTGGTGAGTAATGATAAACAGAAAAAGAATGTTAGGTTAAGTAATGTTTTTTAAATTTTATTCTAGTCCTGTCTTGCAATGGTTTTTACGCCAGAGCAAGATGCCTTCATTTTGATGGCTCATTTTCGAAGTGGACCTCGCAACGAAGATGGATCATGGAAGTATTCATTGCAATCATGCATCGAACAATTTATGGAAACATTTCCTGACACAAATATTCCATATGACACATTTTCAAATCGTAAATATATACTTGTTGATCATTTTGCAAAGAAACACTGCCTTTGCAAGAGAAAATCCACTGGTAGGCCAACTGTTTTAACTACAGTGGTTATGAATGACGTTTGAGAAGGAATGAATGAAACCCCGACAAATTCCATACAAGAGTTGTCCGCTCAAACAGGTAGGTACTTTTACACTACAATTTTCAATTACTGAATACATTACATACCATTTAAATTTAGTTTCTTGAAAATATAAAATATGAATTTCTTCAGTAAAAATTGTTATCAACAACTAATAATGATACCTACAAAAACTCTTGTGTATATATAAAAACTGAATGCAAATAAAAAAATATATAAAACTGGCAATCGGTTCTCTTCGGATGTCTTAATATACCTAAACGACAAATCAACGAATTTTTTTTTTTTAGGTCTTTCAGTTGAAACAACCCATAAAGCACTCAAAGAACTCCATTTGCATCTATGCAAGGTAACCGTTGTTCAAGAACTATTACTCCCTGATTTTGAAAGTCGAATAAGATATTGTCGTTGGTTCAACGGAAATTTAAATAACAATGTATTGGATTTAACCTATTTTACTGATGAAGCGTGATTCTCCTTAACAGATTATATCAATAGTCAGAACTACAGGACATGGGCTACAGAAAATCCTCACACTTACGTAAAAACAAATTTACACCCATTAAAAGTTGGTGTATGGGTGGCAATATTCAGAAGGCGAATTATAGGCCTTATATTTTTTCGTGAAACAATTAATGCCCAAAGGTATCTCTCTCTTTTACTCTTATTTTAGAGCCATTTCTGGCGCAGTTGCACAACGATGAATGCAAGATGGTTATTTCCAGCAAGACGGCGCCACTGCCCATACAGCAAGGGCTTCACTTGATTTTTTACGGGAGTTTTACGATGATCGATTAGTCAGTCAGGGACTATGGCCTGTACGGTCTCCAGATCTAACGCCCTGTGATTATTTCTTATTTGGACACATGAACAATGTTTTTAAAAATAGATTACATACCATTGACGAATTACAGGAGGCAATAGAAAGAGAAATGCGCAATATTACTGTTGATCAGTTACAGAACGTATTCGAAAATAAGAAACGAAGAGTCCATGTGTGTTTAGAAACTCAAGGTAGCCATTTTGAGCATTTGTTATAATTTCTTGGCATTTCTTATTAAAATGTATTCAATCATCTTCTAATTTAAACCCCATGTAAGAAAAGTTTTTATTATGTAATTTCTTTTATTTATTGTGAATTGTTGGATTCGAATGTTTATATTCATGTTGTCTGTGGAAATAAATATTATTTTGACTTAGGTGTAAAAATTTATTTCTTGCGAACATTTTTTTAGTCAGATAAAAGACATTCCCATTTAAATTTGCTTTTAAAATTAAAAAATTGCTCTTAAATTTGAAGAATAAATGAATTATCATACATTTTTTACATTTAACTAGAACATCAATGGATTTAGGGTATTTCTGTTTAGTGCAATACCATCGAGTATAGTTGGTTATCTATATTTTTGCGGTCACGTGTCCTGTGATCATTACTGAAAGCTCTGTAAAAGATAATGCTCAACAGACAACAAATTAAAGTTCTTACATCAAACATTTATTAATTATTAACGAATTTCATGAACAATTTTGTTAATAATTTAACGACAATTTATGTGAATAGTACTGTTACTAACATACTATATTCCTGGAATTATAGGTTCAGATGTGCGAAAAATATTTGATTCATTTATATTAATATGGTGGTTGGTCTGATTTTCACCAACGATTACATCGGCAGAGATAGCCATTCCTGAAGTATTGTTTGAAAATATCTTTATTGAAATTTTCTTTTTGTTCTGGATGCTATCTTCTATATATCCCTCAGCAACTGTTCAGGATTTCCAGCACCCATAACGTTTTAAGGTAAGAATATCATCTCCAGAACCGGCTAATAGTGATGCCGAAAATCTTCTAAATCTGTGACCCGTATATTGCTCAGGATTAGTTGCTGGAATTTAGTGTGTATAAGACTTGGATACAAAATCTGAAGTGGAAGTAGTGATTCCTTGGGCAACGGTTTTTTAACACAAAATTCTTATAACAGAAGTAAATAGATTTCAAAGATTTTAGATTTCAAATCTTAAGGAATTTATAAACAAATAGCTATCTAAACTGTAAATATTCAAAATTAAACCGAATAAATTAGTTGTACATTTGAAAAAATCTCCATTAAAACTACCAAGAATCGGGCTGTACGCGGTTAATTTATTAACCATAATATAAATTAACTAATTTCGAATGTTACAATTACTGTAGAATTTTATTTTGTTTCATTTGATTCGAGAGTTGGAGTTTCTAAAGAACACTTATGCTTGCGTGACACACCATAAAATTGAGGGACAAACCTGCAAAATACAAAATACTGGACGTATGGTTACTTCGTTAATTACATCACCTTTCGATCCTGTGTCAGTTGCTGAATCGAAAAACGATGTAGCCTCACTTACTGGACAAATGGTATTTTGATCTTGCCTTGCCCTTGTTCTTTACTATATCAACATTTTGTTTCAAATTCAATATAAATGGTTACCTAAATCATTATAAAGCCTCAATTTTAAAATCATGTAATCAAATAACAAAGCGCATTTGAACATATGTTTATTGTGGTTCTCTATACAAATTAAGTTCGAACCATGCTCCTAATATTATGACATGAATTTCGAAACGCGTGCAATTAAATCAAATAGTATGTTCTTAACAATTAAGAAACCCCACTTAATTATATGTATTTAATTAACGGGTTTATTTGTTATTGAAACATAATTTATGCAAATGATATAATTGTGTGAGTAGTTCATGTATTTTCTGAGTTTGCTTCAAAGCAAAGTCGTTCACAGTGTGGTTAGGAGGATCAGGCCACAGACACAGTACGGCGATGGCAAACAATCTATATAGGACACTGTAACAAGGGAAGTTTCAACACCAGTTTGTCAACTGATTCATTGAACTACAGAAACAAATTCAATTAATCTCTTATAATCCCAATACCTCATATAATAAAGCATAGATATATGAATGGAAAACAGTATTTAAGGTTTTTTAAATTAAATAACTGGCTATTACAATTATAAAACGAAGAATTTTTTTTAAACTGAAGACGCGCATTTTCTCTTATTTTTACGCTATAGAAATAAATAAAAAATATTTGGAAGTTCAATTAATAATCTATAAGTTTGGTTTTACTATCAACCTTTATGTAAATGAAATAGTTTCGGAAATATTTAACATGTAAACTAAATACTACATCATATACATAGATTTGGCCGTCATGTCTAATCTTTCAATGGTTTTTAAAAATAGTAGGCCTCGCATAATAGGCCAATCGTCAGGGAGTTTAGGATGCGTGAATATAGTTTTAAATTGGACAATAGTATATTACACTACAAAGGAGGTAAAAATAGGTTTTTCGAGGACGATTTTGCGCCCGACTGTAAAAATGATTATGCCTAAAAGAGGCCTATATTGAATTGGTTCCAACCGTAAAATCGTTTGTCCGATTTAAAAAATGTTAATCTGCAGTGTGTCCCGCTTTTCATAAATCCACCCTAATATATCAGCTATTAATAATGCGATTTTCTTCAAATTTGAGTGGTAATTGTATGTTGCAAAAATGAATTATTTGGCATAGTAAACATTTTCATTTTTCATTGCAGTGCGGTTTTAGGGGGTAAAATAGGGTAGGTTTTTTGGCAAAAGGATATTAGGGCTTATTTTTCTATCACATTTGGATTCAGCATGTCCAAAAACCCCTTAATCCATTTTCTCAATGATCTCAAAAACTAATTGTGGCAGAAACGAAAAATTAATTAATTACTTAAAAAATGCTTTTTTAATTTTTTATAACTTTATTTAATTGCTATAACAAACTAAAAACAACTTTTGTTTAAAATTTTGATCTCTTCAACATAACCACCTTCTAACAAAATACACTTTTCAATAACCTTTCTTAACCGTTCAATCACTTTTCTTAAAGTTTGGGGAGTAATCTCTTGACACGCTTGCCTAATTCTAAGGCAAAGCTCTTGTCTGTTACGCGGCCGAGTAGAATACACTTTATTTTTCAAGTACCCCCATAGAAAAAAGTCACAAAGGGTAATATCAGGCGATCTAGGAGGCCAAGGTCTAAAGAGCTATATCTACCTATCCACTTCATAAGGAAATTTGCATTTAAAAAATTTCTAACTATCAGACAATTATGCGCGGAGGCACCATCTAACTGAAAGTATACATTTTCTCTCTGTGCTAAAGGCATTTCCATAAAAAAATCATGTAAATCATTTTGTAAAAATTTTGAAAATTTTCTGCATTGAGGTTATCCAGGAAAAAGGGACCAACAATTTGTTCGTTTAATATGCCACACCACATGTTAACTTTGTATTGGTTTTTACAGTTAATTACAAAGTTGGGATTTTCGACTGCCCAATATCTATAATTTTGACTAGATACCACACCGTTTGTCGTAAATGTTGCCTCGTCACTAAACAGTATGTTCTTTAAAAAAAATCTGTCGTTAAGATAGTTACCTTGCAACCATAGACAAAAATTGAACCGCCGTTCAAAATCACCTTCTAAGAGAATATGCAAAAATTTTGGTTTAAATGCCCTAATCCTACTGCGTTTCAAACATCTCCATATTTTATTTTTTGTTAAATTTAGTGTTCTCGCAACTCCCCTTATACTATCATTTGGATTGTTCCCAAATTCTGTTAAAATGCGTTCGTCGTCTGGATATTATCGTGGATTTAAATTGTACCTTCTTGGTCTTGTCTTGAAAATGGCTCCGGTTCTTGAAAATAGTTTGTTGATGTCACCAACGGTTTTGTGCCAAATTGGTGCTCGATCACGATGACGTTAATTAAATATTCGAGCATAATGACGCGTAGATCTTTCATTATCACCAAACAAGCGGATAATTTCAACTTTTTCTTCAATTGTAAGAACTACTCTTGCTTTTCTGCCATTATCAGTAAGATTAATAAATTAAATAACAATAATTAACTAAATTAAATAACTTTTGACAATTCTTATGAAAATAAAAACTTATTTTTCAACGCACCTTTGATTAATGCCTATGGTAGCAAGGTAACTATCTTAACGACAGATTTTTTTAAAGAACAAAATGATTAGTGACGATGCAACATTTACGACAAACTGTGTGATATCATTGGAAGGTGGTTATGTTGAAGAGACCAGAATTTAAAAAAAAAGGTTATTTTTAGTTTGTTATAGCAATTAAATAAAGTTATAAAAAATTTAAAAAGCGTCTTTTAAGAAATTAATTAATTTTTCGTTTCTGAAACAATTCGTTGTTGGGATCATTGAGAATATGGATTAAGGGGTTTTTGGACATGCTAAATCCAAATATGGCAGAAAAAATTGTCTAAAATAAGCCCTAATATCCTTTTGCCAAAGAATCTACCCTATTTTACCCCCTAAAACCGCACGCCAATGTAAAATGAAAATATTTACTATGCCAAATAATTTATTTTTCCAACATTTAATTACCACCCAAATTTGAAGAAAATCGCATTGTTAATAACTGAGACATTAGGGTGGATTTATGAAAAGCGGGATTTATAACGCCTGGTATAATACAGAAACGTTTCGTTGATGCACTTGCTATTTAATTACTATGAACACTCGAATATTATAGTCGACGCACGCATCGCCAACCATGTTGATATCATTTGGACATTCGGAGATTGAAAATTTATTCTAATTCCTGCTGAAGTGATGCTTGGTTTCTAGTGAACGACAGAGGATGATCGTTACGTAAATCACGTCCACGAATCAATCATGTAGATGCTGCAAAAAAGTTGTAGGAAAATTTATAGAAACAAAATGAACGTTTTAATAAGAATCGAATACGAGCACCAGAATACTTTGGTGTTAAAGTATTGGTTAAAATAGCAGGTATAGATAGTACTAGTTTCAGCAGAAAGGTAAAAGAAAATACAAAATACTATTTGCCGTAACTAAAAATACACTACAGCGAGTCGTGAATGTATACTACGTTGGAGAGTATAAACAAATTGAACCTTATGGCGCATGTAGTTTAGGTAGACTTTAGGACTATAAAATTATAGCACTCTATATTTTATTGAAATGCGAACTTACACAAAATTTTAAACTATTTCTGCGTACTGCATGATGTTGCAAGATGTAGAATTCATCATATGTGAGTAAAATCTTTTAAATATTCAATACAAATATGAATTCATATGAAATATGGGACGACTGTGATTTAATTTTCTTCCTTATATGTAATGCACATAAAGTTCACAATAATACATGACACATTTTCATTGAAGGCGCTATGACTCTATGTAGTATACTACTTTCAGGGGCTTTATACATCACACTAAACTGGTCCATTGTCTGTGTGTGCGTATCCTGGTTGGGTGGTGGAATAGCTACTGCCAAACTCCGCCAAGACGGTAATTTAAATATTTATTTATTTATTTATTGATTTAGATACATCATCCAACAGTCGTAAGACCAATTACAGGATGAGAACAATACATATTTACAATAGAATGAAGAAAAAGAAAAAAGAAAGTGTAAGACAATAATAACAATAATACAATACAATAGTAAAGCACAGGTAAAACTACAGAGAGTATACAAAACTAATTACAAATTCAAGCGTTTAATGGACGAAACAGTACTACGGAAAATATCGAGCTCATTTTGCAGGTGGTTGTAGGTGTTACATATGAAATGTAAGAGAGAAAAATTCAGTATATTCGATCGGGGTCTAGCAAGATAAAATGTTGTATGATGTCGCGTATTGGCACGTGGTACATGGAATAACAGTTTTTCGGCTATTTCAGGGCAATTGATTTTATTATTTATTAATTTATGTCAAAATATGACCGTGTATTCAAACTTCGGTTGAGAATCCACCTAAAAGTGTATCATGAGGACATCCAATAGGGAGATATACACCATTCACCTTGTAAGACAGAAATTTCAAGAAGCGACTCTGGATACTTTCGAGCACATTGCTGTGGCATATTCTGGGTGATATGTTAATGATGAATATTCTAATTTAGGCTTAACAAATGAGCTAAATAATAAGGTTAACGAATGAGTGTCCGTAAAACCTGACGAGTTTCTGATAACCAAACCGAGACTTTTGTTTGCAGACAAAATTATGTCTTCAATGTGTATATTAAATGTCAGTTTGTTGTCAAACAGGACGCCTAGGTCTTTGAAGACTTCCACTGTTTTTAGTGATGTGAAATCTAGTTTATAGTTATAGAGAAACGTTTCTCTTTTCCTAGAAAAAAATATCACGTTCCACTTATCGACACTGAGAGGCAGATCATTATGATCGCACCAAGTTTGAATTTTCAGAAGATTATCTTGAAGTTTTTTACAGTCAGTTGGAGTATTTATAGCAGGAAAAAGTTTGACATCATCGGTATATAGTAAGACATCAACATTCAGGTCCACAACGATGTTATTAATAAATAGTACGAACAACAGAGGTCCCAAGAGGTGGCATTAATTTCAACTGACCTATGACCGCGATATTCCACATATTGTGTTCTACTGTTAAGATATGACTTAAAGAAGTTAATAAGTAACTGAGAGAAGCCCATTAGTTTGAAGATTATTTATTAATAAACCATGATCAAACCTGTCAAAGGCCTTTGAAAAATCTGTATGTAGTACGTTAACTTGAATGCCGGTGTCGAGATATTGTGAGAGGTACTACGTCATGCATATTAAATTAATGGTGGATTTATTTTTTGCAAAACCGTGTTGACTGGACATGATCTGTCCTTCAACGTGGGGATATATGACTTCATATATAACAATCTCAAGGAAATTGCATATAATTGAAAATGGCCGATGATTCTCAATTCCCTATCACGTTTTTTGTGAACGTGCCAAATTCGGGATCTCTTCCAGATGTTACGATGTTAGGAAATGTACTTATTTCAACAAAAACAGCAGCGCAACAGCGGCGTAGCTGAAAATCTGGGGCCCCTCGCAAAAAATATGATTAGGGCCCCCGTTAAATAAAAAATCGTCTCCAATTTTGTTGATAAAAAATCGTTAGCTACAAGAATATTTTACATGATACCTATTCCAGTTCTTACATCTCAAATATATCGTTTAACATAATGAAAGTATATAAAAGAAAACGGTGACCACGAAAAGATAAATTGGAGGATGCTAAGATGTGTCACATCAACAATTCTCCTCAGAATCTCCTTCCAGAAATTAACCTTTTGTTTCCATTCATCGTCTAAAAGTACATCAACCGTTGATGATTTTTCCACGAGTCGTACACATACAGGTTTTCAAATGACTAGTTGATAACTGATGTTTTTTTATTTTCTTGGAAAGTTCTTGCCAGTCTCACACTCCTTTAGGCCAAACATGTTGCATATCTGTTTTATCACTTCTATCTGCAAAAAGCCAACACAAATGAAAGTATACACAATTAAGTTTGTTAGAATAGAACAGTAAAATTCGTGGAAATGTTTGACCATCTGCAGTTTTTTCTGTATAATAACTGGTAGAAAAGCTCCTATTTTTTTCATATTTTGAAACTGAACTTCCAGGCATACAATGATCAATTCTGAGAAGTTACTTTCACTTGAGGATCTAAAATATCCTTAAGATAATGGCCACGGTCTGATGGGTATGAATCCTTTAATGTCAATAATTGATTGGCTATATCATCCAACTTGAGAAGACATTTCCATTAAAGCATGATTACCACTATTTTGGTCATCTTAATCAAGCGTTTCCGTTGTAAGAATATAAATATGTGCAGTTTTACTTAAATTTTCATCAAAAGTATTAATTAGTTGCCTCCTCTAAGCCCTCTCCATGTTGGAACTTCCCGGGTTTTCAAAATCATGTACTGGACTAAACATGGACGTAATTTTTGTATATTTTTTTATCACCTCTACCTTTTCCTTTTGAAGTTTTCGTTTCTGAAGATAAGTTTTTTCCTAGCCCAGACATTTTCTCCACAAATTAAGAGACTGATCAAATTAATGTCGCAAGATCAGGGTACAAATATTAAATTCGATGAGCAAAAATGAAATTTATAAATCACTAACACTAATAAAAAATGTATTAAATAAAAATAATAAATGTTAAATACACACTATTTAATGGTCCGTTGTATTTTTCAACCAAGATATATTTTATCATCGTGGGTCCTGCGGGCCTGTCCGCCACGCCACTACAGCGCTGTCTCTATAATGAAAGCCGGTATCTCGTCTGGACCTTTTGTGCGTTTAGGTTTAAGTTATCGTAGGGCAGTAAGAATATCGTTAGAGGAGATTTTGTTGAAGTTATATATATGAAGTGTTATTGTACTTCCGGGTGCTCTCCCGCGTCGACTCCTCCAGGAGTCACGGTTGTCTAAACGACGTTTCGACTAAATCTCATCTGTCATCTTCAGGTTTTCACTGAAAGCTGCCTACTGCTGCTCCTCGTTTGAACTGAACTCATGTTCCCCGCGTTGTGCGGCTCATTAAACATGCCGCCGTCTAGGGCGCGCCTGCGCGTTTGGCAACGTGTTACAGGTCCCCCACCACCTGTGGTAGGCGTAGCGAATGCCAGAGCCAACCCGACAAGTGGTCTCGCTGAAACGTCACGCTCCACGTGATTCCTCGCTGGTGGTCGGGCATCCTCATGTCCAATCAGTGCCGCAGAATGCAGTGGTTCTCCTTGATTGGTCAGCGCTCGGCTCTGACTCCTCGTGATAGATCTATTTCGGGCAGGTTGCTATGTTTCTTCATTATCTGTCAATACTTGAACGTACCTCCTCGTGATTGGTACGTCCACGGTGGATCGCCATGTGTTTTCGGTTACGTATCTTCCCACAAGAGCAGGCTTCCGAGAACTGGGCAATCTCTGAGTATCATCTCGTTTATTAAGATTTTGTGGTCTTTTTTCGATCTCTATGGCCTCTCTGGTAATCCTTGACTTATAATGCTCGATATTAGCTACTGTTCTGGTGTTGTCAAAGTCTACTTTGTGTCCTGTGGATTTCACATGCTGTGCTAGGGACGATGTTTTCTCCTCTTTTCGTACTGCATTCATATATTCTAGGATTTCGTATACTTCTTGATTTTCTAGGGTAGTTTTTGATTTTGTATTACGGAGGACTGCATATATATATATATATATATATATATATATATATATATATTACTGTGTTCAACTGAATAGTTCAGTTCGAGCAACGAGAAGCAGCAGTAGGCAGCTTTCAGTGAGAACCTGAAGATGGCAGATGAGATTCTGCCGAAACGTCGTTTAGACAACCGTGACTCCTGGAGGAGTCGATCATCGACGCGGGAGAGTCTACTACAAGTAGTGTTACCCAAATTCTCATACATATATATAACTTATATTTGTGTTCTTCACCTTTATAAAACTTTAAATACTTTAAATATATACACATATGTATGTACAAATAAAAAATTACCGGTTACTAAAAATAAATATTCATTAAATGAGCTAGAAATTCGAATTCGATTATTCCAATAAATTTTCCTCCTTATCGAGACGAAGTCTGGTACGCTGCTACTGTTTTATAATCACTATAATATTTTATTTAATTTTTCATCCAACAAAAAATATATTTATAAATTAAAACGCTTACAACAGTTTATTTTTCGTTCTTAAATAATTGGAGTTTTTATATTTATAATACTTCTTTTCATTAAAATGTTTTTCAAACTTTAATTGACAATACATTGTCACTGATTCTTTAATGTCACTAATTTTATTATCCAAACTTGCACTGAAATAAAAATAGAGTGTGCTTATTAACATTTTTAACATTTATTATACTATTAAACTATTAATATATAAAAGTAGGGCGCAAGATAATAATAAATAACACGTAAAATATTAATTTATAATTATTCGATGATTTATATCTTCAGAAACCTCCCACTATCAAAATTAATTTATTTTATAAACAACTCCGATTTCGCATTAAAGTCGAGCAAGGCCAATTTGTTGATAGTTTTCATTTATTTACAAAATTGCTACAACACCCAAACATTTTAATATGTCATTCCTGACATTTTTCCCTATCGATTGATCACAAAATTATCCATTGAGAGGTCAAATCCAAACGATAGATTAATTTTATTGTTCTATAAGTGGTCAATTTATAGCAAAATAGTAATTTCTTACATTTAAATAAAAAAATAGGAATACGGTCGTCTAAATTATTCTAGAGTTGAATGAAGATAGTATTCCATGTAAATTCTCAGAGGGAGAGCATGACCCCCATGCCCCCCCGTATGACCGCGCCTGAACTGGGCTATAATTCCTAACTAATTTAATTTATTAGAGAAACCGTTTTTTAAATTTATTTGTTTGATTGATAATTATTTGTTTGCTCCAAATTAAGCAAATACTTTATGTTTTTATTATAAATACATGAAAAGTATGAAATATTTTCATTCGTTTAAAACACAAATAATATTTTTCTGAACTATATTGCTATAAAACATTAAATTAAAGTTTGTATTGTATATGGCCAATAAAATTTACACTTCACTCACGTCCACGTCTTGAATGTACGACACGAAACAAATTATGTACCGATAGAGTTTTACATTTAACTACTTCCATTTCGTTCAAAATGGATTTACAAAAGAAAGTTTTGTTCTATAAATTTCCACATTTTCTGTTCAGGGATAAGGTTTAACATAACGTTGCGTTGGGGTCAAAGACGGATGATTTGTAGTCTATGAATACATTGAATGAATACCTCTCTAACATCCCTTTTCGCAAAAGTTAGAGAATATCTTATTTCCTTGTCAGTTGATTTAGATAACGCTCTGAAACTTTGTAGCTAAAGGCAATAATTTTTAAAATTTTCTTATTTACTTCACAAAGCGGATGTTAATGAAAGCTATTCCTTTTGTTAATTAAATTACTACTAAGATAAAAAAAACTATTAGAAATACAAAATGTTGATTTGCTGGTAAAAATGAAAAAATAATAGTTTCCGGCGTATATTTAACGGTAATTTTATAGCAAAATGTTTTCATTTTTACAAAATGAAAGTGTTTGATATTTTTGCGTGTTTTAGTTTATACTATTAGATTGCGACTCAATAAGAGCTGTATTTGATATGACAATAGTTATTTCTATTTATTTTCATGTACAAAATAAAGGTTCCATTGCCATCTTGGTTTGTTTACTTCAAAAGAAAATAAATTACACAACCTAAGTCGACAACTTCAATGAAGTCAGAATGAGACCTAAGTATTACCAAGAGGGATGATAGATGATCACATCGACCCTGTCTGCTTGAAATGTAAAATGATCCTGGATGAATTAAAATGATATATTAATTGAAGGCGCTACATTAATAAGAATTAAGTGAAAATGTTTGGTAATTTTATTTTACCTCGCCATTTTATTATCCATAAGGCATTAGAAATATGATTTACTTTATCTGTTTATATATTCAGCACGATATTTGGTTGAGATTATTTTCAATAAGTAATAAATTCATAATTAATATAGATAGGTCTTTGAAAAGTTATATACAGAGTGTCCCGAAAATGGTGGGCAATCTCTCGCAATTTGGTAGAACTAGTGAAAATAAGGTAACAAGTTCGTATATTTTTCTTTCCCCCGAGGTACCCCTACGAAGATATTCGCTCTTGAAGTTGAAGGTTAAAAATCGATTATTCGCGATAACTTTTCTATTGTTTAAACGATTTTAATCATTTTTGGATCAGTATCATATTATTTCAATCCAGTTAGGTCAGTGTATTAGAACCTTGGATAACATTCTTGGGGGCTCGGGGGCAGAGCACCCATTACCTTAATAAGTTGAAAAAAAAATTCTATTTTCTTTTATTTCTAAGGTTATTTTAAAATTTTTGAGCCATTTTTACGTAAAAAACGTATACTTGTTTGATGTCGGTAATATAAACCGGTTTAGAGATAAATGCACTTAACGATAAATTTGCCGATTTTCAATCGCACAAATAATAGTGATTTTTAAAAATTAAATAAACACGAGGATTATGTACAAAACAACATTTATTTCTCTATGAGGTTTAACTAAACTTATAAAAACAAAAAATCTTGAACACACAAAAGACAAAATTTGAAACCTTACTGTAGAAAACTAATTAGGGACATGGAAAAATGAATATTTATGAAATTCCATAACAAATGTTCAATATGAGCACCTCCTTCTCTAATACATGCTTGTCCACGACGAACTGACGATTGCTGGACTCGCCACAATATTCCTTCGTTTTCTCTAATTGCAATTGAATGGTACATAATTCTCTCGTATAATTCTTCTCTTGTCTCGACTGGTATGCGCCCACAGCATCAAGAGGATTTAAATCGGGTGATCGGGGAGCAAAGGAAACAGGCCCACCCCGACCTATCCACCGGTTTGGATATACTCTATTCAAATGACCCCTCACTATAAGACTAAAATGCGGGGGCGCCCCATCTTGCATAAACCACATGTTCTCTCGAGATGCGATGTCAACGTCTTCTAAAAGTTGTGGTAACTGTTGTTGGAGAAATTCAAGATAAAGTTGCCCATTCAATCGATTTGGTAACACGAATGGGCCCAACAAGTACTATGAAATTGTCTTTGATGGCACGTTTGAATTGTGGCATGTGGGTTTTACTCGCTCCAAAGGTGTAAGTTGTGGGAGTTAATGAGTCCATTTGCTCCAAAGCTCGCTTCATCCGTATACAAAACCGATCGAATGAAGCCATGGTTTTGTTCATATTTCTGTATAAACCACTGCGAAAATTGCACCCTAGCAGGAAAGTCATCTGGGCTAATGGCATGTGCTTTCTGTATATGGTACGGATGAAGCAGTTGATCTTTCAAAATTCTTCCAACGATCGATTTTGGGATATTTATTTCTAATGATAATGATCTGATACTGACAGATAAATTCGCAGCGACTGCATCCAAAACGTTCTCTTCTACTTCAACAGTACGTGTTGTCCGCGGAGCACCCCTGTTTACGTAATTTTGCGCAAATCGACCTAAGTAGAGATGTAATTCTTAGATTTTTAGTTTTCAAAAAAATTATCATATTTTTTACCAGTTTCTCTCAGCCGTTGATCAACACGTTCAAAAGTTTTGTAATCAGGAACCCTTCGATGGCGATACCGCCAAGCGTATAGTCTTCGTGTATTCGAGGCATTACAAGAAGCCATTCCATACATTAAATGCATATCTGCGTATTCATTGTTAGTGTAAGCCATATTTCAACCAATTAATTACTTAATTAATGTCGGATTAAGCTAATACTGAAAAACTATGTCACTCCAATTATCTGATATTTTGATCCATAGCAACCATAAACTGTCATTATTACTCGTTTGGTTTTGTACATAAACAGCTACATCGTCTTATCTATGTTGACTCCTGAACTTGGGCTTCAGCATGTGCGGCACCATTTTTTGTCGTTTTTTTTTTCAAATAATCGACGGGAAGGTCATACATAATATGACAAAGTAATACTAAGTAAATAGTCTTTGTTTATTTATTTTTAAAAGTTACTATTATTTGTGCGATTGAAAATCGCAATTTCATTGTCATTTATCATTGTGAGGTGCATTTATCTCGAAGACGGTTCATATTACCGACATCAAAGAAGTATACGTTTTTTACGTACAAATGGCTCAACAATTTTAAAATAATCTTAGAAATAAAAGAAAATAGGCTGAACATTTTTTTCAACTTATTAAGTCAATGGGTGCTCTGCCCCCGAGCCCCAAGAATGTTATCCAAGGTTCTAATACACTGACCTAACTGGATTGAAATAATATGATACTGATCTAAAAATGATTAAAATCAATTGAACAATAAAAAAGTTATCGCGATAAATCGATTTCTAACCTTCAACTTCAAGAGCGAATATCTTTGTAGGGGTACCTCGGAGGAAAGAAAAATATACGAACTTGTGACCTTATTATCACTAGTTCTACCCAAAACCGAGATATTGCCCACCATTTTCGGGACACCCTGTATATTTTAAGAGAACTTAAGAGACTCTCGAACAAATGTAAAATAGTCAAAAATCCATCTTGAGAAATTGTCGCTAGTAGACCTAGACAGCTTTTGCAGTAGATGATAATAAATATGAGGTGAAATTGCCAACAGCCAACTGAAGATTGCTTTGGTATAGTCGAGGCAAGAATTCAAGCGATGCACGTCACAGATCGATTCTATAAATAAGACAATACTGCTAAGAATCATGAAGCCCCATTAAACTGTTCCTACTTCTGAAAAAAGCTTAATAACTGGGTGTTAAGAATTACTCTTTTTAACGTAATTAATGATTAAAAATTATGTTAGTATTAAAATTTCTTTAATGAGATCACCCGTGACGTGCATCGCCTCGACTTTAATAGTTATTTACGAAATGAGTAGCGTAAAGTAGCATATTACAGTATGAGATGGGAAAATTATCAAATGAGGCGGAAGGCCGAGTTTACTGGTGTTTTTCATGTATTACCGAGTTGGTAGCAGTGAACTAGACGAGGTTGTGTAAAAGGCAACACGGCTAGTAGCTGTACCACTCCTAAGTTCGAGTCAGCTGCGGCAGATGGCAATGTCGTAGGAAATGAACGTTGTATAATTGTATACGTATATGTGTCCCGGTTGAGTAAGAAGAGCTAATGCTAAACTCCGCCAGGACGTTAATTTTCAAACCCCATTTCTGCAGTTCCTCAACCAATTTCCTAAACATATAATTTACAACGTCTTCGTCTTCTGCTACAATAATCTGGTAGTCTGCGAATAATAGACTGAATATACTTTCGTCTTCCATCTTAACTTCTAGCGCTTTGCACTTCTTCTTCCATTCTTTTATTGCTTTATCAATGTATATTTTAGATAAGGTAGGGGAAATACAGCAGCCTTGTCGAAGTCCTTTGTTCAATATAAATTCATCTGACAAACTAACACCCACACTTTACTATCTTTTTATTTCCTTATAGAGTTGTTTTATTGCATTAATATAGCCAATTTGAGCTCTCTTATCTTTTAGAGCATCCCATAGTTTCTCCACTGGGACACTGTCATATGCTTTTCGTAAATCTATAAACACTATGTGTAGTTCTCTTCCATGTGCAATAGTCTTTTCTGCCAGCCGTATAAGACAAAAGATATTATCTACACACGATCGGCCAGGCCTAAATCTGCTCTATTCCTTCGATTCCTCCAGCTCTTCCTCAATTCTTATTTTAAGTATTTGTCCGTACAGTCTACCCAAAGAAGATGCGACACTTATTCCCCTATAATTTATGACAATCTTTTCTATTCTAAAAATTGGTGAAATATTAGCCAATTTCCATTCTTTAGGAACTTCTCCTCTCTATTACTATCATGGGGGATTTTTTATCAGTTCTATGGGTATACCTCCAGGACCTGAAGACCTATTATTCTTCAAATTTCTTTTAAGGCTTCTCGTGGTGTTATAATCTCTGACTCTTTGATTGCAGCGTTCCATCCTATAGTTTATCTCTTTAAAATTGTTTCGGTCTTCTGTCAATAGTTACTGATAATATATTTTCCATTGATCAATTCCTACCGGGTCTATTATTTTTGTTTTAGTATTGGATTTAAGGATTTTTATGGTTTCCCAGGCTTGCTGTGATCTTGAGCTTCCTATCATTCCTATTAATATAAACATTTTGATTATTTTGGAATGTATATTGTGGGCTTTGGATTTTGGCAACTACTTTGGTACATTTATATCCGAAAAAGCTCCTATCACTAATTTTGGCTACTGAGATTTGGAAGACTTGTAAAGATTTGAAAATTGTTCAGAAAGCCCTCGAATAAGGAGAACACCATATGCACACCTGAAGTCTGGACCAGCCTGTACTTCTATTGTATAAAAGCTAGTTGCTTTTGTATCATTATTTTGCCAAAATAATTTTTCTCTCTATACCTATTTTTAACCACACCACAATAAAACTGTGAGGGATTACTAAAATTGGTTCAAAAACAAAAATTGAGATAACATCAAATCTTTACGTTTTGAGGTCCTAGGAACCCAAAAAAGTTGTTTTTGAAAAATGTCTCTGTGTGTGTATGTGTGTTAGCACGATAGCGCCGAAACTACTGAACGGATTTGAATGAAACTTTGCATGTGCATTTCCTTAGTGCTCCAGAAGATCGGAAAAGGTTTTGGTTGAGATCGGATTACGTTTAATGCCGTTTTGGCGTAACAAGTTGTTTATTTTGTAATTACTTACAATGTTCAATCGAATCATTGAAAAACAATTATAATTCCAATTTCAACGGTATATCACACTTCCACCCTTTAGATTTGGTTTCCATGAAAATAACTAACAACAAAGCAAATGTGAAGCATAGATCGCATTTCGCGTGACATGATCGATGCGCGTAGCCTCTACGTCGTGAAACTGGTCACGTCACGTGTATTCCTATTCAACAACAACTATACAGCTTTGCTGTCGTATTTAATTTCAAATATTTTGAATTGAAGAACGGATTTGGATAAAAGTTTGTATGAGGGTTTCATCAATAATAATAATAATAATAATTTATTTACAGAAATAACATACAGAAAAAATATACAGATATAATTTGTACTATTTATGTAAACAAATTGGATAAATTTACAGTAAGTTAAAACTTGTTTGTAAATTATTGGTAATTTCAGAACCTAGATGAACAATATATTTAATGTATTCTTATTGTTGCATTTTACAAATAGTCTAAGACTTGTGTATAAAAATTCACATAAGGTAATTCGCAGAAGGTCCTGAAATAACCATTAACCTATATAATTAACAATAAGAAAAAGATATGAAGTAAGCATGACAGGCGAATTATTGAAACTATTGGAACTAAGTGGAATGAGTATTTTTTTTGTGTTTATATATTTTTTACATCTATTAGTCGATGTATATCTAGTCTGGGAATGCTTTTAATCCAAGATTTTACTCTATTCTTGAACAAACTATAAGAATTTATAGTTTTTATTTCAATTGGCAATTTATTATAAAGTTTAGGTCCTAGGTATGTATGGCATCTTTGTGCAATTGTTTTTTTAGGTCTAGGTACTTGAATAGGGGCATTTATCATATAACGGGTGCTGTAGGCATGATCAATATTTTCCAACTCATTTTTGTTTTTATACTGCCTTAGTAAAAGGTTGAAACAGAAGAGTTGCCGCATATCAAAGATCCCCGTTTCTACATATAGACTATCAGTTGGGTAGGTCCAATTTTTTTTATATATAATTTTTAATATTAATTTTTGCGTAGTTTCTAAGGTCCTTAAGTGATTATTTGAAGTACCTCCCCATGCTATAATTCCATAAGTAAGGTGAGATTCGACTAAAGCATGATAAAGTGTTTTCATATGAACGATTTTAAGAATTTTAGATCTGAAAAGGTTTTGGTTGAGATCGGATTAGGTCTAGTGCCGTTTTTTAAAATATATACAGAGACAAATCGAAGAATTACACTACAAATATTTCTCTAAAATTACTGAAATGCAAGCTAACTAATGTCTATTTAACAAAGAGTCATGAGCGATCGGTTTGCAATGAACAAATTTTGTCGATTGCCGTTTGTTCCCCGCGCTATATTTTCGTAGTTTGTCATGTGACATATAAGATTTTGGCATATTTGCATCTTTTAGTGACTGTGTACAAGTGGATTGTCACAAACTTTAAAGGTAGGTGTATCAATAGCAATATCATATGCTTTTATTATAGATTATCACTTTACCAATTTTCAGTTTGTTACTTTACGAATCTGTAATGTTTATGGTACCTAACTAGACTTTCTTAGCTGTTCAAGTGATGTTAAACTTATTAATTTGATAATAGTATATTATTCAACGCGATAATGTAGGACAAACTGAATACTATATTTTATCTACGATTATAACAATCAATATTAAATTGCAATTATACAGAAACATTATTTACAAAATAATGTCAACAGCTAAACGTCAAACTAATCAAATATGTCAAATCACCTTCCTTTCCTCAATAATAATAACGGACCATTCCATTTCACCGTATCGGAAAGTTGATTGGCTGTATCTAGTGAATTATGCAACTCCCGCTTATAATCCACGCTATTTGTTTATAGATACTATTACTTGTTCAAAAGCAGTTGATTAGTGAACATATTATAATCAAATAGATAAAGAGATATAATAGTTTCAAATAGATTATAACCATATTTATATATATTTCATGAAAAAGTTGCAAACAAAGGGTTAAAACTAACGTTAAAACGCAAAAGTTCTGCGAGAGGGACATATTAACCCCCCCCCCCCGTTTTTAAAATTATTTTTCTCGAAATATTTGCTTTATTGTCAGGTTAGCAACACAAAGTTTACATATTTTCTCTTTCTTTTGTTGTAAAAGATATTTGACTGATAACATTTATTTTTCTATGCACGAGACCACGAAGAGATTTCAACTTAATTTTTCATTAGAGTTAGATTGCATTCACTTATTTAACTAATTAAAATAGTATTAATTTTAAACATAATATTTTTAGTCGCAAACTCCTCTATAAATCCTTATTTTACTATAAGGAACCTAACCAGACTGCAACCAACAGCTACTCTCCGGGCTATGTGCCCCGCCGAGCGCTGAATTACAAGTTACAAGCCTGGCGCGTTAAGTGTAATAATTGCATATTACCATCAAAACGCTAATGCTTCGATTGCAACAAACACCAGCCGAAAGACTGATCCTACTTAAAGGAGCTCCCTTGCCAGTCGTCACACACCACTTGCAGACTGCAGTTTCGAGCTGTTGGCTCTCGTCAGTGCAAGGTAGGTATGCGACGACCGACATGAGAATCCTTTGACTATAGTACATCCCGGTATTTTTTTTACAATAGCGACATGTAAAACAGCCAGCAGGCGCCATCTAGCGGTCCAGTGTCTGTTGCAATCGAAAAATAAATAGCCTGACTTGGCTTAGCATAGTTCAAATGTGCTTTTAGAGGGCGGAATATTAAACATAATATTTTTAGTCGCAAACTCCTCTATAAATCCTTATTTTACTATAAGGAACCTAACCAGACTGCAACCAACAGCTACTCTCCGGGCTATGTGCCCCGCCGAGCGCTGAATTACAAGACGAGAGCCAACAGCTCGAAACTGCAGTCTGCAAGTGGTGTGTGACGACTGGCAAGGGAGCTCCTTTAAGTAGGATCAGTCTTTCGGCTGGTGTTTGTTGCAATCGAAGCATTAGCGTTTTGATGGTAATATGCAATTATTACACTTAACGCGCCAGGCTTGTAACTTGTAATTCAGCGCTCGGCGGGGCACATAGCCCGGAGAGTAGCTGTTGGTTGCAGTCTGGTTAGGTTCCTTATAGTAAAATAAGGATTTATAGAGGAGTTTGCGACTAAAAATATTATGTTTAATATTCCGCCCTCTAAAAGCACATTTGAACTACAGTATTAATTTTGTTTTTTTATAAAAAAATTTGCTTTTGTCAAACTTTTATTTTTAATGTATATATTTTAAACTGCTGTGATATTTGTTCCACATGTGATTGTTGTAATATATTGTTTGTTTTGAGACATTCTAGTTTTATTTCCCTGTATGTGAGTCTGAAATTTCAGAGTTTAAACCACCAATCATATTCAAATTATTTTAATCTTGATTTGTTGAATTTAGCAGTTAAATTCGCAACTAATATTTATATTGGTTGCGTGACGTCCAACACTATCTTATATTGTAGCGTTATTTTTGTGTTAACTGCTAGAATGAATCAAATCAAAAGATTTCAATTTTTTCGGTCAGATTGCTCACTGAAGTGTCCTGTTGGCAAATAGTAAGTCATGAACCAATTTGTTTCGATTTGTTAACTTTTAAAATCTATACTTACTCACCCACACCCACACCCACACCCACCGTATAAACCTGAGCAGACGATAGGCATTAGTGCAAATCTATTGTTCTAACTATGATTACATCCATATGTGTAGGTTACGTGTCATAAAAGGGAACTTTACGTCCTAGAACGCTAAAATTTCAAGTTCAATTTTTTCTTCGCACCATAAATAGTCCAAAAAATTCAACTTTATGAACCAGAATGAAATAGTCTGTGCGTGTGTATGTGTGTTACCACGATAGCGCCAAAACTACTGAACGGATTTGGATAAAAATTTGCATGAGTTTAATGCTCCAGAAGATCTGAAAAGCTTTTGGTTGAGATCGGATTACGTTTAGTGCCGTTCTGGCACACAATTTAATGCTCTTTTCGGCTTCAAAGATCCACCGGGTGGGGAGGTTCCAGCCGCTTCTAATAGCTGCCGATTTTTAAAATTAATAATGATTTTCAAAATGAGAACCTCCAGCTTCCATACATTTTTGTTGGCGTTTATTTAAATTGCCAATAGATTTTCTAATTTGCGCAGGATTGTTTCTAATTTTTTCACTACAGCGGATAATTCGCTGCAGTAACTGTTCTCTACTATTTATTGGGACACTGTAGACTTCAGTTTTGAGATATCCCCATAGAAAATAATCGACGGGGTTGAAATCTGGTGATCTAGCCGGCAAAGGATGAGGTCCCCCACGTCCAATCAGTCTGTTTGGATGCCTTCTAACCTCAATACAAAAATGAGGAGGAGCTCCGGCATGCTGGAAGTATTGTCCTCTTATATTAATACCGTGCATTAAACCAGGTAAAATATTTTGTAAGAAATCTAAATACACCTTTGCATATTACCATCAAAACGCTAATTGCAATTTGATGGTAATATGCAATTATTACACTTAACGCGCCAGGCTTGTAACTTGTAATTCAGCACTCGGCGGGGCACATAGCCCGGAGAGTAGCTGTTGGTTGCAGTCTGGTTACGTTCCTTATAGTAAAATAAGGATTTTATAGAGGAGTTCGCGACTAAAAATATTGTTTTTTTATTATTTATCGAGTTTAAATTGGCCATTTTTAATTATTTGGTCAATGAATGTAAGCAAATGAAGCTGTTTTTCTTCAAATTATCCATTTTGCCAAATTCAATCGCTTGTAAAAAAATCAATAAAGGTGCGACATAAAAATCTTATTGGATGGTTTTGTTTACTGATGTATGGGCTTTTATAATTGGGAACTGAATGTTAAAAAATATGTATACAGGGTGATCTTTTTTACCTGAATCGGAAAAAACAAATTAAAAAAGTCCGGCCCTGGAATTTTAAAAACATGATAGCAATCTATCAACTGTGATAGGCGTATAAAGTGTGTAAAATAAATTTAGACCAAAATCAGTTTATCGCCCTATATCTCAGAAATTAAGAGCGACAGGAAAAATTTCAATGGCCGTTCCTGAATACCCAAGCTGTCCTCTATCCAGTGGCGGTTCCTCAGTTTTTAAACTGGGGAGGCAGGGGATAGATAGGCCTGGGTGGTTCCGAGGGGCGGGAGGTATACACATGTGCGCCGCGATGAAAATTTTGCGAATATCAAGGTCAACTTTTAAACTTTACCATTACACAAATATTAGTAATTTTCTCTTCATGTTAGTCAGTATAATTTGTTTTATGATAAGTATCAAAGTATAAAGTAAAAAACAAATTCTATACCGTCCAGCAAGAACTAACGTGGAGGTCTGAATTATATCTTGCCAGGAAGGGATTGTGGGGTAGGGGAGCTTTTAATAGGTGAGGGAGTTAATTATTAATATAATAATAGTAATAATAATGTGGCACAAATAAAAATATACTTGGTAGTATACTTACAATCTACAGAAGTAGAATAATTGCTGTGGTGGTTTTTTAAATTTTAAACAAAAAAGAAATTGAACAAAAAAACTACATGTCTAAATGTTCTTGTAAATTAATGAAATCCGTCTATCTTTTTGTTTGGCAAAAATATCTATTACTTCGTCATAAAATGTATTATTCTGTGTTAGTTCCTTAACAAGCCGTTTTTCGATAGAAATGATAGAAATATTTTTTAATCTTTCTTGCTCAATAGTATTTCTAGTAAATGATTTGATTCGTTTGAGGGCGGAAAAACTCCTTTCTACTGAAGCAGACGTAACAGGAATTGTGACAGCTAAAGTAAGTAATCTATAAAATTCTGTTAGACAAGAAATTAAGTCATTATTATAAATAAATGAAATCATTTCGGTAGGGGTTTGACAATTTTGAAACAATTCTTTGTCAGCGTATACAGTTGTTAATTCATTTTTTAGTGCTATTGAATCAAAAAGGTTATATTGTTTTAATAATGATTCAAATTTATCATTTGGAAATTCTTTTGAATATGAGAGAAAATTATCTTTTCTTATTAAATCGAAAAATTCTAATTTATCTAAATCGGAAAATCTTATCTGTAGTTGATTAATTATTGTATCCAAAATTTCATTGAAAATCTGTTTATAATTCAGTCTCAAATCTTGAAGATTTAATGTTGTCTTTCTTTTCTTTGGCGCCGGTTCACCACTTTGGAAATCTTCAGACAGTTCATTAAATAACGACCACCATTATCTTTTAACATTTTAAAATTTCTATAATATTTTGCATGTTATTAGTGGTGAAATTAATAGCAGGTACTAATATTAGAGACATAATGATATAAATAACTAAAAGAAGACCGAGAGCTACTGTGAATATTTAAATAAAAGTGATGATAATAAAAATAAATAATCACTGTTTACGCTTTAATGAGTAACGAACAATGAACGAAATTCGATATCGTGACAAAATTGCGTGCACTTCATTTATTTCACAAATGTGATTTATAAATATTTCCATTATATTCTCGCTATCCTAGATAATGAGTTTATGTACAATCGTAAAAATATAATGCATACATAATATGCAGGGTGTCCCGAAACTAATTCTCCATGCAAAAATAATAAGAAAAGTTCCTATAAACATGTGTCCGGAAATGCTTCCTAAGGGAGCTACGGCCCTCTAAGGATGGCGCAAAAATAGATGTTTTTTACTAATTATCTCGGAAATGATTTGGGACAACTTTATGAAACTTGGTTAACTATTTTCAATTATTGAAGGTTATTGTTTTAGAGTATTAGCCAAAATTAATTTTATCCAGGGGCGGAGAAACGAGGGGTCGGTGTTCTTTGTTTCTACATATTTATTTTTCCATTTGACATTTTTAGTATTTTAATCCCTGATTATGATTCCCTGGTTAATTCTGCAAAAAGATCCTCTTTACAATTAGCCATATGGCAAGCTGTTTTCGAGTAAAAGCGGTCTAAACGAGATATTGCGTATTCGTTTGATAAATGCGCATTATTTATTTTTCAAAGTAGGCGTATGTCATTCAGTAACATAAATGGCCGAGTATACCTCACAGGAGTATCTTGATATGATTATCTGTTATGGTATGATTTCCTAAAGGAACTATTTTCAATTATTTGGTAATAGTGGTAAAAGAAACATTGTGCAAAAGTTTAATGAACATTTATGGTTTAAAAAACAACCTGAATTAAGATTATTATTATTATAAAATGTGCTCAAAATGTCTTCCTTCCTGCTCAATGCAGGTCTCAGTACGGCGAACAATATTATTTGTGGCTCTTTACGCCATTTCCCTGGTAATAGTGTCAAATGCCGCAATTATGTCGGCTCGCATGTCGTCCTCACTAATTGTTTCATTAAAATGAACCAAATTTTTTATATGACCCCATACAAAACAATCCATCGGATTTAAATTCGGCGACGGAGGAGGCCAACTTATTGGGCCACTTCTTCCTATCCAGCGTCCTCGAAAAACTCGGTTCAAATGACGCCTTGCTGCCCTATTGAAGTGCGCCGGAGCCCCATCGTGCATCAAAATCAGATTCAAGCGAGAAAGCAGCGGGATTTCATCTAGTAAACCTGGTAGTTGTCTCCGGACAAATCGTACATAATTCGGTCCATTAAGTCGTGCGGGAAGAAATATGGGACCAATCTGCAAAATTGGTGGTAAATATTATTTTCAAGTTTTACTTAACCTATCAAGAACCCAATGAAAATGTAAATTTACTTACCATTAGATTCCCTATTTGTCCCGCCCAAACATTAATCGAAAATCGGTATTGAAAATGTCTCTGTCGAATTAAATGAGGATTTTTATGGGCCCAGTAAACAAGATTTTTATTTCTGGGTCAAGGTAGTTCTTTCCCATTTGAATGTAGATCCCGTATAATTTTTCATCACAATATTAGCAGGATGCACGTACTTATCATATTCAGTTAAATAAGAGAAAAATAGCATTTATTAAATATCCTGTTTCTATAACATATATCAACAAAACACAATCTATCTCTGTATTTTGGACCCACTACTAGAGATAGCCTTTTATTGAGTGACGAGAAGTGTTGGAATGATAGTAGCTATTTAAATGTTTTAAGAACATGTAATATATTTTGTATTTAAAGGTGGGGGATACGGAATGAAGAAATAATACTACTAAGCGAAGTCGGATTTTGTGCCTATTTCAAATAAGTTCAATTTTGTAAAGGATTAGAATTAGATTACTATGGTAATTTTCACGATTACGTCATTTGCTTCTATTTTATGTGGAAATCAGACAGACTTTGCTTCAGATGCATGACAAAGACCTAACCGCGCAGGGTGTTTTAACAAATAATTGGAACAATTTTATTCATAGGTAATACTATATTTGCATTAACTATGGTAAAAGCAAAATACAAAATGATTGAAATAATTTGAGGTGTCATTTTATTTTCCATTCGCAACTATAGAATTTTGTATAATATGCATACTACACTTATAAAAATATAAAATATATATGACGTGCTATATTATCCGTTAAGCCCCGTAGTTACCGGCAATATTTTAGGGGTGGAAATAAATTCTGGGTGTAGGAAAAGAGATAAATAAATTGGTACAAAATGTTGCTTATGATCAGTAGATAAACAATTCGTATTATCCGTTCTACAGTTACATTTAAAAATATATGATTTCACGCTTTTGTCAAGGAAAAATACCTTTAATATGCTTTATGTGAAAAATATAGTCAAAACTGTAATAAATACGACTTCCGACTGACCTTATTCAATAAAAATAGACATCTAGAAACAATGTGGAATAAAATGATGTTCGTATATAATTTGAGTATGATCGTCAGTTCGATATAAATCTAGATTTGATGCCATAAAAGGTTTGTCAAATAAATTGATTAATTGATAATGCTGCCTGCATCTTGGATGCATAATTTCTTTTTCACATACGTATTTCATTGATACTATTTCACCTGCCTTCGTTAAAAACCAACTGTCCTTACTATCGTTATATAGCATAAAGTCATTTTCAAAGTAAATTTTGGGTATGTATGTCGTATAGTTATCAAGTATAGGTGACTTTATTTCAATTTTAATGTATATGGGGTGCTATATGGTCGCTGCATGAATCGCTATTTAACTGACTTAATTCTTTAACTCTGTTGTCAACTTAGAGCAAAGGTTCTCTACCCGAGCGTAATAACCTTTTTATATATAAAAAGTAGTGATTAGTGTTTTATTGATAAGAAATTTCATTATTTTATTAATGACAAAGAACGAGGAGAAAAAAGTATTTAAAAAATAGATTATACATAGACAAACTTTATTTTAGTGGTGCAGGCATATTTAAATGGTATATGAAAATAATTAATTTGCTTGCCTAAATTTAATTAATGTTCATTGAAATTAATTAATTGATACCCAATACTTCAATCAACTTTAGTTTGTAATGTACCTAAATTGAATACTTTATTGCATATGAGAATAATTAGATAGAATTTCTGTAATTATTTTTCTTATTTAATGTAGATACATTATCTTAAAACAACGTGGAAAGTCGAATAATTATTACGCGGCTTATAAACATATTACGTTTTTTGGAAAAACTTGATGGCCATTTATACACAAAATTGTATTGTTTTGTTTTAAGAAACAATGGCAAATAGAGGTTGCTGTGCAGGATGGCATAAAAGTACGGGAACAGCAGGAGAAAAAAAAACTAGAAATACAAAAGTTGTAGGAAATTTCCCAAGCTATCTGACGGTGACCTTGGATTTGACCTTGGTCCTTAAAAGTCATTCGAAGGTCAAGTCGGTTTTTTCAAATGGAGCCCCCTACTCTTAACCTCGGAAATAAAACGAGCGGAAAATTTTACGTTCGGATATGACCTTAGGTACTTACAAAATTGAAGTTCAACTTGAGTAAAGTAAATATGACCCCTAATCGACAATATTGCAAATGCCGAAGGTCATATCCGAACGTAAAATTTTCCGCTCGTCTCATTTCCTGGGTTAAAAGTAGGGGGTTACATTTGGAAAAACTGACGCGCGCTTGAAATGACCTTGAAGGTCATGCCAATGTCAAATACAAGGTCACCGTCAGATAGCCAGGGAAATTTCCTACTTTTGTATTTAAAGTTCTTTTCTAGGATTCGTATTGTTCAAGTTATCCTGCTGCCTCCGTACTTTTATGCCACCCTGTATATATGTATATATGAAAAAACTATGTGTTACATTGTAGGGTAATTAATTGTAAAATAAAAAAGGCCAGATGTTAAAGTATGACTAAATAATTTAATCTCTTGTACTGTGTATTTGTATTATTACCCAACTAACAAAGTTGCTCTATAGGTTTAAAATAACAGAATAATTTTATTTTATTACTATTGCATTACTGTTCTGCAAAAGCTATTTTGTTTTATTAAAACTGTCAAGGTGATTATTTAGTCTCCACGCCTAAATTATCATATAAATAAGTGGCTAAGAATGTTCTTACAGTTAAATTATAAAACCTTTTGTAGAATTTGTTTTTCGCTGTTTTATAAACGTTTATACAGCAATTATTACAACATGTTTTTGCTCACGTAACAAAATTGATTTATACTAATGATCCCTAGCACTTATTGGCCAATTGACGAATGCCTATAAAACTATTCTGCAAAAGTTTAGCTAAGCAATAATAAAACAATTTTATTAGGATTCTTCATAACACATATTATTTCAGGGAACATATTGTACTCTGCTGTAACTGCTAAACAATTGTTATATAAAGGAAGCAGGCATTGCTGTCATAAAACACTTATAAAATAATTGATAAACTAAACATTTTCTTTAAAGACTAAAAATGTTCGTTACCATATTTATAAAACATGGGTAGGTGTTTATGCGCCCATCAACGGATGTCTCACATCTAAAGTGAAAACTATATAGGATGTAGGTACACAATATTACATACTTGGACTAAAGACAAACACACAATTATTATATTTATTTCCACTGTTAATAAACAAGTGAATAAAAGATCCCTGAGATACAAATTTGCCGTTTATTTAGCTCGACTAAGAAGCGCTTCAGAATTTATTGCTCTATAAGTATTGCAAATAGAGTTTTTGTAAAACATTAAAACATGTTACTGTATATATGTTTTATAAGATGTTCTTTCGGAGCAATTATATTTTTTTAAACTTCCATAAGCACTGCCTCGGAGACTGTCAGTTTATTGAGATATAACAGTTCTTCGAAAAATATCTTTGTTCTGTAAGAGTTTTTATAATAATTATAAATATGCTTTATAAGATGGACGCCATAATGTTATTATGTTTGAAATATTTTTATAGCGGCCATTTTAGAAAATAAAAATAGTTTAAAAATAAAAATTATTGTGATACAAGCATTTTAGCAATAATCTATTATTGTGAAATACGTCTGCAAAACACAATTGGTGCAACACCACAAAAAGATAAAATACAAAAAATTTATTTTCGCTTTATTTCTTTAAATTTTGATAAATATTCGTTATTTTTAAGGCGCTTAAAAATTTCATTGTATATATACCATATATTTCACAGAAAAATTTTCCTCGCAGTCCAAAATCGCTTTGCTGTTGGCGAAACGAAATCTTAATCAGTTAACTTTTATTTCATGTTCCACTAAATATGTTGTTCGTTACGCCGCCATATATAGTCACATAAGATCTAGCTACCTTTGTAATATTTTAAAACTATTTCGAGAATTATTATTGTCTGCAAAAACATTTAAAAAATAAATAATCTCTGTTGTTGCTGCACATAACAAAAAAGTAGCAATGATGATAATAACCCAATGCTTATAAAATTTTATAATTGATATATTACAAAAACAGGTTTAAATTTTATAACTGTTTGCTATAAAACTATTTTATAATTCTCCATTTAATTCTACCATTTTTTTAAATTGTATGCAACCGTTTACACAATTATTTTATAACACCTGTGAGAGCCATAATAATAGTAGTTTGTGCAATAAGAGTGGATATGGAATAATCCACTCGAGTTGTACAGTATACTTTTTCTACGACCGGATTAAGAAAAAACTACAAATAATAGTTTTAATCAAACTTTAATATACAAACTTAGCTTCTGCTAAATCTTATGCTCTAGGTGCAAACATTTTATAAAAGCTTCAGTAGCCTAGCGGTTATATGTACGTGAAGGTACCGTCATCGGTTTTTTTTTATTTTTTTAAACCACAGCTAAAAAAAATAAAAATCTTTTAATGGTAATGGTAATGGTTTAAGCGCTGAGACCTCGATCGGCGAAGTGAAGCAGCGTTGGTCGAGGACGTCACTTGGATGGGTGAACGGCATCTCTGTTGTAGGGTATGTCCCCTACAAGTCAAAATACAAAAGCAAAAAATTCTAAAAATAATCAAAAAATTCAATAATCTCATGCCACTTGGCAAACCAGATAAAAAAAGTCCATCAGACACCGTTAGCACCAAAAAACCACAGTTCAATTCAAAAAAGTCTGAGAAATTAAGCCGATCACCGATAATTCACAATTAACCTAAATTCACCCAAATCTAAAGTCAAACATTCATTTACACTCATCCGTAACCAATTCATCACGAAAAACCTCACTTAAAAATACAGCCCCCGTATATTCATCAAATTCGTCAAATTCCCCATTCAAATCCAAATTCTCATAATTTTAATTCAACCCATCTCAATTTTATAAGCAATTTTCCTTTAAAAAATATTCGAACTTCTTGACCACCCCTCGTATACGTAACCCCCTTAAAATTAACCGTCGAGTCCATTTCCCCACGTTCTTAAAACGATTTCGTAATTTTTCTATTCTTACTTTCCGATCAACCCCTGTATACATCAAATCACGTTCAGTGCCTCGAGTCTCAAAAGTCCCCCATATCTTTTCACCGAATTTTCCCATCAAATTGCTATTATACTCTTTCCCCATTTTTCGATTACCCCTGTATAATAGCAGACACCCATACTATATCTCCATTCAGCTCGATTCATACCCGTATTGTACCTTGTTAATATCTTATCTTTTTATCTAACGCACCAACTGGAAACTTATTAACGGAGTTACAGATTGTTAACCGCGAACCTTTGTAATACATTACGGGGTCGAGCCAGATTTTGCCCATAAAACTTCTCATAACTTTCAAACAAAAATAGATTCAGCTTTCGTTCAAATTTTAGTAAATTCCCCTTCACATCGCCGATCTGCCCATATAAAAATTATTTCAAAATTCCAAAATTTTCAAGTATTGCGCAACATGATGCAATCGATGACTCATCCTTGCCCGCACTGAGCGATTCCAAGCCTTTCCAGCTCTCCGCGAGACTACACGGGGCGAGAAAAACGAAACTTTTTCAATTCAGTATAAATACCGGTGCATCGAAAGCCGAAGACAAGTTCAGTTTTGGCAGTGAATCAAGTGTAAAGTTCGCGTAGTGTTTTAGTGGAAATTAAGTTTCAAAGTTAGCTTTGTATAATAGCTGTTGACGCTGGGTCCGGTTCCTATTTAATTTTATGTTGTAGATACCCGCTCGGCTAGGTTTTCTTACTCCCTATTCCTCGCAATTTTCTCGTGACGAGCTGTTCCATTCTAGCTTCCCAGGCCGAAACCTGGTTAAAAAGAGCTAGTTTTTAAGTATCGCCTTTAGTGCCCCTAATTTTAAGTATTTAAATTTCGATTCCCGTCCAAAGTGACACACCAATTTTTACCGACCAGGCTACGTTGAAAGGACATTCTTCCGGATATTTTCTCAGATTTATTAACTTTTAAGAAATATATCTTTATATGATAACCACAGACAGAATTTACGTGTCGAATAGTTTCTACATTTAAAAGAAACTTGTAAAATAAAATAACCTATTCAAACTTTGTTCATTATCTCTTCAATAAATATTTTGTATTCTCTTTTAATTCATCGTCTCATTATTTTTTCTTAAATAAAAAACCTACTACAACTAGGGTGTAACCGTTGACCCTACAATAGCTATTTAATAATAAATTAAGTGCAAAATTAAATAAAGTGATAGCAGCCAGTGCCAACTACGATATACAGGGTGTAGCATTCAACCCGCAACAGCACTTACTAAACCAACCCTGAGACTCAACCCAACTCGAAAATAAGTGCACGGAAGCCTCTGGGGTCTCAGCTCTCAACCCCCCACTACCATATTTTTTATTTTTCAACGATCAGAGGTCGTTTCCGTGTTCATCTCATTTCGCCGTCCTGGTTGAGTGGAAGAGTAGCTGTAGCTAAACTCCGCCATGACGTAAATATAAACAAGGCGTTAAAAAAAAATGCAAGAGGTCATATGTTCAATCCCCACATATAGCTACTTTCTTTTTGTCATAATATATCTCTAAAATTTTGTCTGTATATAATAATTTCAATAAAATTTTAGGTGGTATACCATTTATCGATTCTTCACTGGAAGCACTCATTTTAAATTATTTTCTAGCTCAAACTCCGCGAATATACACTGACAATTACCTTGACAGCTTACGCACTAACTTGAATTTTTTAAAACGATTAGTTGCCTATGTACTTAATACACGAACTGTGATTGGTCGATTTCATATCCATCCTAGAACGTATATGAAATATATCCGTTCAGTTAACTGGAATGGCCCACTTATCCATTAGGACAGACTGTACGGAAAACAGCAAATTTACATAAGGGAGTAGAAAAAATAAATTAAAGAACTACATTGTTTTATAAACTGTGCCCATTTTGCGTCTATAAGCGCTGTATAAACGTTTTAGAAATGTTTACATCAACAATCTTGTTTTATAAAAAATGTTCCATGAAACATTCTTTCAGCTTCTACAAAACATCAAATTGCTAGTTGGATATACATATTTGTTAACAGTAGCAAAATATTCTCCCTCTAAAGTACCTGACAACCTTAGCAGGAATTAGTAGCCTGCCGATCTAACAATGTATTTAGACTTTTTTAACAGCGTATAAACTGTTGCCATTAGTGAATATCAGATAGTACAATAAATCTAGACCAATTTTTCACATCTTTTGGATTTTACTTCTCAGGGGATAATTTTATGATCAATCGATGAAGAAAAATGTCAGGAATAACATATTAAAATGTTTAAGACTTGAGTGTTGTAGAAATTTTTTAGATAAATAAAAACTATCAACAAATTGGCCTCACTCGGCTTTAACACGGTACGACAGCCATAAAATGCTTCTAATAATAAAAAAATATATATCACGTTGTAGAGAAAGAAATTCTCTACAATTTTGATACGGGACTGCTGCCATTCCGCCATGTCGCAAAGGGGCGTGGCAACAAAGGTCAGCTAACCAAACGAAAACAACTCGGCAAAAAATCTTAAAAAATGGATTTAAAAAAATTAAGCATCGTAGAGAGGTATTTTCCGTATCAAAATTGTGGAGAATTTCTTTCTCTATAAAGTGATATATTTGTTTAAATTATTAGAAGCATTTTATGACCGTCGTACCGTGTTAAAGTCGAGTGAGACCAATTTGTTGATAGTTTTTATTTATTTACACCCAAGTATTAAACATTTTAATATGTTATTCCTGACATTTCCCCCATCGATTGATCATAAAAATATCCCCTGAGAGGTAAAATCCAAACGATAAAATTAATTTTATTGTACTAAGATTGAAAATTTAACAAATTACTTACCCGACGGTAACATCAAATATGTTACTGCCGACGGAGGAGGAGACAGCCATGTCACCGAAACCCTTTCTCGCCACGATTACAGATGTGATGAGGTCTGGGATTGAGGTTCCAGCGGCGAGGAAGGTGAGTCCCATCACTTCCGGTGGGATCTCTACCGTATCTCCTACCATATTGGCCCACCACACCATTAGGTATGAGTACGCCGCTATCCATAATATGCTCCCGAGGAACGTTATGGGGAAGAACTTCTTACCTGTAACAAACAATTTGATTTAGATTTGTTGTTATACTTTTTAGTATGTCATACAGAAGGATATAAGGATAATGCATAAATGAACTGTTAAGTATGTAAATCAAATGATGAAATGCGGTATTACAAGTAGATTTGGCTACGTATTTTATTAAAATATTCTTCAAATTCCAGAAGAATAATAATTTCACTATTACCTCTTGTAATTTGCAATATAGATATTAAACATTCCTCAACAATATCAATATTTAGCTCTTTGAAAATTTGAATTATATTTTCTAGTTTCGTCATGAAAAATGCTATGGAATTTAACGTACTGTATGCAGAAAAATGTGCTCTTTCAAATCACATTTTGAAAGTGGGATTTGTCATTTAGAAAATGATCTCATAACCTTTTAAAAAATGTTTGTAGAAAAAAATTAAATAAAAAAATTGAGAAATGCGTTCAAAAATCGATGTAATATTAAAAATAATAATTATTTATTTGTCTATTTGCTGGTATTTATTAAAAAATAATTGGAGATCCATTTGCGTGGGAAAGTATCATCAAGATAATTCCTGATTTCAATGGAGAAATGAGGAAGAGCTCCATCTTGCATGAATCGCATTCTGTTCCATATGTCTAGCATGAAAGCATGTAATATATCAGCAAGAGTATTTTTAAGAAAAAGCAGATAAGACTGTCCATTTAAATTTGGAGGAAGGACAAATGTTCCCAATAATTTTAAAAAGAACTTACACCAGACACAACCTTAGAATAAAAATAAAATGGTGAAAACAAGAGATAATTGGGTAGATAAAATATTAAGTTAAAACTACAACAAATTAAAAAGGAAAACATTAACTTATGAGTCAATTACAGCCGTTTCTAAAAGTTGTTTTTTTTTGGAACATATACTTTGATCGCCATAATTACTAATTCTATTATTTGTGACAAGTATTTGTAATAGGTTACTTCAGTTACATATTAGTTCTTGCTCTATTGTAGTAAAACAAGTTTTATTGCCTAGAACCAATTTTAGGTACCAGGAAATTTGTTTGAGCACGAATGTCAGGACAGTCAATTTCAATGTGCAATAATTTATGATTAAACAATACAACAGTACAGTTACGCCGCAGTTCCAAACTGTGTAAATTGAACACGTTAAGCAAAAACCTGTACTCAACGCTTTTAGCAGGGTATATACCATTAATTTTAAAATAAAGAAATTTCAAGAATCTTCCCCGAACTATTTCAACAGCATCTATTGATGTTGTAGGATTCCAAATTATAGAACCATATTCAGGCTTGGACCTCACGAACGAATAATATAAAATTTTTAAGGCTTATAAGTTATTAAAAGTCTTACAATTCCTTATTATGAAACCAAGCATTTTCAGAGCTTCTGATATTTTTGACCTGATATGTAATTTAAATGAAAGTTGGTGATCGAAAATTATTTCTAAACCTTTAGTAGTTGTACATCGTAATAGAATAGTACCATCAATGTTATAGTTACAAATAAAACTAGTTTTCCTATTAGTAAATGATAGTACTTTGCATTTGTTCACGTTCAAAAGAAATTTATATAATACACACCAGTCTTGTAATTTATTAATATCAAGCTGTAGGCTATCACAATCATCCTCTGAGTCGATACTCCTATACAATTTAAGATCGTCTGCAAACAGTAGTTTGTTACAGTTAAATTGAGAGCGCCAATCATTTATGAATAGTAAAAAGAAGAGAGGCCAAAGATTAGAGCCTTGCGGAATTCCAGAGGTGGCTAGGAAGATCTCCAAATTATAGCCATTAAACGTTGTGAAAAATAGTCTTGGAGAGGTACTAAACCCGAAATTATAATTTATTTATTAGTAAGGCATGATCTATTTTATCAAAAGCCTTCGAGAACTCAGTGTACACCGCATCCACCTGTCCAAGTTTATCAATATGATTAGATATATACTGAGTAAATACTGTTAGATTACTAACAGTTTTAACCCCCCTAACAGGGGGTTTCCAGATTAGGGGTCCCAGTTCCTACACAGACAATGACGAGCTTATCCCCTGACGTCGGTGATTGGCCTTGGTAATGGAAATAGGCCGACGTTAAATAAATGATTAAAAAAAGTTAAAGATAAGGAAATTCTCTATTGAAATGGTTCAAACACATTTTTACGTAGTCTTAATATTCTTGGATTTATAGGCGCGGGAAGTAAAGCACCGCTCATTCACTCTGTATATCGACACTTTCCTATACACTTCCAGGCTTTTTACCTGCTATTACATTTAATTGTTACTTTTGAAGTTTACGTAAATATATTTATTACCAATTTTGAAATTACAAATGTTTTAACTATCGGTGGTGACTACCATTATGCCCTTATTTTCACACCACCTAATCCCAAAGATTTAGTCGTCCGAACTTTCGGAGAAAAACAAGATGTCTGCGATTAACATGCTTGTCTTTCCTGTTTTTCTCTACTCCTTTGTAGTAATGAAATGGACGGTAGATGAACTGCGTCAATTAGATAGAGGTACCCGCAAGATGATGAATATCCATAGGAGCATTCATTCAAGATCGTCTGTTCTTCGTGTGAATCATCCCTCGTCATCGGAGGAGGACGACTCTTGAATTTGGAGTGCATGCAACGTCCTTAGGAGCTCAGACTCTCTCCTGCAATTCGTGAGAAATCATGAGAATGCAGAAGTGGGTGGAGGATTATTCAAGACAGTCACAGATAAACTCGACGTATTCACAATCACATTCACAATCAAGATATTTGCAAAAAAAAGATTTTTAAGCGATATTTTCCCAAAATGGGAGGTGTTCCGGAGGGGCTAGCGAGGAGGAAAATTAGTATGTCTAAAAGAGGACTATAATGAACTGGTTCTATCAGTAAAATCTCTTGTCCGATTTAAAACAGTGTCAATCTACCTGACAACTGGCCTACGGGTGCATTTTTGGATGTATTGTTACATCCTGACATAAAACACCACTTGTTTTCCATTATAAAACATTAAGACTTTGTAAAATAACATTTATTTATAACATAATCAAAGGAGTTTGTTTACAGAGTCCGCTCGATGACGTCATCAGGGCGCGAACTAACGTGACGTAGTGTTTTTGAGGGTTAAATTTGAATTTAAATTTCAAAATGCCTATTTAAGGATATCAACTGACATGTAGTGTATTTTCAAGTGTTTTTAACTATAAGTGTTATCTTCCCAGTCAAATAGATTTTAAAATTTGTGAAACACCGAATTGAAAATATAATCTTTATTCCCGATTATACAATTTCAGTCCAGCCTTCCGTTGTTAAACTCGTCTAAATTTAGTACTACCATGGTGGTTATGTTAAAATGGATATAATTTAAATTAGTGTCTGTTCTCATAAGTGTTACATTTAGTAAAAATAATGTTAAACCCACGCTTTTATGGTTTGGTACAATTATATTGCGGAAAACATTAAAACATAAACATAAAATAGTAAATAAAACAATTAGACATAAAATAAACAAACACATCACACTGATTCTGCATAAGACAAAATATGTAGATTAGAAATGTCAGTCTTAAAGTTAAATGGCGAGATATCTCACTAATATTACTAGTGTAGATACTGAGGGATCGAACCAAGAATACGACATATAATCTGAACAAGCGTGTTTGTCATACAACACACTCTATCCGACTAAGATACCATGACCGTATGTCTTTCCGTGACATATTATTTAATTTCCACAGAACTGAATTGCATATTTCATAAATGTGAGTAACTCTATTTTATTTATTTCCATTTTATTTTAAAAATTAAAAGCAAGACAACACGCCGTGAAATGAATCTCTGAGATAACACATAAAATATGTCGAGTAGAGATCCCTTCATGTGCTAAAACAGATTTAAATTGTGTGAAAATTGGCGAATTTAATTAACTGTGTGTCGGTTAACAGAGAGTATGTACGCTTTATTTTAAACATTATAATACATATTCGCACAACGTTCATATTCATTTAGTTCATGCCTGATGGTCGCGTGAGTAACAGTTTTAACAGATTTAACAATGCGATTGACGATCCATTAACTTTTCAACTTTACAAGGGTTGAAACTGACTTCAATTACTCTGAAATACATTTGTAAGTGCTATAACATTCCTTATTCGAATTGTATACGTTTTTTCTGGACCAGAAATAATAGTGTCGTTATGTATACATTTTGTGATGGGATGCCATGTTTTGAATTTTTATAAGAATATTTTTGATCGGTAATTGATATTACGAATGACTAAAAAACAAAATATAATACCATCATCAAAATTAATGTAGATGGTAATCATATCGAAAATAAAAATCAGATGGCTAACGAGTTCAATAAACACTACTCCCAAATAGGACAAAAATGGCTAATAAAATTATTCCAACATGGCAAATATTCCTTGAAACTGCACTTGATAAAATATTTTACCTCACACCAGTAAAAAAGTCAGATATACACACAAATATATACACAAAGCTTAAAAACTTTAAAAGTCTAGGCTACGATGATATAAGAGCTGAACTAATAAAATATTGTTAAGGAATATTAATTTGTTCCAATACTTATCCACTTGATAAATATAATATGTAAAACAACCATACGTGCATGACATTTTAAGGTAGCAATCATAAAACATAAAACATAAAAAAAAATTTTGAGTAAGTATAATTTATGTCAGTCGTCAGGTAGATGAACATGGTTTTAAATCGGACAAAAGATTTTACTGTTGAAACCAGTTCATTATAGGCCTCTTTTAGACATACTAATTTTTCTTCCTCAGCCGCTCCCCGAAACGAGGGTCGGTCGAGAGGGAAAGTTAGTATGTTTCTATCCCTGACGACTGGCTTATTACTAAATGTGAATCAGTTTGGTTTCAGATAAGGTATGAGTACAGAAGGTGCTATAAAAATACAAATGTAATAAAAACCTGGTTACTAGATAAGTCATTAAATTCATTTATCTCCTTTAAGATCTACAACTTACTGTTAAAAAAACAACTATCTTTCTTTCTCTTTTATCTCTTTTCTTATCATATCAACATAAATCCATGATATTCTAATTTCATTTTAAGTACCACGGTACACTTTTACATATTATGTATTTGCATATTAAGTACTTATACACCCATGAACAATTTTCATAACTTATGTGAGACTTAGGTACTTAAATAATATTATTATATATTCAGGCTGGTTGTGTTTTTAGTTGAGGACTTAACATATTGACTCAAACCAAACAGTATGTTTGTGAATGTGCCAATAGTGGAAGAACAGTTGACTGCTGTTCCTACATAGCAACCATTATTTATTATTTATTAAACCGTAAGATCTGCTTAAATTCTCAGTAAATTGTTTACAAAAGACAGTACGAACCCTGGGATAGACGAAGACTAGGTGTATAGCATTTTAGTAAAAGGCTTATTGTCCAATTGATACTTATTTTATTGAGTCATAAACTAAAATTAAGTTGGCTTCCATTCTCATGAAGCTACGTCATATTAGGGGTCAATACATAGTTTTCATATATTTTCATATTTTGTAAAATGAATTCTTTGATTGTATCCCAAATGTAATGAAGCGAATTTTAAATGGGAAATTTGGTATATGTTTTCAGTTTAACTTTGTGTCTGAAGTAATATATTTTTATCAAGCCGGGGACGATTAAAGTCGGTTCTTTTTAGTAACCAGGTAAAGTTAAAATTTCACTGATTGCGAGTAGTTTAAACTGCGAGAGTTAATTGTTGGAATTAGTTAACGCTCGAAATTAGCAATTTATACCGGCTTCAAAAATAACAATTTAAGTGAGAATGATAATAATTATAAAAAAAAATTATTTTAATTTTGCCAAACGACTATTTTTCCGTGATATTCTCAGTCGGGGACGCTGCCTTTAAGTGGGACACTCCAATTGAGACATACCGCCCTATTCAATAATTAAACATTCCATCACCGGGTTCATCACGTCAAGTTCGCAAATCTAACTGTTTCATTATATCAAAAATTACTTTATTCTTCTTAGAAATTTCAAAATTTGAATGATAGTTTGTCTGTCATAAATTTAGTCTAAGTTACATTATTGCTGCATGTGCCAAACTGCCGGCGTTGTTTGTCATACATGTCACTTGCTTTCATTATTCATTTTGCACTTACATATTATCATTTACTTGTTTGCATTCATTTTGTACAAAAACCTGGTCAACAATTATAGTAAAAATTTTAATTAGAGGAACAAAAAAAGAAAAATAATGATAAACTAACTAGAAATTTGAATATTTTCAGAAACTTGGGTAATTAAAATTTTTTAAATATATTTGAAGTATCAAACTATCTGTACTATTTCGTTGTTTTTCCTGTAAATATATCAATAAATATGCAAATATCTTGAAATACCTACCATATCCTAAGTTGATTTTTGCTTATATATTGTCAATATATTATTAAAATGTTTTGTGTGCCTTATTTTGAGTCTCCATTACATGGGAAAGACGGCCTAACTTTCGACTCCTGGTAATAAACCGTCTTCACTGATTCTCTCTGGGGCCTCTATCATATTAGTCCATTTAACGAAGTACAAAAAAGACCAAAAATTTGTAGGATCTTTTGCAATGTATTGCGTATACCCCTATCAACGAAAAACCACCCCTATTTTCGGCTTCTTGGTCTTGGGTTTGCGAGGGATCATCAGATCGGATTTTTTTTTGGGGAATAATAATAAATTCAGTTAACTTATATTAGTGTACCCCTTTGCGACCCTTGGGGTTGAACCTAGCCCGGTCTGTAATAGCCGTATCTCAAAAAAATAAAAAATACGGACTCGACAAGGCTTTTTATGGGTTTTCGAGGGCAGGGATCATGATGGAGGCGCTATTTTTCACCCTATCTTCCCACAACTACCTCTAATGTATAAAACTACCCCCTCTTCCATGTGTCGGTCCTAGGCATTCGTCAGATCGAAGTTTATATGGGAATAACAGGGAAACTAACCATTAATAAACCACAGTTGACCTAAGCAGCCCTCGGGGGTTGAAACTACCCTGCTCGCAAAACTTAAATCACTCACGGGTTTTCGAAGGCAGGCATCACGATCCGACGATAACTCGCAAGCCCAAGACCGAGAAGCCGGAAATTGGGATGGTTTTTCCATGATAGGGGTAGTACGCAAAGATTTCAGAACTCAAAACCACCACCATCATTTTTCTCACCCTCGAAAACAGACGGAGATATGTATTGCAAAAGATCCTACAAACTTTTAATGTTCGGGACCTCATTAAATGGACTATACTGCTGATAGAGAAAGTGGTGTTTCTACACTTTAAAATGGAAACTGGGGCTCGAGGCAAGACCCGCTTGCATTGGTTCTAAAGTGCAAGTTACAACGCCAACTTAGCGGCGTTACACAAAAAATATGTGTTATTACATTGGACATGAGTATATATATCGGTATTCCAACAAAAAATTCATGAATCAAAATTTCTATAAGATATCAATAATTCTTTTCAACCCCTTCTCATTTGAGGAATTGAATGTTAATTTCTCTTCCTAATTGTCTTAATATCCTGTAAAATTTATTTTTCAATCATCAAAACCGGTTCAGCCAATTTTGTGAAAAACGATTTTTAAAATTTTTCTGAAAGTTCTCACGTAGGGTAAATTAATCTTTTAATGGTAACTTACCTCTCAAATATGGGTCAAATTCAAGTGAAGGCAGTTCAATCATGCTTATCCGGTTACGGCCCTTATTTTCAGTTTAAATCAACTTAACAGGTTTGATAATATGAAAAAAATACTTTCAACGTTAACGTCACTGGTTATAACGATATAATCTCGCATACATATTAACGAGACACATCAATTGCCGATACAAGAAAGCTATTTCGCTCGCTCTGAAAGCATTTCAGTTTGTCTTTAATCTTACTTTGTAAAACCCGACTACTAGGTCACATCGTTTTCTTTCAGCAAACGGAAAACTCAAACCCCTATTTTATTCAAATGGCATTGTTCTCTATTATGTTATTATGATAATCTCTTTTTGAGAGATATACCAAGTTTGGTCCCATTTGTATTTCATATATTTGTATATTTAGCATAAATTTTATTATCATTACTGCCATAGGGTGAGCATGGTTGAAGCAAAATTTACATTTTTATGAAATCGTAATTTACCCTATAATGTGTATCTCACATTATACAGGGTGTCTCACCGGGAACTGAATCAATCGATATAGAGAAAAGTACGCATCAGAAAATTTTGAAAATTTAGATAATTACTAATGTCGGTATGACCAATCCAACTAAAATTAGTGGCACTTCGGCTTATACCGGAAGTCGATACCAACTTGCTTATTTCAAATGGAACACACTATATATTTTAGGGTTTTCTAAAATAACATAAAATTCTGAGTCGAAAATATGTAGCATATCCTATACCTAAACCTAGCCGTTTCAGAGATATTTGACATTTTATAGAACATTTTACAGGTGCAATGGTTTGCAAGAACCGTTATAACTTTCTTCGTGTAAAAGATCCTCATTTGCTTCTTGTCACGTAAAAAGAACACAAGGAGAACTACGTTCTACAACTGAAATAAATTCAATAATATCATACCAAGTGTTCCGCTTTTCGCGTTATATTTTGTCAACTTCAAACTGTGATAACTTGTTTAGGTCAAACGGAACACCCTGTATTTTTTTACGTCAAGTTGTGTAAAATTCAATTCCCTTTTATCTGATATTAGCATTGTGGGGGTTAAAGTTACAACTTTTTGAAATATTTGCGATTTTATTAGAAATTCATGAATTGTTGTAATCATTTCATCAAAATAGCCATGATTAGAAACAATCAGTCATTATCTCATGTCAAAAAATGCCAGCACATTTAAATTATACCAACGTAAACTTTTTAAATTTGTTTGTTATTTATAGAGAATGTGATAAAGAAGTATCAAGAACTTGCAGCACATTTGCTACTCGATATCCACAAAAACGCAAAATAACACTAACACTGTAACATGCGTATTAATCGAATTGAAGATATGGCATGAACTAAAATAATTGCTCAAAATTCCGCCCTCGGACCTCGACACATTTTTCGCACCTTCGGATTAGTTCCTCATGGGTAACTCTTCTAATTGAATCCTGTGATATGTTTTGAAATGCATTTCTTACTCTTTGCATACAATCTTCAATGGTTGTTAATGTGCTCACATAAACTTTATTTTTAATAGTTCCCCAAATGAAATAATCCAGAACTGATAAATCGGGAGAGCGAGGAGGCCATAAGAAAGGAATTGCCTATTGGCAATCCATTGATCATAAAAAGTTTCTTGTAAATAATTATTAATTAAATATGCGTTATGTGGGGGAGCACCGTCGTGCTGATAAAAAATGAAAAATTCTCCATAAATAATAAAACAAATTTAAAAAGTCTTCTTTTTTGACATAAGATAATGACTGATTGTTTCTAATCATGGCTATTTTGATGAAATGATTACAAAAATTCATGAATTTCTAATAAAATCGCAAATATTTCAAAAAGTTGTAACTTTAACCCCCACAATGCTAATATCAGAAAAAAGGGAATTCAGTTTTACACAACTTGACGTAAAAAAATACAGAGTGTTCCATTTGACCTAATTTGATATTTTAGTTGGATTGGTCACACCGACATTAATAATTACCTAAATTTTCAAAATTTTCTGATGCGTACTTTTCTCTACATTGATCGATTCAGTTCCCGGTGTGACACCCTGTATATACTATGAGAATATGGGTAGCATATAACATATTTGAAAACTTTTATGAATATTGTAACGGATATTGTGTTGAAGTAGCAACTTAGTGCGTCCCTATATTATATGTATAACAGATGAAAAAATCAATTTACTTATACGAAAAATACTATGATACAGCTAAAGCTACATTTTTCAAGTATAGTTTGTTCATATATTCAGTGCGGTTATTAAAAATAATGTTTCGTCGTCTACAACATATCATTACAGACAGAGACACAAACTTGCCTGGAACTAATATCTAGACAGAGTAATACATAAATCGGTAACCATACTCGCAGCATGCAGACGATTATATTTAAGCCTGGTATAACACATTGGCTCTATACCAGTGTAAAAAGACCCACCATCACATACGCTGATTTAGTTTGGTGGTCTAAAACAATTGAAGCGACAGCAGCTAACAGGCTATGCAGGATGCAAAAACTGGCCGGCTTGGAAATAATCGGTGCTATGAAAAGCAGTTCCACAGCAGCCATAGAGACCCCATTAGAGGTCCTTCCACTCAACCTGGTGATCTAGGGGAGGTTACAATGGGAACACATATACTACACAACCTGGCCTGTTACACCAAAGGCCTTATGATGGAAATAGGAACTGGAGCAGGAATACATGATGAAAAATTAAGGGCAGGTATAAGCCTCTCTCATGGACAACACGTTACTGTATTTCAGAGAGAAAATCTATGGGACTGCCACGAAGAACTAAAAGTTCTGGATGAGTGGAACAGAGTTAATCTACTACAAGTGCCGGGATATACCATAAGAGATGGCAATGGAAAAGCTGGTGAACTTAATAGACAAGAAGCAGCGAACACATTCTATGGCCCAGAACCCGTGCTGGACATCACTAAAGGATCAGCTAGATGAATGATCAAAGACTGGGTCAAGAATAAACATCACCATCACTGGACAAATATTCCAGGAAATCGACATGGGAAAACACTTATTAAATGACAATGCCCAAAACAAACTGAAGAACTGCCCATAAAGAACAGAATGTAGTTGAAAATTATAACAGGTCTTTTGACAGATCACTTTCCTGTTAAGAAGTACCTGTATATAAACGAAAAATTCAATGACGACCTCGCCTGAAGACTGTGCGGCAAGGAATCAAAACGGTAGGTCGCATTATATCCGAATGCGAGGCACTAACCCGCAGAAAATATAATACCTTAATATCTACAGGCAAACACAAACATGTCCGGAAATCATCAAGACTCGTTCATTTTCAGACCTGCATCACCTATCAGTGGCACAGGGGTACTAAAATGGACAGACTAGGTTAAGACAGGGATAGTACAATAAGTTCAAGAGGCCACAGTGCGGTCGGAGTATTCTTACAGACAAGCCTTAGGGGGGGATTTCAGTCCGTAAGAGTCTGAAACTTCCCATGCTATGGGAGCCCACTAAGGTTTCCCACCTCGTTAAAAAAAGATAAATTCTAGTAAAACAAATGGCGGCATTAAGTTTCCTATTAAGGAGCCAATGAGAATAATATTACTATCTAATGAAGGTTTACTGAATGGAGTACATATGTGAATGGCATCGAAAAAGAAGAAAAAATGTACTAGATATAATTCTCAAGTTATTCGATTAAAATATAAAAAAGGAAAGATATAGTTAAATGGTGTCGAACTGGAAATAATACATGAACAATATAACCAGTAATACCATTTTACAGCATGCTAGTTATTACAATTTGTCCATGACTTATAATATTATTTCATATTGTTTCTTTAATTCGATGTGTTAAATAATCCTTAAACGTCAGTGGTTCATTAAGTTTATGAAATAATACTTTAATACAATTATATCAAAGCTTCAGATACATTGGTAAATTATGAAGATATTTTCTATTTGTATTAAGTGTATGAATAAGGTTATTTGTTAATTCAAATATTGAATTCTAAGTGTTTCTATTACCTCGAAAAGCTAATCGCTTTTTGCAAAGTATGTTTTATGGTTCTATAAAGGTAATTAATCTCTGCTTTATTACAATTTTTCAATATCTTACCAAATTTATTAATAAAACATATTGGCTTATCTTTAATTAACTGTGGACCACCCGCCTTGAATATTGGCGTGGTAATTTCAAATCTGTAGGAATTTTGAAATTAAAAAATTCTAATTTATTACATGTTCAAACAGAGTCTTATATTTTTTATATAAGTGTAAAAATTATAATTTCCTTTCCATCAGGAGCCGAATATTTTGTTTTACCGATATATGTAATGACTTTTATTTATACAGAATTAAATACTTTTGATACATACAGCCGATACTATACGATACATTCGATACTATACCGTCTCGTCTGTCTATTTTAAGAGGGCCACATGAAATATCTCGCTTAATGTCTATTGTAGAAGAAACAGTTATCGCATTTTTTTTGTCAGCTATATTTCAGTAAAAAGAAATTTAAAATCCATAGCCTACTTTGTAAGATATATTGCAAAAAAAATGAAAAATAGGAAAACCACAAACGGTTATAGCTTCATTATTTGAGGAGATACGAAAAAAAGTTAAAGGGATTAAAGTTCACGGTAAAAACAATAGAATAATAATATGTAAAATGTAAAAAAATTCGAAAAACGCAGTTGGCTTTGACATACGCCCTTGTGCAAAAATGTGCAAAGTAGGCCATGACACCATTAATTCAGTTTATTTTTTCTCTTTCCAATGATATAAAACTTGTCACAAAAATTTTAACTGACAGTGTCAATATTCAATATTTTACGAAAACCACAATTCATATAATTGAATCGTAAAAATCAGCTATGCAAAAACAATGTATAAAATTATTAACAAATTTGACAGATTGTCACTGTTATAATGTATGTTGTATGTTGCGTTGTCGAGTTCTAAGACAAGTTTCGTATCAGTAATTATGTTGTACACCACTAATAAAAAATTCGATATGATTAGCATTTATTGTCAGTGCAATTGTGACACTGAGATGGCAGTCACGGTTTACGAAGATAATAATAATAATAATATCTTTATTGACTATAGAACCAAAAGTTACAAAATGGCATTAGCCTAGTCAAAGTGACACACTTCATAAAGATCATATGTTGAACAACACATGACAAATATGTTATATAAAATACATCGCAGAACAATAATATATAAATAACATGACTTAAAAAACTAAAATGTGATATACAGGTATTAAAACAAAATGCATAGAAAATAAAAATGTTACCGGATACGACTAATATTGCAAGTATTCGTCAATAGTGTAAAAATTTCCATCAAGAAGCAATTTTCTGACCTTATTTTTAAACATTGTCTTACTGTGAACATCCTTTATAAAATTTGGGAGTTTATTATACAGCTCTATACCAATATAATAGGGGCTCTTCTCATAGAGGGTAAGAGAGTGTAAAGGCGTTAAAAGGTTATCCTGACCCCTGGTGTCATAGCTATGAGATGAAAATTATTACTTAAAAAAACACTGATATTTTGTTTGACGAAACACACTATTTCTAATATATATAAAGAAGCTAGTGTTAGCACTTGATATTTTTTAAATAGACCTCGACATGGGGCCCTCATAGAGACTCCTGCTATATTTCGAATTGCTTTCTTCTGCATTTTAAAAACTCTGTCAACAGTATATGCTGAACCCCAAAAAATAATTCCATATGCCATCCGAGAATAAAATTGAGCGTAATAATATGACAGAACAACATTTTTACTTGTGATCTGTTTTAGCCTGTATAGTGCATAGCATACGGAAGATAATTTTTTGCATAGATCATCGATATGAATTTCCCAGTTTAACGCGCTGTCGATATATAGACCTAAAAACTTTGTTGAATACACTTGTTCAATAGATTTACTATTTATTTTAATCAATTGGCTCTCAGTCACGTTTGAACTTTTAGGAGAAAACTGAATAAAAACTGTTTTGGTAGCATTTATAAGTAGTCCATTATGCATAAACCATTGTACAAAATCATCAATTTTTCAGATGCTCCGCAGCCAAATCGAACTATGTTTAGAAAGTTAGTTCAAAATCTAAAAAAGCAGTAAGGTGAGGGTATCTTGCGGATAATGTAAGAAAAGTGAATAGAGTATTGAATTATTTTAACCAAAATGAAGAAACCTCTTTGAGACAAACTCAGAGAAACTGTCGCATAAAAAAATGCTGCAAGAAAAATAATTAAAAAAAAACGGATTTCGATGCTACAAAATGAGGAAATTCAACATTTAATTGAAGGAGATAAGCCGAGGAGAGTAAGATTTGTAGATGGTTGTTAATTGACTGGTTATGCGGTGTTATCAAACAGTTCTTTACAAGCTACTTACAAGTTAAATTTCAAAAAGTCACTACTAACCTCTAGGCGATCTTGTATCGGGCAGGGTGAGCCACAGTGGGAAGACAATAGGTGCTAGGAGTACGTAAGTAATCCTCTTGCGGGCTCCTGAGGGCCAGCTCATGTCCATGGCTCCAGGGGGCTCCTCGTCCTCTGTTTCCTGTAGACAAACCACTGCTTGTGAGGTCAGTGATTTACGCGCACGTACCGACGACATGCGCCGCTAGAATCAGAAAATTACATATACCTCACTGGGTTTGAGATAACGATGGGGGGTGGGGGTGGAGTGGACCAGAATAAGGGTTTGGTGGTAACAACAGACAGGAACAAGGAACATTAAACAGCAATAAACTATGTGTAGTGGTCACGGGTGGTATGTACGATTTTTCTTTAGGCGTAATTTTTCTTCATCTTTTAAAAGAGTAGCTTGAAGTAAAAATGTTAATTTCGGTCTACAAAAATTTAGTGATTGACTAAATAGTCCGGGAGCCAGCTTCATTCGTCGAGATTTCACGTAAGGGAATGGACCATCAGCTTGCTCAGTTCTGGGGATATAGCCGCAGCAGCCTCCCACACAAGTAAAATAATTATAAAGAAAATAATACAACAAAAACTGAGACTTGGTGGACATGTTCATGATGTTGAAAAGTAACTAAAAAACATAATTAGCTAACTTGCTGAGGATTAAAATTCAGGTTTCCATGTAAACATGTGAAAAATATGCGCTGAGTAACTGATATACCACAAAAGCTGTAATTTGGTACAGTAACAGCTAATTTAATAAATTACACGAAAAAAATAGTCCGCTGAATTTTTCGCGGTGGATAAAGTGCTCAGCTGACGAGTTCAAGGCGCAGCGTATAGTTATCTGCGCGCGCGCATTACATGTTTGACTGTATCAGCTGAGCACTTTTCCCTCGCTCAATACAATGCGAAGTATTTTTTTCATTTAACTTATTAACTTGCCCGTTGCATTATCAAATTTCAGCTTTTGTGGTATCAGTTTATACTCAGCGCATATTTCTCACATGTTTACTTGGAAAGCTGAAGCATAATCCCCTAGTCTAAAGTCGCTGATTATGTTTTTTAGTTACTTTTCAACATCATGAACATCTCGACCAAGTCTTAGCTTTTGTTGTATTAGTTATTTTTATAATTATTTTACGCGTGTGGAAGGCTGCTGCAGCTAAACCCCTCGCAAGTGCGCAAGCTGATGGTCCATTCCCTTACGTGGAATGCCGAATAAAGCGTAGAAAAAATTCCAGCTCTTGCTGATCAGCAAAAAAGGTCGTTGGCTCACAGGCTAATAGACCAGGCGTCAGGGTTTCTTTTGTTATAAAAATTCCTAAGGGAGCTTTTTTCTTTCTATCGCTTTATTGAAAATTCCCTCTCTAATACGGAACGGAACATATTTTTTAAACAATTGAAAGGGGAAATTTTTAAAAATATCTCCGAAAATATCAATAACAGGACAAAAAAATCAAGAATAGAAATATATTCTCTACTAAATTTTACATAAAAAAGTCTCTACATTTTTTTAGATTGGTGTAATAGTTTTGAAGATAGAACCCAGGGAAGGAGCGAGTCGCGGATCACATCAGCGTAAGAGAGCAAAAAGTTGAAATTATTATGAATGTAGTAGTTAATGAATTTAAAACATGAATTCTGGTGAAATAATTGAAATGATTATTTATTCAGCATTATGCTACATATTATATTTATTGTTATTCAGTCACCCATTGTCCTCCTTTTGCATTTAGGTTGGTGCCCAAGATCGAGTTGCTCTGCTATTTCTGGTTCTCTGATTTCTTGTTATTCCTTGGTTTCTTCAATCTCTCCAATCTCTTCAGGTTCTGCAGTCTCTTCAGCGCCTTCCGTCCCTCCATCATCTTCATTTGACATCTCAACCTTAAAAAACTTCTTGAGATCGATGTCAATATGTTCATCAATGTCTTCTTCAATGTAAATTCTGAGTGCTTCGACATTGGAGCAAGTTTAACCTCCGCAATGGGAACAGATGACGGAAGATTTCAGCCCATGTTTACGGCACCCGCAGTTTCCCTTGCATACACCTCGACAACTACAAGATATCATTTTCAGCAATGCTGGTGGTGCAGCTTCTTCTTCAGTGGTTATTGAGAGTAAACCGTTCAGAGTCCACTTCTACTCCCATTCGGTTGGTTCCAAATCAATGTCTCCCCATTAATGAAGAAGAGGTTACTATAGTTTGTTTATTGTCAGAGGAAGAAGAAAACAAAAAGTAAAAGAAGAAAAGCTGGGTGCATAATATAAACATAAAAATAACAAAATTCGGAGAGTATCACACTTTATTTCGTGATTTAATTCAAGATGATATGAAATTCTCTCAATATTTACCATTAGATACTTTCACTTCCTTTAATAATGGGAGCAGTAAAGGAGGTAGTTAATGCCAAACATTTTTTTGAGGTGTTTCGTTGTTATACACAGACTAAATCGCATTTTTACCCCCTTTCATAATATCATGAGGTCGTGATAAGCTTGCTACATCCATGATTTCATTTATGCTGCCCAGATGAACATCAAAAACAAAAAGAAATCAGTTTATAGTATTACCCACTAATAATTTTTTTATACGGAAATACCGATGCCCTGCGTACATTTGTCGGTATTAACAGCATCGGCAGTGTCGGTACGCAACGGATTTTGATTTCGTCTTCGGAATCCCGATCAGAAATACCGAAGTGCGATCAGTGCGATGCCGATATGTGAACGTAGTCCTATTTAAAATTATGTAGTTAATTAAAAAGTCCTTACCTTAAAACTCAACACCTCACAATTCCTGCGCAAGCGTACAGCTGTTGAACTTTATAATGAACTAGAACGGGAGTCAAAGTAAACGCTTTGTGCAAATCGCTTAGCCTCGCCGGCGCGGTGCAAGTCTAACTACAATTATAAAATCGCATAATGTATAAACAAGAATATTCTTTCCTATTATTTGGGTTTTCTACCACATGTATTATTATCCTCTTCAAAACAAATCACCGAATCTACAAAATAATAGAATTATTGGAAAGAAGTGTCGATAGCAGCGTGGCACGCGAGGGGAGTCGGGGCGCTCCTTCGCACGTTTCTATCTTCAAAACTATTACACCAATAGAAAAAAATGTAGAGCCCTTTTTTATGCAGAATTTAGTGGAGAATAAATTTCTATTCTTGACTTTTTTGTCCTATTATTGATATTTTCGGAAAATTTTTAAAAAACGCTAAAATTTCCCCTTTCAATTGTTTAAACAATATGTTCCGGACCAAATTGGAGCGGGCATTCTCAATAAATCTCTTTCTAAACATAAAAAGAAGAAAAAAAGCTTCCTTAGGAATTATTCCATCAATCCGGTGATATTCAACCTCTGACGCCTAGACTATAAAACTGTTTAGGCTTTTTGATGAAATTCATACTTTTAAATAATTAAGTTGTAATAATTTTCTCTGAAAATCAATAAGATGGTTTAGCTTCATCTCCTAAAAGTGGGAAAGTTTGGCTGAAAGTAATTTCTATGAATAGAAACTGCTTACAAAAATCAATTTAGCGAAAAGAATTCGAGTCAACTTTTTAACTCACTCTTTTGAAGAGCTATACATTTTTAGAATGATACATTCTTACTTTTTATATGATCTTAAAAAATTATATTTTACGTCGAAATTCCATCTTAAATTTTCCGAAGAAACAAAATATTTTCTTTGAAAATAATTCTTATAAATTGTAGGACAACCAAAGGATCTCGCACAGAAACACGGGATATGGGATCGCGGTGAAAATGGTCGACATTGATATATGTTGTAGTTCAGACCTTCCTGATGAAAAGTTCAAATGGGACCTTGGTCAAGCCTTGGCTCAAGGACCTTTTATTTTGAAGTTACAGCGAGGGCAAAGGTCGAAAATTCGAATACATAGGATTTGGCATTCCGTTGAAAATTGTCGAAATCGAAATATGTTGTAGTTCAGACCTTCCTCATGAAAAGTTCAAATGGGACCAATGCTTGAGAACCTTTTATTTTGAATATTTTTCAGGAATTTACGTTTTAGACCTTTAGCTTTGTTGTAACTCCAAAATAAAAGGTCCTCGAGCCTTGGTCCCATTGGAACTCTTCATCATTAAGGTCTGAGCTAACAATTTCGACCATTTTCACCGGGATCCCAAATCCCATGTATTCGAATTTTCGACCTTTGCCTACCCTGTAACTCCAAAATAAAAGGTCCTCGAGCCTTGGTTCCGTTTGAACTTTTCATCAGGAAGGACTGAACTACAACATATATCAATTTCGGCCATTTTCACCTGGATCCCAAATCCCGGATTGCTGTGCGGGTTCCTTTGTGAAATAATTTCCATAATCGTACAGTAGAATTGATCTGAATTAAATTGTTTTGCGCTATAATCTTCCAGGGAAAATTTTATTGTTGACTTTTATGTAATTTTGAAATCATTGGAATAACAAAAATATTGACTTGTTGACCATGAAACTCAGAAGTAAGAAATCTATACCTACCTATCTACACTATACCGTACCTTAAGACAATAAAGTTAAAAACCACATGTTATTTAAAAATAGTACATTGTTTTACATCTCATTTTTCCCAAAACTGTATTATTTACTAGGCACTGAACAGAAATACAGGTAGAAACCTTGAAATTAGCATTTTTCTCCTCCCATATTTGACTCTTTAAAAAATATAGAACATATTACGTCTGTTTTAATTCTGAAATAATACGTTTAGAAAATAAATGTATGCTTATCCATTTTTATCTGGTACTTAAATTGCCTGTTTCGAAAAAATAAGTACATACCATCCAGTTGAATGTGAAAGCTTAATCCCGTTTATAGTTGAATAGGCTACGATTTATTAGTGTGCTAGAGCGCCAAACCATTTACTGTTGCGAAAAGTGTATCATCTACTACGTAATGAATTACTTTTACAAGTGGTTAATGCATTGGTTTTTAAAAAATGTGTACAACTAAGGCATATTAAGAGAAACGTTACTAATATTAATTCAGTTTTAAAGAAGGAAGGAAATATAAAAAGCGTTTTATAAAAATTCTATTTTGCAAATGATTTTTAACTTATATTTCGTGTTCAATTTCTAGGTTTCTAGAACATATCCGGTGAATGATATTTCATTAATTTGTACCATAGTATGTACGAGAAAGTATAAAAATAAGTAGAATGAAGAGTACATTTCTTAGATTTTTTGTTGGATTACATACTGTCACAGACAGATAAGATACATCAGACACACACATAATCAGTTCTAAAAACATAAGGTGCTAGATTTCTTTTTGTAAAAAATTGAACCGTTCTTAGAAAAAGGGTTACAAAATATAATTATATAAAGTTTCATCCAATTACCCGGAGAATTTGATCTTGTTATCTAATGCCGATATATTGAAGTAGGTTAAAAATACATTTGATTTAGTGCTTGTTCATTTTCACACCCACCTTAATATCAGTATTATGTGATAACAATGGAGCCAAATTGGGATTTTAATGTGAATTGTCTGGTTGGGAAATTTTTTTAAAACAAAAATATTAAACAAAAAACAATATTAAACAAAAAACTATACTAGGGCACCACATTCAAAGGCCTTTGCTCTTTTAGGAAGCATTTTCAGACGCATGTCGAAACTTCTTTCTGATTTTGGCAAGTAATATGTTTGAAACTAACAAAAAGAATCATATTGGTGTCGACCGCTGAGTCGGACTAAAACGTTACTTGGTAGCGAGAATTAAAAGAATAGACACCAGGTGAATAATAAAAATTGAATTTTATGTTTGAAACAGGTTAGTCACGGGTAGGCTAAATAAGGACGTTATTTATTTGGGTTTACATATGATATATGGTTTCATCACATCGTCTGGAGGCATTTTTTGACCATGATCCATATTTAGGTTTCCGGGTTCTCTTCCGCGTTGAAAGTTTTGAATACTTGACGTTTCGACCATCTTGTCGTGGTCTTCTTCTGAAGCGAAGTGACACAAGAAAACCACGACAAGATAGTCGAAACGTCAAGTATTCAAAACTAACGCAGAAGACAACCCGGGAACCTAACTATGGATCATCATCAGCTCCGCGAAAGCCTTAGAACCAAAATATTTTTTGGACATATTCTTTAAATTGGTGGGCATATAAAACATATCTGTAGTGCATAGGGCATATAGCACCGAATGCGTTTTTTCCCTCCTGGTGGAATCATTGTCATTACCTATTTTAAATTGTTAGAAATTCTTTGTGATTTTCGCAGAGGAGACTTGATAAACCTGACGTAGTAAATACAAGTATAACGTGAGAGAAGAAATTCTATCACCATTATACAGAGAATAAGTGCCACATAATGGAAATTTTACTCGAGTCCGAGTATAAAAATGTTACAGTCGATAAATTGTGTACAATAAAAAACAAGTAAAAGGTGTAGTCTATTGTAATTCCGATTCATCTACGGTGCACACGACTATGGCTATAGAGGCCAATTCGGGAGAGCACATGTCGACCGCAGTCAGGACAAACATAGACCTGGTTAGGTCTTGGATTCTGCCTTCTAGCAGCAACATTTCCTTGATAGCTGGCCACAACCCCTCGCCATTCGGTTCTGTCCGCTGCAAGTTGTTCCCATTGCTCGTCTGCAATACCGCAGGATTTTAGATTTCCATGGAGAACGTCTATGAACCTCTTTCGTTGACCGCCACGCCTTCTTCTACCGCTTAGCAATTCACCATAAAGTGTGCATTTAGGAAGGCGGTTATCATGCATACGATGAACGTGACCTGCCCATCTTAGGCGTGCTCTTGAAATAAGCACCTCAATTGGAAGGCTCTTTGCTCTCCTGAGTACTTCCACGTTTGATATGTGATGGAACCAACGGATTTTCATCATACTTCTGAGGTGTCTTTGCTGAAAACGTTCTAATTCTTTCACATGACGACGGTAAGTGACCCAGCTTTCACATCCATATGGCAGTGTTGGAATGACAACTGCTCTGTAGACAGCCATTTTCGTCATTCTCTAAGTCCCCAGAGTGCTCTAGATGCAGCGTTAATTCTATTGCGAATCTCGCTGTCCATGTTTGCTTTGTCATTAACAACGTTGCCTAAGTAATTGAACTGATCCACCACTTCAAGAGAATTTCCGTTAAGTGTAATGTCTATTTGGTTCACTTGATGAGGAGTTGACATAATCTTAGTCTTTCCAATGTTGATTTTAAGTCCCAAGGAATCATAGCTCTGGGCATACACATCTAAAAGTTCTTGAAGCTCTTCCGGCGTAGAGGCTAAAAGTGCACAGTCATCCGCATACTGGAGATCACAAATGAATCATGTGCGTGTCTTTGTGAAAGCTCTAAAGCGTCCTATGTTAAAGAGTCCGCCATCAAAACGGTATCTGAGACCTATTCCTCTGACTGTCAGTTTGTTGTCAACAATAATTGTTAGGGCAGTGGTAAACAAATTAAAGAGTAGGGGTACCAGGACACATCCCTGCCTAACTCCAGTGAGGGTTTGGAAAGGTTCGGTTGCCTCATTATTATACATGACCTGGGCGTTGTTGTTTGTATGTAGACTGCGACATACTTCCACAAATTTTCTAGGGATACCTAAGCGGAACATAATTTTCCAGAGCACTTCTCTGTCCACCGAGTCAAACGCCTTGGTTAAATCAATGAAGGCCATGTGAATTTCTCCTTGATGTTCGAGTGCTTTTTCTTGAAGCTGTTTAAGTGTGAAGATTAAATCCGATGTGCCTCGGTTTGGTCTAAAGCCACTCTGTGTTTCAGGAAGTAACTTTTCCATAACAGGTGTTAGCCTATTTGCCATCGCTTTAGTGAGTATCTTTCCTCCAACAGCCAGGAGAGCTATACCCCTGTAATTTCCACAGTCCGCAGCGCTCCCTTTGTTTTTGAAGAGGTTGATTAAAAGTGTATCACGAAACTCCTGCGGAGCTTGACCACTTTCCCACACGACATCAAACAGTTTTTTGAGGTAGGGTATGAGCTCTGACGACACAGCTTTAAAGATCTCAGCTAGGAGTGAGTCGGCGCCGGGAGATTTGTTATTTCTTAGCTGCCCAATGGCGGTTAAGATCTCTTCCGTTGTTAGTGGTTTATTTAAGTCTTCGAAGGTGTCATATTGAGGGATAAGATTTATAATATCGTGATCGGCTTGACTTTGCTGGTTAAGAATGTTAGAGTAGTGTTCTTTCCATCGGGCTCTTATTTCCTGGTCTTCTTTGAGGAGATTTCCATTTAAATCTTTAATAGGGCACATATTTTTCCGACTGGGGCCGTACACTGCTTTTACTCCTTCCTGTAGTTGTGTGAATCGGCGTACCTTTGAATTTCTCTGGCCTTGCTTGCCCACCACTCGTTCTTTATTCTTCTGATTTCGCGTTGCGTTTCGTACTTAGATTGGGTAAAAGCTTCTGCTTTTGATGGGTCATTGGGGTGGTTGATAGCGTTTTGGAAGGCAGTATGTTTGCGGTCAAGAAGTTCTTGTATAAAAGCTTCATTATCATTGAACCAGTCCTCCTGTTTTTTACTTACTGCAGTACCAAGAATTTCCTCACTCGCACTTTTTAAACTGTCTTTAATTTGTGTCCAGGTAGCAGCGACATCTACAGAATTGGTTTTTTCTAGTGCACTCAAATTCTCTTGAACTTTTTGCTTTAGCTGTTCGACGGTTTGTTGGTCACGCAATTTACTAATACAGAGATGGAGTCTACGTTTTACTTGAGTTCTTCGGTGTTTGGGTCTCATAACAATTTTCATTTTAGAGACAACAGGACGATGATCGGTCCAACATTCGCTATCAATGCGCGCCTTTGTAATTTGGACGTCCTTGAGATGCTTCCTACGTACGATAACATAGTCCAGTAGATGCCAGTGACCTGATCTGGGGTGACGCCAGGTGCCTTTAAATTTATCCTTTTGTCGGAAAATGGTGTTTGTTATAACTAGATCATGTTATTTAGTTAGGAGTAGTTGACCGTTAGCGTTCATGTTGCCCAAACCGTTCTTGCCTATGATGCCTGGCCAGGTGTCTGCATCTCTCCCTACTCTAGCGTTAAAATCGCCAAGAATAACGAGTCGTTCCGTTTTAGGTATTCTACAGAGGGTTTCTTCCAGCTGTTGATAGAAGCTTTCCTTGGTTTCGTGACTTGCTTCCAGAGTGGGAGCGTAGGCGCTTATTAGATTTATCGCGTTGCCATCTGATAGCTCATAGCGTAGCAGCATTAAACACTCGGATAGGCCTTGTGGTACTTGTGTTAAGTTGGATACAAGTTGATTCCGAACGGCAAATCCTACTCCATGTTGTCTTCTTGAATTGGTGGGGAGACCTTAACAATAGAAGGTGTGGTACTTTTCTGTGAGAGAGCCTTCCTCCAAAAATCGAGTTTCGCTGAGAGCTGCAACGTCAACATTGAGTCGGTGAAGTTCTCTATCTATTAGAGCAGTTCTTCTTTCAGGCCGATCGGTGCGAGTGCTGTCGTTCAAAGTACGAACATTCCAAGCGCCGTAGATGAAAGAATTAGTTTTCTTGGATTTAACTTGTCGGTGTTTTTTCGACATTCGATGAGGTGTCCCTGTGGGCACCCTCCCCCGGAGATCCGATCGGGAGGGTATTTTACCACCGGATGATTTTGTCCCACTTGAACGCTCCGAAATTAAATAGGCCTACTAGGTGCTACTAGGTGAGGTGGATTATCCCAATCGATTTTGTAACATTCCGTATTCTACTACTTCATTAAAAATAAGTCAGATTGGAAGTATTACATTATTTTTAAATATTAAAAGGTTGCTTATATATATTATTTAAGTGTATACATGTTTTCTCATAATTTTTTCTTAGTCTAATCGAATACGTTAAATGTGGTTTTGCTTCAATAAATATGTTGGGTAACTTTAACTTGGTTGTTTATTTACTCATTATTATAGTCGACCTCAGATTCACGGTGCACTCAAAAAAGCAACAAAAACTGCACGACCACATTATTATCGCCGTTGGACCATTCGGTACGGTGTTACTTGATTTATTTATTCTTAGATACAACCACCCAACAGGTAACCAGTTACAGGGTGGGGAAATTACTTTAATAATACACTAAAAATACAAATATTTATATGAAGTGTGCAGTACATCATTGGTATATTATATGAATATAAATGTATAAGAATAGGAAAAATATAAGAAAATACAATTATTATAGAAATACTAATAATACTATAAAAGTGTTTAATTAAGTCAAGACTATAATTAAATATATCAAGCTCATTTTGCAGCGAGTTATAATTTCTACACATAAAATGTATAGGTGAAACTTTAATTAAAAAAATCCATGCTTTGCGGCAACCGCAGCGCACTCCACACCCAGTCGTGCATCGGCAAAAGATCATGTTCAAAATGGCGTCGGGCGCCACAGGGCCGCTCGTGGTAACTGGGTTCAGGATCCTATCTTCTCGTCTGGCCCAACCCCATTGGGTGGGTGGTAGGGGGTTGCCAAGCTACTGTTGTATTTGTAAGAAAATAATCAGGGCAACGTAAGTATTTAGTACAAATTAATATTTGTAATTTAAAGAAATCAGTATTCAACAACTATATGTAAATGGATTTACCTGTAGATATACCCTGAGCGAGTGCTGTTTTGAAGATCCTCTGATGGGAGGAAGACTGGCCATGACTGATTTGGGCTTCGTTGGCGCTTTCAAAAATGCCTTGTACCGATGTTTGTTCAGGTTGTCTTGATGTGCAGGCGCTTGGTATACAGCCAGAAAAAGCTTCTCGCCTGCCTCTTCAATATCCTCAGGTGATGATGAGAGATCTGTAAACATTGCTGAGATATTATGGGCGAGGCTAGAATTTGTTGTGAAGAGCTTAGCGATTCCCACTTTGCTCTTTCCATGTATAGCCGAGGTGGTGTCGCATCCGGAGAAGCTATAGAGGAGGAGAATCGTCTTGGCGAATGAAAGCTGTTGAAGTTTTCATACCGAAAACAATTTGGTCTCCACCTTCCCACGGCCTGACTTCATGAAGTACACGTTGATAGATAGTGGTACCAATCCAATGAGGGGAACTATTAACTCCATATCCTCCACAACTATTGCTACGGTTAGATGCACAGCAGCTTTGTCCAACCCGCACCTCACGATAGTGCTATCAGCGTCCCCTGTAGCAACAGTTGTTTCAATCCCTGCTGCTATCATTTTCTTGATGAGCAAGTGGATCAGTCTTGTTTTGTTCCTTCCATTAGCAAGAAAATGCTCCTGTTGCACTGTGATGGTCGTGCTTTCAGTAAAGTTGATCTCAACCGAAGTTTTTGTGAGCCCTCTTCACTTCTGCTCTCCCGGTTTTATGCTGTTGACATCACTGTAACCATAAAAATCCACCGTACAATTTGCACCGTAATGTTTCTGTATATAGGCAATGTACCGATGGCAAATTGAAGAAATGTAGGAGGTTTCTTTCCACTTCATGCGGTGTAAAAGGAAACCACCGTCTACCACATTGGTGCTTTGGGCGAGATCGAGAGTTGCGTTGTCCTCTATTGGAAAAATATCGTAGACGGATGAATTCTTTCCTTTTCTCATTCCGCCCTCGCTGAACAGAGCCAGAGGGAATGGAGTTAATTCATATGTTAAAAGCTTTGCATCATCTTTATCCCTCATTTTTGGTGTGACACTTCTTTAGAAAATTGTCAGAAAGTTAACAGTAACTGCCTCACCATTAATTTTAATGGTACTGCTCATACTAGCTAGTGACAAAACCATATTTTTCTTAGACTGCTTCATGTCACCAAATTTGCTGCTAATGAAATTTTGCACGGTTTTGGTTCTAATCTCCAGTGCTTGGTGACGGTTTACTTTGTAGTTTCTCAGGATGTCCGTTGACAGCGAGATGAGCGAATTCAACTTTGGAAAAGGGGGTATGGTCATTGAGCCATTCGTGAATCTTAGCTCGATATCGTGAATCGAGGTTTTGCCGTGATACCCGGAAATCAACGTGTTGCTCTCTACTTACAAAAACCACGCCAGCGAACCCCTCCATCCCGGTGATCTACAAACCCACTTGGCGAGTACAGAATCAGTAATTTCTCTGCCTCGCGTCAGGCCACCTGAACTCTTTATGGAGTTTGTTCTATGACCATATCCGACCAAACTACAAATGGTGAAGTACCCCTTTTCTACAAACTCCTTGTACGCCTGCGGATGACTATTTTTTTCAGTTGTACCATGTCTTGCACATAGAGATGGGCACATTTTGCGTACTGGAAGTGCCCGCTTGAGTGGAAGAAGGGAATCGTCTGCTATACACACGCCAAGTGACTGTCCCAATCACGATGACGCTCAGAATCAATGAATTTCTTAATCAGGGTAACCATATTCAAGTAATGCACCCACAAAGCAGCGGTGGACCCATTCTCCTTGAGGGAGTTATTAACGAACAACTACAACAAAGGACCTTTACAGCTTCACTCCGAACCATCAGTACTTTTAGTATGTTGTTAAGGACACCTTTTTTTGCTATTTGACCTTTTTTGGTTTTCGTTGTCTGTTCTATAACTTCTGCATATTTGAAATTATTAGAAAAATCTGCAGGATTACAAAAATACCTGGAATGTTTTAAAGACTCCAATTCTCACCCTGATGTTGAAGATACAGCAGACCAAAAAGATATCTTAGCCCTTTACGGAGCAGAAACCGAACAGCATTCTTTGAATGAATTCAGGTACAAATGCTTCATTAAGTTAGTGGCAAATAGTACATGTAATCTTGCATAGCTACCTGCAACTGAGTCTGCTGCAAGTTAATACTCTTTTTTAGAACATACTATCAAATTCAACAATGCTACCGCAATACCAAAAGTCCTAAAGATTGCGGTTGGATAAAAAAAATGGTGTGTTTCCTATTACTACCAAAAACGAGGCTGCTCCACAAGAACTTTTGAAGACAATAAGCTGCGAGTATACAAAAGGCTGCAAAGCCGCGTGTATTTGTAGAAAAGCTGGATTAAGATGTTCCGTTATTTGCTCTGGATGTCAAGGACAAACGTATACAAATCGTCGGCTGAGAATTACAGTGTTCTATATCCACTTTTGGTCAAAAATGAGCTGTATACATCATTTTCATAATGGAATTATTATGTCTCATATCATAAAGCTAATTCAAAAGTATCATGAACTATATCCATGTTTTTAGAAAATTATTGTTCTATACCCTCATAAGGAGCTGTGTACTCAATATTATAATGTCCTATATCCAAAATAATTCACGTCTATGCTTTGTTCCAGTTTTTCCAAATTTGAATGTTTTTTTAAATATTAAGTCGCTCAGGTATTATTAAAAACAAACATCGCCCTAAATTCAGATTTCAGAATTAGTTCAAACGAAATATAGTAACAATGTAGTCAAAGATACCTTTGGCATCAAAGATACCTCAATTTAAACATTCAATGCCAGTTCTCTCAAAACTACGTTATGTGGAGATAGAACAGTATAATTCTTACCACCGATAATTGTAGACATTTGTAATTTATATAATATATTTATTTAAACTTCAATTGTGGCAATTAAATGTAATAGCAAGTAGAAAGTGTGGAAGTGTATAAGAAAGTGTGGATATACAGAGTGAATGCGATACGGTGCTTGACTTCCCCCGCCTATAACTCCAAGAATATTAATACCACGTAAAAATGTGCCGAAACCATTTCGTTAGAGAATTTACTTTTCTTTAACTTTGACCATTTTTTTTCGTAGTATCATTCAGAACCGAGATATTTGCAAAGAAAATGTTTTTAAGCGATATTACTCCAAAATTGTGGTATTGCGGGGGGCGGGCGAGGGTGAAAAATTAGTATGTGTAAAAGAGGCCTGTAATGAACTGGTTCCAATAGTAAAATCTTTGTCCGATTTAAAACGATGTTAATCTACCTGACGACTCTCTTAATAGTCAAATAGCAGTGATTGTTTTTTCATTTGATTCTGAATGTTAAAATAAACATACAAGTTTTAGATAAAAAATTGTCTATAGTTTAACTTTTTGCTTGGGGCGAGCGTAGGTGCGTCTTTACTATGTACATACTTCGGTATGCGATGTAAAGCAACGACAGGCGCGGTTAGTACTTGGATTGGTGACCATTCCAACGAAAACCGCGTTCTCGCCTCACACATCTTCCAGCGGCTTGTATATCAGTGTATGCGCGGAAGCTATACAACCTTAGGCGAGGGTTGTATAGGAGATATACCATCCTTCGGAGGGGATGTAAAGCCGTCGGTCCCTTGTCTATTAAATGTTAGGCAAGTAAAAGATCCCTACTCTTCTTAAGGGAAGAGGTTCGGCAAAAATTCCTGGTTGGGGGTAGCTCGTCTACAGGCGTCGGTGTTAGGCCTCAGTAGCGGAAATAGGCCGACGTTAAATAAATGTATAAAAAAAAAAAAAAAAAAAAAAAACTTTTTGCTTAACATTTTTTTCTTGGAAAACAGGACATTTTTCATGTTAACGACAATATCGCTAGTCTGCCTAAGGTCAAAGAAATATAGAGCTGTTTCTAATGAATATGGGCATAACGAATTAATACACTGCCATGCATGGAAGAGAGTAGAGTGGCGTTTAGTTCGTGTCAGTATGTTTTAAATTGTGCTGATTATCGTAAAAATATTTACATCTGTTATTTTCTCCTCTATTAAATACCTAACCAGTTATTATAATACCACACAAATAAGTAAAGACAATTAAGAATCTGTAGTCCTTGAATTCACGTTCATATCTTTGGGATACGATCCTAAACTGCGAAGGAAATAAAAATTATACACAAAGTTAAAATATCTGATATGATGTTCATAGAGATTCATAAAAGGTAAAAAATATACAAATTATTAAGTTGAACAAAGAAAAGAATAGTAATATCTGAGGATCATTTACGAAATAACTTTGTTTATTACTGAATGTAGAACACAGCTACTTACATGTATTGTTTGAGATGTTATTGCGTTGCTAAAGCGTTTGAGTAGGTATATTAAAGATATTAAAAACTCTAATTTATAAGATCAAAGCTTTTTTCAAATTTTCCTTTAAGAAATCTCCGAGGATGATTTTAATTTGCCTTTTAATAAAATCATTTTATTCATCGACGAAGTTATTACGCTCATAAGCAGAATAATAATTTACTCGAGAAAAACAATAAGGCACAATTTTCTTTTCTTTAATCTACTTATTTTGTGACTGGCAGTAAAACTTTGAACGGTGAAGAGATGATGATTGCGTTTATACACTTTCCTTTGAATCTTACAAGGTAGTATTGTAAAATACCAAGAAAAGGCACGAGAAACTATTAAATAAAGTATTGAACTGTCGATTTCTATAATTTTCGTATAGTCGAAGATCTCACTACAAGAAATCTACCCTCATCTGTATTTTCATCAAAATGTGGGAAAAATGAATGATCATGTATTGGTTAATGCATCACGGCCAGATTACCAATCGAAATCCTGCTGCAGATAAGGTTAACAAATGATGAAATTATTTTGGCCCTATCTTATAAACATTTTACAACATCCCTTTTAACATTTATTGACTGATTTGAGTTAAAATTTAGACAGGTTTGTTTATACCGGTTGTCTGGTGGAGATATGTTGACGACATCTTTACAATTTGGCCTCATGGTGTTGATTTATTACATAGTTTTTTAGAAAATATAAATACCAAGCAACCGTCTAATTAAATTCACATTAGAAGTAGAAAGTAGGAATGAACTACCGTTTTTAGATGTTTTAATTAAAAGGGTAAATAATACAATTGAAACAAGCGTTTATAGAAAACCAACACATACTAATAGATATCTAAATTTGAAACCAAATTAGTAAATAAATGTTAAAAGGGGTATTGTAAAATGTTTATACGATAGGTCTAAAATAATTTCATCTAATAATGAAATATTAAATAACGAGGAAAAATTTATCAAAGAGGTTCTAGCACAAAATCAATACCCTGAAGCCTTCGTTGATAGAGTTTTCATAAATGTTGAAAATAGGGACAATCAGGTACGACAAAAGCCTGAACGACATTATACAGCAACAATTCCTTATGTGTACGGACTATCGGAGAAGCTCCGCCGTATAGGTGATAAATTTAATGTTAGGACGGTATTTCAAACGGGGAACACTTTGAGATCTATTTTAACAAAAACAAGACCGATAAACCGGGAGCAGAATTCAAAAAACTGTATTTACAATATCCTGTGTGAATGTGATAAATGTTATGTGGGTGAGTCATCCAGACCTTTCAGTGTGAGGTTGGAAGAGCACAAGAATTTCATTAGAAAGAATGAAATTCAGAAATCAAAGATTTGTGAACGTGCTTGGGAAAATGGACATAGAATAAACTGGGACTCGGCAAAAATTTTAACAAGAGACATATAACAAGAAAAGAAAATTAAAAAATCAGCAAAAATATTATTAAATGAAGATAAATGCGTATCGAATTGTTCCGTAGATATTTGTACAACCTGGCTACCAATGTTAAAAGAAGAACTTAACAAATTCAACATTATCTAAAAGAAAATATCATCAGTTCTGTGTAAGTAGTATCTATGGAAATAACATAAACACAATCTTAAAGCTGTGTATTTGACATACACAGCAAATAAGAGTTCTTCGAAAAAAGCTTTGAAAATGGAAATAGACTACTTTCCGAAACGTCAGCCAAATACGTTATTTCTGTGTTTATTCCGATTTATATTATTTGTAAAAATAACCTCTGACTGTTCCTTTGACGTAAACATCACAGACGCAGAGGCTTTTCTCCAATAATTCTATTATTTTGTAGTTTGAAGAGGACAATAATACATGTGGTAGAAAACCCAAATAAAAGGAAAGAATATACGCCTCCTCTTTCTCAATTTAAATTTGGCCGCCTATGAAGTTAAGCCGGTACTGACAGGTGCTGTCATATATTGATAAGCAAGAACATCTCTAGAATTTTATAATCAGGGGGTTTGAGCTGAGAAAGTTCGATTTCAACAAAGGAGAGGTGTTAAGAAATTTGAAAGAGTCTGAAATTTTAAATTTAGGTAAAAATGAAAAGCTAAAACTTTGGGCCTTCATTGAATAGCTATTATGGTTCTTTAATCTATCGTTTCAAGTAAGCTTTGATTTCACAAATTTTGTATCCCTTGGGTTTGGTTAGTGCTTAAACAAGCACCCCCTTATTGATATTAAATAACGCATAAATCTCATTTCTGTAACATAAGAGGATTCTGAAATATTAAACAAAAAATTACTTTAGGGCGCCGCGTTCAAAGGGCTCTAGCTGCCTTAGGAACCATTTCCGGACAGATGTCTATAGGAACTTTTCTTTATATTCTAACAAGTACTATCTTTATCCAAAGTTGGAGACAGGAATTTTCTAACACCCTGTATTTGGTTCCACACCCCTGTTTCTATATTTAGCACATCCTGTCGCCATCTCTCGGCATATGAAGAAACAAGTAAGAAAAGTAGTGCCTGATCTTAGGGGAACAACGCGCAGAGTGAGAGTGAGTTATTTAATGTAACACTCTTGTGTCACGACTCAAGGGACTATTACAGCATTAAACAGCATTGCCCACATGTTGGTCCTTCGAGCCGGATGGAGTCAAATATTACAAATAAAAAACTAAGTGCAAATACGAGGACTAAACTACAAACACAAAGTGTTTTTCTTGCAGTGTGGTGTCAAGTAACTTTCAAGTTCCAAGGAGCTGATGACACAAGGAAACCCCTTGAGTCGAGTTTCGAAATATTTTTAAAAAACCGATGGAAAAACGCTCTAAAAAATTTAATTGTTGAAATAAATTATACGCTGACCTCGCCGACACTGCAAAACTGAACTGTGAACTCAACTTCATCCTCTGAACAAGTTATAAAAAATAGTCCTAACCAGACAATCCACATTTCGTATTTTTCATGTCCTAATTTGACTACTTTATTTTTCTAGCGTGCCGATATAAATATTTAACAAAATATATCAGCCAACGCAAAGTGGATAAATGGTTACAAAATAGAGTCATTACCATCAATCAAAGTGCACAATGTGCGTTTTCAAATCAATTGAAAATAATTTTCGATAACTTGCGTTGCGTCTTAATTATTCCCAAAAGAAAGAACTACAGTGCAGGGCTGTTGTGCATCGCCAGCCGTAGATACGTTTCGAGCTTGTTAGCTCTCATCAGCAATACATAGGCGAATGCACAACAACACTTCACTGTTCTAGTTCCCTAGACATCAAATTACAGACAAGAGGTGTCCGCAACTTGTTGAATGCTCCATCTGGTGGCGACTTATGATAATCCTTCCTTTCGGATTAATCTGCCTGCTGGAGCATACTGCAATCAGATTTTATTGTGCGTTTTCCGATTGAAGAGGTAGTATCTCGCCAAGTTCTAGGACATTATTTTGAATTGATTTGGAAACACACATTGTGCACCTTGAATGGTGGCAATGCATCGATTTCCTTTCATAGGAAACAGTGGAATACTGGACTTTCGTAGTAGATTTTTTACTTTACTACACATTTATTGTTTTTGTGATATAAATAATAAATATAGTTGAAAAATTATTTCCGGAGAAAACATTATCTTATCATTAACTCATCAGCCAAAGCTGTGTCAAAACATTAATAATCAATAACAAGTAGATCTGATCCGTTCAGTTTTTTGTGGAACGTACCGAAGCAAAAAAGTGTGACAATAATTAATATCAATCTACCATCAACTCAGCCGTTTCATTTCTTAAAAGAGTACAAGGATATATACGATATTTCGTATCCTATCAGGTGGAAGAGATAAATTGAAGTAGTAATTACAAACTCTCTCAGACACTTATATCGTTTAAACGGAGGCTGTCATTGATAAATGAAGTAAGTGGCGTGATAGCGCTCACAAAAGCAGAGAACTCCACAATGCAATGAACAGGTAAAATGTAAACAATGCCTCGCAGCCCACAAATGTGCAATACCACCAAAACTGGATATTCTGGTGATATGTCAACTTTGTCGACGAAATAATTTGTTTAGGATGTATGCTTACTCCTCAGCTTGAGATATGCCTGAAATGATATGGTAGCATTTAGTTATTCGGTAAAATAATTTGTACCGGATATATGCTTAACGTCGTTAGTTTGAGACCTGTCTAAAATGATATAGTACATTAGTTACTCAAAGAAATTTTATATATTCAATCAGTTTATGACATACACATTGAAAAATATATATTGGTTATTTTTATCCTATCTGACTACTAAGTGGATAGGCATAGATTCCAACTACCTAGATTACTACCGCTACTAAATCAGCAGTGATTTATTTTATGTCCTATGATTCATTTATCTAAATATCATATGTTTTATAAGCTCAATCTGTTAATGTTAGTGTTACTAGTTCAAATGTGCTTTAAGAGAGCGGAATATTAAAACATAATATTTTTAGTCGCAAACTCCTCTATAAAATCCTTATTTTACTATAAGGAACGTAATCAGACTGCAACCAATAGCTACTCTCCGGGCAGTGTGCCCCGCCGAGCGCTGAATTACAAGTTACAAGCCTGGCGCGTTAAGTGTAATAATTGCATATTACCATCAAAACGCTAATGCTTCGATTGCAACAAACACCAGCCGAAAGACTGATCCTACTTAAAGGAGCTCTCGTACCAGTCGTCACACACCACTTGCAGACTGCAGTATCGAGCTGTTGGCTCTCACCAGTGCAGGTAGGCATGTGACGACCGACACGAGGATCACTTGACCACTTAGTACATTTCGGTATCTTTGGCATAGCGACATGTAAAATAGTCAGCATGCGCCACCTAGCGGTCCAGTGTCTTTTGCAATCGAAAAATAAATAGCCTTACTGGGCTTAGCATAGTTAAAATGTGCTTTTAGAGGGCGGAATATTAAAACATAATATTTTTTATCACAAACTCCTCTACCGCTAGATGGCGCCTGCTGACTATTTTACATGTCGCTATCCCAAAGATACCGAAATGTACTAAATGGTCGAGTGATCCTCGTGTCGGTCGTCACATGTCTACCTTGCACTGACGAGAGCCAACAGCTCGAAACTGCAGTCTGCAAGTAGTGTGTGACGACTGGCACGAGAGCTCCTTTAAGTAGGATCAGTCTTTCGACTGGTGTTTGTTGCAATCGAAACATTAGCGTTTTGATGGTAACATGCAATTATTACACTTAATGCGCCAGGCTTGTAACTTGTAATTCAGCGCTCGGCAGGACACATAGCCCGGAAAGTAGCTGCTGGTTGCAGTCTGGTTACGTTCCTTATAGTAAAATAAGGATTTTATAGAGGAGTTATTATGTTTTAATGTTACTTGTTTAATATTTCTATTCTTCATAATACAATTGGTTTAATAGATATATTTAGTCATAATGTACTTAATTTAGTGACACAAACACTTATTATTAACTTTTGAATAGAATAGAATAGAATAGGTCTAAAATAACAGTAGTAAATATTACTACCTAATTCATATAATTAAAATTATCTTATTTAATAACTTATTATTCTTCTTACAAACTGAAAAGTAATGACTGCATCCTTTACAAGCTATTTCACATTTTTTTGTTTTACTAATTTTCTTACGTAAAATCCTGCGCAGAAAATATGGTGTGGACATTCTAGCTATTAAAGACTGTTAGTAAATTAGATATAAGTATAAGAAACTATATAACTTTTTTTTATCGATTGTTGTAATGTGTAAATATGATTTATTTAAATAGTTACTAGTGGCATTCACATAAAAAACCAACACATGCAGCTGTATTAGCACCTATTTTTATAATAACATTTTGAGGGCCCACTATATTTCATATTATTCTTTATTTTATAACGCATTAGCAGAAATATATGAACAATAGCAAAATTAGAAAAATGATAAATAGAAAATAACATAACTACATTACAGTACTTACTTAATGAAAATCAATTCTAAGTAAATAATCTAATTGCAACATTCTTCTTCTGCATTGCAAGTTTTTTAAGAAATATTTGCACCTTAGCCCACACATTTTTGATTTTCATTGTCTAAACAACTAAGAGAATTTGGTAAAGACTACAAATTTTTCCGGAATATAAAGAACCTCTCCTAATTGTGGTATACATATAATGTGGTGTATGTAGTTGTAAATTAAATCTGGTATTGCAATCATGAGTGTCAGCCGGTATCGGAATTGTGTTTCGTTGTCTATAAATCATTATAGCTAGTTTATAAATATAAAGAAACTGCAGTGGAGACACGCAAATTTTTAACCACTGTTATACAAGACTCTCTTGGGTCAGTACCACAAATTTCTCACATAGTACGTTTTTGTGTAACTAAAATTTTTTGAAAACAAGCTGGGTTTTATATATCTTTTACTTTATATTTGTTCACGGATTACGCTGGATTAACTTAACTAAAAAAAGTTTTTATAGGGCATAGCTCTGCAGTGGTAGCATTGACTGTCATTAAAATGCATTGAGTAAGGCGAGTAAAAATTGGAAAGCAGTTATTAGAATGAGATGAGTAAAAATTAGAAACCAGTTTTATATTCTAATATGTGGAGGATGCGCCAGTGTCAACCTAGTTCTTTAGATGTATGATAATTTTTTTCATATTATTGAGTATCATTAATCCCATTGTAGTTTATCAAACTACTTACATCCAGTGTGTAGTAGGTCAAAGCCTGGAAAACGAAAGAAAAATTTTCAATTTCACCAGTATGTGTGTGTCGTTGTATCATTACCAGCGCAACTCGAGAATCGCTGACTTGTTGTTTAATAATCTCTCCACATATAATTTATAGTTCTCCCATTAGATTTCAGACATGACTAATCTACCTGGATTGGTACTGCTACATAATTGTAATTTATAGTGCGCAACAACCCAATCACCAAAATTTCCAAAAATTACGATTTATTTGGGAGCCCGCATCTTGATATCATAACATTTGTTTTCACTTATTTAGCAGACCAATAGAGGGCACTAATAAGAGTAAATTATCTTTTATAAAAATTAAACGGCGGTAAAAAATACAAGGTGTTCCATTTGAGATAAAAAAGTTTTTGAGGTTTGAATCTGACAAAATGTAACGTAAAAAATAAAACACTTGGTATACTATTATGAAATTTATTTTTACTGTAGAGAACAGCTCATCTTGTGTTATTTCTACGTGCCAGAGAGCAAATCAGGATGTCCTACACGAAGAAAGTTCTTGCAAACCATTGCACCCGTCAAATTTTCTATAAAACATCAAATATTTCCGAAACTGCTCATTTCAAGTATGGGTTGTGCTACATGCCTCAACTCAGAATTTTATGATCATATCGAAAAATCGAAAATATGTAGGGTGTTCTATTTAAAATAAGCAAGTTGGTATCGACTTACAGTATTTCTGGAAGTGCCACCATTTTGAAATTATTATTTTCGGACACGCAATGGTCGACTATTGTAGGGTACTAAATCACAAATATCTATCTCATCCACAAGTGTAAAATATTCTAATGGCTGCCTTAAAAGAATCATCCTGTATATATGTAACGCCCGTTTTCGAGGATTCTGAGTACAGGAGTGATGGTCAACATTTCCTCCTACCCCTTCCAACCCTTCTAACAGCTAACGAACACCCTTGAAAGGCGTGAAAATCATTCTTATCATAGACATTTTACCGTTGAGATAAAAAAAGTCTTTTGCCCCTTTCGGGGGTGTTTTGTTAGTCGTTAGTGGGGTTGGAGGGGGGTTAGAACAAACATTCAGCATCACCACCGTGTTCAGCATCCTCGAAAACGGGCGTTACATGCATTTTGCCGGTGATATAAATAAAAATTTTCACCCCTTTCGGGGGTGTCTGTTAGCCGGTAGAGGGGTTGAAGGGGATCGGAAGACACATTCAGCATCACCACCTTGTTCAGTATCCTCGAAAATGGAGGGTACGTTAAGTTTCACCGTTGGAAAGAAGCGTTTAACCGCTTTTGTGGAAGATTTTTGGTCGTTTGGGGGTTGCGCAACTCCAAAGAGAAATTCTACCAGTGCCATCGTACTCAGCATCGTCGAAAACGAGGTGGGGGAAGGTACTCTTATTGCATAGCAAAATATTTATAATTTTTGGCTTATTTCCGACACGCTCCATTATTTCCCTAATATATATTCCTGTTGGTATAATTTATGCTACATCTAAAGAAGCTGCAAGACGATTTTTATTTCCTAAAACTATTATGCATTACCAAGAAAAATGGGGTGCGCTCCATGGTCTGCCTATTGATGTGGATATAAAATAATTCCATGTGACTCCATGGAATTAGATTTCTTATATTTACTATTTGCTTTATCTTCAATACGGTCTGTTATAGAAGTTCTGTTGTCTGCGACATACAGATTTTTATTAGGTTTAGGAAACTGTCTACTGCAAATGTATAAAGCACTGAAGCACAACTGCATAATTATCTATGTATGTTAAACTACATAAAATTACCTTAAATATTTGTATAAGAACTCAGGATTAAGCCGGTGTTGTGTCTCGTTGATACATATAATATACAATATGTACGTTAGGTCTTATGCATTTTTGTGTTGCATGTTACATTTATTATAATTAACATCAGAAAAGTCGGTGCAACTAATAATTGAAAATACCTAGGACTTGTTATATAAAAAGTTCTAAGGAAAACATGATTTCCAAGAAAAAAAAATAGAAATATGACAAGCATTTTGGCGATTAATTCAGTTCCTGAATGAACAATTGCTAAACATTTGCTATATTAAAAGATATTAAATGTACTGAAATATCATGGCTTGTGAACTATACATTATTTAACCATAATTATTTAATAATACACCCTGAATGAAGCAACCTGTGAGAAATGGAATTGAAATAAATTTACCCGAGAAGAATTATTTGTCACATTGATTGTTGAGCAAAGTATCCTTTGTTAGTTATATGAAAAATTCAAAAACTGACATTGACTGAATGATTTTCTTCGACTAAAGTAGATTGAAACTTATTTTTCGAAAAACATGTGCATCTCCCAAAATTTTCGCCCATTTGTCCAACATATGAGACAAACAATAACATTATGTTCGAGTTGCTCATGTTCTGGACTTTTATCCAAAATAAATGCATACAATCTAGAATATCCTTAAAGATAGAAACATAAGCGATACTTATAGCTATCCTCGAGATATAGTAAATGCTTTCTGGGGAGAATGGGAAAATTGTAGGATATTTAGAGTTTTTCAAAATGGTTTATTTAAAATCGACTTAGCATCAACGGAAGCTGTGATATGTTATGAAACCATTTTTCCAACATGGATTTATGCTTATTTTACTAATCATTTACTATCATTTTAATATCCATCCTTCATGTAGTTAATATGATCAAAGCTCAAATTTCTTGAGAGACTAGAAATTAATAGGTATAACAGATCTAATATATTCCTCAACGATCAAACGCATATAAGTAATTCTCCTTTGGTAAATTTAATTTGACTCTGTTTCTTAAAATAGCGGATTTAATCCAGGTCAGGTTATGAATCAATTATTCTTAAATATTATACAGTTCCAAAACCATAAAATTTCAAATATTTAAGCTACTCCAGCTTTGTTTATAAGTAGTCTTGTAGTTGCATGTAATAAAGTTAATATTCAGCGAAACAACTGCAATTTTCCTTTTCCTTTTTCTCCTCAGTCTTCTACCACATATCTACATATGTAACCACTTCGCCTGTGACGCTTACGTTCAAGGAAGAGTTAAAGGTTGTTTTTTGGGAAATAATATAAATTAAAATAAAATAACGTGTTTCGGAAACAAAATATTTCTTTTTTTGTACTTCCACATAAATCTACTGTTCCCTTCACAATCTACAGAATGGATAAATAGCCATGCTCGTTAACTGAACTGATGTATTTTCATATCGACTTACATGCTGATATAAAATTCATTAATAAGAAATCAAGTTAATAATAATGCAGCTGGCAAGGGAGTTATTCATTTGTTAAAATTTCTATTAGTGTATTATGCTAAACAAAAGTGTTCATATGCATTTAACACAGTGGGTGAAGAAAATATTAACATTACACGAATATTAAACTGTGAAACGTGGAATGCTATAGAGGCATCTGGCAAGTTTTTTGCGTAAGTTATCCGTATTCTGGAGGTATCTGTCGTGAAAAATTTAATGTCGTCATAATCTTAGAAAATGTAACTTGGCTTTGATAAACTAGTAGCCATTTATATTGTTCTAAATTTTCCCGAGTGCTCTCCAATTTGACTCGACCGCATTTAACGTTAATAATCGCAGACTAAAGCCCTCGAGCGAGACCTCTCGAGCTTTAATCAGATTATTAACACCAAATACGGTCTATCAAATTGACAGTCTCGAAAAATTGATGATAATATAATAGCCGACTATTTATCAATGTCTTGTAATATTACCCCTGACAATACATTACTAAATCTATATCTAACCATAACCTGAACAATTATAATATTAAAATATGAATACTGACTCAAGTAGTGATGATTTTATGGAATGTACCCCCATCATAATTTGTATATTATTACAGCAGTGCGAGGTGGAACCCCATCTTGTTGAACATATTAATTTAATCTTTCTGCCAATGTTAATTTATAATGAAAATCTTGAAATTCGTTTTGCAGGAACTTTTGCATACATTTTCCTGCAATATGAGTAATTTAAATGCATTAAAAACTAAAATTTCGTTTTACATTTTAAAATAGCTTGTTCATTCTATAAAGCTCCATCTATTGCCGAGTCTGCTGTTTATAGTTTACATATTTCGGATGCAATATATAGTATACAACATTGATGATTCTTTGCCATTTGGAATTTTTATGTTATTAAAGATTTGTATCTATTTATTATCTACCATACTACTAATTAGTTCATTATTCTAAATAATTACTACGAAACGAGCATTCTGCCTATGTTCATCATTATCGAACACAATAATTACCCTAAAGTGTGGTGATGTAGGTAATGCCATGAGAGCTTTGATGATCAAAGCAAGCAACGATAACCCTTATTACATGACATTTCAGTTAACACTTACCAAAACTGGCCACATGTTGTGGATAGAAGGTATAACCGTGGTAACGTGAAATTGAAGCAAACAGTATCATGTTCTCTTTATTCTGTCTAGTGTTTCAGCAACAATTGCATTTTCATTATATTTTAAGGGGAATTGTAGCTTCACTAATACTAATTATACAGCGTTAAAATTCATTCAACAGACTTATTAAGTCGATAAATCCATTTTTTGGTTAAAATAATGAACACAACTTTCTATTCGGATTCAAAGTAATGTCAAACTTTAACTTGGTAGTTTAATGGTTTGGCGAGTATAGAGAATTGTATCCATTTCTTTTCCAAAAAATAGATTAATAATCATAAATCGTTTAGCCCATTAGGATCATCAAAAAGATTGAAAGGTTCTGACTAGAATTTTGGTGTTTTGTTGTTTTTGACGATTTAACTTCTAACTTGAGTGTGAAAGGTTTTCACGACGTTTTTTTAAATGTTCAATTAAGACACTTTTTGGTTCAATATGTTATGCATCATATTAGTTTGGAAGCTGACGACAGATTTTTTGTGACAATTTACGCAAAGTTGGAATCCCGTTTATTTCGTAATTTCTACCCTGGAAATGCGGATTTTATTTGTCTAGCTAGCTTTTAGCGGTGCAACGCTCCGCTAGAGGGCTTCAAAGACTTTAAAATAGAATCAAAAATGTCAAAATCGAGCGAAGCACACCATTTTTTAATTTGTTTATTTAGACCATAAATAGTCATAAAAAACTTGTCTGGTATCATTCTGATTGTGTAAAAGTTGCCTGTTTGACCGACGAACACTGCAGAATAGAATCTAAAATGTCTGAGTCGAGCACTGATGAACCTTGTTTTATAAGTTCATTAGATCATAAATAATTGAAACAAACTTGTCTGGCATAATTCTGATGATGAAAAAATTATCTGGCAAGTGATTAAAGGTAGTGCGCGCGCGATGCTTGTTGATCGCGCTCACGCCCTTCAAATGCACGCAAATTCTTTTAAAAATTATTTTTTCCCATAAGGTCAAAATATTTGTAAAATTACCTAATAAATTAGCATATATATATTAAATTGAGTAGTGGTGAGAGGTAAGTGAATTCTCTCATATGGTCAATTGCTACTATACACCATAGATATCTCCATGCGCGTATAGCCACTTGCGATTCTGCAAGTACCTGAGAGCTGCGACCTTTCAGTCCTAGGTGGACTTAACCTACTGTTATAATATATGATTTGCTCAAAACAACTACTCAGCGGGCAAATACCCCGACCTGCATTGAATTACACCTTGCAAATCAGGAAAGAGTGGTAGCCAATATCATTTGCCAATTCCCTGACACCAGACATAGACAGGTTTCGAACTTATTAGTTCTCATCAGTATGCCATAGGTCATGGAACAGACAAATGATAGTGGCCAACCTGCTAGTTTTATACAAACTATAGTAAATTGAGTAGTGGTGAGAGGTAAGTGAATTCTCCCATGTGGTCAATTGTTACTATACACCATAGATGTCTCCACGCGCGTATAGCGACTTACGATTCTGCAAGTACCTGAGAGCGGCGACCTTTCAGTCCTAGGCCGACTTAACCTACTGTTATAATATATGATTTGTAGGAAACAACTACTCAGCGGGCAAATACCCCGACCTGCATTGAATTACACCTTACAAATCATGAAAGAGTGGTAGCCAATATCATTTGTCAATTTTCTGACCAGACATAGACCGGTTTCGAACTTATTAGTTCTCATCAGTATGCCATAGGTCATGGAACAGACAAACGATAGTGGCCAACCTGCTAGTTTTATACAAACTATAGTAAATTCAGTAGTGGTGAGAGGTAAGTGAATTCTATCATATGGTCAATTGCTACTATACACCATAGATGTCTCCATGCGCGTATGGCAACTTGCGATTCTGCAAGTACCTGAGAGCGGCGACCTTTCAGTCCTAGGCCGACTTAACCTACTGTTATAATATATGATTTGCAGGAAACAACTACTCAGCGGGCAAATACCCCGACCTGCATTGAATTACACCTTACAAATCAGTTTTTAATAAAATAATCAGTGAAGTATCTGTTTCATCTCCGTTTGTTTCATCGTCATCCTTATCATCAAAGTAGTGATTCTCTTCCTTGGAATCATCAGACATCTCATACTCCCTTTCCATGTCATCGTCTATAAGTACATGAAAACAATATTTAGTTATTTGAAAATATTACCAACTTATATACAATATTTGCACCAATATTAATCAATTGCGAGGTTTCAAAATTCAAACATTTACTTATTTAAGAAATATTATTACAAATATAAAATTGTTAACAGTTATGTGTTTAGGAGCATGTGTGAAGATCTCGCGTGTCCGGCCCATGAGGAGGCTGACACAAAAATTATATACACCATATGTAAATTAAATTAAGAAGCTGATGTTGTTGTTCGCACTTGTGATACTGACGTTTTAATAATAATGTTAGGTAGTATGAGTAGAGTGCATAAGGACGTAAAGATATGGCTTCATATGGGTGTAGGAAATGCAGAAAAATACATTGACGTTTCAAAACTATATGAAAATCTAGGCGATAAATTCTGCAGTGCTCTTCCTGCATTTCACGCACTTACTGGTTGTGGCTATAACCCGGCCTTTTATAGAAAAAGACAGATGCGCCCTTTGACCTTATTAATGAAAAATGACAAATATTTGGATGATTTTATTAAGTTAAGTAATTTAGAATCCTGCTGCGATGATGTTTTTGATGCTGTTGAGTCGTATGCATGCAGAATGTATGAATGTAAATAATTCCTAAAATAAATGAAGTACCTTCAACCGCATGTATAAAGTACACAACAAAAAAGAAATTTTGGAACCTGCATTCCGATAAAGTAGATGGCTCTGCATTGCCGCCATGCAGCAGAGTTGCGAATACATTTGAAGCGAACAGCATATATTGCTAATCTGTGGCGGCATTGCCATCTTGCACAACCGTGTACATTTTCCCCAGAAGATTACGGCTGGGAGGAATCTGAAGGAAAGCTAACATTCAAATGGCTTGAGAGTTTGTAGCTTCCACAATCGGTTTTGGAAGCTGCTGAAAATAAGGGTAAAATGACAAAAAAATTGAATTTTTCACTTTGCTAAGTTATACACTTAAAGTGTTATTTTGATTGCAGAGAAACAAAATATGTTTCTTAAACAAGTAAATGTTTGAATACTGAAACCAAACAATTCATTAATATTGCTGCAAATATTGTATATAAGTTGGTAATATTTTCTAATAATTAAATATTGTTTTCATGTACTTATAGACGATGACATGGAAAGACAGTATGAGATATCTGATGATTCCGAGGACGAGAACCACTACTCTGATAATAAGGATGACGATGAAACAAACGGAGATAAAACAGATACTTCATTTATTATGTAACCATTAATAAGATAAACTTTATTAAAAACTGACCTTGGAAATATCCTGACTTTTATTCAATCTAATTATTTATAGTATAGTATTTATAACTAAATGAATACATAATTTAAATGTCAATAAATCAATAACATTTATTTATTGTCTACAAATAAAAATAGTTATTCTTAAACACACATACACAATAATTAATATTGCATAAAAAAGTCAACGCTATTCTTTTCCACTGATAAATTCAATTACAGTTTTCTATATATACAGGGTGTTGCATCATGAGAGGGACATAGCTTAATAGGAGGTAGAGAACATCAGTGGTAACCGGAACCTCCCATAGAAATGTCTCATTGGGCCTTCATTACGAAGCTACAGGGTGTTAAATAATTTTTGGCCAAACCTGTTTTTTGTCATAACTTTGACAGAGAATGAAATAACGGATTCATATTTGGTACGGCTAATGTACTAACGAGCCCCAAGAGGTACATGTATAAAAAAAAATATATCCAGGTCCGGACTCACTATAATTTATGTTTCTTCTTTGCATCAATAAAACATCACCCTGTATATATTTTTTTGAAATTTCGATACGATATTCGAAAAGAGCAAGAAAAAACAAACAAAATGGCTTATTTCATTTTTTTGTTACACCTTCGTGGTTATTTAAATACGTTGTTAAATGTGCAAGAAAATGGATTACAGAACCCTATTAAATGAGAGGCACGTGAAATAAATAGTTTTATAACTAAAATTTGCAAAAATTCTATTGAGCCTAGGTGGTCTGGGTGAATCCTAATTTCGGCACGTTATAAAGGTCCATTTTGGTAAAAAACTGTGGTCCTAATAAGTAATCGGGTATGAAATAACAAAATTTTTAATCAATCACAGTAGGCTTGTTCAAAGTGACAGATAATAAAAAGAAATCTCCTAAACAGTTGAATAATTGTTTGTTAGTAATTTAATGTGTCAATAATCCGCATTTAGTTAGTGAAAACTTGTGAAAATATTTTAACTATGCCAGTAAAATTTACAAACGTGGAATATGCTGACATAATATTATATTCATCTATGGTTTCTGTAATGGAAATGGTAGGTCGGCGGAAAGAGAATATCGGCTGCGTCGGACTTGTGAATAGACATTTGATAGGGCCACATTTTTTTGAAGAAAGATTGAATGGTGAAATTTACTTTGATTTTCTTCAAAACATTTTACCGAATGTGTTAGAAAATATCGGTATAAGAGGCATGTTGTTTCAGCATGATGGGGCCCCACCACATTTTAACCTTCAAGTAAGAGAACACTTAAACAATGTGTATCCTAATAGATGGATTGGACGCGGGGGTCCACATGAATGGCCACCAAGATCTCCTGATTGTAACCCTTGTGATTACTTTTTATGGGGCCACTTAAAAAACGAGGTTTATAGCATTGAAATTGAAAGTAGACAACATTTAATCCAGCGCATCGTTACAACCTGCGACGAAATACGGAATAATCCAGAAATGATACGTCGAGCAATTGGTGACCTTTCTAAACGCGCAAGAAAATGCACAAAATGTGGGGGAGGACATTTTGAAAATTTACTTTAGTGTCAATTACGTTTTATTTTTAAACACATTTAGTTATTGTTTTGTTATTTATTGTTAATTGAATGGAAAATATTTTATTTATTTAGATTTTAGTTTGTTCTCTTTTCCAATTTTTATTAAGTATAAAATGTTGATAATTTTCTTGATCAAAGTAACTGGTTGCTTAGGCCTAAATGGTTTAAATTATCTGTCACTTTTATTCTTTGAACAAGCCTACTGTGATTGATTAAAAATTTTGTTATTTCATACCCGATTACTTATTAGGACTACAGTTTTTTACCAAAATGGACCTTTAAAACGTGCCGGAATTAGGGTTCACCCAGACCACCTAGGCTCAATAGAATTTTTGCAAATTTTAGTTATAAAACTATTTATTTCACGTGCCTCTCATTTAATAGGGTTCTGTAATCCATTTTCTTGCACATTTAACAACGTATTTAAATAACCACGAAGGTGTAACAAAAAAATGAAATAGGCCATTTTGTTTATTTTTTCTTGCTCTTTTCGAATATCGTATCGAAATTTCAAAAAAATATATACAGGGTGATGTTTTATTGATGCAAAGAAGAAACATAAATTATAGTGAGTCCGGACCTGGATATATTTTTTTATACATGTACCTCTTGGGGCTCGTTAGTACATTAGTCGTACCAAATATGAATCCGTTATTTCATTCCCTGTCAAAGTTATGACAAAAAACAGGTTTGGCCAAAAATTATTTAACACCCTGTAACTTCGTAATGAAGGCCCAATGAGACATTTCTATGAAAGGTTCCGGTTACCACTGACGTTCTCTACCTCCTATTAAGCTATGTCCCTCTCATGATGCAACACCCTGTATATATATATATATATATATATATATATAATAACAGTATATAGGTTAAGTCCACCAAGGGCTGAAGGTCGCCGCTCTCGGTACTTGCAAAATGGCAAGTCGCTATACACCATGGAGACATCTGTGATGTCTGGTGTATAGTAGCATTAGACCACATGAGAGGATTCACTTACCTCTCACCACTACACCATTTACATTAGTCTGTATAAGACTAGCAGGTTGGCCACTGTCATTTGTCTGCTCCATGACCTATGGCATACTGAGGAGAACTAATAAGTTCGAAACCGGTCTATGTCTGGTCAGGGAGTTGACAAATGACATTGGCTACCAATTTTTCATGATTTGTAAGGTGTAATTCAATGCAGGTCGGGGTATTTGCCCGCTGAGTAGTTGTTTCCTGCAAATCATGTATAATAACAGTATATAGGTTAAGTCCACCAAGGGCTGAAGGTCGCCGCTCTCGGTACTTGCAAAATGGCAAGTCGCTATACACCATGGAGACATCTGTGATGTCTGGTGTATAGTAGCATTAGACCACATGAGAGGATTCACTTACCTCTCACCACTACACCATTTACATTAGTCTGTATAAGACTAGCAGGTTGGCCACTGTCATTTGTCTGCTCCATGACCTATGGCATACTGAGGAGAACTAATAAGTTCGAAACCGGTCTATGTCTGGTCAGGGAGTTGACAAATGACATTGGCTACCAATTTTTCATGATTTGTAAGGTGTAATTCAATGCAGGTCGGGGTATTTGCCCGCTGAGTAGTTGTTTCCTGCAAATCATGTATAATAACAATATATATATAGGTTGTCCATTTTATCAGGGCCCTCGAGAACATCTCACTTAATATCGGTCGTACAAAAAAAATTATTTAATTATTTTTACGAAAATTGTCCGATTTATATAACATACAAAATGGTTTAACGACATTTGAAATCCATGACCTACTTTAAGTGTTATGGCGGAAAATATCGAAAATGTGGAAAACGTCTAGGCCAAATATTCCCGTTATTTGAAGAGATACGAGAAAAATTCTAAGGCGAAAATTTTTTGCAAAACAGTGTTTCAACGAGGTTGTATCTAATTTTTTTCAAAACCGCTGTATTTTGAGATTTACTCCTCAGGCTGTTAAAAAAATTATTTTGAAAAGGGAGAGAAATGGCGCCATTAAATAGAGTATTTTCCTTTCTTTTCAACGATATATCACATGACATATTTATTCATTGGTACTACGTTAGTAATTATAAAAACATTTTTTTTAACAAATAAATTTTTTTTTAACAAGAATTATATTTGCCGTGAAGAAGTATGATTAACTAAAACGATAAAATAATTCAATAAGTTGTTCAAATCTTTGCTATAATAAAACATTAACACAATTAAGAAGAATAAAGTAAATTCAGATAACACAAACAAATTAATAATAAAAAGAATATAGCACACAGAACATTAATATTTATCTAATCCTCAAAATAATTTTTAAGATATTATATCAAGTGTTCAAAGTGTCCACCACGATTTCTTATGCAAAATCGAGCGCGGCGAGGCACTGCAATTAAAACATTACTCAGCATTTCGGGGGGTAGTAAGAATACCATATGCACACCTCAGTATATTACCAATAAATACTTAATTCTTTTATAGTTGCCATTTCATGGTGCTTGCATTTGCAAAACTTCCAAAATCCTGATTCTCCAGAGTAACTAACTCAATATTGCTTTCGATGTTTCATTTGCTGGCACCATACTTAAACCGAAATTAATAACCTGGAAGAGCCAACGTGAATAGAGTGGTATTGTGAAGGGTTTTGAATAAACACGCTATGGTGTAGAAAGATTGGTTTCTGAATGAAAATTGTACATGAGGGAAACGAGGAGTACGTAAGGGTAAATGGCGTTCTAAGCGAATTGTTTACTATGGATCAAAGTGTAAAGCAATGATGTACGATGTATCCTTGATATGAAATACGTTTGCGGATAAATGTGGGAGGGTTTCATAAAGTGCTGGTTGTTATCAGATTATCTGCGTGAGTTGCAAATAATTTTCAACTTAACTGCTATTAGATCGGTCAAATTACACACTATTTTCTCCTATGGTAGTAATAATTGATGCTTAGCTGATTATGACCTATATCCACAGAATAGTATCCAAGTTTGACGTATTAATCCACGAAATGATTCGCGTTGATTAAGTTAAAATTGATTTCATTATTTATACACTAAAGATTAATTCTAAATAAAAGTGTTACTACTTTCAGATGTTTCCAAATAATATATTTAAAGTAATCTACAAATATTTCGGCTTCTTAGGCTTTTATCAAGAGCATTGCAAGATGAATACTAAAGTTGCAGAGGTCATTATTTTTAAAAATTTCATTTTACATTTCTGTTTCTGTCGTTATTATTAGTTATTTGTTATGTTGATAGTTAGTTTATAACTTATTCGACAAAGAATGCCACAAGGCTTCTAGAACTTGAAAAGTACGAATTAAGGCTGATAACAGGCCTTCTAACTGGCCACAGCCCCTTGAGATATCATCTCAAGAACATGGGCAAGGCAGTAGACGACAAATGCAGATACTGTGATAATGCAACTGAAACTGCGGAATATATACTTTGTGAATGCAATGTATTAATCCTCACTAGGCTAAAGTTCCTGGAGCAGTTGGAATTAACGCTTGAAGACATAGGGAAATTAGCCTCCAGGAGAATCACAAGCTTTGTAAAAAGTGTTGGAATCCTGGGCAATAACAACTAGTTGTAGGGTTATTGACAAAAGATCTTTTAGGTCGAAATGAGGTAAGGCTACTTAAAGCCAAACGACCCTTGAAACAATCTACAATCTATGTTGATAGTTGTCAAAAATGAATTAATGAAGAAGGCTGTCGTTCAAGTAAAAATAGTTTTAATTTTCGTTTTGTATTAATATATGGTCTATCGAGCTAATTAACTGCGCAATCCTTTGATTTAATATCTACTTTATGTCGAAGTATAACGAAGGAACCTCTAAGACTACTTGGCGAGGAAGCTGTGAGTCAAGGTGACAAAGTAAACTTAAACTCTAGAACCTCTAAAGAAATGAAGTCAACTCATGCAAATACTAAGGTGTCTACAATAAGTTCATTAATAAATCAAGCTGTTCAACTGGAATTAGAAGAGACAAAATGTTTGAGTGTAATAAAAAACAAGGAAGTAAGTATTGGCGCAATTGAAACAAAGTGTTGAAAAGGAAGTCCTTGAAAAGGGAATTGAACTAAAAGAGCAGACATTGTATGTCAATATGAAGTTAAAAACAGTTATGTCAATGAAACGTTAACTAGTAAATCATCATTTGTTCAAAAATGGCTTACTACTTACTTCTTACTTCTTTGTAATGACCTTCTTTTTGTTCTAAGTCATGATGTGACAACGGGATATTTTTAAACAAACATATTTTGGCCATCATTTTGCTTTGCCAGTCCAAAATTAACAAGCCTCCGAGTACTACCAAGTACACCAGATATAGCTTCTTTTTGAATAACTTCCTGGTAAAACTATTTGATGACTAAGGTATAACTATATATTTAAAGTTGTTAAAAATCGTTTATTTATAAAAAAAATAGTTGGATTATGCAGTAGAAATATCAGAAAACTCACGTGCTTTGTAGAAAACTTAAATTATTGTATAAAATCTATAAAATTAAAACCCCAACTAAAACGGTATTCGTACCAAATTCTTGTCAATCAAATATCAAGAGAATTTAATTGTAGATGAATTTATTTCTATAAGATTAGTCAGGTTTGATTACACTCAAACGAATTTTGGGGTTAGGTTGAGATAGAAAAAAAATGGATTAAAAAATGTTTCCATTCTTATAACGGAACAAATAGTAAGAAAATTCCTCAAGCGTTTAGTTATAGGTCAAATTTAAGAAATTTTATTGATTTAATCTATAGAAGGAATATCTTGTCTTGAAACACCAAAGGGTATGAATAAAGCTACTTGATATTAAACTATTTGCTAGTATACCGGGTGTTAGAAAAGTATGGGAACGGTGGAAAATCTCATCAAATCGAAAAATAAAAAAATACGTGTCAAATTTTTCAAAAAACTATCTACTGATACTAAAATAACCTCAACACCCACCACAATGTGGGTGGGGTGAGGGGCAACTTTAAAATTTCAAATGGAAACTCCTATTTTTTATTGCGTAATCGGATTCTACGGCAAAAAATACGTAAATTTTATTCCGGACATTTTTTCGATCCTTGCATGGTGTCGCTGTAATCGCAAAAAAAGAAAACATTACTGTTTCAAGAGTAGCGTCTTGTGCCCATAAAAAAAACGTCCAATTCAAAAACTGAAAAACAAGTATTTGTTATTTTTACGAAATCTATCCAATGACATTGGATTCGACTCTCCCACCCCTAACCCAATGGGTGGGGCGGGGGCAACTTTGAAATTTGTAATGAAAATCCCTATTTTTTATAGCGGATTCGGATTCTACGGCCAAAAATACGTGAATTTTATACCGGGCATTTTTTCGATTCTCGCAAGGTGTCGCTGCAATCGCAAAAAATTGAATGTTTTGAACGCATAGTTAAAAAAATACGAAAAGTAACACTATTGATCTCAGAGTGAATGATTTCCCGAGCTGTTTTGAGAACAGTGATTTTAAACGGTCGTGCGGAAATTACAACAACTATTAACATTCTGTAAATTTATTAGCAGCTAGTAATTTTCAAGTTACATTTTTTATAGGGCAATAGAAAACTCGATTTAAAAAAAAACTAACAGTGGATTTACCTCTTAATTCAGCCACTTTAGACAAGTTCTTAATCCCAGCCAGTGAAGGCAAGGAGGTAACTCAGCCATTTAAGGCAAAGTGAGGATTTCGGCCAGTTGAGGGAATTAGTTTACAGCTTCACTGCTACACTAGCAGGTTTTAATTTCAAGATTATAGCAGGTGTTCAAAATGGTGCCCATTGACTTCTTGGCATTGCCGGAGACGAACGTAAAAATTTTCAATAGCACTTCTTATCATTTGAGGTGGTATTTCTGCAAAAATTTTTATTATGCGTTGCCTCAGCTCTTCCAAATCACGAGGTTTAGTGAAATAAACCTTACCCTTCACGTAGCCCCAAACAATATAATCAAGTGGCGCGAGGTCGGGAGATCTTGCTGGCCATTCAATAGTTCCTCTTCGACCTATCCATCGATTTTTCGAAAGTACCATTCAAATAGTCCCTAACAATATCCCGATAGTGTGGAGGAGCCCCATCTTGCTGGAACCAAACATTATCGAACTCATCACCAGCAATCTCTTGTATTGCGGGAACTATTTGATTTGTTAAGATTTCCAGGTATTTTTCTCCATTCAAATTTCCATCTATGAAAAGCAGTCCTACGATTCGATCCCTGAAAACTCCTGCCCAAACATTTAATTTTTGTGGGTACTGCGTGTGTGTTTCAAGCATCCAGTGAGGGTTTTCGTCACTCCGTTATCTGAAATTATAGCGATTAACTTTTCGAAAGTTGCTTCATCTGAGAAGACAAGTAGAGATGACAAAAAATTTGGGTTTTGGTTATTCCTTTCCATCATTAATTCACCAAACTCAAGTCGCCGATCAAAATCATCTTCATTTAACTCTTGGTGAAGCTGAATTTTGTAAGGATGAAATTTCAAAAGTTTCAAATTCTTATGAACTGAAAATGCACTCATATCAAACTGTTGATTGGCTTTTCTGATTGATAACCTTCGATTTTCAACAAATGCCTGGGCCACTTCCATTTGCCGAGCTTCCGATGTTTCGGATTTTGGTCTTCCAGATTTTGGGCGATTCTTATTTGTCCTTGTGTCTAGAAATCGTTTGATGGTACAGGACAGGACAGTAGATTTCGAAATTCCCACTTGATCTACACGGATTCAAGTTTCGTTGAATAAAATGACAACTTCATCATAGGATCTTTCTTTATCGCCTCACCCTCGCATCATTAAAAGAGAAACTCTCTCTTCCTCTGTTAAAGTAGCTATTATGCAGAAAAAAACGCGAGAACTAATGAAAAATGAAATAACTTTTTCCGAACAAAAGTGCGCTTCTGCCTCTACAAAAGTTTATATTATTATACATTTATTTAACGTCGGCCTATTTCCGCTATTGAGGCCTAACACCGACGCCTGTAGACGAGCTACCCCCAACCAGGAATTTTGCCGAACCTCTTCCCTTAAGAAGAGTAGGGATCTTTTACTTGCCTAACATTTAATAGACAAGGGACCGACGGCTTTACATCCCCTCCGAAGGATGGTATATTTCCTATACAACCCTCGCCTAAGGTTGTATAGCTTCCGCGCATACACTGATATACAAGCCGCTGGAAGATGTGTGAGGCGAGAACGCGGTTTCCGTTGGAATGGTCACCAATCCAAGTACTAACTGCGCCTGTCGTTGCTTTACATCGCATACCGAAGTATGTACATAGTAAAGACGCACCTACGCTCGCCCCCTCTACAAAAGTTGGAAGAACCTGAACGTTCTCGTAGAAATTTCACAAAACAAATACTGTTATTAAGAACACTTAAAAAAAAACATTCATAAAAGCCAAGATATCACAGATGTTTTTTAAACTGAATGTTTTTTTGTCAACGCGAGTAGCTAGAGTTTGTAAATATTTACAAACTTATGGACGCTTAAGGTTTATTTAAATTTTGTGCGATTGCAGCGACGCCTTGCGAGAATCGAAAAAAATGCCCGATATAAAATTCATGTATTTTTGGCCGTAGAATCCGAATCCGCCATAAAAAATAGGGATCTTTATTACAAATTTCAAAGTTGCTCCCCGCCCCACCCACTGGGTTAGGGGTGGGAGAGTCGAATCCAACATCATTGGATGGATGTCGTATCGTAAAAATAACAAATACGTGTTTTTCAGTTTTTGAATTGGACGTTTTTTTATGGGCACAAGACGCTACTCTTGAAACAGTGATGTTTTCTTTTCATTTTTTGCGATTACAGCGCCATCATGCAAGAATCGTAAAAAATGTCCGGAACAAAATTTACGTATTTTTTGTCGCAGAATCCGATTCCGCAATACAAAATAGGGGTTTCCATTTGAAATTTTAAAGTTGCCCCTTGCCCCACCCACAGGGTGGTGGATGGGGAGGTCATTTTGGCACTAGATAGTTTCTTGAAAAATTTTTGACACGTATTTTTTTATTTTTCGATTTGATGCTAACTGTTCGAGATTTTCCACCGTTCCCATACTTTTCTAACACCCGGTATACTACTTACACAGAACTGATGATATTCTGATCTAAATGATAATAAATTTGTTAAGTTGATAACCATATCATGCAAAAGTCTACAGAGCATTTCGGTACGTATTTGCCTTCATTTTTTCTATCTGCCTCTGTTGTTAAAATCCTTGTGGGATCTCATTTTGTCTATATGTCTTCTCAAGGTTGTCCTAAAATCTTTGATTACTGAATTTCATTCTATTTAATGAACTTTTTGTGTTCATCCAATATACACTGAAAGGTCAGGATGATTCATCAACATAATGTTATGTTACACTCACATGGGTTATTTTAAGTTTTTGAAATTGATTTAACGTTTTCGTCTTTGTCAAAACATGTCTCAACGTGCTTCTTGTTTGAAATACCTGCACTGCAAGATATTAGAACCTTTTTGACAATTTTCATGATAATGATTGATTTAAGCCAAAATTTAAATATTTGTTGGTTGAGCTAACTTTTTATATACGCTTGTTTTTATCGAATCATTTATTACTGTTATGTGCACGCCTCCGCCACTGCCTCATGGAATATACGAGAAGGGCCAGAAACGCCGCGAAGGATAGACTGGAACGTTCAAGAATTTATTCTTGAACGTTGAACTTTAGTGCCTCAGATATATAAGGAGTGAATGCCGCGCACGGAGCAAAGTTTTATATTAGACGAACAAGTGAACAGACAAAATAAGAACAGTAATAAGTTGTGAATTGTATTAATGTCTCTAGTTGTACTTAGTATGTTATAATAACGATTAATTATTGTAATTAAGTATTAAATAAAGTAGTGGTTAGTGAAAAGTTTTGCTGCAATTATTTGAACCTACGCACAGGGTACGTAATAAGAATTTTCTTTCCTATTTATATTTTCTAACTGGTTTGTATATACAATGTTGAATATAACTATTTTCGAAATCGTCCATAAATGTGTTGCTTAAAATTTCTTATAATGGAGATCACATTACCATACCAAACTACTATTGATAGAAATCGTTTTCCAATTGAAAATAGGGTTTTTAAATACACATCGTTAAAAGTTCCATTATGCACTTAATTTCATTCTAGGTACTTTCCAAATTATTATCGTTCAGCATTTGTTTTAATTATTTCCAACGTTTTATCTACTGGAATGTTGGCGAAAAGATTAACTGCATGAAAACTGACCATCAGGTGTGATTTATGTACATTGTTTTCATACATTTTTGCTGTAAAATATTTGTTATTTTTAATATACGAGTCGGTCGGTATCTTCAAATAACGAATTTATAATTGTAAGTAAAATTTTGCTAAATTGAGTAGCGAATTGGTGGAACTAACAATTGGACTTAAAGATATGTTTTATTTATATATCTTTGATAAACTATGAAAATAACTAGGCTTGCCTTGATGTGCCGTAAGGTAACATTCAAACAGAATTTTAAGGTTATGGCAAGCACAAGTTCTTTATGAAAGCTTTGAGAAAGGAAACAGGCAAAATACATTATTTTTGTACTGATTTATGTTGTTTGGCAAAAATACCGCATGACTGTTTCTTTGACGTAAACGTCATAGGCGCACAGGTTATTTTCCAGTAATGTATTGAGCCATCCTGTTATTTTGTAGATTCCGTCGTTATTTTTAGAAGAAAATATATGTGGTAGAGGACCCCCAATATGAAGGAATAGTATATTTCATTACGAATTTAGAAGATTTTTCCGATACGCGCATGGCAAGTCATGGAAAAAGCAGTTTATGGACATGCAATGAACGATATTTTTCCTTATACCTCTTATCTCTGAAAATAACACATAAAACTAAATGAACGTCAAAAACAATGCCAAACAGCGTTGCTAACGAAATTTCATCAGCATGTTTTATTTCGATTGACAAAGTAGGCAATCTCAATCAATTCAGGTTCATAATTTATAATTTTCTCATAACTTTTTGTTTAACCTTCACATTAGGTTGTTTCATTACCTTAAAACACATATATGACACAATTTAGACTATTAAGCCTTGATAATGTTTATATACAATAAATGAAATGTAGGCAAGATAGTGTTTTAATAACTTTAATTTCGGACAACTTTATTGGTTCTCACAAAATTTACCTTGATCTGACAATTTCTTATAAAAAGTCCTATTTATTTCCTGCTATTCAAATATTATGCATAACAATAAAATAGATAGAAGAGTTAGTACATAACAAGAAAATAGTAGAAGAAATGCCAAATCTACTAATCTACGGTGGGTCGAAGGATAGAAGGGAAAAGGGTTGTCATGAATCACATGGTAATTGTAAATCTGTCTTGGTGTTACTAGTTTTAATAACATAGTACTTTAGTTTAAAGACAAATGAATAACATTTTCACTTAACATATAGGAAAGTAAACGAGTATTGCGTATTTTTAAAAATGCATATGCAAAATGTATAGTGTACAATATTAGTTATGAATATAAAATAATTTTAATATAATTCACTAGAAAATGCCTTTCCTACTTTTCAGCAAATTTTAGTTATTATTACTTATTACTACTTTTACATAGTAATGAATATACTTAGGGTATCATATTAAATAGATTAATATAATTTTATTGTAATAATTGATATTTAAACAAATTGCGGCTGGCAGTATGGTCGTTGACCGAAAAACTTCTTACCGTAAATGGTAAGTAGACAAGCAAGTAATTTTTCTACTCATATATATGAAAATAACAATTTATCACTGTTTACTCTATATGAATGTGACATTTTTCACTCTAGAGGTCCATTTTTTTATCATATGTAAATTTAGCGAAATATTGGTAAAAGTAAAACCAGTAACCACGCGATCTATTCGATTCAACCCTAAGGCTATGATTGGTGCATTTTTGGATCCGAGGCCCTGATTGATTTAGGTATTTAAGTCGTTTTGATGAGAGATATAGTATGCGCCAAGCGAGATCCCCTTTGATATGATGGGGTCCGCCGACAGTAGCAATGCAGACCAGGGGTTAAAAACAAAGATTGCAAGTGTTGTATTACCGCGAAGTAATGTGTAAAGTTGTGTTAGTTAATTGTAGATTCGTTTTGATGTTAAAGTCTGGCGATATTACCTTTATAGGTTCCAATTTAGAGAGAAGTTTGATTTGGTTAGTGAAAGACACCATGTATTTACGGTGTAAACAGCAAGTCAGCTATATTACGAGATTTGTACGTTCAGTTCTGTTATATTTACGGTATTAGTCCGTATACTGTACTGTATTATCAAGGTGTAAACCTTAGAATCTTTCTTAGTGAAATACAGACTTTCTGGTGCATTGATTCTTGCCTATTGCATGAACCGTTAGTGAATTAGGGATTAATATGTACATTTTCGAAAAATACATCCTACAAGAATATCTTTTTCGTCAGTGCCAAGTTATCGCCTCAGGTGACAAAGTGCGACATAAACTGTAAGTCCGTTTTTAAGTTCACTCAATAGTTTTCGGCTTTTTATCAAAAAATAAAATCCGTGACGCCCAATTTCCCTTTCGAGGTTTTGACTTTAAGAATTATAATTGTGTGTTAATGTCGGAGTATCTAATTGGAGTTTTGATTCCGGTGATACTCTGGATTCTGTTCATATTCCATGTATTAGTTTAGTTATTTTTCTATGACTTGATTGCGTATGCGAATACCGTAGATATTAAAGAACTCTTGATTTGTTTGTGACATTGATGTATTTTTATGTTCCATGGCCTCAGGGTCAAACAATTTATTGTTGTAATTTAGGATTAAATTTTACATGGTTTGTGTCTCATTAATCCAGTTTTCCTCACATCTGCTATTGAGCTAGCTAGGGCCTTTTAAGAAAAAGATTCTTAAAGAAATTTAGAGTAAAAAATAAAGAGTTGTTTCAAGACAATATTCCAATATCTTGAAAATATGCCGAAAACTATAGTTAATTTTGATGTTGATGACTTCAACAACATACCAATAAATCGACCTATAGCAATAAAATTGACAACCGAAAACTTACCTTCAGCAAGTATCACAGAAGTTAATACTGTTTATACAAATCGAACTGGCAATAATAAATTATAATAACTGATGTAATTTTGCACATTTATAAAAAGAACAAATAACATTTTCTACTCAATATGAAAGACATTTTTGTCACTACTTAATCAAGAAGCCCGATTGAGTTTCGCAGCTAATTTTCTCTCTCTGTCATGCGAAAGCGAAGGGATTTATATACAGCAAGATATTGCTTTCTGCGCCATCTGGATATTTCTTTTCTTTTATAAAAAAACATAATCATTTAACATTGGTAATTACATGCGAAATGAGTTAGTTGTTTATCGTTGCATCTTTCAGATAAACACCTGTCTTTAACTTGTCATCTGTAACGGCATTGATATTGATGTTTAAATTTTGAGATCTGCCATTCCGGTTATATTTGTGTAGTAGACGGAAGTATGTCTTCAAAAATGGAAGTACGATGACGACGGATATGGAAGTCGCTTAATTTAATCCTGTGACAGTGACATTTATAAAGAACCTGAATATAGACACAAACAAACTAGTATAAACATAACCTACAATTTAATAGTGAAGTTAGGCGCGAGTGGGTTCTCTAACCTAAAAATCGAACATTTAAGTAGGATATTTTGCAAGTATCCTCCCGGTCGAAACCGGTCGGAGGTACATAACCTCAAAGAGGTTTAGAACAATTTTTAGAGAAAGACGGTCGGCGTTCTCCACGTACAGGCCGGGACATTATCTACGGAGACCCGAAGGCGTACAAGATCGGGTGGAGCAGCATTTTCGACTATACTGACCACGGCGAATCGATTACGAATCGATTATCGAATCGATCCAATCACTCTCGAGGGTGTTATTCACCGTTTTATGAATGACTTGGGAAATTGAACACCGAAACAAGTTTCAGGGGAATTCACACGTGTGGAAGCTAGGTTTTCAAGCAAAAATCCGAACATCGCACGAACACTTCCGAAATTTGCCAAAGACACACGAAGGCGCGGGAGGTATCGTTACCGGCTAAGTAGACCATGAGAAATTGATTCCGACCATTGCCGAATCGATCCGACCAACAGTTACGAGAAAAAGTGTGCTGTGGCCAAACTAAAGGTCAGAAATAAGTAAAAAGTTACTGGATGACACACCTTTTGCATCACTTTTGAACGACCGCCCAAATTTTGACTGCGGTACTCCGTGATTCTGGAAAAACGAGTTAAAGGCAACGCGACCCCTCGTTTTCGAATAACTTGAGGTCATAGGATTGATTGAAACCAGTTTAAGTTCCGGGAAAAAGTGTGCTGTGATCAAACTAAAGGTCAGAAGTAAGTAAAACGTTACTGGAGGATAACTAGGACCTCGATACACTACTTTTGATCGACCGCCCAAATTTTGGCCGGGATACTTAGTGACTCTGGGAAAAGGAGTTAAAGGCAATGCATCCTGGGAGGTCAAAAAGTGCTAAAATCAAAATCAGTAAATTCCTAGACACCATCGAGACCAGAAATAAGGCACTCAGAAAGACATGACTAACAGCCCTAAGTTTGCAAATGGGCAGGGAATGCTCTCTCTTGCAACTAGTAAAGACTAAGAGTATTGCTTGAACCAAATGACATTGTACTTTACTACTACTTGCAGTCCTTTTCTTCTTCGCCTGTTAGAAATAAATTAATAAGTATGTCTATATTGAAATTCCACGGTTCTTTTATATAATCTATCTTAAGAGCTAATTGTGAAATCACCTACTGTTTCATAATGAAGAAATAAATGAAATCTACCCCCTCCCCCCACAACACTTCCAATTTATAATACTACAAGTTAATTTTCTATGTGGCTTCCCCGCACCCCTTGACCATCCATCATATTTATCTCTTTGACTATATATTCATGATGGGCAATATACAATATAACCTTTGCTTAAACCAAACTGGAAGACAATAATAAAAACCGCTTTACCGTTATCGTAGTCCCCTGCACCTTCTGACCACCCTTACTTTCTGATACCGATTAAATTCATGAAATCGTGACAGCTCATTTTTATCCTTATTTATTTTATTTTAACAGACTAAAATTTCCCCTATTAATGTGCATTGGTGGTAGAGAATAAAATCGATTTACTGTTACCACAACAAAATACAGATTAGAAATTTATGGAATCGTGTATAGCTGATATTTACCCTTATTCATTTTAAAAGACTAAGTTTTTTTTTTATTTTTCCTATTAATATACACTGATAGATGGTAAGAAATAAAATATTAACGATCAGCTAAAATCGTGTAGAGCTTATTTTAAACCTGATTTATTGGTGAAATACATTTTACTAATACATGATGATAACCAAAGGCAAAATATTGCAAGTTATAAATTGAAATCATGTACAGTTAATGTTTCAACATTGTTTTCATAACAATACAACAAAAAATCTGAAGCTGGATTTCACTTGTTAGAGAAAAACTTTATTTTTCAGACGTAGATAAATAATTGATTACTTTACTTGAATTTCTATTTTGTCTTTAGTTTTAGTAGTACTGCCGTAGTAGGGGTACCTTTTTGCTGGCTGGGATACCCATTGAGTTATTCAAGAAAAGCAGCAGCACAAAACACATTCCATATGTAACAGAAAAAATTAGAGCTACTTATTTTTTCCACGTACAAACAATTCCAAAGAATTTCCTTTACATACGGGAATATATATATAGTGTAATACATGTACAGTCCAGCGCAATAATGCCTGATACTTTCGATATCTTCCGTCCTTTTCTGTCATTATATGAACCTTAATATCAGAAGAGGAAAGAAAATATATTAATTAAAATATAATTAAAGACAGATTTGTGCATAAATTACATATTAAATTTTTTTGACAGAATCAGTGTTACACCTAAATCTAATGTAGTGTTACCAACAGAAGGTGGAGATCTCAAAGAAATAGCGGCACCAGAGACTTGATTGTGCTGGCCTAGCGAACAGAGTCGTGGTCACTCGGCAAGATTATTTTTAAAAGTTATATTTTTGAAGTAATTAATTATTTGTTAAAGTATAAATTTCGATTATTTATATTTGCTCATTTAACATTGTTTAAATTCACTAAATTATTAAATTTTATGTCATAATATATTTTACTTGTGAACGAATCATGTGGTTGGCTACCTTGAGATGTACTACCTCTGCCGGACTTGGGGCTCTGCTAAATGATCGCGTCACTTCCTCTCCGCTCGAGCGCCCGAACGTCCAAAATTCAGAAATAGCCCGATTTTCAAATGCGTTTTTAAGATACTAAACGAAACCTTACGAAAATTTAAAGATAATAGGGTTATAGAAAATTTCATCAGGAACAAATAGCTTTTAAAAAAATGGTTCTATGTCTATTTTTGACCATTTCCACGTCGTTTTTCGGCAACACTTTTTTGTACCAACAAAAGCTACAATTTAAGCTCCGAAATAACTTCCTACGATAATTACAGTCCATGTAATTAAATGGCAAAAAATGGCCATATTTAGAGGTTTTTAATTTCTTGTGCAAAAAGTTATTAACCGATTTCAATTCTCAAAAACTCATTTTCTTCATCTTTTTACGAGCTATTTCGTAGCATTTTTTGTATAAAAAAAATTTCTTTCGCATCGAAAACGTGAAAAAAACTGTTTTTCCGCAAATTCATGCCATTTTTTCAAATAAAATTTGCTTTCCAAAACATATACATCTAATTCCCTCTATTTTTCTCCTAATTATCACCTTCATAAAATGTACTGAGGAATTTTTCGAAAAAATAAACTATCTGGATTAGGTGGTTATACTTTATGAAATAAAAAGTGGAATAGCTGATATTCCAAAGATCCCCGCGTGTAATAACAAACTGATATGCAAATTTGAAAATGTTATAAAAAGTGGAGATTTTGATCAATGTTATCCCGTCTGCCATGTATTGTTAAGGTAAATTCAAACAAAAACAAGTAGATGGAAGCTAAACTGCTGAAACCCCAGGTTACTATGAAGTGTCGTATTATCAATTTCAAAATATCGCCAAAATTGGGCATGTGGATCAATGACCTCCCATCCACCAAATTAAATTTGTAGTATTTATAGTAAAGTATAGTAATTATAATAAATTTTAGATAAATAATGTATTTTTGCACTGGCAAAAAAATCAAAGTAGTACAGACATTTAATAATAATAATTAAAAATGTGAAAATTTTTCAAAGTTCATATCAATTTTCTCCTGCCTGCCATTAACTTATCTTAAATTATGTGCTACTGGAAGCTAAAGTTTCGATTGGCAGATATTGCAGACTGATACAAGTTCTAATAAAAAATTAACAAAATAGCAAAAAAAATTGAAACATAATATTTTAGTCGCAAAACCCCTCTATAAAATCCTTAATTTACTATAAAAAACGTAACCAGACTGCAACCAATAGCTAATCTCTGGACTATGTGCCCCGCCGAGCGCTGAATTACAAGTTACAAACCTGGCGCGTTATGTGTAATAATAACTGTGTATTACCAACAAAACGCTAATGCTTCGATTGCTGGTGTTTGTTGCAATAGATTTTTTGACAAAAATATGACAATAAAATAGTAAGTAGTTGTTAGCGTGATTTTGAAATTTGAAGTTCAAGGGAAGAGCAGTGACTGGAAAATGAAATATAATTTTTTTTTTTTGAAAATTCGAAAAGTGTAAAGATGATTTGAAAAAAAAATTATACCTCTATTTATGATTTTAAATATTTGTACATAAGCAATAATTCTACCTCTTCATATTTACTTATTTCAATAGTAACTTTAATTAATTAACCAGTTGCCAGACGGGAGAAAATTGTTTGAACATATATAAACATTTTTGCAAATTAACAATAATTGTGCAACTTATGTAACTTCTTGGAGTTTCTGCCATATTGAAACATGCATATTTTCATAACTAAATTTCATTAAAACAAACGGCAGGCGGGTTGAAATCATTATATAAATATTTTTTTTTACAATTTTGCTAATTGTTTATTAGAACTAGCACCACTCTGCAATTTCTGCCAATAAAGTATTAAGCTATTAGTAGCATATAATATAATAAAAATGAATGGCAGATGGCAGACGGGAGAAAATTGATCCGAACTTTGCAAAATTCTGACATTATAATTTTTTCTGCCTTTTGATAATATACCTTGGATACGTCTGCCAATACATTTCTTGGTTTTTACTTTGCCTATCAAACTTATCTTTCAAATGGCAGATGGGAAAAACTGTACAACATCTTAGTAGGTATTTCGACAGGACTTTAAAAATGATTAAAGATTATTTACAACAACCGAGATTTTCTATCATTCATTTATTGATGTCATAAATCATAAATATAACATAAATTTAATGTGGCAGACGAGAAGTCATTGATCCACATGTCCGATTTTGGCGACATTTTGAAATTATTAATACGATACTTTATAGTAACCTGGGGTTTCAGCCGTTTACCTTCCGTCTACTTGTTTTTGTTAGAATTTACCTTTACAATACATGGCAGACGGGCTAATATTGATCAAAATAGCCACTTTTCATAATATTTTCAAATTTGCATATTAGTGTGGTGTCACATGCGGGGCTCTCTGGAATTTCAGCATTCCACTTATTGGATAAAGAATAATCACTCTTAATGGCAGACGGGAGAAAATATTTTCAAAAAAATTATTAAACGCCGCACAGTGGGGTATTTGCCTCGAAAACCTGGCCAAAACTATTTTGATACAAATTAAGATAATTTATTGCCTTGCGATGTAAAAAGAGTATTAAGGTACCTTGAGGGATAGTTAACACTTGCTTTACCAGTATAGTAATTCTCAATAGTCAAGAGCACTTCTAAGAAGGCAGCTAATAGATAATTTCCCGTAATTATTGCAACTCCCTTATAATAATTGTTTTAAAATGGTTATTTAAGTACTATAAATTTAAATAACCCATTTAATTATTACTTAAGAACCATAACTATTGGTTAGTTATTAGTTAATATGATTAGGGCCCAATTTTACAATAGATAATTATCTTTTAATTAAAAACTAATTTGAGGTTCTTATGATACGTTACCATGGCAAATAACTTTAAATTAGGTCTATTCATCAATAATAATTGTAAAATCGGCCCTTAGTTTATAGACAATGAGAAGGAAAAATTAAAACACAAAGTAATTGCTACAGGGGGTTTCAAGAAGTAACTATTATGTGATAAATATTTTACAGTTTTGTGCAGAGTTATTGTACAGTTTCTTATTCAGATTCCTCCCAAGACTCTTCATCGAAAGATTCTTCATCTAAAGATACTTCCGAGGATTCTTCATTTTGTTCCTCGAAACTTGCTTCTAATGAAGGAAGAAGCATTTCTATTGTTTCTTTTAAAAATGCTTTAGTTTTTTTTCTTGGGATTGGTCGTATGCTTGATAACAAAGGATCTGAGGTTAGTAAGAGCTTGTTAATAACATCCTGGTTGCATGCACTTCTCGAAAATTTTCTAGCATAGTTTAGGCGGTAGGAACAGAAGTGCTTATTCCTCGCTTCCTCTTCTCGCTTCTTCTTCAGTCATTTGTCCTATTGGCAAAAGAGCTTTATCTACTACAGTTGGGCCATGAATTAAAATTTTGTGCAGTGTGGGTGTCACTGGATACCAAGAGTATAGTTGCACATATAGTTTAGCTGTATCCATACAATAATCGCCAAACTTTTGGGTGTCAATTCTGTGTCCGCTTGATATTGCTTCTAAAACAACCTTCAACCGATAAATCAATTGTGCGTCCACTCCTGTAATTTCCGCCGATAATTCGGGATCCATAAAAAATTTTCTACTGGTATTTCCATCATTGCTGTTTCCGAATCCAGGCTTAGGAACATCTACAATAATACCTACCCTGCTTTTAAACTCGTCTTGAATTTCCACTTTTCTTTGTTTGGCTAGGTTATTGTCACTTTCAGTCCTCAATTGCCATTTTTTTATGGGTAGCTTATATGACAAATGCAACAAGCTTTCTAATAACCTTATTCTAGCGTGCAATATTGACAAACAAAACTGAAATGTGCTTTGATCGGCTTTTCTCGTTTTTGATAAGTCATTAAACTCTTTCGAGGTGGCTCCACAGATATAACACTTCATTGTTGATGTAGTACTCGTAAGTAGCATTACATACCTTGGCATCGATCATTGTTAATGCCATCTCGTGCTTTACAGTCACGTTTTTAATTCCTTCAATTTGTGTTTCTTTTAAGCCACTGATTGTACTTTACCGCAAACTAATCGTAATGGTACTAGGGAGCTTTGAAATATATTGGCATCTGAATCGGAATTGTTTTCAAATGTATGTTTAAACTGCACCTGTTGTGATCCATCGCATCCCCACTTGGTTATTAGTTGCAACGTGCTACATTCACTTTCATTTAAAGTTTGAACTACATCTTCTAAATAGAGTAACAATCGAGTAGCGGTATGGTCCAATAAATCTTGCAAATTAATTTCAGCGTAATTTTCTGTTACTCTGTAGGATTCTGGAACAGGGTAACAATCTTTTTTGGATTTCTGTAGCAACGTATAACAGGGGTAACGGTTTTCATCACTGCTTCTAATGATAGCATATTGTCTTCGTGACAAACCTAAAAATATATAAAGCAATGAGTAAGATGCTAATGGATTCCGAACCCATTCAGTATATAAATGAAAAGGTTTTTAAAACCTTACCTGCTTCAACAAATATGCATAATGCTTGTAAAACTGGTAATTGCCTTTGTGTTCCCTGTAGACTACTAAAATATGCTTTTCTGTACTTTGTTGCGCGGTTAGGAGATTCCATAATTTCTTGCAGAACTTTGGATGCTTCAGTTTTTCCAGAAGCATTTTTCCTATGCGCATTCACCCACGTCTGCTTAAATTCCGTTTTTATGTATGAAATTCTATGTTTAAATTCTTTTCGTTGTTCATCTGAGTAATTTTCTTTACCATGCAAAAATTGTTCCAAATGCGCCAATTTTTCATTAATGTTGCAATCTGATCGTTGTTGCATAATGTCATACAATTGCATTCGAGTTTGACTCCTGAAGGCCCTAGAAATAAAAAATATAACTTAGTAGTTAATAAAAAAATATAAGAATAGTAACCAAAATGGAAATAACTTTAAAAAAATACTATTCACACGGTTCCGCAACCATTTTTCTTTTCATCAGAAACGTAAAGCCTCACAGTTAATAGTTATCCAAAGAAAACGACCCGGACTCACCTGGAAACATAACGAAAGGCTTTGCGAAACTCCACAATATTAAAAATAAATTAATTTTCTTTTTGCTATGTTCAAAGTACAATAATTAATAATACAAATAATATAAAAGTAAGATATGTTTGAAAACATTGTCTACATACCTTGTTCAGAAGTGTCTATGCTATATTTACTTTATACGGTGCCTTTAAAACGCAAACTTAACACTAAATAGAAAGATATATCACACAGCGATATGAAACGATAAATGTACACTTCACAAAGGCTAACTTTGAACTGACCTGACCACCTTATGATTATTATAATGAACGAATAAATAACCGCCCATAATTCCCCACACTTCTAACACCCTCTACTAAAAAGTTGGTGGGGGTATGGCAATTTTGAGAAAATCGAGTTTTGGCCAGGTTTTCGAGGCAAATACCCCACTGCGCGCCGGTCTATTAAGTACTATTACAAATTTTGTTAAAAAAATAAACATGAGCTCAAGTGTAAGTGTAACAAAAATATTTTGTTACAAATTCAATAGAACAAAGACTAAATTTAAAATGCAAGTGCACGCTTATCTCCCACTCAACAATCCAAATACATCCAGGGTCGGTCGGATGATAGCGCTCCTTCTTATTTATTTATTTAATAACTGAAAGAGAACAATAATATTTGACGACCCGCTGTGTTCTGTGCTGAAGAAATTTTCGCATAGTGAATGAAACGTCGACGATAAGTCATTTTATTGTCATAAACTAAGTAATTAATTTAAAAATATTTATTACTATGTAATAGCATAAAAATGTACTTCACAGTATTTAGAATAAATCGTTGGGAACATTACTAGACAAAAAACCGCCCTTGGTCATAATATAACAGACTGGAAAATCTTGTTATTTCACAAGCCTTTATTCTCTGTATTTTATAGGGGTAATAAGGGATTTTCTTTATAAAATATATTGTGTTATATGCGACGCATGCTACAATATATTTGGAAGAAAAACAGGGTAAGATAACATTTTAATATGGGAATATATAAACATGCATACAAAAAGTAGCAATTCTGTTGTGACACAAATAATCAACAAAGTAATTAAAATTCAACTATTATATTCAAGATTATATTGGATCGTTACTTATAATCTGTATATGTCAAACATATTACACGTAATTACTAATTATTCACAGCTAAAGCAATAGAACATCATTAAATTGAGAACTGTGAATAGCATTTATATGTTTATATGTGGATTATTACTTGCATACTTGAAATAATGTGTGAAACAGTTACGAAGTAGTTGTTTACGACGAACTGTGTAGTAATCCTAAAAAATTTTGGTCTCACATAAACTCAAAATCTAACGAACAAACTGAAATTGCCAACGCTTTCGCTAGCTATTTTTCTGATGTGTTCACAAAAAACAAAAGCAATGCTCCAGGTAGTCAACTTACAGACAATGAAAACAGCAATACTCTATATTTATCTGAAATTAGTGAGAATGCAATAAATAAAGCTATCAAGAAAATTAAAGCAAAGAAATGCGTATTATGACTCTGAACCTAGAAGATCTATATGCTTAAAATTCTCTAATAGAGAGAATCACCGAATTTGAGTACTTAGGTAGCATAGTCAATAATGCGGGAGCAACGGATCGTGATATATAACAAAGACTCTTAAAAGCGAAGAGAGCGTATGGTGCTCTTAACGGCATCTAGCGGTCCTCCGTATACTCGAAGAGAACCCAACTACGCCTATTTAACAGCAACATCATATCAGTCCTACTATCTGGATGTGAAACGTGGAAGAGTACTAAATCCACTGACTACATGATACAGGTCTTCGTCAACCGGTGTTTGCGCAGAATAATGCGCATATTCAGGCCAAATCAAATCAGAGGAGCTATGGAATATAACAGGACAGAGAGAAATACAACTGGAAATAAGATCGCGGAAGTAGAAATAGCTAGGCCACACACTTAGGAGACCAGAAGACATTATCTCAAGGGCGGCCTTGATTGGAACCCCCAAGGCAGTCGAAGAGTGGGACGACCAAAAGTGGCATGGAAGAGAACCGTGTTAGAAGAAACAACGAAAATGAACAAGACATGGGGAGAAATAAAAGTACTTGCCAGGAACAGAGTTAGATGACGAAAATTTGTGGAGGCCCTATGTTCCTTAATGGAATGATGGGACTTATCATATCATCAAGAAAATTAAAGGAAATTTTACTATGGGTTCTAATACCTACATTTTTAATAAGAGATTGTGCAATGATCTTCGCCAAACCACTCAGCAGAATATGCCTTGTATATAAGAGAGGCTCTAGAAATGAAATTAGCAACTACCGACCGACTTTCTATTATTTGTAATTTTTGCAAAATGTTTGAAATCATCATACATTGCCATGTATATTCCCACACAAGAAACTTAATATCCCCACATCAGCATGAATTTATGTCTGGACTACGTCGAACCTTGTTGAGATAACTCAGCATATTTCTGAGGTACTTGATCAGGGAAATCAGGTAGATGTTATCTATACTGATTTCTCTAAAGCTTTTGACCGTCTTGACTATGAGCTGTTGATATCAAAACTGGATACATTCGGTATTTCTGTTAATTTACTTAATCTTTTCAGATCGTACCTTAATGACAGGTTCTGGCAATCATCAGAAGTTGCACAAGGTTCGATTCTGGGGCCATTACTTTTCGTTATATTTATCATTGGCATAACACAGCTTTTTAATGTCAACTATTTACTATATGCGGATGGTCTAAAAATTTACATTGAAATTAAATCTATTTTAGGCTGTTCGAAGTTAGAAGATAATTTGGTCAAATTAAATGATTGGTGTGTAAAAAACCATCCACTTTTAACTATCAGTAAATGCAACATTATGTTCTATTCTCCGTCCTCGCCTCACACATCTTCCAGCGGCTTGTATATCAGTGTACGCGCGGAAGCTATACAACCTTAGGCGAGAGTTGTATAGGGGATATACCATCCTTCGGAGGGGATGTAAGCCGTCGGTCCCTTGTCTATTAAATGTTAGGCAAGTAAAAGATCCCTACTCTTCTTAAGTGAAGAGGTTCGGCAAAATTCCTGGTTGGGGGTAGCTCGTCTACAGGCGTCGGTGATAGGCCTCAGTAGCGGAAATAGGCCGACGTTAAATAAATGTATTAAAAAAAATATCCTATTCTCGGCGTAAAAGCATTGAGTTATTTGACTATCAGCTTGACAATGTCGTTCTGAACAGAGTAACTCAGTTTAAAGACATTGGTGTCACTTTTGGCAGCAAGTTGTCATTTGATGAACATATTCGTCTAACCACTAACTCAGTGTACAAAAATTTAAGATAACAGTAAAGAATTTAACAACGTAAAAACTTTAAATACTCTTTACACTATCTTTGAAATATTTCAGAATACGTTATTGGCCAGGTTTGAACTAAGCAGTTTATATCAGAGGCCTATTATGTATTCGATTATTTGTCTTAAAAAAATCATAAACAATGCAGTAAGTTAAGAGTCAATTACATCAAAAACTTTATATCACGTGCCCTACAGCTTGTACCAACTTATTCACTGCTTCACCTTTTTATCAAATGATTCAAAATTACCAGATGTACGAAGAAAGATTTGATATATTTAATTGCTCTATTCACTTAACTAAAACACTGTTGTCTGATTTGTTAACTTATGTAATGTTATACACTACTATAAATTTTTAATGGTTCAATATATTTGTGATTGTGGATTTGTATATTTTTGTCTTTAATAATTTTTGTTTAATAAGTTTTACAATTCTTTATGTATTTATGTGTGTCTATTCCCGTTGGGTATTGTAATTTAAATAAATACATAAATAAAAATAAATAAATAAATTATATGTGCTATAGTATGACTCTATACTTATTAGCTTAATTTCCTTGAAAAGTTTTCTCAAGAAAAATCCATTCACACTTAGTTGTTAAGCTTTGTTCTTAAATTAAGTTATAGTTATCTTGATTTTTTTTAATTAGAGTCCTTAGCCTTAGAAACAGCCAGCCTTCGTTAATAATTGGTATTATTATCTAGATGTACTGATAGTATAACTAATATGAAAGAAAATGCTTACGTTATTACTTCTGGTATGTAGCAAAATTTTACGTTAGAATCAACTGTGACCACATCACTTCTTATACAAGAGTGTCACCTATCTCAAATAAGCATTTTTCTATTAAAAATTTTATTTTAAATTATTGTAAATCTGCTAATCTAATATTAGGCTGATTCCAAACCGTATTTTGAAGGCTAAAAAAAATAATTATTTAACAGGCAAGGACCAGCCGGAAAATTTAGTTAAGGCTATAATTAAGATAAACAAAATTAAACACGAGGTAAAGTGAAATTGTAAAATGGGGGTTCTGTTTAGGGGTTGAAAGTGTTTTTTTGCGAATCAAAAACTTTAAAATGAGGCATTTTTCAAAATAATCTCAAATTTTCTGAGAAACGGCGGAAAACCGATTTTTCGTTTTTTTATGTAAAATAATTCAATTTACATGAAGTTATATGAAAGTATACCTTTCATTGCATTGAATAAGCATGATTTTTTTGGAATCTGGGAGGAAACAAGTAGTTTCCGAAATATTTACATTTTTCAAAAAAAAAAATCAAAATGTTCCACGGAAAACTTTATAGGTGTTTTTTAACCTCTCCACAATAAAATTGTGAGAGGTTACTAAAATTGGTTCAAATACGAAAATTGAGATAACATCAAATCTTTATATTTTGAGGTCCTAGGAACCCAAAAAAGTGGTTTTTGAAAAATATCTCTGTGTGTGTATGTGTGTATGTGAGTATATGTGTTAGCACGATAGCGCCAAAACTACTGAACGGATTTGAATGAAACTTTCCATGTGCATTTCTTTAGTGCCCCAGAAGATCTGAAAAGGTTTTGGTTGAGATCGGATTACGTTTAGTGCCATTTTAACGCAACAAGTTGTTTATTTTATAATTACTTCCAATTTGCAATGGAACCATTGAACAGCAGTTAAAATTCTGATTTCAACGATATATCATACTGCCACCCTTTCGATTTAGTTTCCGTGAGAAAAATTAAAAACAAAGCAAAAATGAAGCATAGATCGCATTTCGCATGACATGATCGATGCGCGTAGCCGTTACGTCGTGAAACTCGTCACATCACGTGTCAATTCACGTGTGAGGGTTTCTTCACTGCGCTAGGAGTAGAGCGGATTACGTTTAGTGCTGTTTTTAAATATATATACAGACAAATCGAAGAATTAAACTACACATATTCCTCTAAAATCTAGTAAAATTACTGAAATGCTAATGTTTCATTTAACAAAGACAGCCGCGAGCGATCGGATTGCAATGAGCAAATTTTGACGATTGTCATTGTCATCGTTTGTCATCCGATACCGTTGGTGTCATGTCATGTTAATAAGCTTTCGGCATATTTGTAACTTTTAGTGGATTGTCACAAACTTTAAAGGTAGATGTAACAATATCAATATCACATGCTCTCTGTACCTTCGTTGGTGAATTTATTATAGATTATCATTTTACCAATTTTCAGTTTGTTGCTTTACAAATCTGTAGTATTTAGCATAACTAGACTTTCTTAGTCGTTCAAGTGATGTTAAAGTTGTTAATATCCTAATAGTATATTATTCAACGAGTGATAATGTAGGTAATAACTCGCATAGATGATTGTAAATTCATTAAGTTAAGGGTTTTTTTAGTGCCCCAGAAGATCTGAAAAGGTTTTGGATGAGATCGGATTACGTTTAGTGCCGTTTTGTCACACAATTTAATGCTCTTTTCGGCTTCAAAGATCCACCGAGTGGGGAGGTTCCAGCTGCTTCCAGTAGCTGCCGACTTTTTTTATTTAAATATTCTATTCGGGCTCATTTTAACCGTTGAAATGTTGTCCACTTTAAAATAGTCTACATATATATATATATATATATATATATATATATATATATATATATATATATGTTGTTTTTTAGGTTTTGCGGGTGTTAAATGAAGTGTTATTATACTTCTGGGTGCTCTCCCGCGTCGAGGGTCGACTCCTCCAGGAGTCACGGTTGTCTAAACGACGTTTCGGCAGAATCTCATCTGCCATCTTCAGGTTCTCACTGAAAGGTGCCCACTGCTGCTCCTCGTTGCTCTAACTGAACTGTCGTTCCCCGTGTTGTGTAGTCTACTGCGCGCCTGCGTGCTTGGCTACGTATTACCGATCCCCCACCCACCTAAAATTGCAACAAATCATACATAGAATAGACCAATAGACGTATTGGACACAAAATAGACTTCGATAACATCTTAATAAACGAGATGATACGCAGAGATTGCCCAGTTCTTGGAAGCCCGCTCTTGTGGGAAGATAAGTAACCGAAAACACACGACGATCCACCGTGAAGGTACGTTTAAGTATTGACAAATAGTGAAGAAACACAGCAACTTGCCCGAAATGGACCTATCATAAGGAGTCAGAACCGAACGCAGACGAAATAACCATCGCAAAAAATTTATCTCAACTGGTGATAGCTGGTATTTACAAAAGTGAAAAAAATGATGTGTCATTAAATCAACTAAGATTTGAGCATTACCAACTGGCAACTAAAATTCTACTTTTAAATAGGAAAAACTTCCCCCAGCTGAAGAAGCAGCTGCACAACAGTCTATAGAGTTTATTACCAATTGCAACCTTGGGTTGGTTATTTGGGCAACGAGCTCGATGACAAAAAAGCTAAGCAATGAGACTGGTACGAACATATAGGTAGACTCCTGTCTAAATTTATCCCAGATAGTTCAGACTTAATTCCCGAAAAATTATTAAAAAGTATTAGCTGCAGCTGTGAAAGTAGTTGTAATAAACAGAGATGTGGCTGTCGAAAACACGGTTTAAAATGTACCAATTTATGCAGTAATCGTCATGAAAACTGCTCAAATAGAGATAGAGAAATATTTGAAGACTTAAGTGATTCGGAAGAGATTATCTATGGAAATCCAGCAAAGAATCTCGATATTGAAATTGAAGAGCTCGAAGACACCGATAATCTCGAAAATCCTTCGGAATTTAAAAGTTTTATTGATGAAGAAGAAGAACGACCACAATGCAAATGATCTAAAATTCATTAGAATTTTATAATTTTTCATAAATTTTTTATTTTTATTAAAAAATGACAAAACAATATTATTCTGAAAACGAACTGAGTCGAAATTTGTAAAAAAATATCAATAAATTAATTGTTTTACTTAATAATTATTTATTCAAATTATTTTATTAAATTAAACCTAAAACAGATTACTTCATCCTTATACAATTTATTTAATGAAAAAATAGTGAAATATACATTAATAAAAATGCATACTGGGCCAGTGAGTTTTAAGTCTAGCTTACCACTGTCAGTACGGCACGGTGCATTGCCATGAAAAACTTAAGTTTCAAAATGATTTCCCCCACTTTCTTCATTTAAATTCATTCAAGTTTAGTAATATTACATTGAAGTAAATTCTGTCATTGAAATTTAATCCATTATTTACATAAATAATAAAAAAAATTGAAAATAATAAAAAATATTGAAAAATTCAATTTTAAGCGATTTCATGATGAAAAATAAACCATCAACATTATAGACCATTTTAGTAGTAGTAGATATTTCAATGGTTGAAATAAGCCCGGATAGAACATTTAAATAAAAAAAAACAACAATAAAGTTTTCTGTGGACGATTTTGATTGCTTTTTCGAAAAATGTAAATATCTCAGGAAGAACTCGTTTCGCAGATTACAAAAAAATCATGCTTATTCAATGCGAAAAAGTTATACTTTCACATAATTCCATGTAAATTGAATTATTTTTACGAGAGAAAAAATAAAATACCGAAAAATCGGGTTTCCGCCATTTTTCCAGAAAATTGAGGTTATTTAATTAAAATGCCTGATGTAAAAGTTTTGAGTTTTTTAAATATCTACAACCTTTGTGAAGGACATTTTTCGCTAGGAGGTCACGTTTAGCCTAAAATTGCAAAAAAACACTTTCAACCCCTAAACAGCATCCCCATTTCACAATGTCACTTTATCTCGCGTTTAATTTTTGTTATATCTCTCAGTTATATCCGTAACTGAATTTTCCAGCTGGTCCATGACTGTTAATATTTTTTTTTTCAAAAAGGTATTGGCACCAGCTTATATGCCATTTCCCGCAATAATTTTTTATATTGTCATATGTTACTTATTTTACTTGAAATATTAAACACATAATTTCAAAAGACATTGTAAACCAAATAACCACCATCACGCTAGAAGTTGCAGACAATCCTAAGTGTGACGATGTAATGTAGAAGACGAGACTGCCGAACATGTATCATTTTGTTTTCTTCACCAAAACAAGAACTTTGTTAGTAGTTTCGTAAAATTTTTTAACCCCTCACTTCACTGATTCTCTTCCTGCATTTTCTAGGGGAAACTAGGAGGATTTAGTCATGTATTCTCATACTGGTAGTAATGGAATAGTTATGAATTAAACTTTTAAAAACTTTATATTTATTGAAAATTGTTATTATGTTTTTGGAGAAAATATTTTTTTAATTCTTTACACCCTGCCCCTTACAGCCCCCTTTCGACTTTTCTAGGAGCAACTAATTATGTCATCTCACACAGGTACATCCCAGTGTTGAATTTAACAAAAAATTGGAAAAAATATCTTTATTAAAACATACCCCTAGAGCATCCCTCGCTGAATCTTCGAAATATTCAGAAATACAGACATACGAACCGACAAACTAACAGGCAATAACTCTAAGGTATATTTTCGGGACTTGGTTCATTAAATAAACCGGAAAGTATCGAATATTCTAAGAAAAGTAAATCACCAAAATACCTACTTTTACAGATTTATTTATGAGCATTGATTAGAATTGTTACATGTCTAGACGTAGTGTATAGTAGTATATTGACAGCTGAGAAACGCAAGGCCAGTATCGACGTTCTCGAGACTCTTGACCTCCTGGAAGGAATTTTAATGTCGTAATGTAATGGACTACTATAAATCTTTGACGCCATTCATATTAACAACTTTGAGTCGTGATTGCTCACAAATCCAAGAGATGCGAAAAGCTAGAGCTAAAAGAATGTAAAGAGTTAGGTACTCTATTATTTAAGAAGAATTGTGAAAACTGAAAATGAATTAATTAGTAGTAGTGTTATTTCGTTCATAATATAATTTTCAGCATCGCATTGCCGTATTTTGGAGATTTAGTGATATTTAAAATGCGAAAGTTTAATGGGGTGTTTGCATTCCATAACAATTATGTGTATTAGTGTATTATACTCAAGTCAATTAGATTAGTATCAATTATATAATTATATATGGTTTTTAAATAGTTACAACAATTTAAGAAATGATCATGTTCTTATAATGCCACTGATTGTTCTTCTAACTTCCATGTGTTGGTGTCCTTCTTTTGTCCTTGCGACTTTACTACAATGAATAGTGCATTTTATTGATCCTAACCTATGAATTAAAGGTGCGTTACCAAAGTCAAATAGTTTCCAAAATTTTCTCCTCCTTGATTATTCAACGCGAACGTTCTACTCATTCGCCCCAAATTCACCATAAATTGTTTTATATTCTACAAAGGGACTTAAGTATTCAAATAAAATATAATACGATGTAGTATAAAATAAAATAACATGAAAAAAAAAAATGAAAAGTCTGCATAATATTTGTTCCTATTAAAGTTTAATGTCGGATACGAATTTGTTAAATTTTGGCTAAAATAGTTGAGCGTGTTGCTATTGGAGGCAACATCATAGCGATAACCATTGCTAGACGTGTGTCAAAGCAGGGTCGGGCTCATAATTTTTCATTTAGCCTGAAAATTTTGAGTGGCGGTATTATATATAAATAAATATGTTCCTTATAGTTAAATTCGGTAATTTACTAATATTTCGTCTTTTATGCCAACTAAATACTCGCAACCCACAATATTTTAACATGTTTTGTGTGTCACTGAGATTTTGTTTGTAACTGGTACGTATAAACATAAAATCACGTTGCGATTACATTCATACGGTCTTGTACGCTGCCTAGACTAGTGTGGCTTCTGTGTTATCGACAAGATGATGTAATTCGATTACTTGCAAATTTAGTCGCGACTGATTGGTGCATACAAACCCACTCTTAATGTAAATGTAAATGTTGTTGTTTGTGAATGTTTTAACCGCCTTTCAGATTAGTTGAATGACCCTCTTAAGCCTAAACTTGTGCGAGTAAAGGAGATGGGACCCTACAGCTTATAGTGGGGTCCGAACCGCTTCTTGGGGGGTAATTTACAATTTAAAATTTTGCAATAGGTGGGGATTGAACCCACTTCGCTAAGTATGCTCAAAGTGAAAGCTAGACACACTAACCATTGTGCTACCGTCCCCCAGATACATAACAACTCAAATTTACCTAAAATAACCTAGAATTTTTTCACTGATTTTTACAATATATCATTTTACTTGCTATGATAAACATTAAAAGAATTAAGCAATTAAAATAAACTCTGTGTTCCTAACGGCACAATGGGTTTGAATTTTTAACTATCGTCCGTTTAATTTGGTGCCCCTTTGCCGCTTTAGATAATTGGGTTCGCACGTAGAGGTAATAAATACAGTTATCTAACCCCGCAACTCTAAAAAGTTCACCATAAATTTTCTGTATGTTGTACTTAATGTGAATTATGAATGTACATTATTATGGTTATTATTATGTAAAGCTTGTTTTGTATTTATTATATACCGGGTGTAAAAGGATCATGGTATACCCCCCTTTTCTCCTTTAGTCTTGAAGATTTTTTTATATACATTTATTTAGCGTCGGCCTATTTCCGCTACTGAGGCCTAACACCGACGCCTGTAGACGAGCTACTCCCAACCAGGAATTTTGCCGAACCTCTTCCCTTAAGAAGAGTAGGGATCTTTTACTTGCCTAACATTTAATAGACGAGGGACCGACGGCTTTACATCCCCTCCGAAGGATGGTATATCTCCTATACAACCCTCGCCTAAGGTTGTATAGCTTCCGCGCATACACTGATATACAAGCCGCTGGAAGAAGTTTTGAAGATAATTGATTGAAATTTAGGATATACTACATACATAATAAGCGGCACTTCTTGACATACAATTGATTTTTTTTCATTTCCGGTTTCGCCGGAAGTGACACTAACTTTCGATTTTTAAATAGAACACACTATATTTTTGAATTCTGCATAATTTTCTGAATCCAACGATACCAAATAAGTAACATTTCAGACATCAAATTTTTTTTTAATATAATTTTTAGTTTTCCATTTAAGTGCGCCATAACTGACTGTTCCGATTTATTCTATATGACCCGTGAAATGCTACAAAAATCGAAATCCCGTTAAAAACACTAAATTACGTGATTTATGAGCAAATAAAATTCACCAAAATTGTTTTTGGGGCAAAACTCAATTTTTTCAAATAGAACCATATCGGTACCGTGGTACCATTTATTAGTACTATTAATAAGGAATTTTTTTATATGACGTATTAAAATATGCGATAAATACAAATAAAATGACAGCTAAAAGAAAATACAATTTTATTCTAATTACCTTGTTAGACATAAGGTGGTTTTGGAATACAAAAAATTAACACAAAACATTACAACAGTCATTCAAAATGCTGTCCATTAACGTCAATGTACTTCTGAACTCGCATAGCTGTTTCTCGAAGAACGTTCGCCAATTGCTGGGCCGTTATGCTATTAATTGCTCATCTTACTCGTAGCTCCAGGTCTTCACGGATTGTAACGGCGGTTGCATAGACAATATTTTTTAAAAGACCCCAAACAAAGAAATCAAGGGGCGTTAAATCAGGTGATCCTGGAGGTCACCTCACAGGACCATTCGTCGAAATTACGTTTTCTCCGAATTTCCGTTGAAGCTATTCAATTACTATCCTTGAATTAAGGGGAGGAGCGCCATCTTGTTGGAAATACATTCCTTGTCCTAAATCTAAAGGTAACTTATCTAAAATGTCCTCAATCTTATTTTCCAGGAATCTCAAGTATCTGGTACCAGTCAGAGGTCCTTCAAATCTTATTGGACCAATGATTCTACTACCGATTATTCCAAGCCAAACATTGAAACCGAACTACACTTGAAAGTTACCCTCCCGTAATAAATTTTGATTTTCTTGTGATCAATATTTTGTATTTTGTCGGTTAAATAATCCCAAATCTGTAAACCTAGACTCGTCCGAAAATAAAACCAGTCTGCACGTTATTATACAAAATCCAATTGCAATATTCCATGCTACGTTCGTAATCACTTTCGTACAAATGCTGGTGCAATTGATATTTAAAAGATTTATAGTGGTATTTGTGAAAAATTCGGCTTAGTGTTTGGCAACTGCCCAATTCAAACCCGACTTGCCTTAAAGAAACAGTCTTATCAACTTCTATTCGAGCCAAAACATTAATTTCCGTTCCTTCGTCAATAATGAAGTTTCTTCGGGTTCATTATTGGGCTCTCTTTGGAATTGGTTTTCACCACGATTAAAATAATTTTTCGCAGGACATTGTCATCAGGATATCATTGGGCATAAAGGTCGGTAGCCACAACTGCATTTCTTTGACATTCCCCATAAATAATTAACATGTCCTCCACTTTTTCATCTCTTGTATAAATTTGCGGCATTTTGAACACAATTAACAAGAATTCTAAACAATTTTTAAAGACAATAAAAACACCGTTAAACCAACAAATGTTTGATAAGCTAAATATTTCATTGTTTTCAAAGCCACCTTAATTACTTCTTAACATTTAATTAGAACAAAATTGTATTCTCTTATTTTTTTTTAGCTGTAATTTTGTTTGTATTTATCGCACATTTTAATACGACATATGAATAAATTGATATTGTTCTATTTGAAAAAAATTAGTTTTTCCCCAAAAACAATTTGAATTTTATTTGCTCATAAATCACGTAATTTAGTGATTTTAACGAGATTTAGATTCCTGTAGCATTACACGGGTTTTTGTAATATATCTCACAAAGTAGGCTATGGATTTCAAATTTCTTTTTACTGAAATATAGCTCACAAAAAATGGAATAACTGTTTTTAAAACTTTATTCTTCTACAATAGATATTAAGCGACGTATTTAGTGTGGTCCTTGTAAAATAGACAGACGGTATATATTAAGAACTTTTACAGTTCTATCATGTTTGAATATTTTGTACCTTTTTGTTAAATGGAAAAGCATAAGAAGCATTTTAATTATGGTTAACTCCACCTATAAGAATACAGTTTGAGCAACTTTTGATTAAGGTTTCCTATGATGGATTGAATAGTATATGTACATACTTGCAAAGATGCCCTGTATTATGGGTCAAGTTTAAGTTCAAAATTATTTATCGTAATTACAAACTAGAGTGTTCTCATAAAAAAGTATTCTTGAGAGAACAGTGGTGTTAAAAATGTATAAGTATGTCTGGCAATTGTAAAGGACCCTCTAGTTTGAATAAGGAGGACCTAGAGAGTGACAAAGAAATGTACATTTCCTCTGAAAACAATTGCAAACATTCTTGGTGTTGCTATTAAATATACTCTTACCCACATAAAAATGTTGAAATTAACCTGACGGCTTTAACATTGCAACAGGGAAATGTTGTGAAAAATTATTGTAAATTATATTTTGCGTAAGAAGTCGTTAAACAATGAAAACGAGTTTTTAATCAATTCTGACGTGCAAACTCTAGAAAACATGGCTTTCTAAGGATTTCAGCATATCTGTTGTCGTCCTCGTTTCATTTGCGTACTCTACTCTTAACCCTTCTTGACCTGTGAACCTGCCAACGCAATTTAATTGAAATTTTCCACACATATTTCTGATATACTAAGTGCCTTACAAAAGCTGACAATTTAATTTCAGACACGACTTGACTTTTATTCGAGTGCTCTAAATACTTTTACAATTTGACGTAGGGACGGTAACTCAGTGGCGAAAAGTATTCAAATTCTGTTTACAGCTTAATGATTTTTCCTTACTAGTTATCTTCAAGAACTGATTTATGTTCTACTGTAAACTGTATTTCTTTGTCTCCTTTCCCAAATAGATTTCAGTGGCGACTCGTGAAATTTTGATAAGGTATAACTTAGTAATGGAGAATGGGACCCTCGTCAAACTTTAAGGGATGACTACTAAGACGAGCCGGTAATCGGACATAACGCCAACGAATATGCATATAGGTATTTTAGGGAGTCTGATGAAAGCGCAGTAATTAAAATTACTATACAGTAGGCCGTGACTGATGTTACTATGACATCATTGTTATTGTTTGACATTTTGTATCATTAATCCATCAAAATGGATTTTCTTTTATTTTCTTAGTATTAGCATGAGATGGTATGACTCGTTGCTCCTAAAAAATGCAGAGACGAATGCTGTGGCGTTAAGGTTTAAATAATTAAATGATTGTTTTCTAATACAATTCTAACGATTTTGATAGAATTTGGCACACAGATTTAAAATGAAATGCCTGTACCAGGTAGTTCGACTCATTCCTAAATAGGAAGGATTGTCGTACCGATTTTTAAATTTGTTAAATTTAATTTTTTGTACCTATTTTGTTACTATATATAAAAACTAGTTGTTTCAGATTAAAAGTAAACAAAACATTGATGATCTACTTTGCTCTATTTAAAATTACGCTACGCCATCCTTGTACCCTCCTGGTACATTTTTTCAGCTTGACCAATGTTATGCGTACAGTTTAAAGTAAAATACCAAATTAAAGGCAGTTAAATAATTTCATATGTAAATTAGTTTTTTATATAAAACCCTATTTTTTAAGTTATTAGCATTTGGAAATATGGGTTGAAAAAATAGTCAAATTTCGAATGTTCATACCACACACTTATTTCTAACTGAATGGCTCAAAATATTGTGAATCAATAGTATTAAAAATCATTATACGTGATATTTACAGATTTTCAGGAAAGTACGAAACATACGTATTATTTTTCTTTGTGGCTGAATTTGAGGGTGTACCCCAAGAGAATAACAATAATATAATAAATACATCTTTATTCCATAATACTTTGCGGTGTAGAATGAGTCAGAGGTTTACAGAAAAATATAAAGACAAACATAGACTATATATAACAACATTAAATTAATATCTATGCAAACAAATAAACAAACTGCTCGAATACGAACCTGCCAGCTGGGGATTCACATAAGTTTTATCCTAGATTAATTAATTTAACCGATGTACAATTTAACGTTAATGAAACCAAGTTGCTTGAAAAAGGCCTAAAATATTGTCCTAAAATAACGAACAAGAAAGACATAGACTTATTAGCTGTAAACACTGAATTGGCACTTAACCCGTTAGATAACAATGGCGAAAAATACCTTGTGACAAAGGTTATAAAAAATTCACAAAAGAATATAATCTGTAACAAATTAGAACAAAAAACAATAAACAATATCCGTAGTAAATTGTCTTCTAACGAGTTAATTTTATGTAAAGCAGATATAGTAGATGAGGATGCACATCATCCAACTTTGTATATAGAGGTCTCTTTAGTAATCAATAAATTAACGCAATTGTCGTCTCCATTAAAATCTACCTATAATTATAAAAAGGCGAATTTCAATCTATTATATGAACTATTTAGAAACACGGATTGGACTGATATTGGAAGGTTTTCTGATGTAAATGATGCTGTAGAATATTTCTATTCCATTATATACAATATATTTGATAAATGTATCCCAAAAACAAAAACTTCCAAGAAATATCCAGTTTGGTTTAACAACCAAATCATAAAAGATCTAAGAAAAAAGGACAGAATTCGTAAAAAATATAACTTCTCTCAATCAAATGATTTAAAAAATGAATATAGTAATTTAAGAGCAAAACTAAAAAAGGATATTGATCAAGCATACAAACAGTACATAAATAAAATACAAAAGGATATTAGCGATGATTCAAGGACATTCTGGCAATTTATGAAGGACAAAAAAGGTGCAGTCTCCTTCCCAAATACTATGCACCTAGATAACCTAGAATGTAAAAGCGGGGAGGCAATTGCAGATGCATTCGCAAGTCACTTTAAAAGTGTATACAATGTAGATTTTCATGGAGATGACTCACACATAAAGCTAAATCCGCACATGGATCAAGTAGTTGTAAACTCTATTACACAAAATGAAATACGTGATGCTGTAAAGAGACTAAAGTCAAACAAAGCAGTTGGACCCGACAGGTTACCCTCTTACATCGTTAAAGGTTGTATCGACTTTCTTGTATACCCGCTTCACTACTTGTTTAACCTAAGTTTAAAAACCAAAGCATTTCCTGAAATCTGGAAAGAAGTCCGTCTTTGCCCAGTACACAAGAAAGATGATAAAACCAACATTAAGAATTATAGGCCTATTGCTATACTATCAGTCCCAGCAAAACTTTATGAATCGATTATCTATGACGATATCTATAGATCAGTCTCCAATAGCATATCCATTCACCAGCATGGTTTTATGAGACAAAGGTCAACTGCTAGTAACCTGATTAATATCACTCAGTTCATATCCCAAGAAATACACGAAGGAAATCAGGTGGATGTTGTTTATACCGACTTTCAAAAGGCGTTTGACTCGGTGTCGCATAATTTCCTACTTTGTAAACTTAAAAATGAATTTAGATTCCATGAGAATCTTATAGAACTCCTCACATCATATTTACATAATAGAAAACAGTATGTGTCTGTAAGTGGTTATACATCGAAACAGTTTCTTGCCATGTCCGGAGTCCCTCAGGGTTCCAATCTTGGACCACTGTTATTTCTCATGTTCATAAATAGTCTTACTGAAATAATTAGAGCCTCCAAATATCTGTTATTTGCAGATGATTTAAAGATTTACATTAAAGTTGAAAATAATATGGACTGCTTCCTGCTCCAAAATGACATTAATAATTTATATCAATGGACACTTCAAAATAAATTGTATCTTAACATTAATAAATGCTTCATTATGACCTATACTAGAAGAAAAACTCCAATTATATTCAATTACAAAATGAATAATACAGATTTGGCTAGGGTTGAAACCATGAGGGACCTAGGCGTAACATTTGACACCCAGCTCACATTTAGTAACCATATTTACACCATGATAAATAAGGCTAATAAAATGTATGGATTCATAGTACGCAATACGAAGATGTTTAACAATACAGGAGCTATTAGGCGGTTATATATTTCGTATGTAAGATCTCAGTTGGAATATTGCTCAATTGTCTGGAATCCATTTTATCAAATACACAAAAATAGCGTAGAAACAATACAAAATAAAGTTTTAAGGTTTTTAAATTATAAAGAGACTGGTTTATATGATTTCGATATAGATAAAGATATATTAAGGGAAAGATATAATCTCAAAACACTGGAGAATCGACGAAAATACGGGCATATTGTATACTTACATAAATTGTTACATGGCAATGTAGACGATAGTAGTTTCCTGTCCATGATAAGTTTAAGCGTCCCCCACTATCCTACTAGAACTTATAGAACTTTCCACTTAGACCTGGCAGGTACAAATTATCAAATCAATTCCCCTCTCCACAGAATATGTAGTAACTATAATACGATCCAAGCCAACTGTGATATATTTGATATCAGTATAAAAAAACTAAAAACCATGTTAAATTCATTGTTTTAAACCGTTGCTTTCTAATATTATGTTAAAATTAAGCTAGTATTAAGTTAGTTTTAGGTTAATGTAAATATCAAATGTACCATATCACTCTGTAATAGGGCTTGCCTGTTGAGTGCATTACCAAATAAATAAATAAATAAATAAATAAAGATAATACTGTGACAGTTTTATCTAGATCTGATTATAATAATAAAATGAACGAATTATTAAATACTGATGATTTTAAAGAACTAAAACATGACCCTATGAAAAAATTTCAGTCAGAAATCCAGATACTACTAAAGAAAAATACATCCAATATAACAAATTTTCAAACAAACAACCTTCTCTTAATGAATGCTACAGCCCTCATACTTTATGGTTTACCAAAAATTCATAAGGAGGGTTTTCCTATGAGACCGGTGGTGTCTTATATTAATGCACCGGCTTATAGACTATGTAATAAACTCAATTCGACTTTACCACAGTTGATCAAGTTTTAATCCCCTTACAGTATAAAAAATTCTTTAGAACTTGTGGCCAAATTGGAAATGCCAAATTAGTTTCCTTTGATGTTAAAAGTTTATTTACCTCTATCCCTATTCATGAGCATAAGGATATATTACAACATCTTATCTCAAATAGTGAATTGAATCAAAATGAACAAAAAGATTTACAAACATTAATTAATATGTGTATCAAACAAAATTATTTTAAATTCGATAATAAAATGTATACACAAGTAAACGGCTTACCTATAGGTAGTCCGTTAAGCCCATTATTAGCTGAAATATTCATGGCAAATTTTGAAAACAATCTTTTTACCACAAACAATAATCTCCTTAAATACATACATTTTTGGGAAGATATGTTGACGATGTGTTTTGTATACAGGGTGTTGCATCATGAGAGGGACATAGCTTAATAGGAGGTAGAGAACATCAGTGGTAACCGGAACCTCCCATAGAAATGTCTCATTGGGCCTTCATTACGAGGTTGCTGGGTGTTAAATAATTTTTGGCCAAACCTGTTTTTTGTCATAACTTTGACAGGGAATGAAATAACGAATTCATATTTGGTACGGCTAATGTACTAACGAGCCTCAAGAGGTACATGTATAAAAAAAAATATATCCAGGTCAGGACTCACTATAATTTATGTTTCTTCTTTGCATCAATAAAACATCACCCTGTATATATTTTTTTGAAATTTCGATACGATATTCGAAAAGAGCAAGAAAAAACAAACAAAATGGTCTATTTCATTTTTTTGTTACACCTTCGTGGTTATTTAAATACGTTGTTAAATGTGCAAGAAAATGGATTACAGAACCCTATTAAATGAGAGGCACGTGAAATAAATAGTTTTATAACTAAAATTTGCAAAAATTCTATTGAGCCTAGGTGATCTGGGTGAATCCTAATTCCGGCACGTTTTAAAGGTCCATTTTGGTAAAAAACTGTGGTCCTAATAAGTAATCGGGTATGAAATAACAAAATTTTTAATCAATCACAGTAGGCTTGTTCAAAGTTACAGATAATAAAAAGAAATCTCCTAAACAGTTGAATAATTGTTTGTTAGTAATTTAATGTGTCAATAATCCGCATTTAGTTAGTGAAAACTTGTGAAAATATTTTAACTATGCCAGTAAAATTTACAAACGTGGAATATGCTGACATAATATTCATCTATGGTTTCTGTAATGGAAATGGTAGGTCGGCGGAAAGAGAATATCGGCTGCGTTTTCCTGGTCGTCGATGCCCTAATCATAAAACCTTTAGTACGGTGTTCCAGTATGCAAGACAACACGGAAAGTTTCCTAATTCTGCACATAACGTGCCAAATATATAAAACAAAAAGTGGCATAGTATAAATTATGTAAATAAGGTTAGCAACTCAGTATGTAATAGATTAAATAAATTAGGTATTAATACAATATCAACGAATAGAAATAATTTAGGTCGCTTGTTGGTTAATAATAAAGAAAAGACAAAAGATATTAAAAAATCGGGGGTATATGAAATAAAGTGTGACGACTGTGATGCCGTATATATAGGTCAGAGTGGCCGTAGCATAGATGTGAGGTTAAGAGAACACAAACAGTCTTATTTTATATAATAAAAAATCAACTGGTTTCGCCGAACATTGCATTGAGCAAAATCATGTTTTTAACGGTAATAGTGTTAAACTTTTGCATAATGCAAACAAGCGAAAAATCCTAGACATGCTTAAAATTTTAGAAATTAAGAAGGCCCTAAGAAACCATAAAAACGTTACAAATACACAAACAGAATTTATGAACAATCATGTACTAGACACAGCAATAAAATTAAAATTAAGTTCGTAGTTCCGGCCTATATTGTTAAACTTTAAGAAATAGCAAATCAAGTTATTATCCCCCTCTAGATGGGTAGAGGATTTGTAAAATATATACTGTGAACCACCATTTTCAGGTCAGTTTTTAAGACTCTTTCATAATGGTAGCAAGGCCGAAACATATGTCAGAGAAATCTGAACAAAACTAATGAAATAATAAACCAAATGCGTATTGTAACTATTCTTTTGAATATTATAATTATTCTATTGAATATGTTTCATCAAGAACCTACCGCAGATTCATCAAACATATGAATTGACAATAAATTAAAAGTAGTATATACACAGAAGCTAAGAGATATATGCTTACCTAATGAATAGTATGCTTTTTAATTAGCAGTTATTTTAATTTTTGATTAAGTAATTTAACAGTTTAGACTTTTCATATAGAAGGGAAGATGGTTTTTGTCTTTACAGGACGTAAATTGTTTTTTTGTGCGTATCATGATCGTGAGTAGATTCATGTTTTACAAACACCATGTAATGCTCCCTTACACAAATGGCACTTACTAAGGTGTAGATGCCGCTGTGAAGGTAAGAATTTTCTTTTCACTAAATATGTGCTTAGACGAGTTTGTTATTTTCATTTTATAAATACTTCGAAGGGATCTTTTATGCAATAGAAATATTCTATAAGCGTCTGTAGAATTCCCCAGAAGATTATTCCATATCGTATAATAGACTGGATGTATGAATAATATACAGACAGACTTGTAGATTCATCAACTGACTGAGATAACACATTCAGCGCGTAGCGGAAGTTACTGATTTTAGGAGTTAAATGACTTACATGGGCCTTCCAGTTGAGTTCCTTGTCAATTATGACACCCAAAAACTTTGCATCAAAGATGAGGTAAGTTTTTCTCTATGGACCGTTAAGTCAATTCCTCATTATGTGCGGAAAATTTGATAATTTTTATTTTATTCACGTTTAATTTTAAGTTATTATGTTCATAATATGCCTGCATGGCTGACAGACTTATAATTTCTTTCTGCAATTCTGCCAGATTTCTTCCTTTAATAGACAGTGTATTGTTATAGGCAAACATAACTATTTTATATATTGTCAGGTAGGTCATTTATATATAATAAAAAAAACTTAAAGGACCCAATGTCCTCCCCTGTGGGATCCCTCTTTTTAAGTACTCGTACGGAGATATCACGAACTCGAATATATTGTCTCCTACCAGAGAGATATTATTTTAAAAGATTGTAACTTGACCCTCGGAAACCATATTCCTTCAGCTTCGAGAGTATTATTGAATGGTTTATGCTGTCGAATGCTTTGGAGAGACCCAAAAATATCCTAGCAACATATTCACTCGAATTCAGGGAGTTTAGTATTTGCTCAACGAACTGACATGACCCAACTTTCTTGCTGTTTATCAGAATCTCTAAATACTATGAGTGAATGTTAAAAAAACAAAATTCCGACAAAATTATATTTTTAAGCTCAAAAAATATAAATTCTGTAAAAATAAATTTTAAGAGTTTTGCTTAAACAAATTTTAATACTAAAATATCTCAAGCAAAGAAAGAAAAAAACAAATTGGCTACTGTAGATGTAGAATCTTAGCAAAGTAATATTTTTATTTAATATTACGAATTAAAAAGTTGAATTTTATATAAAAAAATATCGGAAATGAGATCAGTCGGTACACCGCTTCTGTCCCGTCGTGTTGTTGTAGGGGTTATGACGTGGATAAATTATAAGGTGCCTAAAACATAGTTATTTTATATAATGGATGGGTGGAACAGGTAGTCTAACCAGCCAAACATCATATTTTATACCTGAATTTTATTATTTATAGCATCTTTGGTGCGGCTATAAGGGATGTGGCGGGTAGAGGGTCTATGCCTTTCAATTATTTATTGAACGCTATGCACTGCTGGAAACCAGTAAGTGGATGTTGATAGAATCTCGGCAAAATTTCGACGGAATTTTTTTCAATATTTGCCCAATATTTAGGGCAAATATTGAAAATTAAATCGATTTACTAACTATGAGTATTTTTTTGTTATCGAATTAATATTTAATAGTATCGAATCGAAGAAGTGGGAATGGCTGACGTCAACAACTAGCAAACTAAAGAAATAATTATTAAATTTAACTGAGTTGCATTTGCGTGGGTGACTCTAATCTACCTGAGGCCTCTTGGAGTAATGATGACTATGGTGCAAATGTTAACTGCCCTCAAGGATCCACAGCATTATTGTTAGCTCAATGTTTAGGTTACTTGCATATATATCAGGTGAATTATATCCCTAATGATGGAAATATATTTCTCGATTTGCTCTTTTCGAATGTTTTTAATATAAAAATAACTGAAGCTGCGGACTTACTGCTACCAAACAATTACCATTATGTAACCTATGACTTTACCATATTAGTTCCTAGTAACAGCAATAATTCGCTTAAATTTGTAGACACTTATTATGATTTTAGAAATCCTAACTATATTGGTTTGAATAATTATCTTGCTTCTATAATTTGGAACGCAATTTTCATTGGTAATGACTTCAATCAAATGACCCTTAAAATTTTTTGTCCCCCTAAAAAAATATACGTCCTCCAACTTCTCAAAATGTTTCAATGCTGAGTTGAGAAGGTTAACAATTGATAAAAAAGAGTGCATGTGCAGTAAAGACAACCAAGAGTTACATTAGAAAGAATGAAATTCAGAAATCAAAGATTTGTGAACATGCTTGGGAAAACGGACATAGAATAAACTGGGACTCGGCAAAAATTTTAACAAAAGAAGCAGACACCAAAAAAAGAAGAATTAAAGAATCAGCAATAATCTTATTAAATGAAGACAAGTGCGTATCGAATTGTTCTGTAGATATTTGTGCAACCTGGCTACCAATGTTAAAAGAAGAACTTAACAAACTCAACATTATCTAAAAGAAAATATCATCAGTTCTATGTTCTGTGTAAGTAGTAAGTATCTATGAAAATGACATAAACAGAATCTTAAAGCTGTGTGTTTGACATACACAGCAAAATAAGAGTTCTTCTAAAAAAAGCTTTGAAAACGGAAAGAGATTACTTTCCGAGACGTCAGCAAACTTCATTATTTCTGTGTTTATTCCGATTTATATTATTTGCAAAACATAACCTCTGACTATTTCTTTGGCGTAAATATCACGGGCTAATAGGAAATAATACAAGAGTGAGCTGGTTGCAGTTTTCTCACCTTACGGCTAAATTCAAGGAATTGTCATAAAACTGTTATGACAATTATCTACTTACTGTGGATCAGTCGCTAAAGAATAACCCAAAATACTTTTGGAAATACATATGTAATAAGAGACCTTCTTTTAGTAATTTACCAAGTGCTATGTTTTATGAGAATAAAATTGGTTCCGATGGTGAGGAAATTATGAATCTCCTAGCGGATTATTTTGGTACTGTCTGTGCAAGCAATCAATCAAATGGTCTTATTGATGCTGTTGACAGTTTCTGTAGTATCTATGTTCCTTGTCCGGAATTATCTATTATCAATGCCTACGATAAAATCTTAAAAATACGCAATAAATTACAGTGCGGCCGGATGGCATTCTCAATAGTTTACTAAAGAACCGTATATGTTTCTTAACCACGTTATTGACTATTCTCTTTAACAAGTCTCTTTCTATAAACATCTTTCCTGATTGTTGGAAGGAAAGTTATACCATGCCAGTCAATAAATCAGGGGATAAGGGCAATGTTCAAAGTTACTGTGGTGTATCCACTCAATCATCAATTTCTAAATTATTTGACAGCCTTATAAACGATCAACTCAGTTGGTCATGTAAATGATAATTAATGAATAGCATGGTTCTTGTCACAGCACGTCCACAGTAACCAACTTGTTGATTTACCACAAAAAAAAATTAGAGATGCCAAGTAGATGCAGTGTACACTGATCTCTCCAAGGTTTTTGACAGGGTGTGCCATGATATATTACTTGGCAAACTGTCTAATATGGGGTTTTATGGGAGTTAAGCTGGGAAACTTTTGCTCACATGAAATTGAAGTTTTGCAGGAGTTCCTCAAGGGTCTCACTGCACTCTTCTTTTATTCAGTTTGTTTGTGAATGACATCGGTGTAGCCGTTAAGATCTGTCAATTTCTTTTATTTGCGGATGATCTCAACTTATTTAGAACTATTAAGTCTGAACGTGACTCATTTTTAATTCAGCAACTGTTTATATTTGAACATCGGCAAGTGTTGTTACATAACTTGCTTTAAACACTATAAGGAATTATTTAACACTCCCTACTTTATTCAAAATTATGCCCTAAAATCTGTAACTTCAGTGAAAGATTTGGGAATTACTTTTGATGTTAACCTTAATTTTGTGGATCACATCAATAACGTGTCAGTCGATTCCTCAAAAATGTTGGAGTTCCATAGTAAGCTATCTATCTCCTTAATTAGAGGTGTGTATTATTTGCTCGTTAGGTCACGTTTGGACTAAGCTTCTATGGTTTGGTCTCCACTTTACTCTATCCACATAAAATTTCTTGAGTAGGTTCAAAATAATTTTCTCAGGTTTTGCGCATTTAAAATGAATTGCCCAATAAGCAATCATGATTATAATGATATTTTGTCGCAACACAATATGTCTTCTCTGGAAGTTCGCAGAATTGTAACTGACCTCTGTTTTGTGTTTAAGTTGGTAAATGGTTACATATCGTGTCCTGTGTTGCGGGCTCTTATTAAATTTAACATCCCCAAGAGTTTATTGAGAAATAGCAATGCTTTAATATTATTTTTATTCTACTAATTATGGAAGGCATTCGCCTTTCGACAGAACCCTACAAGTTATTAATCATTGCAATTTGGATTTATTTTACTTATCACTAAATCAATTTAAAAACAAGATTAGATTTCTTCCATTATATTAATTTTAAATTTTAATTCATATTAGTAGTGATATTTTGGGTCTATCGTAGTTATGCATTTTACTACATATTTATTTTTGTAATTATTTGAATATTTGAAAATAATTTAAAGTTTTGTACAAGAAATAGTCTTCATAAATGCAACTCGTTCAATTAAGGATTATCTTATACTCTTTCTTTTTCTCTTGAAACATGTTGCTTCTGGAATATCACAGGCAATATATTTGGTTTCCTGATATGACATGTGATAATCATTGATATCATTGATACATATGTTTTATTTGCGGAAATTACTATTTACTTATTTGCTTCAAAACTAAATATTGGATAGTCCATAAAAACAATGTCTTTTAGTTGCCATTCAGTTGTTCTTAGTTTTTTAATCTTGCTACCATGGAGTTTTTAACTTTAACCAACTCGAGGGCACAAACTTCCTACGTTAACAAAATGCAATGTAGCAGGTGTAAGTAATCTAGAGCCTAAAGTTAATGCTTCCAACTTTAATTTAAATATTTTAAGTTTGAAACATTTCATAATAAATTAGGTATAACGAAAAGTTAGAAAATTCATAATTATAAATTTTTTCTGCGATTGTATTTATTCTAAAGAAAATATTCACTTAAAAATTTAATGTACTTACATGTGTCTATGTAAGAATGTTTTCTCTTCAATTAAAATTAGCTACTTGGAAAAATACAATTAACAAAGAAATCCGTAACTACCTGTGGGCCTGTGTAGTCCATGGGCCAGACAAGATATACCATAGCTGCCAGAGGCTATAAGGATGACAAAAAACTTTGTAGGCAATCTGGCGGTGGTAGCTTTTCAAAATGGCGGACGTCAGCTTTTCGCTTAAATGCCAATAACTTTTGAAGTAATGTAGATAAATTGATGTTATGAAATAAGTGGTAAAAAAAAATTTATTGTATTAAAGTCGAAAAAAATACTTATAAAAAAAGATCATTCTAACTCATTAGTCAAATTCGTCATCTTCAGATTGATTTCCACTACTGTAATAATTTGCCACTGTCCACATCTTCTTGTTTAGCTTAGCTTTTGAGGAGTCGCTACACTGTAAAAGTTTGCAAGCAGAAGTGAACTTTAAATTGTTCTGTAGACAAGGGCAGCATGACACTTCGCAAAACAACTTCTGGTGCAGATGCACCGACCAACCACTTTGTGGTCAGCTTTACACAGCCCAAAATCCACTCATGCTCATCTACAGGGTTCGGAATATCCGGAAAACCTTGTAGGCACAGGGGGCAGATTTCCGGAATCCACAGATCCCTTCTTCCCACGGAACATTTGATACCGCAGAACATTTACCTTCTCAACACTTGTATTTTGGCAATATAGTTGGCAGATGAACTTTTCGAGGACAGAAAAGGCGTCAGGAGTTAGAGCCCAGTTGGATCCCAATTCTGTGAAAATATCTACATAAGCAGCATTCTTTGTGAGAAGTCTCAAACACAGAAAAAGCACTTGTCATGTCACAGCCTGTATAACTATGATATGCCATTAAAGCAGCAGTCACAGCAGAGCCTACAGAAAGTCGAAGCTTGTTGATAGTGACAAATCGGACGCTGTTTCTGCAACCACGTCTCATGAAGAGGTTACTCGTAAAATGTTCATTGAACGCAAGAATAATATCAGGACATCTGTGTCATCCGAAACACAAATTATACTTTTGTAATTTTTCATGGCATGTTTAATGTGGAATAATAAACGGGTATCTGCCTTTTCATCAGTTCCTTCATGTCTTCAGAACCATTACGCGCTATATTTCTTGGAAATGTGTTATACATAAATCGCACAGGTGCAATATATAATTTATATACTAGGTCACTTCTTCATATTCAATCGTGTTTATAAGCCACCGGTCCTAAAATAGTGTAGATGGTTTAAAAAATGTCAATATTTATGAGAACATATTTCTTTTTAAGCTTTTCTAATCATTTGACGAATCTAAATAGCGAATTAGAAGAAACTTTATGGAACATAATAAAAAAAATAAACAAAATCCAATGATCTTGAACAAAGTTATTATTGTTTAAGTGGGAACTGACAGCCACCATCTTTATCCATCCCCCATATTTAAAAGCTACCACCTCCAGATTGCCTAACGGTTTTTTTTATTTTCATAACATCTGAAATCTATGGTAGATGTGGCATCTTGACCCGCCATTTTTTACCAAAAACTTAATTTCAGTGAGCTGGTCTATGGACTAATGTCTGCAATTAAATTATTTTAAAAATTATTTTTATTTTATTTATTTATACTATTCAACAGATCGTGAGACCCACTTACGGAATAGGAGAAATACACAAAAAGAAAATATACACTTAAAATAAAAGAAACGTGAATTAACAAGAAATATTTTAAATATAAATGTACAAACGGAGGAGAAAAGTATGAATAACCAACAGTGAAGAATCAACGAAATAGATCAATCATAAATCCATTTTTTTAATTGATGGGATATTGTAAGACATAACAAGTGAGCAATTTAAGTTGTTATAATTGTTACATATATTGTGAAGATGGGAATACTTTTTTATATTTGTTCGTGCAATTGGCAGATAAAATAGATTTGTCTTTCTTGCCTCAGCACTGGAAGTGTGAAAATTTAACATATTTAAAATTTCTGAGTAGTTCATGTTATAAATTATCAAAAGAAAGATGGAAAGATCAGATAAGCTTTTGTGCATCTGTGTTCTAATGAGTCGAAGCCTAAATTTATGAGATGTTCAGATTCGGGAAATTCTATAGGAGGAAGGAGGATATTCCCCTTCCGTTCTAAAAGGAGTATATTTCAAAATTTAATTCCTTCCAAATTATCGATATAAAATATTAGGTAGTTAGGACACCAAATGATAGAAGCTATTCTAAATTAGGGCGGACAAAGGTGGTATATAGCTTCAGTGTGTCAATTAATTAAAATGCACAATGGTCCATTGACCATTGACTTGATGAACTTAGTGACCAATCGGGATCGAAAGATTGTTTTTTAATTCAGATATATTATTCCTCCATACTTAACTGGCTCCATAGTCATGGCTTTTAAAAACACTCGCCTCGCTCGTATTTTTAATCTAGCCATTCGTGCAATAAAGAATGGTTTTTTACACTTGTATCTTAAATAAGTATTATCTACTATCATGTAAAAAGCAACAGCTTTTTTTACATCAATACAATACTACGGTAGTTTATTTATAATATGGTTTCCTTAGTTACTATCATCACAAATTTTTAGTCACGACCATGAAGTAACATAACTAGAATGGAGACTTCAACTACAATTCGAATAATACTCACTGTCAAAGTGACATTCATAAAAAGTTGATACAGTTCACGAGAGCGCCTTCAAGTAGGATCAGTCTTTCGGCTGGTGTTTGTTGCAATCGACGCATTAGCGTTTTGATGGTAATATGCAATTATTAGACTTAACGCGCCAGGCTTGTAACTTGTAATTCAGCGCTCGGCGGGGCACATAGCCCGGAGAGTAGCTGTTGGTTGCAGTCCGATTACGTTCCTTGTAGTAAAATAAGGATTTTATAGAGGAGTTTGCGACTAAAATATTATGTTTTAACATTCCGCCCTCTAAAAGCACATTTGAACTATGCTAAGCCAAGTCAGGCTATTTATTTTTCGATTGCAACAGACACTGGACCGCTAGATGGCGCCTGCTGACTATTTTACATGTCGCTATCCCAAAGATACCGAAATGTACTAAATGGTCGCGTGATCCTCGTGTCGGTCGTCACATGCCTACCTTGCACTGACGAGAGCCAACAGCTCGAAACTGCAGTCTGCAAGTGGTGTGTGACGACTGGCATGAGAGCTCCTTCAAGTAGGATCAGTCTTTCGGCTGGTGTTTGTTGCAATCGAAGCATTAGCGTTTTGATGGTAATATGCAATTATTACACTTAACGCGCCAGGCTTGTAACTTGTAATTGAGCGCTCGGCGGGGCACATATCCCGAAGAGTAGCTGTTGGTTGCAGTCTGGTTACGTTCCTTATAGTAAAATAAGGATTTTTATAGAGGAGTTTGCGACTAAAATATTATGTTTCAGATGAATTGTATAATAACTGTTCCCTACTCGATATTAGACAATTGTATTCTAGTAGTGCCTTACTTTATGCATATAAAAATAAAGGAGACCAACTGAACGTTCATTATTATGATACAAGGAGCAGACAGAAAGGAGATTTGAAAATTCCAAAAACTTCAAAAACTGTAGGTCAAAAATATTATGGTTATATTGCCAATAAACTTTATAATTTGTTACCCACAGCAATAAGAGAAAAGAAGCAGGTATCTTTTAAAAAAATGTCTACTGTTTGGATACAAGAAAATAGACATAGAGTGCACAATATATTCGAGAAATTAAATAGTTAATGAGTACAACTATTTTTTGGGATATTGTTTAAAGGTTCAATACTATTCTTATTTTTTTGTGGTCATTTTTGTATGTGCTTGAGAACATTATACATAATATCTTCATCCTTATGTTTCTGTTGTAAAATTCTTAAATTTATATCTTTCTTTAGTATCTTTAGAGTTTACTTAATATATCTATATTAGAGTTTACTTAATATATCTATATGTATATTTTTATAGTAATGTTTGTGTTTTGTTGTTTAAATAAAATAATATTATTATTACTAGAATCACGTGCGCACTCAAACTCATAATAAGAGTTTAAGCGCACATTATCTGGTGTAATACTTTACTTGAATTTGTGTATTATTGTTAAACAAATAAATATTATTATTATTATTATATTGGTTTGTTTAGGTCAAATCTTGCAATCAAAATTTGGATTAGTTCTAATTAAGCTAGGGCTTTGAAATTTTGCACATGTGTATAAGTCCGGTGACAATACACTTTAACATTTTCATATAACAAAAAAATAAGATGGCGGACGACTTAACCGTTTATGATCCGATTCGACTCAAAATCGATATCTGAGGATCGTTGAGATCGTTAATTATGAATTCCTAGTCAAAAATTTAGAAATTCAAAATGGCGGCGCCAATATGTCGGACGATTTTTGTCATTTATGGTCCAAATCGATCAAAATCGATATCTGGGGTTTTTCGGGTTCGCCGATTACGAATTTCTAGCCAAAAATTTAGTTCAGGTTGGCGACTTCAAGATGGCGGACGACTTTAACGTTTAAGATCCAATTCAACTCAAAAGCGATGTCTGGGGGTTTTCTAGGTCGTGGATTATGAATTTTTAGTCAAAATTCAGAAATTCAAAATGGCGGCGCCAATACGGCTGACGACTTTTGTCATTTAGATCCAAGTCGATATCTGGGGATTTTCGGGGTCTCGAATTACGAATTTCTAGTCAAAAATTTAGTTCAAGATGGCGGACGACTTTACCGTTTATGATCCGATTCGTCTCAAAATCGATATCTGGGGATTACAGCATATCAAAAGACTAAAAAGTAAAACATAAAACTATATAAATAAATATTTTTAAAGAAAGCTTTTATTTGAATGCTCTACTCTAAAAAGTAGAAAATAAACTTTGAATTAAATCGAACCCATCATTTTGTTACATTATATAATTTTTTGTATAATTTAACAAAATGATGGGTTCGATTTACTTCAAAGTTTATTTTCTACTTTTTAGAGCATTTAAATAAAAGCTTTTTTAAAAATATTTTTTATATAATTTTCGTTAAGTACACTTATAATTTGGCATAAATTTGGAAGCGTTTCTTTTCCATTTTAGTTTTATATTTTGATATATAGTCCTAAAAATTAGCGCTGCGTGATCCTTTTCACACACAAATAAACAATGCGGAATATTTATTGAGGACATTAATCCGAAACTTTCATTGCAGTTTGTATTTATACAAGAATGTAGCAAAATATGAATAACTTACTAATAAAACGTACAATGGCTTTGACTAAGTCCTTGTGCCGTTTCCACGCTAATCGTTTCTTAATACGCAACTTACTTGAGAAAGTGAAGTTTCGCAGGGATTAAATATTGTTTCCACAAAACAAAATTGTTAAAGTTCTCAATGAATGCGAGGCTATTAATTATTACAAGAGAAATTAAGATTAATTTTTCGAGCTACTTTTAAACAATAGACATGAAGCGTGCTTAATGTGATTAATTATTTTGCTTGCCTATAGTTCGACATTCTTTACGTAAAGCCGTAAGATGAAAATGTCAGTAAAATATGCACAAATATGAAAGAAAATGAAATACTGAAGAAAATATTACATAGATATGGCGGTATAAATACTCATTATTTAAATATAGAATATAGTAAGACAATTTTAATCCTATTCTACTTGTTAATGTCCATGATCAGGATGTGATACATCCTGGTCATGGTCAACCAGTGGGATACCTCCCATCCCTTTTATCATTTAGTTATTTATATCTCTCTTTTAAAGAGAAATAAACAAATCGGAGTTTTACGTGATCGTCTAATTTTGTAGAAGTTAAAGGATACAGGCTTAATTGTATTTTTAGTACCCATTTTTAACAGCTCAGGTTGTTTTATGTAAAATTTTATATTGTTTCCATATTCTGACCGATTTATCTATGACATTAGGAAACTGATAATAGTTAATTTATATGTTTTGTAAAAAATTAGAACGCTGTTTACTAGTTGGAAATTTTATTTAATTATTTATTCCTTGTGACTCTATTTTACTTGTAAGCCAGTGTGATTGCAAACGTTTGTCTTGCATTAAAGATTATTGTTTATTTATTATCATTTATTTAATTTACTTATTGAATGTAAGTAAACATTTAAAGGAAAAGAAGAAACCATTTTATTAAATATATTTTAAAATTGGGACAATAGTCCCAATAATAATTTTGTTTTATATAATAATCGTTAGGGCAAATAACTACATATAAATAACACAAATATTGTCCAAGGCAATCGCTTAATTATAAAAAGTCTACGTTCCGTCATTCAGAATAGTTATGCAATTAATAAGAATATTATTACAGCAATAGAATTTCCGTATTATTTTGTTTAGATTAAAGGTAGGGCAGTATAGATCTGGAACATACATGTGGGGTATCTTATCAATCCACAAAGAGGATACTGAAGAGACTATTAAGTAAGCAACATTTTGTTCATTGGATTCCTGATACATTAAGTGTAAGAAGAAAAGAACACCTACAGTGGGGAATGCCACTCAATTTAAGTTTTTGTATTATAAAATCGAACTAACAAAATACATAGGAAACATATTTAAAAAATTAACTCCAGGCTGTATGTTTCGACTATTTTTCAATAATAAAGGATTTCTATAACAAAGAATATCGAGAAAAAGCATTCACTATGGAAACAATATAAATTGTTACAATGAATCAAGAAACTCCGTCGGGTTTCGCAGCTAATTTTCTCTCTCTGTCATGCGAAAGCGAAGGGATTCATATACAGCAAAATGTTACTTTCTGCGCCATCTGGATATTTCCTTTCTTTTATAAAAAAAACCATTATTTAACATTGGTAATTACATGCGAAATAAGTTGTTTATCGTTTCATCTTTCAAATAAATACCTGTCTTTAACTTGTCATCCTATTACGGCATTGCTATTGATGTATGAATTTTAAAATTTGTCATTCCGGTTATATTTGTGTAATAGAAGGAAGTACGTCTTCAACAGCAGAAGTAAGCGGGAGTCGCTTAATTTAATCCTGTGACTTTGACATTTATAAATAACGTGGATATAAATAAATAACACCACAGGTAATTACGACCCCCTTTTATCCCGGATGGCTCTAGAAGAGCCTTGTATGGGAGGGGGCTACACATTTAGAGACAAGGGACACACACACCCAATATCCGTGTATAGTGAAAAAATCCTTCTCACAGTATTTTTCACTGCCACGACCGAGGATTGAACCCGGAACTTTTGGGTGAGAGGCAAGTGCGCTCACCTCTCGGCCACCATACAATACAATACATATAGACACAAAAAAACGTATAAATATAACCTAAATTTTTAAAAAACACAGTGAAGTTAGGCGCGAGTGGGTTCTCTAACCTAAAAATCGAACATTTAAGTAGGATTTTTTGCAAGGATCCCCCCCGGTTGAAACCGGTCGGAGGTACATAACCTCAAAGAGGTTTATAACAAATTTTAGAGAAAGACGGTCGGCGTCCTCCGAGTATAGGCCGGGACGTAATCTACGGAGACCCGAAGGCGTACAGGGTCGGGTGGGGTAGCATTTTCAACTATATCGACCACGGAGAATCGATTACGACAGTTATCGAATCGATTCGATCACTCTCGAGGACGTTACTTATCGTTTTATCAACGACTTGGGAATTTAAAAACCGAAACAAGTTTCAGGGGAATTCATACGTGTGGAAGCTAGGATTTTAATAAAAAACCAGAACATCGCACGAACAATTCCGAAGTTTCTCGAAGACACCCGAAGACAAACGAAGGCGCGGGAGGTATCGTTATAGACTAAGTCGGCCACGAATTGTATTGTTATGAAAACAATGTTGAAACATTAACTGTACATGCTTTCAACAATTTATAACCTGTAATATTTTGCTTCTGGCTATCATTATGTATTTATTAATAAAATGTGTTTCACAATAAGTCAGATTTAAAATAAGCTTTACACGACTTTAGAAATTTCTAATCGGTAATATTTTATTCCTTACCATCTATCAGTGTATATTAATAGGTAAAATAGAAAAAAAACTTGGTCTGTTAAAGTCAATCGGCTCTACACGATTTCATAAATATCTAATCTGTATTTCGTTGTTTGTAACAGTAAAGCGATGTTTGTTATATTTTATTCTCTACCATCACTGCACATTAGTAGAAGACATTTTAGTCTGTTGTAAATAAATAAAATAAATAAGGATAAAAATCAGCTTGAATTTTTAGTCTGTCCATCGTGCATCTATTACTGCCGTTTCTCCCACTTGTAAGTATTGAAAGGAAATCATTAAATTCATCCCGTGTTGGCAGTCAGCCAGAGAGACTCATCGCCAGCAGATGTGTCCACTCCGAGATCCGAACTCAGGTATCGTTAGCGTCATATATCATTCCGCACAGCAGAAAGTCCGTACTATGTCCGTCATCGATCAACCGCGCATTTGCCTAATGACTACTTCCGCTCCTTTAATAAGTCGTTTCATTACAGAAAAGAAGCCGTACAGTGATGTATTCCGTCCTGACCGTTTCCTGTTAGCAGACGTGCTCGAAGTTTACAGCCAGAAGTAAGTAAGGCCATAGAGAAATGATGTAATTGAGTAAGTAAGCTTGGCTAGTTCAATACCGCTGATAACAACCATTAGGAGAACCATCCAGCTACAAATCAATTATTTCTTAATCATACCATGACTTTTCAGCTTCCATCTCGAGGGTTTCAGCTCCAATAAATTTCTTTGCAACTCTTAGGCGTTCTCATAGTACCACTGAGGTTTGAGGAACACTGAAAAGTCTCACCATTGTTTATTAGTCACGTCACACCCATCAGGGAGTTAATTATATTATTGTTTTTTTTTTCAGGATACTTATAATTTTTTCTTTCAGCCCCTAGCTATTATCACTGCACGCACTAGCCAAGTACTATACGTAACTTTTCTATAAATTTTGCACTGTAGTTTTTACATATATGTATATATCTGTAGTCTTGCTTCGCCTACCTGGTATCTGCATCTAGTCTGCACCTTTTGTTAACGCTTTATCAGTCGCCCTGTATCACCGCTTATTTTGTGCTGATGCTTTAACGCTGATTTTGTGCTTGTTATCCCTATCACTGGAGCCATCTGGTACTATCATCTTCGTTGCACACTTGCTCTCCTCCCGGTAGTTAGCAACCTGTAGATTTTGGTAGAAAGTAACTAGTTAGAAAACGTAGAATTGTAAATAGTAGGTTAATTTGAATAAACTAAGGTTTTTACTGTTTGTGTGTGAACGTCTAATTTCCCAAATTGACCCACTGGAGAACCGTTTTTTCATTTGAGCTACTCAGCCTCGAGTATCCTGCTTGTGGGTAGTGAGTCCTATCGCTTAAACTAGTGCTGGCGCCCGAGCTAAAGCCGAAAGCTTGTTTCCGGAGCTGGAGCGCCAAAGAGTGATCCTTTTCTCTACGCCACCGGTTTTGGTGGAGAAAACACAGATCCACTAAACATATTCTCAATTTTCATCATATTAGGAAAAGTAAACATGTGATAGACTGCGTTTGTTTTGGAAGTACACTCTCGTACAACGGACGGCTACAACATAGTGGACTGTTAAACAAATAAAACTTAATAGACAACAGTTATTTGCCTCTTGCTAAGCTACCTATTTTATACGAATGAAAACTGTCTATAAACTGAACTGCTCTATTTTCCTAATAGATCTATCTTAGACGTATTTCAAGGAATCGTGCAATGTAAAGATTATCGAGAGCAGTTCATGTCAGGTAATAAGTGGTTGGCGGTTGCATTACAGGAATTGAGTATTTGATGGCCTTTAGAAATAAATCAAGAAAAGAAAATAACGTTTTCCTAATAATGTAAAGTGATGTGTTTGTCTTTTGACTTTTGCATAAAATTGAATAACGCTGTGTGAATGGATTATCAAGAGGCTTTTAAAGATAGAAAATTGTAAACTTAAGTAAAATAACTTCCCGTTTAGAGAAAACGGACACACACACACACATACATGGTGACTTAATATGCAGGAAATAATTTAGAGTAGGGTAACAGTCAAATCATTACTAGTTTTAGAATGAAAATTTCGAATGTGCATTTGTTAATTTATATTTCATGTTAAACGACTGTCTTACTTATTTATGTCTTTAGGTACACTGCTGCATAATTAAAGTAGATTTGAGATGATTAATTTGGTTGCGTTTCTTTTATCGTTAGCAAAATTCATTGACAATCGATGGATATAAATCAATTTTTAATTTTTGACTGTTTCTTTCACTTAGTCAGATCCTCACATTGCTGTCATTGTTTTCCATTACACTTTTTCTTAAATTCCTTAATACTTTAAACTATAATTTATAAGCAGTTTCGGTTTCGAAATTTTGTAGTTATCTCCATTATGAAACGAGATATAATTTTCCTTAAAAACCTTGCAGTCGAGAGGAACTTAAATCATAAATTTGTCGAACTCTTTAAAATCTGTGGCGGTCTAAAGAGTTACATAGGAACGAATAATATCGGTCATCATTTCTGGATCATCATCGCACTTCAAATATTTAGCCCATTTCAATTTATGTGCAATAAGGGTACTTGGCCCATTACTATTTTTATAATATATATAAATACCTTCGTGTATGATAAACGATATATTTTTTACAGATGAAACAACTTTTATAAACACTGATGTCTCTCAAATTTAAAAAAAAATTAGACACACAATCTATATAAACAATTAGTGTATTTTGTGAGTCGGATGGAACCTCGAAAAATATGAATTTTTCCCAGCTTAACGAGACTACGTTCCTCCCCCGTTTTCGAGGATGCTGAACACGATAATTATGGTTAAATCTCCCTCCGAGGTCACCCCACTCCTCAAACGGCCAAAACCACCCCCAAAAGGGGCAAACTGCGTATCCACTATCTCCTACCAGCCAAACTTGTGTTACCCCCGTTTTCGAGGATGCTGAGCACGAGGCTCGAAAACGAGGGGTAACACAGGTTTAGCCAAGAGAAGACGGCCTATCTTTCATTTCACCCCTTTTGGGGGCGGTTTTTGGATGTTTGGGGAGTTAAACGGGAGTCGAGGAGAGGTCTCGACATCACCACCGTGCTCAGCATCCTCGAAAACAGGGCGTAACATAGGTTTGACTGGTAGGAGTCGGCGGATACACGGTTTACCCCGTTCGGGCGTGGTTTTTGGTCGTTTGGGGGTGGGATGACCTCGGAGAGAGTTTTAATCACCGCTATCGTGTTCAGCATCCTCGAAAACGGGGAGGGAGGGACATAGTCTCGTTAGGCTAAGAAAAATTCATATTCCTTTCCAACTTACAGAATGCACTAAATAGTTTGAAACTAAGTTTAAATAACACTAAAACGGAAAACATCATTTTTGCCCTAATGACGCGAGGTTGGCAGCAATGAAACAATTGAATTTTTTTCAAAATTGCACGTTAAATATATATCAACTAAGCTGTGTCGACATACTCATCTACTACAAAACCTAATGTAACTATACATCTTGTATTGATGAAATAGTATTCTTTAGTGCAGTCTACTTTTGCCTATGTTATTCTATGCTGAGGATATTCCTGTCAATCTCAGTTCAGAGAAGAGCCATAATATATATTAAATTACAGAGCGGATGTTAATCAAAAGTTCATTGAGCTATAAATAGTAACTGTATCTTCACTATATATAATTGAGTGTCCAAAACTGAAACAACAATGAAATAGGGCATACACAAAACATTTCTTTCAGATCTTTAAGTTTACATAAAACCAGAAATGCTGAAAATTACTAGGAACCAGTATTCTTCAATAAATTTCCAAACCATAAAAAAATAAAACAAAAATATTTTAAGACATGAAAATTTTAGCTATGTTACTAGAGGCGCAAAACGGCACTGTTATTTACAATTTGAGACTATTTTCGCATTTCGTGATAAAGTGACCATAAAAGCGTTAACCTACTAGTCCCCCACCATAGTTAATAGCTCGGAGGTGGTTAGGGAGCTAGTTAAATACTTTAGGGCGTAACTGCATTCATAAGGAGTGCAATCTTTTGAGAAAATTACATTTTAAAAATATAACCAATTTAATCCACCCCCTAGCATAATTCAAACAATCGTTTCACATTTTAAAATAAATATATCCTAGATGAGGCTATTCCATACTAATAGAATAGATTTTTTTACCCGTCTCAGAACTAACGTGGAGAAATGGATGATAATATCAGATTTATTGAAATACAAATAAAAAGCGGTATTAGAATCTTCAAAAATATGCAGTACTACTTACAAAAATTAACGACTTTGTGGCATTTCCAGCATAATTAAAATCGTAAATCCAAATGTTCCCCATGACCACTGAACAAATGTGCTGGCAGGGGATAAACTAGAAAGTTGCCCCGTTACCCCAATTTTCAAACAGCAGAGTACAGTGCAAGTATTAAATTATTTTTGGGGTAGGTGAGCTTTTTCTGTACTACCATTTTGCAGCTTGCTATCCTTGATATTTGAGTAATCTGGTACTACTATTTTCGTTGCACCGCTTGCCCTCATTGCTGTATTTAGTAACCCGTAGAATTTGTTTGGGGTAATTATTTAGTAACAAGTAGATTTTTATATAGTAGGTTTAATTTAATAAACTAACATTATTTATCAAATTCTAAGTTTTACTGTTTGTGTGTGAACGTCCAATTTCCCTAATTGACCCACTGTAGTATCGTTTCTACACTTGAGCTACTCAGCTTCGCGTATCCCGCTTGTGGGTAATGTGTCCTAACAATTAAATTAGAACTGGCTCACGAGCTAGAACCGTATCACACTAAATACTCGTTTTCGAAGCTCGAGTGTCAAAGAGTGGCCCTTTTTCTCCTCGTCACCAGCTGAGGCGGAGAAAACGCGTCACACTACATTTGTCACCATGTATATAGTTTTCCTGTTTTTTAACTTTTTACAAAGCTTAACCGTACTCTTTAACAGTATAATTTCCTGTCTCTGTAACGATATTATTAGTGAATATTATACAGAACACACAATTCACAACACAGGTAAAAATGTTAAAACGACTCGCTTTCATTAAAATTTTAAATCTACAGTATAATTAATAAGGTGGTGTCAGTAGGAACGGAACACCATATCATTATGGACAAAATTAATATTGCTGTAACCGCTTTATTTAATTTTCAATTATTGGGTTACGGTGTTAAGTTCCTTCGAGGAAATTCTCATATTCGAATTTAAAACAAAATTTCCATTTACCTACCTGTCACTAGAAACACCTTGAGATGTAACAAAGTATTATTAAGTTTTCCTACATAAAAGTAATTGTAGTAATGATTGGCATATTTACAAATTAATTCTAACATATTCATAAAATTAACAAGATAATGATACACTTGTCTTACATATGCATTTTTAGATAGAAAGGGTAAAGTTGCATTCTGGGCTTGCCTTGGGGTCGAGCAACAACAAATGAACAAAATCACAATCAACAAAAATAACACCAAAGACAAATAACTCACAATTGAATCGGGGTTCCATGGATATTGCTATGTTTAAATAAATCACAACGCAGTAATACGTATATATGTCGGTATCTAATAATTACTCAATAAAAATTGCTTGTGTAAAATTTGACCATCTAGTTTACTAGAAGTTAAATATGACAAAGCCACGAGCAATTTTTTTAATACGGAATGTGACTGTAAAATATTTTATATTATAAAGTTTATATTAAAAAGATTTGTAAAATAATAGGGTCTACTAACATAAAACTGAATGTTATTAATATTAATATTCTACTAGGTACTTGAAGTTAATGCTGATTAGATGAATATTTTATGATATGCAGGCACTTACGTTCCGTAATTTATTTTAGTGCCTGTTTGCTTTCACATATCTTTTACTCATTTGAGTACGGTAGCTATACAATTATTTATAGATGTTTAATCAACTTAGACCATTGTCGATAACCTTATATTAGTAAAATAGGAGACTAAAATATAACGTTGTATTAACGTATTCTTTTGATTCTATGTTATAATCTAGCGTTTGTAATTAAATATAATTCCGTAGGGTTTTGTATGATGATTTTGTATGACTACTTGGAATACATCACATATATATACTATACAATCATGTCTTCCAGGTTATTTGCCAGAATTTGTAACAGGTGGCCTGTATGATGTCTTAAATACAAGATGGTGAGCGCTTCAAGGGGCAAAAAGGTTTCTAAGAAATATAAAATAATTTATAGAGACCTATCTACCTATAAGTGGAAGTCAGCAAGAATTTTTAAAAAATATATTCAATAATAGAATTTCGTGATTTGTGCAAGGTAGTATCAAGTAGAAAATTTTAGTGAAGTAAGTAATATACGTCGTCAGGTAAAGTAATGAGATTATAAGGCATATGAGCTTTCAAAGGATATTAATTTTATAGCCCCAGATGAATAACCTCGTGCATTAAAGTTTTATATATGAATATGTAAATTAAATATGGAAATTTACTCGTGAAGTATATCGTCTGTCTATGATACGAGGCCCACACCAAATATCTCGCTCAAATATCTATTGTAGAAGAGTAAAGTTTTAGAAACAGTTATCCCATTCTTTGTGAGGTATATTTCAGTAAAAAGAAATTTGAAATCCATAGCCTACTTTGTGAGATATATTACAAAAACCTGAAAAATTGGCAAACCACAAACCATTCATTATTTGAGGATATACGAAAAAAGTTAAATCGATGAAAGTTGATGGCAAAGACAATAAGAATAATAATATGTATCAAAAACTTCGAAAAACGCAGTTGGCTTTGACATACGCTCTTGAGCAAACATGAAAAGAACAAATCTTAAAGTAGGCCATGATATCATTAATTCCGTTTATTTCTTCTCATGTTCACATGTTTAATGTCACAATTTCACTGATAGTGTCAATATTTAATGTTTACGAAAACCACAATTCCTATCATTGAATAGTAAAAATCAGCTATGCCATGATTAGTGAAAAATAATGTATACAGTTATTAACAAATTTGACAGATTGTCACTGTTTTATGTTGCGTTGTCGGGTGTAAGATAAGTTTTATATCAGTAATAATGGTGTACACCAATAATAACAAATTCGATATGATTAGCATTTTGACGCTGAGATGGTAGTCGCGGTTTACGGAGATAGATTTCCAGATGCTCCGCAGCCAAATCGAACTATAGATAGGTAATAGATGGATAATTTATTGATAGTTTGAATGTTACATAATATATATATATATATACGACAATTGAATATAAAAGGGTAGACTTATTGTATACAATATTTTAGTTTGTAATATATCACGTAATTGTAAACTCTATTTTACTTCCACGTCCAGTGGAAGTATAGTAATGCAAAAAAAAATATTTTTTTTTGTTGAAATAGGCTTAAAATGTCATGAAAAGTCGAGATTTTAAATTTGAGCGAAGAAAATGTCCTGTCTGTCTATTTGTCGGTCTGTCCGTCGGTCTGTAACTTTTTTGCGCGCACGTTTACTCTGGAACCGTTTGTTATATTGACTTGAAATTTGGTACACTTATGTACTGTAACGAGATCTGGAACTAGATTATATTTTGATCTAATTCCGTTGAAGGTTTCGGGAATAAATGGGGTAAATAAAGGGAAATAGGCAAAAAAGCTAGTAAGAGCCCATAAAATTGCAATTTAGGGCATGTACGGAAAACTAAGGTCTCATAATTTTTTTTGGGCATCAGCTACCCCCCCTCCCGTTATCACCCCCAATACCACCCCTACGCTATTATGAAAGGGAATAATGGAATAGTGTATGTAGAAAAATGAAACGCCTAAAAAAGTTTTTTTAGCGTTATCTACCTTCTCTACCAACCCCACTGCCACCCCCATCCTATTATTAAAGAGGTAAAGAAAAATAAAATGTAAGTTAGTGTGTATACAAGAACGAAACGTCTAAAAAAGTTTTTTTAGTGTTAGCTACACTCTCTACCACCCCATTGCCACCCCTACCATGTTATTAAAGTGGGTTAAAAAAAATTAAAATGTGATTTTGTGTGTATACAAGAACGAAACGTTTAAAAAAATTTTTTAGCGTTAGCTACCGCCTCTACCACCCCAATTGCCACCCCACCCTATTATTATAGGGGGTAAAAAAAATTAAAATGTGATTTAGTGTGTATACAAAAACGTAACGTCTAAACATTTTTTTGGCATTAGCTACTCTCTCTACCACCCCCATTGCCACCCCAGTCCTATTATTGAAGGGGGTAAGAAATTAAAATGTGATTTAGTGTGTATACAAGAACGAAACGTCTAAAAAAGTTTTTTTAGCGTTAGCCCCATTGCCATCCCAATCCTATTGTTGAAGGGAATAAAATATTACATTGGGATTTAGTGTGCATAAGACTTGGATACAAAATCTGGATGTGGAAGTAGTAATTCCTTGGGCAACGGTTTTTAATAAATAAAATATTTTAATATGCTCACCTAAGTAAAAACCTGTGTGTGTGTACTTACAATTTAAACTAAGTATTACGACAGATAACTAGTTATCTGTGGTATTACTACGTAAACAAGCTACTATTTAGATAGTGAAACTAAAAAACAAATTACATAAGATTCCGGTTCAAAGCTATATTCAAATAGAAACACTCACTTAACTGTTTTTATAGTTGTTTCATATAATTTATTGAAGTGACAGAACATTTATAAAAACCAATTTATTCTTTTTGAAAATAGATTTATATTATTATATTGCTTGAAGTTTGGAAGTAGAAGGTTATAAAGCTTGGGTCCATAGTAAGTAATGAATCTCTGAGTTGTTGTCAGGCTATGGCATGGGATCTGAACATTTAAATTTATTTTCTGTCTAGTATGGTAATTATGTTTAATATCTGCAGTTAGCAGAGAACTACGTTTTTGGACAAATACAAGCACAGACGTGTAATAACTCATTTAGATAAATGTGAAATAAAATAGGCCCTAGCACAGTCCCTTGTGGTATTCCACATTATCGAATTGTAAATTTTTACACATTGCTTTCTATGTTTAGAAAGTTAGTTCAAAATCTAAAAAGGCATGGTTCATTTTCAAAAAAAGTAGTAATGCATGTTACGAATAATGTAAGAAAAGTGAATAGAGTATTGAATTATGTTAACCAAAATGAAGAAACCTCTTTGGGACAAATTCAGAGAAACTGTCGTATAAAGAAAGACAGTGCAAGAAAAATATTAAAACAAAACGGATTTCGATGCTACAAAATGAAGAAAGTTCAACATTTAAATGAGGAAGATAAGCCGAGGAGAGTAAGATTTTGTGGATGGTTGTTAAATAAAAAAAGGAATGACCCGCTAATATGTAGCAAAATTCTTTAGTCGGACGAATCAAATTTTTCTAATAATGGATTTTTCGATAGAAATATGCATTATAAGTGGACACAAGAAAATACACATTGGTGCAGAGAGACTGCTATCCAAGAAAAATTTTCTACGAATGTTTGAGTGGATCTTTTAGGGACTCTTAGGGGCAGGAAATTTTTTTTCGCTCAAATTTAAAATCTCAACGTTTCGTAACATTTTAAGCCTATTTCAACAAAAAAAAATAATAATATTTTTTTTTGCGTTACTATATTTCCACTGGACGTGGAAGTAAAATTAGTCGCGGTATGATTCTCGGCTTTCGCTGTAACTCCAAAATAAAAGATCCTCGAACCTTGGTCCCATTTGAACTCTTGATCAGGAAGGCCTGAACTACAACATATCTCAATTTTGACAATTTTCACCGGAGAATTTTCGAACTTTGCCCTCATTGTAACTCCAAAGTAAAAGGTTCTCGAGCCTTGGTCCCATTTGAACTTTTAATTAGGAAGATCTGAGCTACAACATATTTCAATTTCGACCATTTTCACCGAGATCCCAAATCTTGTTTCAGTGCGGGGTCCTTTAAGTTTTTCTGCAATATCTTTCGACTCCCTTAAAACATCAAATTCATATTTGAAACAGCCATAGGCCATCTGGACACTAGTTTGCATGGTAACAGTCAAACCGTCCCTTCTGGTTAAGGGGTAGTTCTAGGGGGTGGCTGTCAGCATTTTCCTCATAGCTTCTTAATTTGTTTCATATTTCTAATAATTATTATAAAAAACTAATTTTTGTCATATGTGCTCCGAAAGCGCCTCTTTTCGTAACTGTTTTTGGGGGCGAAAGAGGCGCTTTTTTTCTTGTAGGAGACAGCGCATACGCAGAAGTTGAGCGGGCGCGAAAATACTTTCGCGCCCCCAAAGACGAAAGTGAAGTGACTGCTTTTTCGCAGAGGCCTGTCGGTAGGCACCCGTGACAAGCACTGTACCTACCTAGGGGAAATACGTTTCCGTACTCATGTTCTGTCATTTCGAACACTCGTACGATAAACTCGCATTTCTTCTCTAGGTACGTAATGTACTATTTCAGATCATTAGAAATAAAAAAGGTATTTTTTATTGTATTTCGACAAACCAACCAACCGTTCTCAAGTGATTTATGTTTAAAAAACAACGTGCATTTATAACAGTTTATTAATAAAATAAACACACTTCTTTAACACATAAAGAATGCTTTGAAATACAATTAAACGTAGAAAATAGCTATTATTATAAATTACAAAAATTGTTCCAAATGTCCTCCATTTTCCATTATTCACAATCTAAGTAATGAATTAAATCAAAAAACTTCATAAATAAAGGATAAATCTAAAACCTTATCGGAGTTTTATTTGCCTGCGTACTTTATACCGCTACTTTTAAACCCTTCATAAATATTTTATGTTAAATAGTTTGAGAGTTCAACTGAATGTTGCCAAATGATCGGAACACATTTTGGGTCATGATTTTTTCAGTACTATTCTCATCAATATTTCTGCTGCTTTCACCACACCAATACCAAATCTTGTACGTGATACATATTGCTTTACAATTGTTTAGAATTTATATGTACTGAAAATTGTTTTTCTTTTATCCCAAATTCCAAGTATCCTAGTAGATTGATTGATATTAATTTTTATTTTATCAGTTAATTACTTTAACTATCTAAAGAAGAATAGGATATACAGGGGAAAAATAATAAAGTCCCTGTACATTTCAAAAAAATATGCTTAAGTAGTTTACAATCACATTTCGTATAAATTGTCATAACCATACTCTTTCTTCGTGGTTACAGATATGAATAGTTTAATACACGATGCTCGCAAATCCATATAGTTAATTTCAGGTGGCGATAGTATTTACAAAAACATAAGAAAAAGCTCTTATAAAGATACTTCCAAAAACAGCCCAGTTGCCAGGGGTTTTAAGCCGGAATTAATTGTTACCTCGCTATTTTTTTCATGAAAGGGTAGTTTTTTGCTAGTAGAAAGTGGCTCAAAAAAGTTTACCAAAATCTACCCCCCGTGAATCCTCATAAACAACCCTCTGAAATGAAAAAAATCAGTTTTTTGCTAATATCCCGAAAAAATAATAATAATTAAAAAAAGGCGGATAGCACCACGTGAAAAATAGTATAAAAGTTTTTTTAAATAAATGTTTCATGAGAAGTTATTACAGTTCGCTAGTTCCGCTCAATATTTCAAGCGCGTCGCATAGGGAAATGCAGCATTTCTCAACCGCCGCTACATAATAAAGACAATTGGTACTCATTAAAAATGAAAAAAAAAAACAAAGGCAGCATTTTAAAGAGGAAGAATTCAGCTTTCCAATGGTATACTTACTTTTAATTTTTATAATTTTTATTTCTTATAAATTGCACGTAAAAGTTAAGCTTTATCATTTTTTCCACTCTGTATTAAAACATAACCCTTGTAGATATAGTTTGTTTATACCTTAAACTTCAATCTAAGATTAATTTTTATGCTCTAAAGTATCCAGGGTAAAAAAAGTTAAATTTTAAATCATTGGTATTTTTTCCATTTTTTAGGGTTAGGAAATTTTCGCTTGAAAACTGATCTAAAACGGTCAAAAAAGGTTTGTAGGTAAAAAGGTGGTTTATTTTTTACCTACAAGCCTTTTTGAGCCATTTTAGACAAGTTTTCAAGTGGATATTTCCTAACCCTAAAAAATGGGAAAATATCAATGATTTAAAAGTGATTTTTTTTTACTTGGATATTTTAGAGCATAGAAATTAATCTTGGATTGAAGTTTACGGTATAAACAAGCTATATCTACAAGGATTTTAAAAAAAATTAGTATTTTATTTAATATTTATGTTTTAATATAGAGTGGAAAAAAAATATAAAGCTTAACTTTCACGTGCAATTTATAAGAAATAAAAATTAAAAGTAAGTATACCATTGGAAAGCTGAATTCTTCCTCTTTAAAATGCTATTTTTGTTTTTCGTTTTTAATGGGTACAAATTGTCTTTATTATGTAGCGGCAGTCGAGAAATGCTTCATTTCCCTGTGCGACGCGCTTGAAATATTGAGCCGAACTAGCGAACTGTAATAACTTCTCATGAAACATTTATTTAAAAAAACTTTTATACTGTTATATGTAAAATTTCCCGCTCTTTCACGTGGTGCTATCCGTTTATTATTATTATTATTATTTTTCGAGATATTAGCAAAAAACTGAATTTCTACGTTTCAGAGGGTTGTTCATAAGGGTTCGCGGAGGTAGATTTTGGTAAACTCTTTTGAGCCACTTTCTACTAGCAAAAAACTAGCCTTTCATGAAAAAAATTAGCGAGGTAACAACTTATTCTAACTTTTCATCAAAATTAGTCTCTGGCAACTGGGCTAAAATGATTCCTAAGAAAGCTAGAACCCTTTGAAGGTGATTCCCTAGGTAGGTTTTTATTTAATTCTCCCAGAAGCTCTTTATTCTGCAGCAATAAGATTTATTGGCAAATGTAAAGTTCAACAAGGAGCGCAAGGAAGGGAGTATACTAAAATATAACGTACCAAATCTCATCGATGTAGAATTAAGAGCCTCTGAAATACCGCTTTCAGAGTTGTAGCTCCCTTAGAACGCATTTATAGACATATATCTCTGGGTATTTTTGCAAATACTGTGTTTACCTAAAGTTAACGATATGAATTTTTGCATACCTTGTACACCTTTCCTATTTGCTATTAGCATTAATAATTTGTTTCTGATATTCTTTACAAAGGAAAATTTAACTGAATCATTTTTATAGTTTGCATAAAGCATAATTTAGTTACTCAATATAAATAGGATGATATGTAACTTAGAAAAGAATAAAACATTTTTTAATTGGTAATTGGTACTGCAAATTCCACGATTGCTACTTAAGGATGATTTCCATTATAATCTTATTGAAAATACACGCCACTCCTATCTGAAAATGTATTAAAGGCAAAAGGAATGTAATTTTAAAAATGTTTAATAAATTATTAATAAATACTACTATCTTAGTTGCTATCACCTTGTAAAAGATTTAAAAAAAAAACAGCTTCTTCTGCATTTCTTCTACTCGATCTCTGTTATACTCCCCTTCAGATTTCTACCTCAAAATTAATTATCATTTATTGTCTGAAAGTTATTTGTGGCATTCTACGAATATTCTTTCCTATTATTTGGGTTTTCTACCACATGTATTATTGTCCTCTTCAAAAATAAATCACCGAATCTACAAAATAATAGAATTATTGGAAAAAAGCCTCTGCGCCTGTGACGTTTATGCCAAAGGAATAGTCAGAGGTTATGTTTTAAAATTTTGTTGGAAAATATAAATAGTAAGGGACCGTCTATTAAATTCACATTAGAAGTAGAAACTAGGAATGAACTACCGTTTTTAGATGTTTTAATTAGAAGGGTAAATAATACAATTGAAACAAGCGTTTATAGAAAACCAACACATACTAATAGATATCTAAATTTTAACTCAAATCAGTCAATAAATGTTAAAAGGGGTGTTGTAAAATGTTTATCCGATAAGGCCAAAATAATTTTATCTAATAATGAAATATTAAATAACGAGAAAAAATTTATCAAAGAGGTTCTAGTACAAAATCAATATCCTGAAGCCGTTGTTGATAGAGTTTTCATAAATGTAAATAGGGACAATCAGGTACGATAAAAACCTGAACGTCATTATAGAGCAATAATTAATCGATCAAAAGAACTTACCTGAAGTTCGATCGTAATTATATGAGGCGTCCAGTCCGAATATATCATTTATAACACTATGTAGTACGCCCTTTTCGTACTCCCATGCACAAGGTTTAAAGATGAAAACATTTCCCCCTCCGAACGCCACTTCACGGTTGGTGCGTAGATACTGTCATATAGTTCAAAGATAGTGTTTTTACGACAACAGGGTGACTTGGGAGGGTGGGTAATGATATATTCGGACTGGACGCCTCATATAATTACGATCGAACTTCAGGTAAGTTCTTTTGATCGATTAATTATATTTCGGCGTCCAGTCCTCTATATCATTTATAACACTATGTAGTTGTTGAAAGATAGGTGTTGTCGAAAAAAGGTGAAAACGAGGATACGATAGTATCAGGAGTAAAATATTTATTTGGAAATAAAACAATAACTCATAATAAGATAAGGCAAGTTTATAACTGTAAAAATAGTGATAAATAATATCTAGTTAGTTTTCCTAGCGGAAATAACGTAGGTAATCTTCAGAGTACAAATGAAGAAAATAAAAGAAAAATACTCTAATTTTATATGCTATAGCTATGGTAACAATAAATAGGGCTCGAATCGAGGTGTTATCCAGATTTATCTTCGAACACTGCTTGAAGAAAACTTTCCCTATCGGCGATTGGTCTATTATAAAACTTCGCGAATGAAGTTGATTGTTCGGTCCACCCTGCCGATTTTCTAATGACATCCATTGATACGCCTTTCCGCAAGGCCGCAGAAGTGGATGCATGCCTGGTGGAATGAGCTTTAAATAACGAAATATTCACACCAGCCGCACGGAGGGTGTCGTTAACCCAACGACTCAACGTCTGCTTAGAAGCTGGGCCATGCGGTTTTTTATAGGTTAGTAAAAGATTGTCACAATTGGGAAGTCTTAGGCATTCAGTCACTTTTAGGTATTTTTTTATTAGAGACGACACACATAAATTAGGATTCTCAGTGAAAAACGGTAGGTCTAAGCACGGTTGTTTCCTATTGGGTCCAGAAGTTTTTATCAGGTCTGGGATGAGGATTTTCATACCCGAATTTATCAGCTTTATGTTACTGCATTTGATTAATGAGATGGTTTGTATCCTCTGACCTGTTGCTAATGCCAGTAGTGTCACCAACTTGCCGGACAGTTGTCTTAAATTCTCATCAGGAACATTTTGTAAAAATGTCAGGACCTGTTGGGGATCCCAAGTAATGTTGTATCTAGGTTGTGGAGGCCTCATTCGAAAAATGCCTTTCAAGAATCTTTTAATATGCGGGTCACTGCTTATGTTGTTTGAAACGATTAATGCCAAAGCCGCTTTGTGAGAACTGAAAGAGCCATATATATTGCTTGTAGTGTCTAACAAATTTTGGAAGAATGCTATGATATGTGATATTTCCCCCTGAAATGGAGATAGCCTTTGTCTACTGCAAAATTCCCACCACAACTTGAATGTAACGTTGTATTGGTTAATTGTGGAGGTCGCTAGCGAATTAATCATTGTTTCTATTGCGTTATCTGGTATTCCCTTTAATCCAAATGCCTCCCTGATAACTTCGCGGCTACCAGGGTAAGGTTTGTTGATAAGGGGTGCTTGGTGTCGCTGTAAGGAGAAAATAAGAGGTTATGTTTAGGCTTGAAGAGTAATGGTATGCCTACTATTAATTTTGTAAAGAGAGGATACCAGGGCTGAGATTGCCAAAATGGGATTACAAGGATACCAGTTGCTTCATCATTACAAATTTTCTGTAGTACTCTAAGCACTAAAGAAAATGGTGGAAACGCATAAAAGGAATAAGAGGCCCAGTTCACAGTGAAAGCGTCCACTGCTTCCGCGCCGGGGTCTCTTATCCAAGAAATATATCTGTCACATTTATGATTATCTTTTGAGGCGAACAGATCAATTTCTGGAACCCCAAAGGTACCAACTATTTGGTTAAAAACCTCTGAATTAAGTGCCCACTCCGTTTCGGGTAGTAGCAAGCGTGATGCTTGATCAGCTTGCCAATTTTCAGATGAACTTATATACGATGCGAAGATCCACAATTGTCTCTTCTCACACCATTGCCATATCTGGCGTGCCAAGTTATTTAGTCTGAGAAATTGCACGCTGCCCATCCTATTTATGTAGGACAGAGCTGTAGTATTATCTGTTCTTATCAGGACACTTGTATTTCTCAGATCGCCAGCGAAACATTTTAACCCGTAAAAAATAGCTTGGAGTTCCAAGAAATTGATATGGTTTTCCCTATCCGTTTCCTTCCACCAGCCATGTGTACTTTCGCCTTTACAAAAGGCTCCCCAGCCGGATAAGCTAGCATCTGTGTAGATTTCTAAGTGAAATTTGTCAGTTCTTAGGTCATTGTACGATTTATTGACATTCTCACGCCACCACAGCAAATCAGCGGAAAGGTAATTCGATATTGTCATTCTGGCTTTGTAATTACCTGAGTTTTTATTCAAAGCTAAAAACTTTGCACGTTCAAACAGTTTAGTGTACAGCCACCCGTATTTTACTGCTGGACATGCTGATGTGAGAATGCCGACAAATCGCGCAAATTTTTCTATGCTACAAGTTTCCTGCTTTTTGATGTAATTAACCCAAGACAAAATTCTTCTACGCTTGTCGTTTGGTAGTTCTATAGACATTTTTATAGAATTAAATATAAACCCTAGAAATTTACAGCTGACGTCAGGCAAGAGTACGCTCTTTTCATAATTAATTAGAAAACCTAAAGATTCTAACAAAGTTATTGTCAAATTTAGGTTCCTAGAACATTCTTCCTTTGAGCTGCCAAGCAGCAAGAAATCATCCAGGTAATTCACACATGATACGCCCCTGGAGCGCAGAGTTTTAATCACCGGCTTCATAAGCTTTGTAAAAGCATAAGGGGCCGATGCAAGGCCGAACGGCAAGCATGTGAACTCGTACAGGTGATTATTGAAGGAAAACCTTAAATATTTTCTATAATCTGCGTCTATTGGCAGCATAAAATATGCATCTTTTAAGTCGATAGATGCGGCATAGGAGCCTTTATGAATCAGCCGCATCGCTGTTCTGGCGTCCTCCATTTTAAAATGCGGCGCATCTATATAAACATTTAACTGTTTAAGGTTTAATATGAAACGTTTTTTGCCGTTTGGCTTGTCCGTGAGGAATATTCTTGAAACAAATTGTCCTGGGAGAGAGTCACACCTCTCGATTGCGCCAATTTTAATAAGATTCTTAATTTCCTCAAAGATTTGACTTTCTTTCGAGGAATATTTTTTAGATTTAGGGGGCTTTGTCTGAACAGGAATATTAGTAAACGGCAACTTGTATCCCTGAACCCAGTCTAGAATAACTGGATTAGAAGTTACTTGTAACCACTCTTCATAAAAGAATTGTAGGCGACCTGCATAATGTGTTGATAAACTTACCGATTCTAATTCCGTTTCCGCTGTCTGTCCTTGTGGCTGGAGGCTTGATTGTCCTTGCGGTTCTCCCAGCGAGTTCCTCTCATGGGCTGCCCTTTGTGTGGTCTCGTCTCGCCCAACCGACGAGCCGGGCGTTGAAAGTTTAAACCTGATCGTTGTGTAGGTATTTTCGGTTGGGTACTCCCCCCCCAATTTGATGGTTTCCGAGGAACTGATGAGTAAGTATTAGGTTTTGGCAATTTTAAGTCCTTGCCCACATTTTCTAGGTTCTTTGCGACTTTTATTTTTTCGCTAAGATCTGACCCGAATAACAGTTCGGATGGTGGACATTTCTCTACCTGATCTTTAACATTTTTGTTTAGAAATGGATTTATTAAATTTCTCCTTGTCACCGACACGCGATGGAACAAATTTGTTAGTATTCTCCCAGAATCACAGAAGCATGACAACAAGTCATTTTTTATTTCCATGGGAATATTCTCGATGTTATTCAAAATTGTGTTCACGCCTTTGCCCAAAGCGCAAACACCTTTGCCTAATTGGTTCTGGACCTCGGCGTAAGATCCATCCCTTGAAAGGGCCTGCTTATCCAGAATGGTCATAATTTCCGGATTAAGTTTAGGAGGAAGTAAGTTTGAGAGATTCGTCGGTATATCATATTTAATTAGGAGGCCCAGTGCTTCTTCTTTCTGTAAACCATTAACTAAATTATGCCGCCATCTAGGAGCTAAGGCCTCATGTAATGAAAAAACATTTTCATTACTTTTTTCTGGATTGACTCCGAGAATGTTGAGTACATCTTCTGGCAAAATTTCATTATTATGTATGATCAACTCGTCATTTTCATCAACCACGCTACACGCGTCGGTTGGTCCAGCCCAATCAGCTGTTGAATTTCTGCCAGCATTTTCTGTCATTACTACGCTCGGAGATCGACTTGCAGCAGGTGACCGGCTACACGCACGGTCGCTAATTACTGTATTCTCGCCAGTCACCGCTGCACGCGGTTGGCGAAGTTCCGAACGTGATCGGGACCGGGACCTACATAGTGACCGGCTGTGAGACCTTGAATGTGGTCTCTCCCTTTCCGCCCGCCTTTCTAACCTTTTAAGGCGTCTAACTAGTTCTTTATTGAGATTTACACGATCCCTAGAACTATCACTACTTGACGACGAATTTCTCCTTTTCTTATGTCTTTTGTTCTTTCCCATTATAATATGCTAAAAAAACTGTATTAATGAATTAAATACGTCAACTTACTTTCTTTCCTTAAATACGTAGAACAGCCGAGCGACGTGCAACAACCTTACGCATGGAGCACAAGAAGGACTATGACAGTATCTACGCACCAACCGTGAAGTGGCGTTCGGAGGGGGAAATGTTTTCATCTTTAAACCTTGTGCATGGGAGTACGAAAAGGGCGTACTACATAGTGTTATAAATGATATAGAGGACTGGACGCCGAAATATAATTCCTTATGTATACGGATTATCGGAAAAGCTACGCCGTATAGGTGACAAATTTGATGTTAGGACGATATTTCAAACGGGGAACACTTTAAGATCTATTTTAACAAAAACAAAACCGATAAACAGGGAGCAGAATTCAAAAAACTGTATTTACAATATCCCGTGCGAATGTGATAAATGTTATGTGGGTGAGTCATCCAGACCTTTCAGTGTGAGGTTGGATGAGCACAAGAATTACATTAGAAAGAATGAAATTCAGAAATCAAAGATTTGTGAACATGCTTGGGAAAACGGACATAGAATAAACTGGGACTCGGCAAAGATTTTAACAAAAGAAGCAGATACCAAAAAAAGAAATATTAAAGAATCAGCAATAATCTTATTAAATGAATTAAATAAGAGTTCTTCCAAAAAAAAGCTTCGAAAACGGAAACAGATTACTTTCCGAAACGTCAGCAAAATACATTATTTCTGTGTTTATTCCGATTTATATTATTTGCAAAACATAACATCTGACTATTTGTTACAGTTCAATTTAACATTTATACATTATTTAAAAAAATTTCTAAATCATTACTTTATCTCTTACGTTTAATGTCTAACGAATTCGTGTTATCCGTCGTCACGCGTAATATTTATTATTTAGTTGTCTATATGAATTCGCAATTGTAAGGAATTGTTGCAGGTATAGGCATGGCTTTATACATTTTGTTGTGTAGCGTGTTGCATATACTTAAGCTCTCTATTTCTGTAATTCTTAAGCTAGGAAACCAATAACTTTTAATTAGTTTATAGGTAGATTCCTATAACCGACTGACGATCGGTAACACAGATTTATTTCTTCACAATAGTTTTTGGCTTAGGTTTTGTCTTCCGGTAGTCTGTCACTTTTCACGTGTAATTGGCTCGAACGCTTGGCAATTTATTAAGTGGTAATTTTACGTGCTCGTTGCGATTTTTGAAACAAGTAATTTCACCATTTTGGGATATTTTCGCAACGTTACTTTTCGATTTTCCATTTATGTTTGGACGAGTGCATATTTTTATGGTATTGGAAATCGATTGTCTTCATTGGAAGGATCTATACGTAAAAGCCATTTTTGCCAAATTTACACGAGGCCAAGGACATCCAAGGTCAACAACATTTCTCTAGGAAAACCCTCCGAAACGAGGTAATTATTTTATTTTTATATTCAAACTAGCAAAATATCACTTGTAGTAAATTGTTCAATGGTAAAAATTTATTTTTAGGGTTTTATTTTCACCTACGGTTTCGTCTAGGATTTCGTAGTTTTTCATACGATTTTTTTTTGTCTCCTGATACGAACGAATAACTTTTTTTCCACTGGTCTACACGTACTTATGTTACTTCTCCTTACTGGACTGGAATTTCTTTTTTGTGGAGAGCCATCCATTTTTTTGGGTTAATTGATAGGCTGGAAGTTGCCCATTCCTGAAAATTGAGCCGAAGCTGAAGCCCTGCTGCCTGCAGTTTGTATCCTTCTTGCGCCATATATACATTGAATTTTTCTTAAAAATATATTATAAATTTTACTAAAAAAATTTCACCACTGTACCTATATATATATTTTTTTTAAATTTTGCTAAACATTTTATGAAAATATTCTGTCAACTAATTATAACATCTATGATATTTGTTGGGGGTTTAAGCACTTACGTAAGACGCGTATACCCAGTTAGATATATTTTTTTTTGTGTGAATTTGTCTACCATCCCCTACGTTATTGTACTCTTGAATGTTATAAAGTTACTTCGTTTATTGTTATTAAAAGATAAAACTGAATTTGAATTTTTCATTATCGTCTCGCTAAGTAATTTATTTAGTAAATTTAAGGTTACATTGTACTTGAGCTGGTATTTGGAGAGGAAAAATTTACTTGGCGCCCTGATACATCATAGTAATTTAGAACCCCGACCATCTCCACTGTTAGTCGGCCGGCAAATACCGTTATGTCAACAGACAACGACCAACTAGTTACGTCAGATTGAGTTTTAAAATTTGACGTAGCAGTTTTGGCGCACCAACGTGGTTTAGTTATATTACATTTTTTTTTTCAATTTATTTGTTTTGAAATTCAAGAATACATGACGTAGGGTTGAGTTGGCAGAGAGAAAAATAGTATTAACAAGCAAAATATTCATTTACATAGACATATATTGGTATAAATTTGATTTTGTTTAAAAAAAAAATATTTAAAATTTAAAAATGGCAGGTAGGTTTAAGCTTGACGTAGATAGACTAGTGAAAGATGAATTAGAGTATGAGTTACGTATAAGAGGACTTTCTGAAATAGGTAATGTCGAGACGTTAAGAAAATGTTTGCGTGGTGCTTTGATTTTAGAAAAAGCTGGGACGGTCATACGTAGTCCAGTAAAGTTAGATGCTGAGAAAGAGTTGAGTGAATGTGAGAAAAAATTGCTTGATATTGAGGAAGATATTAATTCATTTTCTGGTTCACCTACTCAAATTAAAAAAATTGAATGCAAATTAACACATGTCTTAAAAAGAGTGGAACGCATATCGAGTAAAGATGAAGCATTAACTGCAAGACGTTGTAGAGCTCTCACTCGTGTGACTGAACTAGTTTCAAATTATACCTCAAAATCGAAAAGTTTTGAATCTGATCCTAAACCGGAAGATGTTACGCTTGCCAATAATAGTGCAACGGGTAGCAATACAGTTGAGGAAAATATAACGTCTCCTAATTTGGATATCAATTCGGGAGTTTTACAAATTCCAAATTACTTTAACACTGTACCTGTGCACAAATGGGGTCTAAAATTCTCTGGAGATCAAGGACTTCTTAGTTTTAATGCATTTTTACAGCGTGTTGATGATAGTAGTAAAGCCTATAATTTAAATAAGCAACAATTATATTATAATGCTTCTCAATTATTTGAAGGTGATGCCTTAAAGTTTTATCATTTTGTTGGGAAAAACGCTTCTAATTGGGATGAGTTAGTTCAGTTTATGAGGGAGCAATTTACACCGTCTTCAGAAAAACTCTGGCGTCAAATCGAAAAACGTACCCAAGGGGATGAACCTATTGGTATTTATATTGCCACGATGTCTAATTTGTTTGATAGAATGCCTTACGCTGTACCAGAGCATAAACGTATGGAAATATTACGCAAAAATATAGCACCTTTTTATCAAGAACGTTTAAGCACTAACATTGATAATATAGAATCTTCTTATGAGTTAGTTAAATCGTGCAGGAAAATAGAGAAAATTAAAGAGAATATTGATGAATTTATACCTCCAATTCCAGGTAGTCTTACTTGTGAACCTGACTTAGATTATAAACTACCAGTACTTAGTAAACCACAAAGTAATAAACCAGTTGTACATGAAATACAAGTACAAAAAGTAACACCTAAAAATTGCTTTCGTTGTGGTAAACCAAATCATATAGCGCGTAATTGTAGAATGAGATTAGACATTAAGTGTTTTAGATGTAATAAACCAGGCTTCACTAAGAACACTTGCCCTGACTGTAATTCGGGAAACGGATCAAGAAGACAGAACTAGGCCAAATTCTGCCTTCTACGGATGCCCAGGCCATTTGTATTGAAAATAAATTATCCCCTGTACTTGATTACATTTTAGCACATGTTGGTGACAATGAATGTCCATATTTAAAAGTAAATATTTTAGGTCAAGATTTCTTTGGTTTATTGGATTCGGGAGCAAACAAATCATTTTTAGGTAATTCAGGATGGAAAATTTTACAGTCTTTAGGTGTTAAATTAAATAGTTGTAATATTTCGTGCACAATAGCTAATAATGATTTATGTGAATGTATAGGAGTAGTTACCATTCCGATTAGATTACGTGATATCGTAAAGGTTATGGATTTATATGTTGTACCAGCGCTGAGGCACAGTTTAGTTTTGGGTATAAATTTTTGGGTTAATATGGGAATAGTACCTGATATGAGACGTGGTGAATGGTATTTTTCGTCCGAAAATTTGGAAGTACCTGTAGTTAATTCCATTGAATTTAATTTAAGCGATAAACAACAAGCAGACTTGGATAAAGTCGTGAATGATTATTTTTCTAAAATTGGCGACAAAAAAGGTTGTACCACCCTGGTAAAACACAAAATTATTACTTCTAGTTCACCAATTAAACAAAGATATTACCCGGTTTCACCTTTCAAACAGAAAATTATCGATGAAGAACTAGATAAAATGTTAAAGCAAGGTATTGTTGAACATAGTAAGTCAGGTTGGTCTTCTCCTGTGTTATTGGTACCAAAGAAAGATGGTAGCCAACGTTTCTGCGTTGATTTTAGGAAATTAAATGCAGTAACAGAAAGAGACGCTTATCCATTACCGTATATAAATTCGATTTTATCAAAATTAAGCTCTGCAAAATATCTAACCAGTTTAGATATTGAAAGCGCTTTTTGGCAAATTTCTTTAAGTGAAGACAGTAAACAATATACGGCATTTACAGTACCTGGTAGAGGGTTGTATCAATTTACTCGCCTTCCTTTTGGATTGCATAATTTACCTGCTACATTCCAAAGACTAATTGACATTGTATTAGGTCCTGAACTCGAACCTTTCGTTTTTTGCTACTTAGATGACATTATCGTTATAGCCCCAGATTTTGATAAGCATATTGAAATTTTGTCAGAGGTTTTTAAACGTCTATATGAAGCTGGATTAACGCTTAATCGTGAAAAATGCTTTTTCTGTAGGCCAGAATTAAAATATTTAGGTTACGTAGTCAATCGTGATGGTCTACATGTTGACCCCGAAAAAGTTAGCTGCATTTCAAATATGCCTGCTCCTACCTCAGTTACCGAAGTTCGTCGAATCATCGGTATGGTTTCATGGTATCGACGTTTCATACCAGCATTTTCTGACTTGATAGCTCCGCTAACTAATTTATTAAAGAAAGGCTCTAAATTTATTTGGGATAAAAATTGTGAAAATTCTTTTAGAAATATTAAAAATGCTTTAGTATCAGCTTCTATATTAACGTGTCCAAATTTTGAGTATCCTTTTATATTGCAAACAGACGCATCTTCATTTGCATTAGGCTCGGTTCTCACACAAAAAATCGGAGATAGCGAGCATGTTATTTGTTATTTATCACGTACTTTAACCAAACAAGAGCGTAAGTACTCAGCTGTCGAAAGAGAGTTATTGTCGGTGCTGTGGAGTATAGAAAAGCTGCGTTGCTTCTTAGAAGGAGCTAAGTTTTCGGTAGTAACAGACTGTTATAGTTTACAATGGTTGGATAATCTGCAAAATCCACAGGGTAGATTAGGTAGATGGGCACTTAGATTGCAACAGTTTGACTATACAGTAGTTCATCGTAAAGGCAAAGACAATGTAGTGCCAGACGCTTTGTCACGTTTAATAGTAGATAAAGATAATGTCGATATTGTGGTGAGTAACATGAAGGTCGAGGTAATACAGGATAAATGGTATCTTAAAATGTTAGAAAATGTCAAAAACAGTCCTTTAAAATTTCCTAAATGGCGGATATTAGACAATAAATTGTATAAATATACTGAACTTGACTTCCCTGAACTACGCAGTAACAATGATTTCTGGAAATTAGTTGTTCCTAAAGAAAAACGGCGCGAAATTATGCATAATAACCATGATTTAGAGACAGCAGGACATCTCGGGATATTCAAAAGTTTTAGTCGTATTGCTCGGTTATATTATTGGCCACGAATGAAAGCTGACGTTAGTAATTATGTAAGATCGTGTGAGATTTGCCAGAGAATAAAACCGGAACAAAAACGACCTGCTGGATTGATGGGTAAGAGGGTAATAGCTGACCGTTGTTGGCAAGTTATTAGTATGGATTTATTTGGCCCATTACCCAAAAGTAAGAAAGGTAATATGCATATTTTCGTAGTAACTGACAACTTCAGTAAATTTAATTTATTTTTCCCGATAAAACGAGCTTTAGCTAATAAACTCATTCCTTTACTAGAAGAACAAGTATTTCATATATTCGGTGTACCACAAATCATTCGTTGTGATAACGGAGTACAATTCACGAGCAAAGACTTTGCTAATCTTGCTGAAAAATACGATATAAAAATTCTTTTTAACCCAAATTATCATCCTGCTCCGAATACCACTGAAAGATATAATCGAGTAATGAAAACTATGATGTCCGCTTACATTAAAGAACATCAAAGAGACTGGGACGTAAATTTAAGTGCACTAGGTTGCGCATTACGCACTGCACGTCATGAAGTTACGGGTCAAACGCCATATTTCATAAATTTTGGCAAAGAAATGTGTATTCATGGTTCAGAATATAAACATAATAATATCGATAACGACAATGATAATTCACCCTCTGTGTCGGAAAGATTTGCTGCTCTTGTGAAAATGCGTACGTCAGTTGCGGAACGATTAGAAAAAGCTTACGATAAATCTCGAGAAAAATATAATTTACGGCGTAGAGAAGTTGAATTTAAGATTGGTGACTTAGTTTGGAAACGAAAGTATGCACAGTCTGATGCTGCAAATTATTTCACTGCCAAACTAGCAGGGAAATTCGAGGGACCTTATAAAGTCAAAAAGAAAATAGGCTATTGCGTGTATATTTTAGAAGATTTATCTGGTACAGAGTGTAATGGTAGCTGGCACGTTAAGGATTTAAAACCTTATATAGAACCAGACGAGCACTTAGATCCAGTATAATAGTTATAATATGTTACCTTGGTTGGTGTTTCATATACCGCCATTAGATAGATCATTTTTGGAAAATAAAAGCTTTTCAGATCTTGATCTCTTGTTGTCTTGAGTATGAATGTTATTGCCATAGGTTAGTAAGGGATTTTCGCTTAGTCTCTACTAACAGTGAAATATTTTTTGTGTCGTAGGTCGTATATGGCCGTAAGTTATTTAATTTCACGTCCCTTTGGACATTGATCTACTAATCAGTAATTTCATCTAGTAATTAAATTTATTATAACATTTTGTTTACCTGTTACTGGATTTTAATGTGCCTGTCTATCTGTAGGGTGTCGCGAGCTATAGTATTTGATTAGGTTTTCTTTCTTGATTTTAGGATTTACTATAACTTACTTAGCTGGCTGGAACCCACTAAGTAAGGTGTCATTTTTTTTAACCTCTGTGGTGAGGGGGTTGTAAAAAGAATTCTACCACCATGGGATTGTCCTATGTGGGGTAAAAGCCCCCTGAACGGCCACTTAGTTTTTTGTTTTTGAATGCTTAGAGGGACTCCGATCTTGCTGGGAGCGGTTACATTTCACTGGCTGTCTTAAATGGCAAACTGGATGCCAGGGGGTCAGTCATTGAGCTGGGGATCAGCTTGCCATGGGTCTTTGTTTTGGTTGGCTTGGTCGAGGTCGGTCAACACCATGTCAAGTCCCTCAGTGCAGTGCTCTGACGTGACTGTCATCTAGTTGCTGGTGGAAGGGTGGCCGCTGTGGCAGATAGGAGAACACTCCCGCAAGTTTTAGTTGCAAGTGGGTTAACTGTGAGGTGAGGTAACCCCAAGCATTTTAAGCCTCATAGTGTTAAGATGGTTGTGCGTATAAACCTATTGTGTGCGTCTTTCATTGTTTTTTTCTTTTTGGAGAAATTTACGGGGTAAATTCCTTTGTGAAGGGGGGTGGTTGTTACAGTTCAATTTAACATTTATACATTATTTAAAAAAATTTCTAAATCATTACTTTATCTCTTACGTTTAATGTCTAACGAATTCGTGTTATCCGTCGTCACGCGTAATATTTATTATTTAGTTGTCTATATGAATTCGCAATTGTAAGGAATTGTTGCAGGTATAGGCATGGCTTTATACATTTTGTTGTGTAGCGTGTTGCATATACTTAAGCTCTCTATTTCTGTAATTCTTAAGCTAGGAAACCAATAACTTTTAATTAGTTTATAGGTAGATTCCTATAACCGACTGACGATCGGTAACACAGATTTATTTCTTCACAATAGTTTTTGGCTTAGGTTTTGTCTTCCGGTAGTCTGTCACTTTTCACGTGTAATTGGCTCGAACGCTTGGCAATTTATTAAGTGGTAATTTTACGTGCTCGTTGCGATTTTTGAAACAAGTAATTTCACCATTTTGGGATATTTTCGCAACGTTACTTTTCGATTTTCCATTTATGTTTGGACGAGTGCATATTTTTATGGTATTGGAAATCGATTGTCTTCATTGGAAGGATCTATACGTAAAAGCCATTTTTGCCAAATTTACACGAGGCCAAGGACATCCAAGGTCAACAACATTTCTCTAGGAAAACCCTCCGAAACGAGGTAATTATTTTATTTTTATATTCAAACTAGCAAAATATCACTTGTAGTAAATTGTTCAATGGTAAAAATTTATTTTTAGGGTTTTATTTTCACCTACGGTTTCGTCTAGGATTTCGTAGTTCTTCATACGATTTTTTTTTGTCTCCTGATACGAACGAATAACTTTTTTTCCACTGGTCTACACGTACTTATGTTACTTCTCCTTACTGGACTGGAATTTCTTTTTTGTGGAGAGCCATCCATTTTTTTGGGTTAATTGATAGGCTGGAAGTTGCCCATTCCTGAAAATTGAGCCGAAGCTGAAGCCCTGCTGCCTGCAGTTTGTATCCTTCTTGCGCCATATATACATTGAATTTTTCTTAAAAATATATTATAAATTTTACTAAAAAAATTTCACCACTGTACCTATATATATATTTTTTTTAAATTTTGCTAAACATTTTATGAAAATATTCTGTCAACTAATTATAACATCTATGATATTTGTTGGGGGTTTAAGCACTTACGTAAGACGCGTATACCCAGTTAGATATATTTTTTTTTTGTGTGAATTTGTCTACCATCCCCTACGTTATTGTACTCTTGAATGTTATAAAGTTACTTCGTTTATTGTTATTAAAAGATAAAACTGAATTTGAATTTTTCATTATCGTCTCGCTAAGTAATTTATTTAGTAAATTTAAGGTTACATTGTACTTGAGCTGGTATTTGGAGAGGAAAAATTTACTTGGCGCCCTGATACATCATAGTAATTTAGAACCCCGACCATCTCCACTGTTAGTCGGCCGGCAAATACCGTTATGTCAACAGACAACGACCAACTAGTTACGTCAGATTGAGTTTTAAAATTTGACGTAGCATATTCCTTTGGCGTAAACGGCACGGGCGCAGAGGATTGTTTCCAATAATTCTATTATTTTGTAGATTCGGTGATTTATTTTTGAAGAGGACAATAATATATGTGGTAGAAAACCCAAATAATAGGAAAGAATATTAATTATCATTTGTTATTCATTTGTTAATAGTACAATAAAATGAATCTTTCGTTTGGATTTTATTTCTCAGGGGATAATTTTATAATCAATCGATGTGGAAAAATGTCAGGAACAACATACTGAAATGTTAAAGACTAGGGTGTTGTAACAATTTTTTAAATAAATAGAAACTATCAATAAATTGGCCTTGCTCGATTTTAACGCGGTACGACGGCCATAAAATACTTCTAATAATAATAAAATATATATCACGTTCTAGAGAAAGAAATTCTCTACAATTTTGATATGGGAAATACCCCTCTACGATGCTTAATTTTTTTTAAATCAATTTTTTAAGATTTTTTTGCCATGTTGTTTTCGTTTGGTCAGCTGACCTTTGCCGCCACGCCCTTTAGCGACATGGACTGTAGTTCTCGCGCATTTCGTAATCAACTGATTCATGACTATGCAACACGACATAAGCATAACGTCGTCCCGGATCAACATCATACTTCAATGTATCGAAAAAGTGCTTTTAATAATGGGACCAGAATATTTAATAACTTGCTTGACGGAATCAAGCAATCGCAAAATATTTTTATTTTTAAAAGGAAACTTTGAAATTTATTAATTGAAAAAATTGTTATACTCTAAATGAATTTTTTATGTAGTGCCTCTGTTTTCTTTATATTTTCTTTTTTATTTAATGATATATGTTATTATGTATTTCCTTGTGATATTCTTGATTTCATTATTATTATATATACATATTTATTTTATAATAGTAATCTTAACTTGCATTATACGCTAGTTTTAAAGATACTGACGCTATCTGCTATATGTACATGTAATTGAGAATAGAGAAGTATTATTATTATTATTATGTAAATATCTGACAATAAATAACTCGAGTGGTAGGGTAATTATTATTGAAATGTTAGATATGATTTTTTTTGTAAAGGAATGAATATTCTTTAACGAAATTTGGCATACAGAGGTTTTAGGTCATGCCGAACAAGATTCTGTAAAAATAAAAACCCTATCTCAATCGCTAATATAAATTCCTAATTTTGCCAATTTCTTTTGATTATAGTAGGCGTATTTAATTCCGAAACAAACAAAAAATAAATAACTTTTTAGTCACACTCTGCAATACAAGAAGTATACCAAATTTGATTTAAATCGATCAACAAATGGTCGAGATGTTGGGGTGTAGTGATGAAAAGTGAGACATACTGTATAAAAATTTGACATTACTTGAGTTTTTAGATGTCAAAAATCACGCTTGTTGAAACTGTTAGGATTTGCCCATGATTGAAAAGAGAAATGTGTACAAATGAATAACAAATAAAATATTGTACATCACACGCAACATAAAAAAACCAAATTACACTTTAAACTATGAAAATATTCTTGGAAAAACGTAAAACTATTGTTTCTTTGCAAATACCAGTTTTGATGAAACATTGCCAGTGACCAGAAACAAAGCTTAAAACACAGAATTAATTTGGTTTGACTCTTTAAATTTAATGGGCTAGAAAAAGCAAACTCCCGAAAAGGATAGTAAAACTTCTCAAATCGATTTACTACTAACTGTTGAGGAAAAAAAAATCGAAATCCATTCAGCATCTTACTTTTCCAAAAATTGGATGTTTTTGACTCCGAGATACTGCGTTATTCAGGCTGGTTATGATCCCAAGATTGTAAAAACATAACATCAATACATTACAAAGTATTAAATTTCTCTAAAGTTCTCCATTTTTTCACTTCTACATACTATGCTATTACAAGTGTAAATATCTTCTCCATCACTTGTTCCTAACAAATCTATCAAAACAATCTGTTCAGTTACATTGGAGATAAGGGAGTGTAGAGGTATGGGAACTTTCTTGCACATAGATATAAGTAGTTTTGTTAATATTCGTAGCCACCATATTCATAGAATTGTACGCAATAAGGAAACAGTATCTGCCAGTGTCATATTTTTAAAATTCTAAATAATGAAGTGATTTATTAATTTTACTAAAACGATACGCAAACCTTGAGCAGTGTGAAAGTGAGCGTTTGAATAACAATCTTTCAAAACCATCTGTTCCCTCCAGGAATGATGAACGATTATTGTACTATAAATATCCTACAGAAGGGTAGCCGGAGACAGACAGGTATCGAGAGACGGCGATTGCTAAAAATATTGTTGATTGAATTTTTTATTAGCATAAAATGATATTGGCTTTTGCAATGCTTGTTATATCAATTTAAATGGATCCAAGTAATCGACAATACCGTCATTAACAAAAGTAATGTGATTTATAGCTGTTTTATTCAGTTATTAAGTATTTCTGTAAGGCTATAACTTAAGATTGGATTTTTAAAAGCTTAAATACTTTATTAGTCGGTATCAGGAGTAAGGGTTTTTTGGAGTTTTTGCTTTTTTTGCCAGAGCGCCAATCAAGAGACCTCCCCGTTTTCGAGGTCGCTGGGTGGGGGTCCAGGAATTTTTTAACCTCTCCACAATAAAATTGTGAGAGGTTGCTAAAATTGGTCCAAAAACGAAAATTGAGATAACATCAAATCTTTACGTTTTGAGGTCCTAAGAACCCAAAAAAGTGGTTTTTGAAAAATGTCTGTGTGTGTGTGTGTATGTGTGTTAGCACGATAGCGCCGAAACTACTGAACGGATTTGAATGAAGCTTTGCATGTGCGTTTCTTTAGTGCCCCAGAAGATCTGAAAAGGTTTTGGTTGAGATCGGATTACGTTTAGTGCCATTTTGACGCAACAAGTTGTTTATTTTATAATTACTTTCAATTTGCAATGGAACCATTGAAAAGCAGTTAAAATTCTGATTTCAACGATATATCACACTTCCACCTTTTCGATTTGGTTTCCGTGAAAAAAATTAAAAACAAAGCAAATATGAAGCATAGATCGCATTTCGCATGACATGATCGATGCGCGTAACTGTTACGTCGTCTTTACTGCTCTAGAAGTAGAGCGGATTACGTTTAGTGCCGTTTTTAAATATATATACAGACAAATCGAAGGATTAAACTACAAATATTCCTCTAAAATCTAGTAAAATTAATGAAATGCTAATGTTTCATTTAACAAAGACAGCCGCGAGCGATCGGATTGCAATAAGCAAATTTTGATGATTGTCATTGTCATCGCTTGTCATCCGATAAGATTGGTGTCATGTCATGAAGATTTTGGCATATTTGTAACTTTTAGTGGATTGTCACAAACTTTAAGGGTAGATGTAACAATATCAGTATCATATGCTTTCTGTACCTTCGTTGGTGAATTTATTATAGATTATCACTTTACCAATTTTCAGTTTGTTGCTTTACAAATCTGTAGTATTTAGGATAACTAGACTTTCTTAGTCGTTCAAGTGATGTTAAAGTTGTTAATATCCTAATAGTATATTATTCAACGAGCGATAATGTAGGTAATAACATGCATAGATGATTGTAAATCCATTATGTTGAGGGTTTTTTTAGTGCCCTAGAAGATCTGAAAAGGTTTTGCATGAGATCGGATTATGCTTAGTGCCGCTTTGTCACACAATTTAATGCTCTTTTCGACTTCAAACATCCACCGAGTGGGGAGGTTCCAGCCGCTTCCAGTAGCTGCCGATTTTTCCTTGGCAACTTCTTCAAATTGGCCAAAACCCACACCCAAAGTGCCCTTTTCCGTGAACCCGTTTATTTTCACCAGTTTTTCGACTAACTGTTATTCCCTCGAGTAGAACGGAAAGTCCTTCGAGGGATTTGACCTCAGCCACCCTTACACTAGGCTTCCACCCCTCTAGGGGATTGGAAAATTGAATTTTTTTTTTGCGGAAAAAAATGATATTTTGCAGAAGGTGTTCCTGTGAGGTAGGTGGCAGGTGACCACGGTTGTGTAACCATCCTCGGAGGCGTTGTCACCCTCCAAAGGGGTGGAAAATTTTTTTTTTGGGAGAAGATAATATACTGTAGGAGGCGTTTCTTTGAGGAAGGTGGTAGGTGACCAGGATTGTGTAACTACCACTATGGGGTTATTTGCACCCTTCAATGGGGTGAATATTTGATTTTTTTAAAGAAATTATTATTTTGTAGGAGGTGTTTCTTTAAGGAAGATGACAGGTGACCAGGGTTGTATAACCAACCCGGGGAGTTGTTTCCATCCTTCGAAAGGGTGGGAAAAAATAATATTTTGTAGTAGGCGTACCACTTTCCTCAATGAAACGCCTCCTACAAAATATTATTTTTTCAAAAAAAAAAAAAATGTTTTTCCACCTCCTTGAAGAGTAAAAACAACCCCCGGGGATGGTTACACAACCCTGGTCACCTGCCATCTTCCTCCCAGAAACACCTCCTGTAAAATATCCATTTTTTTTCCACAACAAAATTTCAATTTTCCAACCCCCTAGAGGGGTGAAAGCCTGGTGTAGGTCAAATCCCTCAAGGGACCTTCTGTTCTACTCAACGTAATAACAGTTAGTCGAAAAATTGGGGAAAATAAACGGGTTCACGGAAAAGGATGATTTGGGGGTGGTTTTTGGCCAATTTGAAGGGGTTGCCAAGGAAAAAAATTGTGGGACCCCACCATCGTATTCAGCGACCTCGAAAATGGGCGGGGTCTCTAGATTGGCGCTCCGACAAAGAAAGGTACCCCTTCCGACTCCAGACCTAGACTATATGTATTTGGTTGTCTAAAACATATTCCTCAAAATCGCGAACACATAATAACTTTTTGAAAATGATGCAGGAATTCACATAATCAAGAATAATTAGGTTTCAGTTAGTCCTACGTTAAACTTAATTCTAAAAGAAAAAAAAGCAACCAAGTGCGTAAGAAAAATATTTGTCTTAATTATTTATAGAATATACCCTTCCGAAAACATTTTTTGCCATTTTTTTCCAAAAACGATATTTTTAAATCTCTTGAAATACCTTGGTCCCTGCTGATGGTATATGAAGAGGACTAAAAGTTGATTTAGTACACTCAATTTTCTTTGTACTAAAAAATTATGTTAACTTTAATGGTTTACGAGGTGTGACCTCTCAAGTTGGAGCATCTTTAATCGTTCTTCAAGCCACCTTCGCAGGATTGTAATTTAAAAAAATTAACCTTTGTAAGTGCAACAACATATAAGTGACTAGATTAAAATGAAAGAGCATAGAAATCTGTGTAAAAATTAAAAAAAATCTACTAGTCGCATTAGTCGCTCAAAAAATTTCATAGGTACAATCATCAGGGACAATGAGATTTCAAGAAATATGAAAAACTTCTATTTTCTAAAAAATCAAAAAAATTAAATATAAAGTAATATAACTTGGACATAGATTTTTGACTGCTGGAATTTGTCAGAACATCTGTGGCACATTATTTTGTCATGACAGTAAATAAAGAGTGTAAGAGAATGTCCGATCGATTCTCGCATGGATGATATTCGTATTTTCAATGTTGACTGCTATCAATAGCGATTACAATCTTATCAAATCTCAGTCTATAATATATAACCATTTGGGTGTAACAAAAATGACCTATTACTCCAGGCATTTTAGCTGTAAAATTGACTGTGCTAAATTCGTGCCCTACAAAAAAAAAATTTATTGTACTTATTTGGACGTCTTGAATGACACTTAGTAGTTACGCCATGATACACTTGGAGGATTTCATGAAAACCGCGTCGGAAAGTCGCAGACGCGGATCCACGATTAACTTAGTTTTTATAACCCAAACGGGAACAACACTTATTATAAAATTTGTACATCTGCAAATTCTGTACCTTAAAGGCCCTATATATTTTTTTCGTATGCCTAAACGTTTTGGAGATGCGACGCGGACTAAGTGAAAAATACATTTAGTTCCCTTTTTATTTGTATTTTTTAAATATTTTTGGTTATATTGGACAGCGCAGAATTGTCGAAACGTGCTATTGATTCTCTCAAGTAGCCTTGAACATTGGAGTCAAACAAGCCCGGGATTATGCAGATGTTCTCATTGTTGAGACAATGCAATTGAACAACCAACTCAAAATACCCCCGCCATCGTTGGAGAAGATATTGTCTTGTTGGTCATTTTACTTGGGGGCATAACTTCTAGCAATAATATCATTTTCAAAAAACCGGAAAAGGAAAAGTGTAAACAAAGCATTATTCTACTGCCAGCATGGACAAATATCCAAATTGCATAAAGCATATTTTGTTTTTGCACGCCCACTTAAGTGTTCAAAATATTTGAGAAACGGCCGGATTTACACCCTGCAGTACATGTGTTCGTGCAAGAAAATTACCCTTTGGATGAACTGATTTGTAATGGAATGAATATTATTCTTGTAATATATTATGTTACTACCAAAACGGAAACTTCCATAGTAGTGGGGTCGATCTGGCATTAAAAATGGCTTGAAACGGACTCGTCTTTTTCGAATTTTTTTTTTGTGATGTTATGAAGTCGGACCCCTCTATCATCCGAAAAATTTTCCGGTCGAAGGTTTCACGAGGAGGAGGGGGGGGGGGGTGGAAATTTACATGTAAAGATAGGGAAAACCAGTTTTTTGGACATAACTCGTTTAGTTTCATTCGGATCGAAAAAGTGTAAAAGGCGTAAAATGAAGTTTAACTCGCCGAAATTGGTCTAGCGGTTCCCGAGATATTGTGATTTTTGAAATTAGGACTTGTAAACGGAGTTTTCGCTGCGGCGAGAGTAGTTTCCGCGTTGTTTTCGGGGAAGAAAGGTTGGTAACTTTTTTTCTTCCCCCGATAGATGTGTCCAAATTTCATGTCGCTAGATTGATTAGGGGGAGGGAGAAGAGTAAATGTAAATTAAATTAAAACTGCTCCCCCATTTTTTTCCGCAAATCGCGCAGCAAACGTGGCATTATGTACTAATGTGCCTACTTTGAGTTCCGCTTATGTATTTTCAATTTTCGTCATAAATAAACAAATGGTTGCGAAATCTGTGGAAAATCAATTTATTGTTGTTATTATTTTTAGAAACAGTCATTTTATGCCAGGAAGGAAAGGGGCGGGGAGATTTTTTTCTCTATCGAATGTGGAATCTCTTTCTCTTTGATTTAAGCCCAACCACATTGCGAACAGATGATTAGGAGGGGAGAGAGGGGTCCGCAAAGTTTTTGCCCTGTGTATGGGCAAGGGAAAGGGTTAGAGACTTCGGATCGGGCTCATTTTCAAGTACAATCAATTCTCTTTCAAGATTATTTTACCCTGAAGCTCTAATTTCATTAGGGCCTGCACGCGCGCGTGATAACATTTATAAAAACGAGTGAGGCAGTTCAGCAGCCGTGCAGCGAGATGCCGGGGGAGGAGCCTAGCGCTCCTACTTCTCTCCCCTCTCTCTCATAAAGACACGTTCCACTCCGCTCGTCATGCCAAATACGCATTTCATTTATTTGATGTATCTTGAAAAAAAAACGAGACCTCATTTTCAAAAACGGCTTGCTTATATATCTACACAAGTTTTCAAGGTGGCGTACAGTTTGAAATGGCTTGTAATGGGTGCAAAGGCATGCGTACAGAGTGGGCGTTTCTTATCATTATTTGAGGGCCCTACCTTCAAGCCTATCTCTGCTTATGCTACTTAATGATAAATTAGATACAATAGAAATATAATTTCAAAGTATTTACTAGAAAGAATATAATACAGCTAATTTTCCTTTATATAGAAAATGGCGAAGTCGCCGGTGAGAGGCTAATTGTTTCGCCGCTTCTTTGTTTAGACGAAATAAAGAGTATGTTTATGACAGGTGATAATAGAGTTCTTTTTTCTATACACACCTCTCCAGAAGCTTAGATATTAAGTAAATCTTTACAGCATAAACATAATGTACTTAGGCTATTTCTTTGTCAGATGCCAAGAACAAATACATTTCCTGAGTACTTACCGCATCCAAGTTAATATCTGTGAGAGCACTCGCTACACCATTGGGCATGTCAGCTATGCTCGACGGCGCCAACATTGTCTCTTGTTTGGCCGCTGTATTGATATGATTGGCAGCCGAACTCGTTGCTGCACCATTCTGGGGTTTTGTGGCATCCAGCAACACTTTTAGCGAGGCTATCGCATGTAGCTGGGTTGCCTTCTCATCCACCTTACCTACAAATAATAATAAATGAAAGTTCGAAGTGTACAATATTCGTGTCACATAGAACACATATACAAATTACAATTCCATGCGGTGTTCATATCATACATTCAACTGTTTTTGCGATACACTTAAATGGAAGAAGTGCAGTGTGGGATAGATATTAGATGTGATTTAAATTTTGCTTTAAATGTAAATTAATCTGTAGTATTTTTCTTGTCATTTGTGTTTTGTGCTTGTAGAGCTTTATCATGTAAATACTCCATAAAAATATTGCCTTCTCTTACGAATGTCCCTCCAATTTTTATTAATCTAAGCGCTACGTTAAAAATCGACATAAGTCTAAAAATAAGTCCCAAACGGATAAAATTTTATACATGTGTTCTTTTAGCAGTTATAAATGATAATTATGTAAAAGAATTCAGAAGTGAATTTTCGTGAATATTTCTTCACACCAAAGAGGTAGGGATAATATGAAATAATAAAGTAAACTTTAATTATTTTATTATCTACTGTAACGGCCTATTTTTATCGTGTGTAAATTTAGCGAAATATTAATAAAATGTCACATATAAATCGGTAAAAACAAAGCCTGTAGCCGCACGGCATATTCGTATTAAACTCTAAGGCTACGATTAGTGCATTTTTGGATCCGATTCCCTGATTGGTTTAGATATTTAACTTCGTTCTGATGAGAGATAGAGGATGCGCGAAGCGGGACTCATGTTGAGGTGATGGGGACCGCCGAGAGCAGCCAGGCGGAACGGCGATTAAAAATGAGTAAAAAGAAAGAAGGCAAGTGGTGTATTACCGCGAAGTAATGTGTAAAGTTGTGTTAGTCAGTTGTAGATTCATTTTGATGTTAAAGTCTGGCGATATTACCCTCATAAGTTCCATTCTAGAGAGAAGTTTTATTTGGTTAGTGAAGATGCCATTTGATGGCGGTGTAAAGAGCAAGTACGCCATATTACAAGATTCTCACGTTAAGTTCTGTTAATTTACTGTATTAGTCAGTATACTGTACTGCTTTCTCAAAGTGTAAACCTTAGAAACTTTCTTAGTCAAATAAAGACTTTTTGGTGCATAGACTCTTGTCTAGTACTTGCAACCCTTAGTGCATTAGGGGTTAAATTGTAAATTTTCAAACAATACGCTCCTCCAAGTAGGTTTCTGATAGATTTTTTACAAAAAAAAATCCGTGGCACCCAACTTTTTTTTTGAGATTTTGACTTTAAAAGTTATAATTATGTGTTTATGTCTGAGTATCTAAATGTGTTTTGGCTCCGGTTATACTCCGGATTCTGTTCATGTTTGTAACTTACCTTTTGTTACTGTAAAAATTCAATCTTATTAGTTATTTGTCTGTGACTTTGATTGCATATTCGAATACCGTATATTTTAAAAAACTCTTGTTTTGTTTTTGGTATTGATGTATTTTTATGTTCCATGGCTTCAGGATCATAAATGTTATTATTGTAATATAGGATTAAATTTTACAGTTTATTTCTAAGGCCGGCCTATACTCCTCCCCTCCCTATGAGAAATTATGACATAACATTTTATTGTAGCTCGTATCATCTACTAATAGATTTTGCCCGTTAATAATTACAGTATATACCGGAAAACCTACACTGAGAAAACTATATTTTGATATTTTTTAAGTTACTTTTCTTTGTTGCTAGTATTACATTTCATTTTCTTTTTGCTTATTGTAATGCGAGCTAGACAGGTATAAAATAGTTGGTAATAAAAATATGATAAACATGTCAGTGTAACAAATTAAAACTAGCGCAAAAAGAAACGAATGTAACAATTTGAAGGAACAAGATAGGGGCTATATATAAATAAATAATAAATAATAATAAATTGAAATAAAATTCAACTCAAGTACAACTAAGAAATATGTAGCTACAGTAATTTATTTTTTAATTAATTGAACAGAATCTGCGGTAGGGTAGGTTCTTGATGAAACATATTCAATAGAATAATTATAAATACTCAAAAGAATAGTTACAATACGCACTTGGTTTATTGTTTCATGAGTTTTGTTCAGTTTTGTCCGACATATGTTTCGGCCTTGCGACCATTATCAAAGAGTCTTAAAAACTCTTAATTAAACTTATTTTTTGTCATTAACAGGAGCTTCCATTTCCAGCCATGAACTGAGAAATAAATACGAAAGACGTTATAAATTAAACTAAAGAGACAACATGGTACACATCTATATTCATTAGTGGCACCTAGAAATCTTGGGTCGATTCCTATAATAAGATAGAGTGAAATATAAATAGCAAAATAATGTATGTGAAAGAAGGCGATATATTAACATTAATGCCAGCAGTTCAGCAAGTACGTTAGAGTTTTGCCCGCTAAAGAGAAAAATAGCAATAGCGTAGGTTAAATCTGTTTCTTTTCATCATATTATTTGTTCATTTCTCTTCTCTTCTACCGTACATTGGCATTGACTCAATATTTTAAAATATTACTACTGCATATTAAATAAGTTGAGGAAGGGGCAAGAAAATATAATAAATGTTCTTTCCCTTCTTCACTAAGTTTTCGAATTGTTCTTAGGTAAGCCCTTCTCCAACAAATACTTTCGTCTTTCTCGATAAGAACTGACTTTTTGTTTTGCTTTTCCAAGCAAAAATTCAGGTCCCATAAGATGTCTTAAAGCTGGTTCCAGTTAATATGTGGTAAATCAATGTCTTCTGAAAGTTCACATAAAATTTTGTCCAATGCTGGAGTTTCTTTTTAAAATAAAATAAAATTAGCCTACTTTTCTGCTAATGACGTTTTCGATATATTCCTTAATGACAATTTTTGATCTTCCTGGAACTGATTTTGGTGGATTCCTAACCTTATCTTTTTCTTTGTTCTAAAAGTCTGTAGATGGTCGACTTTCCAATCTCTGTCATTGTGCAACACGTTCGGACATTGTTGTTAATATTCGCGTATATTCCTTCATACGTTCAGCAAAAACATAATCTGGTAAGCTTACGATTATAACCCACACAGTTTCTCTGTCAACTGGTGCACTGGTCACTGCTCAATAATCACAATATCGACGTGCACTTACTGTAGCGCACTAGCACTTCTATTCATGTTCAGTTCAAGAACTACAATGATATCAGTTCCTATGGGTGGTTTATATTTAACTTTAGTTCCGCCCTCACGCAACTTAAGATCACGAGATAATAGAACCACTATACAATATATAACGAATGTGAAGAAAAATAGTAGTATTGATTGTTTGATACCCCCGCCAATTTCCAAATAGATGATAGTAGAGAATTAATGCCGTTCCTGGAACAAAAATGTGCACAATTTGTAACATTTTCTATTAAGAAAGTCAGGAAAGAAGCAGGGCCAGATGAACATGGATGGGAGCCTGTAGGCGAAATTGGGATGGAGGCCGGTTTAGAAGCTGTAATTTTCGGAAAATCAATCTCCATAGCTTTCTGGAATCTGGTGTGTAAATTATGAGGAGTTATATTACGTATGATGGATATAGTAGAAACCGCGTGCTTAATTGAGGGGCGACAGTTTGATTTGTCATTAAAAATTTCGGAACAAATAAAAAATTATTAGTTTTTTAATTTTTAATAATAATAAATTTTCAAGGCAATGTGTGGTGGAGGCCCCATTTTGGTGGAGGCCCTGAGGCAATGCTTCATTGCCTTAGGCTTAATCCGCCACTGGGAAGAAGTCAGTACCTCAATAATCCTATTCATTTTATGTAAAAAACATGAAAAATCTACTAAAGTATATGTAGAATAATGACATGTCATTCAGATAACGACAACTGATGAAACCGCATAAACTATTTGGGATCAAGAAATCCAACTGTCAATAATAAATTACAATTGATGTAATTTTGCACATTTATAAAAAGAACAAATTACATTTTCCACTCAGTATGAAAGACATTTTTGTCACTACTTAATCAAGAAGCCCGGTCGACTTTCGCAGTTAATTTTCTCTCTCTGTCATGCGAAAGCGAAGGGATTCATATACAGCAAGATATTGCTTTCTGCGCCATCTTGATATTTCTTTTCTTTTATATATAAAACATAATCATTTAACATTGGTAATTATATACGAAATGAGTTGTTTATCGTTTCATCTTTCAAATAAATACCTGTCTAACAGGTTAAAACTTGTCATCTTATTACGGCATTGCTATTGATATTTGAATTTTGAGATCTGTCATTCCGGTTATATAAAAGAAATTAAAGACAACATGACCTAAGAGGTCAAAACGTGCTAAGATTGAAATCAGTAACTTCCTAGACACCATCGAGACCAGTAGTAAGGCACTCAGAAGGAGATGACTGACAGTCCTAAGTTTGCAAATGGGAAGGGAATGTTCTTTCTTCTTATCTGATGTAACTAGTGAAGACGAAGAGTATTGTTTAAAGCAAATGGTATCCTATGACATTGTACTTTACTACTACTTGCAGTGCTTTTCTTCTTCGCCTGTTAGAAATAAATTAATAAGTATGTCTATATTTGGGGCGAGCGTGGGTGCGTCTTTACTATGTACATACTTCGATATGCGATGTAAAGCAACGTTAGGCGTGGTTAGTAGTTGGATTGGTGACCGTTCCAACGAAGACCACGTCCTCGCCTCACCCATCTTCCAGCGGCTTGTATATCAGTGTATGCGCGGAAGCTATACAACCTTAGGCGAGGGTTGTATAGGAGATATACCATCCTTCGGAGGGGATGTAAAGCCGTCGGTCCCTTGTCTATTAAATGTTAGGCAAGTAAAAGATCCCTACTCTTCTTAAGGGAAGAGGTTCGGCAAAATTCCTGGTTGGGGGTAGCTCGTCTACAGGCGTCGGTGTTAGGCCTCTGTAGCGGAAATAGGCCGACGTTAAATAAATGTATTAAAAAAAAAAAAAAAAATGTCTATATTTAAATTTAACAGTTATTTTATATAACCTATCTTAATAGCTAAGTGTGAAACTGCGTACTGTTTCATAATAAAATAATAAATGAAATCACCCCCGCCACAACACTTCCAATATATAATACTACAAAATAATTTTCTATGTGGCTTCCCCGCATCCCCTTAGGCCTATTGTGCATTCGCTAGCTGGTCAGTGAATGTCCCCATCCACACCGGACTCAAGACCAAAGGCCAGAATCCTTCCCAGCCGGGCATGTAATACACCATTACTAATCTTCTAAAAATTGCAAGAATCTTTAAAGCATTTATTTTATAAAATAATATACTTCAAATAAAATTTTTGTGATTTTGCTGAAAATATTCCCTTGTCATGCAAATAATTTAAAAACAATCGCACTGAATGAAAGAATGATACAGTGAAGTATCTTTACTCAACATATAACATGCTATTTCGGTTCAAACGTCAAATGCGAATGAAATAAATGCTGTTATTTCTTCTTCAAACAATTTTTGTGCCGCTCATGAGTGACAGCAAAACACATTTACTGCCGCTCAGATGAACAGTCAGAGAATTGACAGTTTAAGTGCATGAAATGTGCCATAACAGTCAGGTTTTTTGAAGTTTGAAGAAAATAGTATATTGTCTTATATAGACTAAAAGTGACATTTCTTTGTCGAGGATATACCTGACGGGCGAGCGAAGCGAGTCTCGCAAGAATAGCCAAGACATAAAAAATCACTTTACTTCACATAACATGCTATATTTTCTTCAAACATCAAATATGAATTGAATAAGCACTCTGATTTTTTTAGTTTTATTTTCTTCAAATACTTTTAGGGCCGCTCGTGAGCGGCAGTAAAAGACTTCAATTTATGTAGTATGTCTTCAATTTTTATAAATATTTTTTTATTTTTGAGATGTCTGAGATTTAACATTTTGTCTCCACTTGCAAACGTTCGAGCGCGATTTTTAAGCTGCTGTATCTTTAGAATTGTTTATGGTGCAGAAATGATAAAAAACAAGATATTTGTTACTTTACAAGTATCTTTTTCACCGCTCGTATATTTCCTATTAAATATAAAACTTTCTGAGTTATTTACGAAAAACCCTGTCGAGTCACGAGTCATTTTATGCTGAAATCGCAATTTATAATTACTTATAACGTGGAAAATGCCAAAGAAACTCTATACTCTCAATTTCTTTAAATTTAATTTTGTTTTTGTATCAGTTTCAGTTCTTAGTTATTTATTTTTTGTCCATCCATCCAACAACCCCCAAATAAAAAGCAGCTTTTCTAACTGGTAAACTATGTTTACGTAATGCATCAGATACTAAATATTGTCTAAACGTTAATTACGGTGTTCTGTTCGTATCCTTTTCTTTTTTTTATAGGTTATTTTCTACCACATACATATTCCTTGTGATCAGAAGATACATATGGTATAAAAAAACATAAAAAGAAAAAAGTACCAAACACATTGCAAAGGGTTTTGTGGCGAAATTCCGTGGGGCTGGATTGCGAGTTAAAACCCTCCACATTGTTTTGATTTTGATAAAACTGTGTAAATTTTTTCTTTCAATGTTGTAAATTATTAGGGATAGCAGCTGAGTAGTTGGCACATCTGGCTATCCCTCTGACCATATCTAACGAGCCCCATCTATTGCGAAGTAACTCTCAGTTACCCCAGGAAGTGATTCGAACCCCACTATAAAGTGTAGGGCCCCTTCCCCTTAACTCAGACAAATCTAGATTTAATAGGTTCATTCACGTGACCTGGAAGGTGGTTCAAGATGAATATTGTCATATCTTACATCAGGACAGCCGCTGAGCGCCCGCGTGAAAAACCGATGATGCCCCCCCCATTTTATGGGCTTGTTGTCGTGAATGGATGTTGAGACTACGTTTTTTGATTGACAGAGGGCGCCAGTAGTCTAGTTAAAGATTCCGACAAGCTGGTAAGGACGAACTATGGCTCTCAGGGTCGATTTTTATAGATATGGCATGAAACTCTAATTGTAAGATGGTGTTGCTTATGACTTCAGAGTTCTCGAGACTTCTAGTGGCTTCTACGATGGCGGGACTCAGACTGACTGATTACAGCGCCTAGCTTCCCGAGATGTTGACTATTTTTATTATGGGTGCTAATACCCGTAGTTGCAATTAGGTTAAGTAAATAAGAGACGAAAATCCATAAAAGAAATAACTAAAAGCAACTCGAACGGCGCTCGTACTGTCAAAAATGTTATTTGTTTAATTATTTAGGCCCTAACTGTACTGAGCTAACACTGATTTTAATTTTCCCTGCACTACTATGCACCGATGAAACGCTTATAAGTAGCGATTGTCGCTGTACGCTGGTTGTACTCTTTTCCACATCAACAGAGCCTTGGATCGTGCGCGGCGGCAGACAAAGCGTCGTATTGAGGGTTGGTTTGTCGAGTAGACACTGATAGGCTGGACTGGTTGCTTCTTGTTGATCTGCTTGCACTGGGCTGATGGTTGTAGTTGATGTTGTAGCGACGAGAACTGCGGAAGAACTACTGCTGCCTCCGTAGTAGTATGTGTGCTTTCTGTAGTTACAATAAGGTGTCTGCCCTTGGGCGCTTGCCTTGGTATGTTTATATGCACTTTCTTTGTCTATTTGGGGGGGGGGGACTAGTTAGAGGGATATAGGAAGTGTGTAGGATATCCTGGTTATTTTTGGGATACTGGGATTAATTTTTCTAAGTAAGATGAGTTTTTATTAATTGCCAGGCGGAAAGAGAGGCGACGATGACGTAAAATATACAAGTAGCTAGCTTATGGGTTGTAGATATAGTTAAGTGAAGGGTGCTTAGATGCTTGTGAGAACTTGGTTGTTAGAGGGAGAGTTATAAGTGGGTTAGGGTGCTGGACTAGTTTTTCCGCGAAATTTGGGATTAGTCTGGTGTAAACGAGTTTATCTAGTGTTTGTGTCCCGGTGGTATTATGTAGATAGTCTAATGACGTAGTTCGTGGGAGTTTGGTGGCCTACCTAAGAAATTTATTTTGTATTTTCTGCAAAGATTTCTGATTATATAGAGGAGTTAAGGGATACCAGACAGGGGCAGTATAGGTTATTATAGGGAGTAGATAGGACTTATATAGGAGAGTGAATATATAGGAGGGGCGGATTTCATGGTTGTATATAAACGATCCGATCGAGCATGGGTTTTTGTTTTTATTTTGTAAAGTTTAACTTTTGGTCTATGTGAATTCTCAGATACAGTATGTCTTTTGACCAATTTATTTTCTGATTTTTTATTATAATTTCATTTCTGGGTTTAAGTGTATACTTTCGTTTTGTCGCGATTATTGTTTGAATTTTTTGCGTGTTAACAATCAGTCCCCATTTTTCATAGTATGATGTTGTTTTGTCTACTTGTTTTTGGAGGATTTTCGTTATTATATCCGGGTTTTTAGAGGTGCCTATTATGGCGGTATTGTCCGCGTACGTCGCGTAAGTAAGTCTGTGGTCTTTTAGGGGTGGGATGTCGTTGGTGTAAAATAGAAATAAGGTGGGATTGGAGCACTCCTGTTTTATTGCTACTCGGAATTGACGATTTAGAAGATAAAATTGTATTGTTTTAATAATACCAATCGGAATATTCGCGACGTGGAGCTTGTATAGCAATCCAGGGTGCCAGAGTTTATCGAACGCCTTCTCGAGGTCCAGGGATAATATCCTTGTTAGGTGGCCTCGATTGACGTTTGTGGATAGAATTTCGCCGACTCGGAAAAGCTGTTGAGTTGTGGAGTATTCCGGGCGGAGTCCGAACTGGAAGTCGTTTAGAACTTTCCGGCCCTCGATTCCGTCCAGAAGGGATGAAAGGATTATGGAGTCGAAGACTTTTCCCAGGACCGACAGAAGGCTAATGGGCGGTAGCTCGTTGCCTGATTTCTAGGCTTGTTGGGTTTTGAGATAGAGATGATTTTAGCCGTTTTCCAGGGGATGGGATAGTGGGAGAGCTGTAATGATGCATTATATAGTCGGGTCAGAAATAATATGGCTTTGGGTGGAAGATGGCGAAGGACATAGGGAGGGATATTGTCAAGTCCTGGGGCCTTCTTTGGGTTCAGTTTTTTAATATGGGAAATGACTTGGGAAGGGGAGATAGGGATTGGTTGGTCGGTGGACTCGAGTCTGACATGTTTTAGCCACCTCTCGTATTCCTCCGACTTCACCTGGTATCTAGGATGAATTTGGTTCGGGGTAAATTGGGTGGAGTATAGGGTTGTAAAGGAATTCAACTTTTCCTTGTCAGTAACAGTCCAACCATTGTAGGTTTGGAGGGGGGAATTGGAACTGCCGCTGCAGAAACCTTGCTGCATACAATTAGACATCGGGTCGGACGGGACTCTGGATGTCAGGGCGGCTGGAGTATTGAACGTTGTGGACGATCTCTGGCTTGATTCGACAACAGGCTTGAATATAAAACTTTGAATTTTGTTAAATTTGTGATAAAAAGTGTGCAAGGAAGCAAAAATACTTTTTAATACTGAACAATTTATTGTCATTACCGTGTTGAGGTACGTAGGTGTTAAAAATATACCTATAGTGTATTTTGTCAAAAGCAAGAAAAGTTTCAGTTGTGTAGTTGTGTGCTGTTTACCATGTTTCCGAGTTTTCTCTCTAAATTATGTATCACTGATAAATTAACTGATAATATGACTATCACGATTGCACATATGAATACGAGGAGATTTTTTTGAGAATTGATTTTTGATAAAATGGTTTGAACCAGTCTGAACCTACAACTTAGGCGTTACAAGACATGTGAACTGAGCAGTGCAGAAATGATAACATAGGAGCAATGTGTTATAAATGACAGAGGATCAATTTATTGCGCTTCCTCGCTTGCGCATCGTGCGCGGCCAATTCGAAAAAATGCAAGTGCACATGAATACCCTCATTCTGAAAAATTAAAAAAGATTTTTTGAATATTATTAGAGTTAATAGATAAAAATTCTTAATTAATTTGCAAAAAAATGTCTGGATCGCTGTATTTGCCGCCACACTGAACGTGCCGCCCGCGTGAGCCGACCGTCCTGCACGCCCGCTTATGGCGGTCCTGTATTACATTATGTCAAGAATTACACATTTCTGTATACCTATTAATTATAGTTATCTAGGTCTATCCATATATATTAAAATGCTTTAGAATATTACAGGCAGATCGCACATTTACCCTTAGTTTCCAAGCTTATTTGTTAAACGAAGTTATTTGGATGAATCGATTATTAGTTACTCTTGCACGACCTTTCAATGTCACGCTATTATATTACAATGTACTGACACCGAGCGCAATGTTATATGCAAGTTGCGATCGTTAATTAATTTAAGAAAATTTATGGGTGAACTAAGAGTATCACAGCAACAATTACTGGCAATTGCCCAAAAGTTCATTTAGTACATTCACTAGCAAAATACAAGGCAACAAAGTCATAAAATATTCCGACATTTAGGATAAGTCATTCTAAATTGCATGCTACAAACAAAAAGTCTTTCTTTTCATGCAAGGTAGGCTGCTCACGTAATTTGTTCTGAAATAGATCGATTAATATTCCTATATATTTGAAACAAATTTAAGTTTGTTTAAGACCACGTTCTTATAAATGTAATTATCCAATGAAGGTGTTTGGTCTTAGATTTTATTCATTTGTTAAAATCCAATAGATGTATTTAAGGTGTGAGATATATAAATGCAGGCTTAGGTAAAATTTGAAATGTACTATAGGTATAGGTATTAAAAAGTTGAAAAGCAAATGGCAAAATAAATTTTTGTATAATTAGAGTAAGTATAGTATATATTTTTGCATCTTAGTCAGTGATTATAGAAATGCTCAACGCCGTATTTTAATTTATCTTCTATTAGATGGGTATTGTTTCATTTTTGTGAATTATTTGATTCGCCATTCTTGGAGCCGTTTCAATTCTGTGACAATCTGCATTGTATTAATAAGTTTAAATTTAAAACCAGCGTTTTCCACAAAGTTAAACTACTACGCCTAATTTTAGCTTCATATACTGTTACAAAGTTTATAGAGTAAATTATCCAAAGTTGGTATAGTCTGTTCCTCATATATTTTGTAAGAATTAGATCAAATTATGTTCTCGTAATTCCTCATCACTGATTTGGCTTTTAATCTAAGCAATGGTGAGAAAAAAGGGGTCTACCACTCAAAAGGTCTTAAGGCGATGAAATTTGGTGGAATCGTAAAATGTACCATCCTGATCATAACTCTGAGTTTGCGACATTGGGGGAAAACCGCTCGCGCCGCCATCTTGGAAAGATGATCAAAATAAGTTTTTTGCAAATATCTCTGTTCCTATTGTTTCTAGGAAAAAGCAAATTAATAAATTAAAGAATATAAAATTCTACATAAAATATATTCTATGCATTTTTTCCGTCAAACCAACAGTTTTCAAAATACAAAGCGTGAAGCGTTTTTGCAGCTGTCTCCTTAAATGTGGGCTAAAGTGATATGTGCGAAGTAATTTCAACATAAACATCTATTATTGTCAAACGCATTGACATAGTTTTCTGCATTATAGAGATAGATAGATAGTCTTTATTGGTGTAAATATAGTAACACAGTTACATTACCCAGAGAGTGTGAGACATGTCTAGTTTCCCTAAAAAATTTTACATACCAGTGTTGGCTGCATAAGTATTCATATTTATAAAATCCTATAATATATATTTAAAAGAATAATAAAAAAAACAATAACTTTAAAAAAAAGAAAAGTTAGAAACTAACAAACATATAGTTGCACAAACAATATATACACTTACACATATTTCTATATATTTCTCCTATATTAACATTAAAGTTTGTGGTTGGAAGTATTGGAAGATTATAAATATGTACTCTCACACACACAACACACCCACACACACAGAGTAATAGAGCACAAAAAACTGTGTTAAAATAAAATTAGTATCACAGGAGAACTCTCCCAGAGTATAGTAGGCCTTTTGTATTAGCCTACTTTTTAATTTTGGTTTTAATGATCTTATATTTAATAATCTTAGGTTTATAGGAATTGTATTAAATATCTTTATTATTCAGTACTGAACCTTTTTTTTGTGCGTAAGTAAAATTGCTTTTGACGTTGCTTAAATCCATTTTATATCTTGTGTCATGTAGATGATTTCTATCAAAATTCTGAAATAGTGTGATATTGTCTTTTATGAAGATTACCAATTCATATATATATATAGATACTGATGAGAGAGAGAATTTTATTCTTCTTGAATTCTTACCTATTTTGTAGGGACACGCCTAGTTCCTTAATGGGTACGATATTTATCATTTCATTTTGTAACTTGTCTTCTCACCACCCAGGAGGTAGAGCTTAACGATGCGTTTTTTAATGTGGTATCCCCTGCATGCCTAATCCACAAAATCGTTTCTTTTAAGCACATTTTGGATATTTCGCTTGTGGAGGGACTATCATCTGAATCTTCTTCACCCTTATAGTCACTTTCCATATCATTTTCATTTAATATTTCTAAGAGATTCGTCTCTCCTATATTCACCTCGCTTTCCCAAGCACTTCGGAATTGTTTTCGTAGGAGGATCCATTGTAATAATAGTAAATGGCGGAACATGTTGCACGAAATACTTTTAAGCAAAGAGTCCGGAGCAGGTTTCTCACAGCATCGAATCCTGTTTGGATTTTTCGCCAACCATACTACAGTGCATTTTTTTCAACGCCACGCCATAATTGGACTTGGTGGTAAGTCCGTAGGTAATGTTGCCGCGTAGCGTCTCTTGTTAGTGGCAATGAGGCCAAGTTGACAGTGTTTTTTACCACCGATCGTCCGAAATTCCTGTATCGCAGGGAATCCAGAGTAGCGGTTAGGTTACCAAAAATGCTTCTCCCCTAGTGGCTAGTGCATCGAAGTCTGCATGTGGATCTTGGAAGATTTCAATCATTTCAAGCAACTTGTTGTTTTTCTCAAAAATATGAAGAAATTTAATATTTCCTTGATTAAAGCAAGCAGACGTTGTATCACAACCTCTGAATGCATGCAGAAACAAAATATTCTTGCTTACAGAATTCCCCAACTGTAGACTGTACGATAAATATATTTTTTTCTCCACTTTGCACCGAGCATGTCATGCTCGCTCGCTAGTGCAGTCATCAGAACTAATAAATCTACAACTTCACTTAGCCCACATTTAAATCTCTGGAATGGTGGAGGAATCTCCGAAGACAGAGAAAGGCCAAAGAGTTCATTAAAGAACGTTCGGCCAAATTTACGGAAGATCTACTAAGCCAGGATAGGAAGGCCATCAGAGTAATAGTAGGCCTTCTAACTAGCCACTGCCGGCTCAATAGACATGATTCTAATGGGCCTGGCAGAGGACGCAACATGCAGATTCTGCAAGAGGAAGAGGAAACCTCAGTTTACGTATTGTGCCACTGTGAAGGCCTGGCGAGACTGAGATTCCAAGTACTCGGAGAAGGAAAGCCAAGGGCGGACAGCTATACAAAAGGGCCATTATAGAAGTTGTGGAGTCTAGTACAAAGGACAAAGCTGGATGAGGTACTATAAGAAAGCTATTCTGGGAGCATCACAATAGACCTGAAAAGGTCGCGGTGGTAAAGGCTAAATAACCAGCTCCTTTGTTAATCTAATCTAATCTACCCAACATTTAAGGAGACGGGTGCATAAACGCTCCACCGCTACATTACCATTATTTGCTTGCGTTTGGTGCGCTGTATTTTGAAAACTGTTGGTTTGACGGAAAAAATGCATGAAACATATTTTATGTAAACTTTTACGTTCTTCAGTTTATTAATTTACTTTTTTCCTAGGACCAATAGCAACGGATATATTTCCAAAAAACTTATTTTGAGCGCCATCTTCCCAAGATGGCGGCAAGAGCGGTCTTCCCTCAATGTCGCAAACTCAGAATTATAATCAGGACGGTAAATTTTACGATCCCACCAAATTTAATGTCCTTACGACCTTTGCGTAGTATAACTACTCATTTTGTCGAAGCATAAACATCACTTTTTTTATAAAATAGAATTGTTCACATTTTCCATACAGTGAAATTTTTTACATGCAGATTTTTTTGTTAAAATAGCAGTTTATTTCCCTCTCCTTGTCGGTAGTGTTACGCTATCATTGTTTATAATTTTCGGCATAGTTTCCTATTACTTCAAATCCACAGTACGGTAATACACTTTATGTACTCCTCGGATTCGGAATTGGATTGTATTACACCTACAACTGCTGATGGATCGGTATTTGCAGGTGTAATTCAATGCAGGTTGGGGTACTTGTTCGCTGAGTAGTTGTTTCAGGCAAATCCTGCTTAGTAAAATTGTGTTTAGTCCACTAGGGCTAGAGGTCGCCGCTCATGGTGCTTGCAGAGAAGCAAGTCGCTACTTGTCACAGGGACATCTATGATGTCCAACGTAGAGTTTTTAGTAAAAGTAACATAAAAAACTATATTGGGTGCAGAAATTTAACTTGATGCCTTTTAAATTATCTATTCAATATTTTATCAAGATTGATTGAAAAATAACGGACACTTGACGAAATAAAAATTTATTTGGTGAACAGGGCAGGGCATGTTGTTCGGCAGATTTACAATAATTTGAAATATACATTTTGATATCAAAATTCACTTATTCCCAAATGGGAAAAATTTGTCCCAGTTGTCCCGGACCGATTTCTTTAATTATTAAACGCTACTGTTAATCCAGTAATTTATTGTCTGGTCGATAGCCGAGTGGGTTAAGGCGCGAGGTGGCAATCGCGATTAATCACACAGGCATCGCACCACCGGGTTCGAATCCTGGCTCCGGCACTGTCGGAGGAAATGGTTGTATGTCAGCGTTTTTCCATGTGTAACCCCCTTCTGCACAAGCCCCGGCTTCTGGAATTGGGGGTTGTCTAATTTCTGTGGTGTTTATTTTATTTATTTATTTAATTACGTGTTGTAAATTGCTTTTAGCTGGAAAATTTTGCGGAAATTTTGATATTCTGGAATTTTTCGTATTTTGAGCTTCTCATTTTATTTTATTTAAAATTTTTAATTTGCCATCTCGTATATTTGCCGTCAGCGCCGCCATACTGTAATAAGTTGCGAAAAAAAGACATTTTTAAAGATGTCTCGTTACTCGTTGCTTTTACAGCAAAAATAGTTATGTAACGAATTAAAGGCCAGGAAATTTTATACGACATTTTTGTCATAAAACCGACCCGTTTTGGATAGGAGACTAACAAAGGTCATCATTTAACGTGCAGTGAAAAGTAATACCCATTTCCACACCACTATGAGATGGAGTATATGGCGTGTTTTTTTTCTGTGACTTCCTCAGTAGTCCTAATTTGCGATCAAACGTCAGAAAATCATTTTTTTAACCGTCTAATAGTTTTAAATGTTAACTAAATATATTACATCTGTTATATATTGTATAACTGTATAATTATATAACTGTTATTGGAAATATATTTGAATTTGAATCTAAGAATAAGCTATTATGAAAAGCTTTACTGAAGCACTAAAAAAATGTCTATTATTATCTTTGCACAATCGTGTATTTGCGATGGTAGCTCAAAGCATGCTATCTAACTGTAATTCGGCGATCCCAATAATGTTTCTTCTTACTCTCATTTCCACGTCTTCGCTGTTTGATGGTGGAGTCCTGTAAACTGTTTACTTAAGGTGGCTCCATATAAAAAAATCAAGCTTCGCAAGGTTCGGTGACCTTGCAGGTCATCTATTGGGCCCATTTATTTCCATCCAGTTTTCTCTTTCGCTTAAATAATTCACCAAAACGTTGCAGTTATGTGGTGGAGCTTCATCCCATTGAAAAAGTATTGGCTCAACAATTAGGTTTACATTAATTGATAAATGAAAATTATACTAACTTCTTTCGTTTTGATACCCCTGAGCTTTATCGATGTTTTTGCTAGTTGAAGGCAACAAGTATCAGAGTCTTGTGGGATCAATTCTTCTGGCACAGTAGCTTCTTCTCCACATTCTGTATCAATTTCATTACACAGTGGTTCTAAGATCGTATCTGTCTTCATTTTCATCACCATCTTTTAATGCTTGAGGCATGTTATCACATCTATTGTCACAGTTCGAGTAAATTATAGAACAGTTGAGCCCTGTTTTCCTGCATCCACATGCTCCCCAACATGCTTTCTTGCATTTACAAGAAATTCACTTAAAGACAACTTCTGGAGCAGGGGCTTGGGGTGTAGTCAGAGGAACAAGACCATTATTCTCTTTCTTCCATCACCATTGATCCGTAGGTTTTTTCGCTACCAATCCATTGCTGTACTTGATGATACGTTCGAAACGAATGTTGGCTTGCTGCATTGGTACCTACAAATATTCAGAGGTATAAATTCCTTTTTATCATAAGCGCAAAATCTGAGAAGAAAGTATTCTCTAGCTTTAGCTACGCTTTCTTTGTCGGCATCTTTTTCTTTAAATATTTTTATAACTTCGTGAAGACTAGGATTTTTTCGCGACATATTAAGAAATTTAAGCTTGCCCTGATTGAAAAGACGCGACCTTGCGTCGTGTTGCAGCCACTAAATGTGCAAGAATAGTATATTTTCTGCAACGACTTTATCTACACAGCTACACTGTTTGTTGAGTATATACGTTGCAAAATTTTTCCTCTCGCAGGTTTAAGGAAATAGATGTTCGCTTGTATTGATATGCCCGTCAGAATGACTAAAAGATTAATGTATTCTCCAACAACTATTACACAGTCAAACAAATGGGACACGCTTATTGCCGTGCTTATTAGACTATCCGCGTCTTCTGTGGATTGCTTCACCATGATGTTAGCAGCTTGAAATTTTTTCTATAACAGTTCAATACAGCGATTTTTATTTTTATCGTTACTTAGAAACTTTTCTTGCGATATGGTTGGGATCATCGTCTTGTCAAACAATGTGTCTGTTGAAGCACGCATTCGTGATCGTTGTGATCGCTCCACTAATTTTGTGCTCTGATCTTTAACATCCTCAGGATAGCCATCAAATGACGTTGGCGTTAGTTCCATAATGTGGCTGAACGAAAAGAAACATACCTGTTGCAAATAGATGCAAATTAGTCTCCGCCATTTCAGACAACGCGATGCTATAAATACCCTCCCCCCAACTATGATATACGGTTTCTGAAATAAGCGTAAGTAGTACATTCTTGAAAAGCTGTATAAGGGGAAGACTTTACACCTTTACGTATGTATCCTTCATTAAAAAGTGATAACAGGAACGGAGCAAGTTCTTACGAAAGGAATCGTTCGAGTTCTGTCAGATTTTTTTGCTAAACACATTCTTTGAAAAATCAAAAAGGGATTTACAGCGACAATTTCATTTTCTACACATGCACCGGTGTTCATAACGGCAAGTGGTTTCACTGTGTCTTCTCTCGCTTAAATTTTACATTATGAAAGACAACATCGATGATTCTTAAGACGGTTTTAGTGCCAAGTTCTTGTGACATGTAACAGTTGATGTGACCTTCCCCAATGACTCCAGTACTTATGGACATTAGTTCTTTCATTTCAGGAAAAGGCGAATGTTGGGATAACTAATCCATTAATTTTTTCTCGTCGTTATTATCACGATTAATCCGTGAACTTCTCAATTCAACATGCTGTTCTGAAGTACCAAAATCTATAAATCTAAAGCACGCCTTCCTTGACTCCTCGCCCATGAGTTAATCCACCCACGATTTCCATCGTTCGAATTAACGACTGCTCAATCATAATATGTCTGACCATGTGCCACATCAAAATTTGTCAGCACATCTAATTGTGAAGCGCCGTCAATTTGTGAAAGACTCATATTCTTCCAGATTCACTGAGGATTCATATGTGTATACAGTTAACAAGATTATAATGGGTGAGGGCGAGGTCAATGGTCAACTGTACATCCGAGCGGTAGGCTTAACATATTAAATGCGTATTGCTTTATACGTTACGTACTTGGTAAACTTTGTAATTCCCGTACGTGAAAACGGCTGGTATTATGAAAAAAATGACAGAGACTCGTTTTGTAGAGAAAATTGTGTAGTTTAATTTATTACAGAATAGTTTTTCTTATAAAATCAACCAGAAACAAGATATAGACAAAACATTATTTTCGGTCACTTTTGTCTTTGAATAGCGGCATATGAGGTGGCAAAATAAAAAAATTGAAAAAATCAGTTCAAAATACTTAAAATCGCCAAATATCAGAAAGAATTATCTGAAAGTTATTTGTGGCATTCTACGAATATTCTTTCCTATTATTTGGGTTTCCTACCACATGTACTATTATCCTCTTCAAAAACAAATCACCGAATCTACAAAATAATAGAATTATTGGAAAAAGAAAAGAAAAAAAGAAAACGGAAAGAGACTACTTTCCGAAACGTCAGCAAAATACATTATTTCTGTGTTTATTCCGGTTTATATTATTTGCAAAACATAACCTCTGACTGTTCCTTTGACGTAAACATCACGGGCGCAAAGGCTTTTTTCCAATAATTCTATTATTTTGTAGATTCGGTGATTTGTTTTTGAAGAGAATAATAATACACGTGGTAGAAAACCCAAATAATAGGAAAGAATGTTACTAAACTAATAATAATAATAATAATAATAATGATATTTATTTCAAAACATTTCATACATTAGAAGAAACATGTGTATTTGCCAATTAAGTTTAGTAACAAACTTGTCTTTGGCAAATTATCATTATTCCACTAGATCGTAGAAATAACATATTATAAGAAATATAAATAATAATAGGTAATTGATATGTGCACCTACACCTAACAATAATTACATACATAACATAATATCAGGCTGCTACTTCTACACTCATTGCGAGAAAAGTTATGTCTGTAATATAAACTAAAACAATGCATTCTGAATAAAAGGACAAACATAAAACAAGCTCTATAATAGAGTAATTTATTGTTTAGTATGCAAGCAATACAAGCTATGAGACGGAAACAAAAAAAAAAACGACTGAAAAGCAAGTTCTGTGATTGGAGGGCAGTAGATTGAGGGTTGTTGATAAATTTGCTCAAAATAATTCGCTTATAATAACACTATTTTCGTTAATCCATTTTTTACACATTTTCATAAAACAATTGTAAGGCATAGTTCTGTAATTTTTTATATTCAAAGGTAATACATTATATACTTTTGTTGTTAAATAAGTAAAACTTCTCTGGCCAATACTTTTTTTCATTAGAGGTGGGACACAACCGACATTTGATACAAACCTTGTACTATAATTATGTATTGGTGAGCTCAATGATCTGTTTTTATATACATATTTTAGTATTTCAAGCGTATACAACTGCTGAATATTATGTACTTTAAATTCGGAGAATAAATGAAGTGTAGGGTATCGCATTGGTTTAGACAGTATTATTTTAATAAGGAGTTTTTGAATTACTGATACATTCCTTAATATAGTATTATAGGCTGCTCCCCATGCTAACAGACCATATGTAATTATCGATTGTGCCAAAGCATAATATGTCATTTGCAGTAAATCAGGAGTTAATACATTCCTTAAAATTTTAAAAATATAGATAAGTTTTCTCAACTTACTGCAAACTGCATATATCTGTTCGTCCCATCTTAGATGGCAATCAACAATTACTCCTAGATATTTGACAAATGTTGTTCCCCTCGATATTAATATTACAATTACAGTCTTCAGGCATGCGACACTCATACTTATGTATATTTATTTCATTGTAATTTGGCTGGTCAATTGTATTTGAAGAAAATGTAAGAAATTTAGCCTTACCGTAGTTTAGCATAAGTAAACTATCATCTAACCATGCTTTAATATTCTGTAATAATTTCTCCGTTTTTTTTTTTAACTTCTTGCCAGCAGTCTCCCTCGATATACAGGGCTGTGTCGTCTGCATATGATATAATGTGACAGTCTTTTTCTAAGTCAAAGATATCGTTTATATACAATATGAAAAGAATGGGGCCCAGTAGAGTACCTTGTGGTACCCCGCTTTTTAGTATTAAAGGCTCACTGATCCTGTTACCATTCTTCACATATTGTACTCTCTGGTATAAATAATTTTTAATTAGATCTAACATTTTACATCTGAAACCATATGCCGGTAATTTTTCAATTAATTTTGTGTGTGATATCGTATCAAAGGCCTTAGCTAAGTCGAGAAAGACTGCTAGCGAAGGCTTTGATTTATCAACACTCTGATATACATGACCAATTAATTTGTTTATAGCGTCCTGTGTACACAATTTTTCCTGAAAACCGAACTGCTGTTTTGCTAGTATATTATGTTTTTTTAAGAAGCTCATTATTATGTCTTTCACAGCATACTCAAATATTTTAGCGACATTGGATATTAGCGAGATAGGTCGATAATTATTTGCTTGATCTGCATCCCTTCCTTTGTGTATTGGTTTCACAATAGCCTCCTTTAATATGTCAGGGAAAATACCATTAGAAAAGGACAAATTAATGATTTTTGTTAATGGAGTAACAATAAAATCTTTAATATATTTTAATGTTTTGGAATGTATCCCATCTATACCAGGTGATGTATCTGATTTTAATTTATTTATATAATTTAGTACATCATTTTCTGTCACAGGTTTTATAAAAATAGTATCTTTAAGTTTGTTTTTTAATTTATGTTTGTAGTTGGTGACTTTTATACTGTTAGCTGTCTTTGTTCCAATATCAGTAAAAAACGTGTTCATATAATTTGCAACTTCCTTTTCATCACTAATAATATTCAGGGCCTCAGTTTTAATAGCTTTTATTTTGTTATCAATTGGTTTTTTCTTGTTTAGCAATTCATTTGTATACGACCATATTTTTGCAGTATCATTTATATCCTCATTAATTTTTTGTTTATAAAAATCTTGTTTACTTTTTTTTTATTAATTTATTTAAATTATTTCTATAATATTTATACTCATTTTTTAGCTGAATATTATTAGGACTTTTAAGTGTCTGCTTATACAATACTCCAATTAATTGAGTTCATTAGTCCCTGTGTAATCCAGCCTTTTCTTTTTATTTGTCTATGTTTAAGATTTTTTTGTTCACTAGATATTGCAATAGCCCGTTTAATAGTGTCTATAAATATTTTTGCAGCATTATTTATGTCGTTTAGTTGTAAGATATCATCCCAGTTTAAGTTATTAGACAAATAATTTTCTAGAGTATTGTAGTTAATAATATTTATTGTTTTTGGCGATTCACATCCTGTATTTACATTACTTTCTAGTTTTTCATGTAGTGAAATTTTTAATATTTGAGGAAAATGATCACTTATTTTGCTGTGTAATATCATTGGGAGTATGTTTTGTGGATTAATATCTGTTTTGACAAATACGTGGTCAATACATGTTTTGCTATTATTTTCAATTCTTGTAAAGTTATTTATATGGGGTAAAAATGCATATTCAGCCATTAGATTTAGATATTGTTCACTTACCTCATTATTTTCTAATATATTAATATTAAAATCACCCATTATTATTTCATTCTTCAAATTACAATAATTACTTAAATAGTCTGTATAATGTGCAATGAAGTCCTGAATATTGTAAGAAGGTGGTCTGTAAATACCGGTTATGCCAAATTTTTGCTTATTTACAACTAATGTGAGCCTTAAAATTTTAAAATTTAAATATGTAATTATGTTACTTGTATGATTCAAATTATTTTTCACAAATATAACAACACCATCATTTTTATTTATTTATAATATATAGAGTAACCCTCTAGATAGAAAGGTTTAATATTTGTAATATTAAAAGTTTCAGTTAATGCAATTACATGGTATATATTTTTATAAATATGTAAAAAAACTCCAATGATTCAAAATTTTTCATAATACTTCTGATGTTTGTGTGTAAAAAATAAATAGAGCTTGTATCTGCTTCGTTATTATCTAATAAATAATTTTTACTTGTATCGATATAATGCGCAATTACTGTGGTGATTTTATTTGCATTTTCTAAATTTGTTAAATAGGTATCCATAATACAGAAAGTAAACAGTTAATTTATACAAATTATAAGAAATATTTGATAAGCTTAAAAAAGAACAGAAGTTGATATTCTAAAGAAATGAGTATGTATATAAAAAGAGATTCAAGCACGTGCGATGTTGTTAGACAGGTCCGGGTTTAGATTATTATCCATATTTAATTTTTGTAGATCCTTTTTACTCTCTATTATTAACACTGGAGAGTCTTCTTTTCTTCTTAACTAACTTAACTAATCTTACTCAACCTGGTAATCTCGTTGCTTAGGTGTCTTTTTTGTCAACTTGGTGATCATAATCTACATGTGTTACTTATAAAAAATTATATAACGAATTTGAGCTTATTTGTACTTTTGTTAAATTATACTTTGAATAAACTTTATAGTGAGTTTACAAGTATGGCAAGTTAATCCTTTTACTACAGTCCCCGTAACAATAAATCAATGGTCAGCCTTGAATTGATTTAAAAATTCCTTGTTTGTCGATGAAAGACAAAAATTAGTTAGCAACGTATGTACAAAATTTTGTTAAAAGTTGCGAGAAGTGGTGTATATCACATTTAATAATTCCACTGCAACTATCCCGCATTAACATTTCAATTGTAATAGTGGCTGTTTCAAGCTCATACTGAAATAACATATGAAAATTATGCACATAACGCGGGCACTTTAAAGCTTAAGGATTTTTAAATGCATGCCTACTCCACATTTCCGTAATGGTTTAATGAAATTTAAAGAGAAAAACGTTTTTTATAAAACATGATTAAAAGCTAAAAAAGGTATTCAGCTTACCAGCAATTAAGCCTTTACAGGCCCTCTTTACCTACTACACTTACATTACTCTTTACTTTACATTCACAAACGTTCACGCTACATTCCAATTTTCTCGCGCTAGTAAGGTTCAATCCCAGTACGAGAAGACTAACGGGCTATGTTGTCAGTTTTGAGCGATGCCTCGACTCACACAACTATCGTCTGTTGTACTGATTAGAGACTATAACAAAGGTTAATAAAGCATTGATAAATATTTGAAAATGAAATTATGGAAGAAATGTACATTGGGGACTTTTCCTCACCGATAGAAGCCGAGAGGATTCTGGATATATCGATGAGTACATCTATTTTCATTATTGTCCGCAATCGTATCCTACAGTTCATATGTTAATAATACACTATGTATTATATCCAGTAAGTCCGTTAAGATATAATGCAACGAGAGTTTCTAATTTTAAGTAACATTGCTTCGAAGGCATTCCTTTGAAGAAAAATAATATTAATGGGGAAGAAGGTATTCGTGAAAAAATTGATTCTTTAACCATTTTAAGTGCTGTCAAGAAAGTTCAAGGTCAATGGATACCTTTGACATATTATTTATATGAAAGCCTATTTGAAACAAACTGGTCATTTCTAACTGAGCTAAATGATGTGTACTGCTTTTTATTCTAAATTAACAGATATTTTCCATAAATGTGTACCTAAATCTATTACTAAGCAGCCTAAATATCCAATGTGGTACATAAATGATATCATAGGAGATATGGAGAAAAAAAATTCTCTTAGAAAAAAGTATAAACAAACAAAAAATGAAGATGATTATAATGCATTTAGAAATATAAGAGAGAAAATAAAGTAAGATGTAAAACAATCACACGAGAATGATTTATTGAATGTGCAAAATAACATAAAAAATGATCCAAAAAATTTTGGTCATATGTAACTAGTAAAAGAGGTTGTAGTCTAATTCCAGATAATATTACATATAATAACGTTCAACACTCAAATCCCCAGAACTTTTACATTTACTACCTTCTTTCAAGTGGCATATTTGAATCCTAGTACTAATAGCAATAAAAATACCTCTCATACCGATGCAAACAGTAATACTTTATGCCTGACGACATTTTCGGAAGAAGGGGGTGGGGGGGTGGTAGAAAATAGGTAAAAGAAATCGGTTTTTCGCAAAAAAACTCGGAAAGTATCAGTTTTACTGAAAAATATGTACACATGGAAATTATAGGTAATAAAAATCGGCACAATTTAATTTTTTTTGTAACTTCGTACGACCTATTGAAAACAAGATAGATTTTTTGAAATTTTGATAGTTGTGCGATGCAACTGAAACGCGCATTTTTCGCTAGAATCTCAAAATTGGTCAATCGGACCCCAAAATATTTGAAATGAAAGTTGTAGAGAATTCGATTACGAACAATTTCCATTTATTTCTCATTTCCATTCGATCAATATTGGCACAGATATGAATTTCTAAACATCTTTATAGCACTCTACCAGAACACTTGTTTCATGATAAAATCGATAAAAACTCGAAAACGATAGATCGTACGCATATAGTGTATCTAATGAAAGTTAAAGAGAATCAAATTTTAAATATGTTGGTGTATGTGCAAACCCGTTTTGATAACTAGTGAATGGAGATATAAGGGGAAATCATGAAAAATTGTCATTTTCAAGTGCATTTAGACAAATAGCTATTTTTTTATGGGCTTTAGCCCATAGTGACACTAAATGTTTTTTGAAGAGAATTAAATTGTCTGTAAAATGAGCTCCAAGTGACCTTCATACGATGAATGGTTCACAAGTTACAGCTGTTTAAAACTATGGGCAAAAATTTCTTTTTGCATAACAATTAAAAAAAATATGGGCCCAGTATGAAACGACTCAGAAATGTTCACAGAATAACTTCTGATACTTCAAAAAGTAAAAAATATTATTAAATCTACTTTTTTGTACTTCAAACGTAACGAAAATTGCCTATTTGCTAAAAATTAAAAATCAACCGCACTTTAAATCGTCAGTTCCTTTTCGCTACTTACTGAAAATCATACACGAAAAAGTGTTTTTTTGGAGGAAATTTTGTAAGCTTTCATTTAGGTCTTAAGAAATTTTGTCGTAAAGTTAAAAGAAACGATGGTATACACAAAAAAAGAAATTTAAAAATAATATTGGTTCAATCTTTCTGAACACAAACAGTTTTCAAGAACCTTTTTCTTTTAAAAAAATATACCTTGCGAACGACTAATGCTATTGCATTACTTTCATAAGTACATAAACTAATTAAAAACAAAACCAATTTTTAAAAAAATGTTAAGCACAGTTCTTGCAGGAAAATCTTAATTTATAATAGAAAAGAAATTTTTGTTAATAGCTTTAAACAGCTGTAACTCGTGAACCGTTCATCGTATGAAGGTCACTTTGTTGTTGAAATAATGCAATCTACAGATGGATATTAAAAAAATCACCACAGTCACAATTATGGGTTTTAAGAAAAACTTATACGAATACCAGTTACTAGACATCTTATTAATGTTTTTGAATCATTTTCATTTCCTAAAAATGTACAGGGTGGCCAAAAATTATTTTTCAACTAAGAACATTTTAAATTGAATTTAAGAAAATTTTTCAAATGGAACACCCTGTATATTTTTCGCCGATGTGATGTAGAAATGAAAAACGAACATTTTTTTTGTAAGTACTTCCCTATGGCTAATTGCGACCATTTTCGTTTTATAAATAAAAAAGTGTTTCTTTTTCAATTAAGAACTTTTTACATTGAATTTTCTCAATTTTTTCAAATGGAACATCCTGTATATTTTTCGACGATTTAATGTAGAAATGCAGCCATTTTCGTTTTATAAATAAATAAGTGTCAAATTCAAGAATAAACTTTGAAAAAGAGGTTCCCTCAAATAATTCATTAGAAAAATTTATAATAGGTGTTCGATATATTTCCCATTTTGATTGACACACGTCTTTATGCAATTTTGAAATGAGTCCATTCAGTGGGACCATTTTTTTTAATCCATTGAAATGCGTATTTTGTAAATTTTTTTGCAATTTTCGTTATTCGATAAGCAATAAAACCTCAGTTTGGTATAAATTGTCGTGTACACAGGAGTATTTATCATACTTATCGGTCGTTACAATTTGTATTGAATTTAAACTATTTCGAATTTTACAATATGAATTTTAATAAAGCGGAACTTGTAGACATGATCTTTGTTTTGAGCGAGTCAGACAGTTATTGTTTACTTGCCCATAGAATTTATCACCAACGTTATCCTAAAAGAAAGATTCCTGATGTTAGCAGCCTCCAAAACCTCCTCGATAGATTTCGGGAAACTGGAAATGTCGAATATAAAAAAGTGAAAGAATAAAACGTGTTGTGAACGAAGAAAATCAGTTTTCTGTAGTGCTGGTAACGGTTGGGAATCCTCATGTTAGTCAAACATTAGTAGTAATAAGTAGACGGTCTGTGGGTCGAATCCTAAAAACAAATAAGTTGCATGCATATCATACTCAAATGCACCAGGAATTATCTGATGACGATTTTCAAAAGCGCCTACAATTTTGTAATTGGGCCAGAGGTGAAATGCAACATGATGTCAACTTCTTCAATACTGTTTTATTCAGTGATGAGGCAAGTTTTCATAAAAATGGATTTGTTTATAGTCACAATTTCCATTATTATGCTTCGGAAAATCTTCACCTTTTTATAAGTTGATAACCAACACATATGGTCTATAACGTTTGGGGAGGAATTATTGGAGAACATCTAATAGGGCCACATTTCTTTGATGGTACATTGACTGGAACTATTTATCTTCATTTTTTGGAAAACTATCTGCCACAATTATTGGTAAATCTCCCTGAAAGAATTCGAAATAAGATGTGGTTTCAGCAAGATGGTGCTCCACGTCATTATTTAAATGCAGTTAGAGACCACTTAAATAATACCTACTTTAATCAATGGATTGGAAGAAATGGACCCATTAATTGGCCTGCTAGATCCCCAGATCTTACAAAAATGGATTTCATTTTATAGGGATACGTGAAGGAAATTGTTTATAGAGATACGCCAACAATAGTTCAAAATATGAAGGAAAGAATGATAACTGCCTTTACATCTATCACACCGGTAGTTTTAGCAACAGTGGGAACCTCATTTCAAAAGCGCATAGAGATGTGTGGGCAACATCTGGAACATTTATTATAATTTTTTCTACTGAGTTATTTGAAGACACCTCTTTTATTTAGTTTATTTTTGAATTTTGTAATTATTGCTCAATAAAACGAAATTGGTTACAATTAGCCATAGGGAAGTACTTACAAAAAATGTTTATTTTTCATTTCTACATCACATCGTCAAAAAATATACAGGGTGTTCCATTTGAAAAAATTGAGAAAATTCAATTTAGAATCTTCTTAATTGAAAAATAATGTTTGGCCACCTTGTACATTTTTAGGAAGTGAAAATGATTCAAAAACATTAATTAGATGTTTCGTAACTGGTACTCACATAAGTTTTTCTTAAAACCCATAATTGTGACTGTGGTGATTTTTTTAATATCCATCTGCAGATTGCATTATTTCAACAAAAAATTCATTACATCCAAGTGGTCTTTTTTTCCATCGAATGATTGGCTAGAGCAATTTTAGCTATTAGCGCAGTGATTGCCGACATTTATTGTTGATTGAGAGGTAAGTGATTATAAAAATTCCTAAATATTACTAATCCTAATTTCCTAAGTATTTATAGATATACATATAGAAGCACACAGACATGTATACATACACACCAATATATATTTTTTTCATTTTTTTTTAATTTTTTTTTGTTTTTTTTAATTTTCTTTTTGACTTATTTACCCATATTTCGATCTTTTGATCTTGCTTTATATTTTTTCTGTTTTTTTTCTTTTTTTCTTTTATTTTTTTTTATTTTTTCACATTAAAATGGGGAATGACAGGGATCACTTAACGACTAGGGGCTTATCTAGTCTCAACCACATACTGACTGAACCACGAAAAGAGTGGGAAATTACAATTGGAAAACATCAGGATTACCTAAGAACTATAGTACAATTATGTTTATATACATATTTACAGTTATTATATTCTTAAATCTAAATTTTTAATATGATTATCAAGTAGCTTATATATGACAATATCATTAGACCGTAATATTTGTAGTAAATTGAATGGTCTTAAGATATTCATATGACATAAATTATTCGTGAACTCATTTATTTTTGCTTTTTTTAGTGGGCAATTTAACAAAATATGTTCAGTGTCACCAATTTCTTCACATTGATAGTTAGGGTTATCTTTAATATTGATTTTGTATAAATGGCTAGGGGCTAGCGTATGATTAAATCTAAGCCTACAAATATTTTTTACTGTATTTTTTTAAAGTTTTTGTTGGCTAAACCATGGTTTGTATGGTTGCAAATTTTTGTAGTACTGGCCTTTTTGTTCTTCGCTAAATTGATTGATTAAATTTCCAATTATAGACTTTTTTGTCTAGTTTATTTCAATGTTTTAAAAAACTTCTAGCTATTGTAGAATTCGAGATATCGAGGTCCGACGTACTATTGCCCTATCCTGTATATTTGCCTAAAATAAATTATAATTTTATCATTCTGAGAATAACTATCTGCATATCCAAATAAAATTTATTGAACTCCATAAAGATTACTTATTTTATATTGATTTGAATAAATCATTTGGTAATTTACCTGTTGACAGGAACTTTTAATAACTCGTTGCTTTTTTAACCTAGGTCCAACTAATAGGTGGAGGTGGTAAGGCGATCAAGTGAGCAGAGTATTCAGGGGTAAATGGGGTAAATAATGGTAAATATGCAAAGCAAACAAGTCACCCCAAATACCACCCCCACACTATTGTGAAAGTTAGTAAAAAAAAGTAAAATGTGATTTAGTGTGTGTGCAAGAACAAAACATCTCAAAAAATTTTTTTTTACATTAGCCATCCTCTCTATGACGTTAGCCACCCCCTCTATCACCCCCATTGCCACCCCCACCCTATTATTAAAGGGAGTAAAAATTAAATTGAGACTTAGTGTGTGTATGAGAACCAAGGGCCTCTAAAATTTATTTTGGCATTAGTCTCTACCGCCCCCATTGCCACCCCCACCCTATTGTTTAATGGAATAAGGAATTAAATCGGGATTTAGTACGTATACGAGAACCAAGGACCTCTAAAATTTTTTTGATATTAGCCAGCCCCTCTACCACCTCCATTGCCACCCCCACCCTATTATAAAAGGGAGTAAAATATAAAATTGAAATTTAGTGTGTATAAGAATTGGATACAAAATCTGTATGTGGAAGTAGTGATTCCTTGGAAGCGGTTTTTTCTTTCAGATTTTGAAAGCAGATATCATTGACTTTAACGATAAAAATTAGGTGTAAAAGTGGAGCGGATGTGTCAAGAAAAGTCTACGCAATGGATGAAAAGAAAATTTGGAATATATTTTCTCTTGCCTTCTACTTGCTTTGTACTTTGTGTCGAAATAAAAATTATTTTGTATATCAATGTGGTTATTTGTTTTGTTGTTTTTAAAAAGCACTAAGTCTTATCAACCCACAAAATGCAGATTATATTTAAAAATACACACAAGTATTTCATATATCCTATTAGAAAACTGAAACAATGGCATTGAAAATTATTTAACATAGATTTGTAGCAAAAGTAGATAAACTATGTAGTTCTCCTAATAAAAATGCACAACTTCAAATCGAAACAAGGCATATCTAAATCTTCGATTTAGATTGGTTCAAACTTTAGAGTAAAAATAGCAACTATGTACGTTTCATTTCGAGAATACGCAATATGTCGTTGACGGGAACGTCATGGGATGAGATCGCATCGCGTTAACTGCAAATTCATCGCATCACATGAACTTGAGAATAACTACACAGAAACTAAAAATATTTTCTTTTTTCTTTGTCAAAATTACATTAACGTCATTATTCACTTTCCCATATACGGGATATACAGGGTGTCTCACCGGGAACTGAATCGATCGATATGGAGAAAAGTACGCATCAGAAAATTATGAATATTTACATAATTACTAATGTCGGTGTGGCCAATCCAACTAAAATAATTACAAGCAGCTGGCACTTCCGCTTATACCGGAAGTCGATACCAACTTGCTTATTTCAAATGGAACACCCTATATATTTTAGGGTTTTCGAAAAGAACATAAAATTCTGAGTCGAAAATGTAGCATATCCTATACCTACCTAGCGGTTTCAGAGATATTTGACATTTTATAGAAAATTTGACAGGTGCAATGGTTTGCAAGAACCGTTATAACTTTCTTCGTGCAAAAGATCCTCATTTGCTTCTTGTCACATAAAAAGAACACAAGGAGAACTACGTTCTACAACTGAAATAAATTCAATAATGTCATACCAAGTGTTCCGTTTTTCGCGTTACATTCTTCTTCAAACCGCGAAAACTTGTTTAGGTTAAATGGAACACCCTATATTTTTTTGCGTCAAGTTATGTAAAATTGAATTCCTTTTTTTCAGCATTGTGGGGGTTAAAGTTGCAACTTTTTGAAATATTTGCGATTTTATTAGAAATTCATGAATTGTTGTAATCATTTCATCAAAATAGCCATGATTAGAAACAATCAGTCATTATCTTATATCAAAAAATGCCAGTATGTTTAAATTACACCCACGAAGACTTTTTAAATTTGTTTATTATTTATGGAGAATGTGATAAAGTAATATCAAGAACTTGTGGCACATTTGCTACTCGATATCCAGAAAAACGGAAACAGTCACAAAACAGTGTAAAACACATACTGGAAAATTTTAAAAATTATGGCTCTGTCAAGGCAAAAATGCAAAGAAGAAAGCCTATTGTTGATGACGAAAACATTGATATAGTCATTCTGGGATATTTTCATGTATTTCCAAGGATGTCATTAAGACAAGCTGCTCTGGAATCGGGACTATGCAAGGATTCAATTCACAGAATCTATTAAAACATAAGTTTCACCCGTTTCATTCCATATGGTTCAAGGATTAAAAGAAACAGATTTCCTAAGAAGACAGAATTTTTGTGAGTTTATTCTAATAAGGTCTGAGGGTCTCGATTCTTATTTGGAAAATATTATATGGACAGATGAAGCAAAATTTACTAAAGATGGACTTTTTAATAGACACAATTCTCATTATTGGAGTGACTTAAATTCTCATATATTCAGTGAGCGAAACTTTCAGGAAAGTTAGCAGTTCAATGTTTACTGTACCATAAGAAACGATAGAGTGGTGGCATTACAATTTTATCAGGCAAATTTAAACGGTAAATTAAATTTTCTCTTCTGCTAATATGTATAGGTAAATTTTTTTTTTTTTTTTAGGTGAAAGATATTTGAATATCTTACAAAATTTGAATAATAACTATTTAGAAAATTTACCTCTCGCCGAACATAGAAACATTTTTTATCAGCACGACGGTGCTACCCAACATAACGCATATTTAATTAATAATTATTTACAAGAAACTTTTTATGATCAATGGATCGCCAATAATGGATCTTTCTTATGGCGTCCTCGCTCGCCCGATTTATTAGTTCTGGATTATTTGATTTGGGGAACTATTGAAAATAAAGTTTATGAGAGCCCATTAACAACCATTGAAGATTGTATGCAAAGAGTAAGAAATGCAGTTCAAAACATATCACAGGATTCAATTAGAAGAGCACCTATGAGGAACTAATCCGAAGATGCGAAAAATGTTTCGAGGTTCGAGGGCGGAATTTTGAGCAATTATTAAATTAAAATGAAATCATATTTTAAATTAATCTTATCTCTGCTATTTTAGTTCATGCCATATCTTCAATTCGATTAATACCCAAGTTACAGTGTTAGTGTTATTTTGGGTTTTTGTGGATATTGAGTAGCAAATGCGCTGCAAGTTCTTGATATTACATATCACATTCTCCATAAGTAATAAACAAATTTGAAAGATGAAGATTTAGAAATAGAAGAACAAGTAAATGCAGCCGCCCATGTGCAACAACGCATTAAAGCAATCTCTTTAAGTGAAATCAAAGAAGAAATTAAGATTCTCAATCCAAAAAAATCACCAGGACTCGATCTTATTACCGCTAAAATGCTTAAAAAACTACCAGAAGAAGGTTTAAGACTACTTATGTATTTATACAATGCAATAATAAGATTGGAGTATTGGCCAAAGCACTAAAGATTGCACAAATAATTATGATCCCTAAGCCTGGTAAAGACGCTACTAAGGTTGCATCCTATCGCCCAATAAGCTTGCTATCAACATTATCAAAGTTGCTTGAGAAAATAATCCTTAAACGAATTAACAGAGATATTGACACACAGCACTGGATGCCAGATCATCAATTTGGATTTAGACAGTCACACTCCACGATTCAACAATGCCATAGAATTGTAGACGTAATAAACAAATCCATGGAGAATCGTCAATACTGCACCGCTACATTCCTAGATGTCAGCCAGGCTTTCGACAAAGTCTGGCATCCCGGTCTGCTATTTAAGATCAAAAGGAACCTCCCCAATAAATACTTCAACCTTCTGAAATCGTACCTAAATCAACGAGAATTCCTAGCCAAAGTCAATGGAGAAACTTCCAACCGTTTTCCTATCCTTTCTGGCGTACCCCAAGGAAGTATACTTGGCCCACTCTTGTATATATTATATACATCTGACTTACCAACATCAGAAGATATAACCACCGGTACATTCGCAGACGACACAGCGTTGATATCAACAAATACAAACCCAATTACCGCATCACACAACCTTCAAGAACACTTAAGAACACTTGAAACCTGGTTAAAAAAGTGGAAGATAAAGGTAAATGAATCAAAATCAACACACATAACTTTCACTCTTAGAAAAGAACGCTGCCCTACAGTCACTCTTAATCAAGAGACGATACCACAAGCAGACATAGTAAAATGCCTTGGTCTCCACCTAGATAGTAAACTTAATTGGAAATAACATATAACCAAAAAGAGAAAACAAATTGATCTAAAAGTGAAAGAAATATATTGGCTTATCGGGCGTAAATCAAAACTATCCATAGAAAATAAATTGCTATTATATAAAACTATTATTAGACCCATTTGGACCTATGGAATAGAACTTTGGGGCTGTGCGGCTAAGTCTCATATTGCCATTATGCAAAGAGCCCAATCAAAAATCCTCCGTATCATGACAGATCTAACCATACATTACATACCGACTTGAACATTCCCTACATAAGGGAAGTCATCCAGGACAAAGTTCACAAGCATCACAATAAACTAGAAGTTCACACCAACCCGCTACTAGAGACGCTACTACAACGGTTGATGAATAACAGAAGGCTGAAGAGATGCTGGCCATCAGACTTAAATGGGCACTGAGGTGACTTCGTTGGATTTTCACCTCTTCACGCCACCAGTGCAAGCAACCACAAACACTTGCACATGTTAACACATTAGCTAAAAGATGTATCTGATTGCTAATAAATAAATTAATAAAAAAAAAATTATACAACTTGTTCCATTTGACCTAAACAAGTTTTCGCGGTTTGAAGTTGACAAAATGTAACACGAAAAACGGAACACTTGGTATGGTGTTATTGAATTATTTCAGTTGTAGAATGTAGTTCTCCTTGTGTTCTTTTTACGTGACAAGAAGCAAATGAGGATGTTTTACACGAAGAAAGTTATAACGGTTCTTGCAAACCGTTGCACGTATCAAATTTTCTATAAAATGTCAAATATCTCTGAAATGGATAGGTTTAGGTATAGGATATGCTACATATTTTCGACTCAGAACTTTATGCTCTTTTCGATAACCCTAAAATATATCGGGTGTTCTATTTGAAATAAGCAAGTTGGTATCGACTTCAGGTATAAGCGGAAGTGCCAGCTGCTTGTAATTATTTTAGTTGGATTGGCCACACCGACATTAGTAATTATCTAAATTTTCAAAATTTTCTGATGCGTACTTTTCTCTATATCGATCGATTCAGTTCCCGGTGAGACACCCTGTATAAGAAAGTATTGTGATCATGTCACAATACTTTCTTATGTACCCCGTATATGGTAAAATAAAAAATGACGTTAATGTAATAATTTTGATAAACTGAAATTGTTAGGGGCGACATTTCAGACATTTGAGTTTCAATTATCTCGGAAGGGCAGAAATAGATAATTAGTGTGGTAGTATTTATAATTATATAGCCGAAATTTAAAAAATAACTACTAACTAAGAAATATGAAAGCGTATCCGTTTTAATTTGCTTGATATGGGAAACGTAGAAAATGCTTTACAAAAGTATATTTAAGCTTGCAAGAATTGTGTTTCTATTCAGATCGCAAAGAAAGAGCTTGTGTATAAACTAGGTCACCATTTTCTGGATTACAGCGTATAATTTCAAAGAAATTCTGTGCCATGAATTAATTTATCTTAAATATAAAGTTTGGTGTAATGAAGCGGAATAATACGTTAACATTATCGTAATGCGTTCAAAGAGAGCAAGTAGATGACAATGTATTTTTCTATACCTGATATTTCTGTGGTTAATGGCATATCCAAAAATAAAGGTATTTTTTATTTAGGATTATTTCTGAAAACGCATAATAACCTATATATCTTTAAAAGTAGATAATAAATATCAATTTCTCTGTAAATCTTCCTACCTCCTTTAAATACAAAATTTTCGATTTAAATTTAGATATAGCTTGTTTCGACAGCAATCTATACAGTATAGGTCAAATTTTCCCTTCTGCTTAAGTGGTAGTAGGTTAATCGAGGGCATTGTCAGTATTTTACATGTAACTTTTTGTTTTACAAATTTTTAAAAATTTTTACAGAAAAAATAAATAGCAGTTAACAAAATTATTGCATTTTATTAGTACTAGTGCTACTTTAGTTCTTTCTCTAGTATCGTTTAAAATATGATAATTTTGTTAATAATGGTTTCGAAACAAATTACTTATATTCGGAAAGTCTTGAAGTCATATCTGAAAAATCTACTGAGCCGTCAAAACGTAATGTTGATAATGTCTATTTCCTGAGATATGTAGTTTATCCTAGGCAAAGTAAGTATATCCCATTCACATGAAGAGGAGTTAAATATTGGAACACCTTAGTGCGGTGTGCTGGATCCTCTGATAGTTTTGCTGTATACCAATGATTTACACGTACATAAACTCACTAAAATCTATATGTATGCTGAAGACACAGCATTTATAGTTTGCTTGTAAAACGCCTGAGCAATTGGAAATAAATGTGACCTTATGCATATGTTTAACGATTGGGGTTTTAGAAATCGTCTAATATAGTCCAGGCACTATCTGCTTAAAATCACCTATGCTTGGGTCAATCGGGTAAGATGGCAGATTTTCAGCTTAATCATTCCTAAAAATCATAAATAATGATAATTTCAGTACGTGCTAGCTTGGAAACGTGAGCGTATTTTTTTATTAAACAAAATGTGAAAAAATTCCAAAAAATTCCGTTTTTTTCTTCCTAATTTTTCATATATCTCAGTAACTATTGCTTTTAGAGAAAAGTTATAGAAATGAAAAAGTTTTGTAATTACGTTTTAAATAAGATGCAGTTAGATGCGAATCCAAAAATTCATTTTTACTATTGCAAGAGTAGTAAAAATTCCAAAAAATTTTGAAATAGCAAGTTATTTGTGGATTTTAAAAAAATACTTATATGATACGTAGGACCTTCATATTTGGCTAAAGAAAACTTTTTAATATAATAAATCTTCCCGCCAAATTTCATCAAGATCGGATTTTTAGTTTTTGCAATCTAAATTTAAACAATTTAAACTTGGCACAAAAATTTGCAAATTTTCAAAATGTTGCTGAGACTAAACTAAAGCATTTTGAAAGTTGTAAATTTTTTGACATATAAAAGAGCACTCAAATTTTCAAATCCATTTTGAGATATTAAAATCCGTTAATTAGGAGAGAGAGCCTACGGAATTGTTTAAAAACATGGCAATTTTTTTTGTCGAGTGAGGTTATGTCTCCCAAAGGACGCGTTAGGTTATGTTGAAATAGGTTAGATCAGTTTGAGTTACCCGCGTTGCCAAAATTTTGTCGACCGGCCGGGGGCCCTAGTGCGGGGAAGGCAGAACAAGGGGGTACGCGGGGTCCTTTGAAAATACAGGGCCTCAGAGCGCCAAGGGGGCCTCGGGCGGAGCCCCATTTTTGACAGCTCGGGGCCACCATTTTTTGACAGCACAAGGGCCTTAATTTTTGACAGCACGGGGGCCCGGGGCGGAGCCCTAACGCGGAGGGCTGGAGTTCTAAAGGAGCCCATTTTGGAGGCGGAGCTCCGGCTCAACTGGGGCCATTTATACTTTTTGCTAACCAAATTTTTAAACAGTTCCCTAATTAACGGATTTTAATAACTCAAAATGAATTTGAAAATGTGAGTGCTCTCTTATATGTAAAAAATTTTTCAACTTTCTAGATGTTTTAGTTTAGCCTCAGCAACATTTTAAAAATTTAAAATTTTTAGTTTAGATCGTTTAAATTTAGATTTGTGGGAAGACTATATTAAAAAGTTTTCTTTAATCAAGTATGAGGGTCCTACATATAATATAAGTATTTGAAAAAAAATTCCACAAATAAGTTGCTTTTAAAAAAATTTTTTTGCGATTTTTACTACTTTTCCAATAGTAAAAATGAATTTTTGGATTCGCAGCCAACTGCATTTTATTTTAATTTTTTTAATTACAAAACTTTTTCATTTTTATAATTTTTCTCTAAAAGCAATAGTTACTAATATAAATTTAAAAAAAGGAAGAAAAACCGGAATTTTTGGAAGTTTTGCACATTTTGTTTAATTAAAAATTACGCCCACGTTTTCAAACTAGCGCATAGTGAAATTATTATTTCTTATGATCTTTAGAAGCGATTAAGTCGAAAATGTGTCATACTACCCGATTCACCCAAAACAAATAACACCTGGGCTAATAATGAATTGTGGCAAAACTGTTTGCAATAATTTTAAGACAAAACAAAGAAATATGATATACAATTTTAAATATAAACTTAAAAACCACCGTATAATGCTGTACACGGAATTTATGTTTCTTGAAACTACATTTGATGCAAATCTCAGTTGTATAAGTCATGTGCAACATTTATGTAAAAAAAAACTGGTTCAACCCTGTGTCGCTATCACCAATTTAAAAAATAGCCTGAACCAGAAATCTACCCTGCCCTCGTATACTCTAAGGTTGATTACAATATCGTTACACAATATAGAAATAAATAGCAAAAATATACAGAGAGTCTTTTTAATGGAGAAAAGAATCGTAAGATCCATATACAATTTAGGGTATATAGAACAATGTAGAAACACATTTAAAAGAAAAAATTCTAACTGTAACATCTATATATTTGTATGTTATTGATCTACATATCCATAGAAAAGAATAAACTGAAAACGTATGATCACCATTATGAAACTCGGAACAAAGAGAAAACATATATAAGTAAATATAATCACTGGCGGTCCCAGAATTTCGACATGGGGGGGGGGAGGGGTATCAAACACGGGCATCACAGCTGTGTACACGTAATGTCAGCTGCAAGGGAATTTAATGATTAACGCTTTGCCATGAATTGATTTATCTTCGTTTATTCGTTTAATTGTAGTTGGTTTTAAAGTATACCTTTTCAGTTATTTCAATGTTATATATTAATTTTTCGGCGAATTTAATTCTGTAATTTGCTGTCAATAAATTTCTTTTATTTTACGTTTTTTATACATTTATATTTAATTAGTTTAAAAGTCTGTCGGTATTTCAAATGTTATATGTTATGTCCTATTTTAGTGTAAGTCACAGAAATAAATAATTTCTAATTTCTTCTATGGAGTAAAAGTGACATTTTTTGTGTCGAGGATGTACTTGACTGACGGGCGAAGCGAGTCCGGCAAGAACAGCTGAGATTAAAAAATCACTTTATTTTAGTACCTCTCCGAAACTCAAATTATAACTATTTAAGATGTCTGTCTCTACTCTAAAAAGTTTAAATCCAAATCCTTAGTCCACGCAATTTTCCTCCAGCTAATGGCTTTCAGAGAGGAATTTGTGTGTATATTGTAGTACTTAAATATAATATTTCTCGCCATATGCGTGTTTTTTATAAACATTATATACAGATAATCTAGAACTTACTGGAAATAGGAAATAAGTTACAAAGTATGTACGAATAAGCTAAAGCCTAAAGTTTGGTTACTTTTAAAGCGACTTTATCAAATATTTGCAAAGCCGCTTGAATCATTTATCTCACAAGATTTTGTGCTTCAACTATCTGAAGTAGATAAGTGAAGGGTGAGATTTTATTCCATGAGTTTACACTTTCTTGTTTCTTATGAGGAGAACTACTTCCTTAATTAATCAATATTTTGTCTCCGTTTTTTGTATCACTCTAGTTTCCCGAGTAAGTTACTCCTTTCTCGTCTTAAACGTGTTTCTAAGAAGTTTTTAATTAAAAAATTACTTATATACCTCTAGAGCAGCACCTGTTTAACACCTATTTTTTAAATCAATGGTTTATTAAAATTGGTTAATTTATTTAGTAATAAGCATGAAAATGTTGTAGAACCCTCCAAAATACCATAAAATCCTACAACCTTAAATAACATGTAAATTTTTCTTAAAGGTGACTTAGGTACTGCAATGAAATCTGACTAAGCCCAGTTAGGATATTTATTTTTCGATTGCAACAGACACTGGACCGCTAGATGGCGCCTGCTGATTGTTTTGCATGTCGCTATCCTATGGATACCGAGATGTACCAAATAGTCCAAGGATCCTCGTGTTGGTCGTCACATGCCTACCTTGTACTGACGAGAGCCAACAGCTCGAAACTGCAGGCTGCAAATGGTGTGGGACGACTGGCACGCGAGCTCCTTTAAGTAGGATCAGTTTTTCGGCTGGTGATTGTTGCAATCGAAGCACAAGCGTCCTGTTGGTAATATACAACTATTACACTTAACGCGCCAGAATTGTAATTGTAATTCAGCGCTCGGCGGGGCACATAGCCCGGAGAGTAGCTATTGGTTGCAGTCTGGTTACGTTCCTTATAGTAAAATAAGGATTTTATAGAGCAGCTTGCGACTAAAAATATTATGTTTTAATATTCTGCCCTCTAAAAGCACATTTGAACATGAACCCTTATCGATATTAAGTAAGACAATAAATCACATTGCTGAAAGTATGTTTAACTTTCTTATCTATAAAGTATTTTGGCGTCGTGGAAAAAATCCAAATTCTAAAATATCATGAAAATGGACGTTTTGAGGCCAGAAAATAGCAATTTATTTCCGAATGGGCATCCCGTCTGTAAGTCTGCTTGTTTGTCTATGGACACGGCTTGATGTAGAAAGCTGAAATTTTAGACATGATACCTGCGAGATCCAGGTTAGAACCTTATTGAATATTGGTGAAATTGACACACCATGGGTGGCATTAGGCGGAGCCGATATTAATGTTTCGTTGAATCTAGAACTGCTCCAAATTGAAGTTGGTTATGATGAAAAATTGTATAGAAGTGGCCCCTTACAAATGTCTCACAATGAGAACTGGGACGACCCAAGAGAGTGCCTAATAATAATAAATTTATATCGAATCAAATCATTCTTCGACTAAAAATTGTTTAGGATGGAAAATTCTTTCGAAGCCTTATTTCATATTTCTAATCTCAGAATACCAGGGAGGGCCCAAAAAAATTTTCATAGCAGGATGAAAAATTGATTCAAACAGGTTTGATCAAATTTCTCCTCAGAGCGCTAGATACGGTTCCAGAAGAGGTCCAAACACAAAATCAAAGGATTTTTAAAATAAAATATATTTTGCAAATTTTTGTCAGAGTAAGAACTTGTATAGTTGAAAAATATTTTTCAAATGTAAATGTTTATAATGCGGGGAATTGTATCGAAAACACCATTTGCAAATTTGTTGTCAGTATAAACATCGCAAAAATTTTGGTCAGGTTAATTTTAGGTTGTACCATGTTGTTCTAGGTAGTTCAAAATATAATTAGGATATGGGATGATGAGAAAGTAGAATGTCGAGGTGCTGCATCCACCTGAGACCGATTTTTTTATTTTCAGACAATCAAAAACCACACTTGCTTTGAGATTCTTCAGTTCTAATATTATTTCACGATTTTTCTTAATCAAATTTTACAATTTCTATTTACTTCAAAAGCCTTCTGGAAGCGAAACTATGGATATTTGTGTTTTACAAAGCCTTGAATAATGCTAGACACTGCGAAATTTTCGATAAATTATTTATTTATTAGCCGTTACTCGAGTCCGAGTATAAAAATGTTACAGTCGATAAATTGTGTACAATAAAAAACAAGTAACAGGTGTAGTTTATTGTAATTCCCATTCATCTACGGTGCACACGACTATGGCTATAGAGGCCAATTCGGGAGAGCACATGTCGACCGCAGTCAGGACAAACATAGACCTGGTTAGGTCTTGGATTCGGCCTTCTTGCAGCAACATTTCCTTGATAGCTGGCCACAACCCCTCGCCATTCGGTTCTGTCCGCTGCAAGTTGTTCCCATTGCTCGTCTGCAATACCGCAGGATTTTAGATTTTCATGGAGAACGTCTTTGAACCTCTTTCGTTGACCGCCACGCCTTCTTCTACCGCTTAGCAATTCACCATAAAGTGTACATTTAGGAAGGCGGTTATCATGCATACGATGAACGTGACCTGCCCATCTTAGGCGTGCTCTTGAAATAAGCACCTCAATTGGAAGGCTTTTTGCTCTCCTGAGTACTTCCACGTTTGATATGTGATGGAACCAACGGATTTTCATCATACTTCTGAGGTGTCTTTGCTGAAAACGTTCTAATTCTTTCACATGACGACGGTAAGTGACCCAGCTTTCACATCCATATAGCAGTGTTGGAATGACAACTGCTCTGTAGACAGCCATTTTCGTTGACAAAGCAAGGTCGTGGTTGTGGTCGATAAATTAATCACTAATATGAATTCCCGAAAAATCGCAAAGCATAGTGGCCTTGAAATGATAACCTGAAAGCCGCAATAGATTTTACAAGTGCATATATATATGTTGTTTTATTAGGTTTTCACGGGTGTTAAATGAAGTGTTGTTGTACTTCCGGGTGCTCTCCCGCGTCGATGATCGACTCCTCCAGGAGTCACGGTTGTCTAAACGACGTTTCGGCAGAATCTCATCTGCCATCTTCAGGTTCTCACTGAAAGCTGCCTACTGCTGCTTCTCGTTGCTCGAGTTCAGTTCGAGGAGTCGGTCGTCGAGAGCACCCGGAAGTACAACAACACTTCATATATATATATATATATATATATATATATAACTTAGGGGCTCCTATCATCCAGTCTAATAATTCTCGAAATCGGGAATAGCGTTCTCATAAGATAAATGGACATGGCTCTCTTGAAATACAGTATTCTAGAACGCAAGTGATCATTCACATCACACGATAATAAAAGAAAACGTTTCTCCTGCAATTGTTTGGGGGAATGCACCGATCATGTAGGAGCATGCCTGTGGGACTTGGCAAGTGTCATTTGTAGTGGTTTCTGACTTATATTCAATTTTTTTCCAAATGTGTCAAAACTGTACCTTTTGATGAAGTTGTGCCACCCTTAATTTCCTATTTGGCAGATGCAATTCACGATTCACACAAAATGCCATCCTTCCTTTTTCTATCGAGGCACCGCGGAATCTTTCTGTTCAGCTACTACCGTTTTTATGTAATAACCACTTGACAATTACATGTTTAAAAAATTTTCAATTGTTATTTGGCAACATTGCATTACCTACTCCTTTAACGGGATACATCGCCTATGACCGAAAACAAGTATTTCAGAGTTCATAGGACGATCATTTCAGTGATGTAAACGTTCCCGTTCTCTTACGCTCGATAATGGGGTCCCTGATCGTGCGGCGAAGCAAAATTTTACAGGGGTGTGAAAATGAGAAATGAAACATAATGTACCATGTACAGTGTTTATCAGAAACAGAGCTGAGCCGAGTATTCACAAAAGTACTCGAAAATTGTATTCGAGTACTTGATGTACTCGAGTATCGGTACTCCTGAGTACATATTTACAAATGTATTCGAGTACATGTACTTCTTGCAATTTGACAAGTACTCGAAAATGTACTCTAAGTTATAGTAAGAATTTTGCATGCAGGCACCGACTCTCTGTATGCTTAATGATTTCCCAACCATAAAACAGATGTTCTTGCGATATAATACTGCTATACCGTTTTCAGCACCAGTCGAGAGGTTATTTTCTTTTGTGACGATCATTAATGCCCCCAAACGTCATGCATTAACGGATGATACTTTTGAAAAACTTGATTTATTAAAAAACAGTGTGTTTTAAAAGTAAATTTCATCGATTTAATTTTTATTATTTGTTACTGTTCATTTAGAGTTATATGTTTATGTTTTGTAGAAGTTGAATATAATTTAATTTTTTGTGTTATACATATTGGAATTTCTATTTCCATTCTTCATTTCGTATCTTGTAGTTATAGCTCTATTTAAATGTCTACCAAAACATCACAACAATTACAGCGAAGCGTGTGTTATTTAATTATGTTTTGTCTAGTGGAGATGGAAAGAATTTAAGTGTTAAATTGTAAGTAAATTTAAACATTTTTATATCAATATTTATTTTTGTGCAAATAATTTGACAGACCTGTATTTATTTATATTTTCATTATCTTATTATTATATTATACGATAATGTACTCTAGTACTCATATTGTACGAGTTCAAAAGTACTCGAAAATGTATGAGTACATTTGTGTAGTACTCGGCCCAGCTTTGATCAGGAAATAACATTGCATCAACATAAAACTGAGTTTGTTGCATTGCAGGAATTTTAAAGCCTTATGCATGGGTTAATCCAAATTACTATACTATTAGTATTTATATATGTATCTAGACAGGTAAATAAACTAACCCTAAAGTTGCAATTAGCAACTGATGATAGTTAAATATTTTTGTGTAATAAGTAATAGATTGTTGGATGAAAGATGAACACAATGATTCACGAGGAACCTTATACTCGCCATGTTTGGTATGAGAGGAAAATATTTATTTAAATATCATTTAATTTACACTTTTATACTTTTATATTTTGAAATAGCCTCAATATACATTTTATTAAATTTTCGCCTCTTATTTGAATTCGTGTTTATACTTCTAAAGTATTAAAGTTAAGAAGGCGACTTTTTTTTTTATACATTTATTTAACGTCGGCCTATTTCCGCTACTGAGGCCTAACACCGACGCCTGTAGACGAGCTACCCCCAACCAGGAATTTTGCCGAACCTCTTCCCTTAAGAAGAGTAGGGATCTTTTACTTGCCTAACATTTAATAGACAAGGGACCGACGGCTTTACATCCCCTCCGAAGGATGGTATATCTCCTATACAACCCTCGCCTAAGGTTGTATAGCTTCCGCGCATACACTGATATACAAGCCGCTGGAAGATATGTGAGGCGAGGACGTGGTCTTCGTTGGAACGGTCACCAATCCAACTACTAACCACGCCTAACGTTGCTTTACATCGCATATCGAAGTATGTACATAGTAAAGACGCACCTACGCTCGCCCCCAAGAAGGCGACTTGACAATAGGAAAATGAGTCGATATAATTTTAATAAAAAATTGTAAAATTTCCAACTAATGTCTTCTACAAAAGTTGCAGTGATATGAAAATTTTGTAATTTTGCCTACTTAAGCTGAGCAGAACTCACTCTGAAAGTCGAAATTTCTCAATTATTAAAATTTGTTTGCGCCGTGTTTTTTGAATATTTGTATTATTTTATTAATTTGGAAAAACCTGCAATTTTAAGTATATTTCATTTTTAATTAGATTATTGTATCTTATGAACAAGAGAGGTCGCTGGATACCTTGGATTGGAAATATTTGTTTGTGTATTTTTATAATCATTAGCAAAACCAGAATGCTTTCAGTTTTTAGATGGATTGATTGGTCTAGAAAGAAGACAGAGACAGGCGTTATTTTTCTTTATTAAAAGATTAATTTTTTGGTGTGAATAAATTTGGTATCACCTTAAAATATTTTTTAAATTATCAGATATCCCTGATCCACTCTCCTATCCATATATACTCCTTTCTCTAATAGTTACATTTAATATAATAGTTGTTCTTTCTGCCAAAGAACCTATCTAAACGTATCAAAGATTGTTATCCTTGAAGTCAGTAAAAGGGGGCGAGCGTAGGTGCGTCTTTACTATGTAAATAATTCGGTATGCGATGTAAAGCAACGACATGCGCAGTTAGTACTTGGATGGTGACCATTCCAACGGAAACCGCGTTCTCGCCTCACACATCTTCCAGCGGCTTGTATATCAGTATATGCGCGGAAGCTATACAAATTTAGGCGAGGGTTGTATAGGAGATATACCATCCTTCGGAGGGGATGTAAAGCCGTCGGTCCCTTGTCTATTAAATGTTAGGCAAGTAAAAGATCCCTACTCTTCTTAAGGGAAGAGGTTCGGCAAAATTTCTGGTTGGGGGTAGCTCGTCTACAGGTGTCGGTGTTAGGCCTCAGTAGCGGAAATAGGCCGATGTTAAATAAATGTATAAAAAAAAAGTCAGTAAAAATCTCCTTCGAAGGGATTTTGCGGAATTCCAACGAAATCCGACGAAAATATTTTGCATGAACTACGTGTGACACGTAGAAATATCATCGGAAGATATTTTTGGAAGTACTATGAAAGTTCCCGAGACATGAATACAAAATGAAACTTTTGGAAACTACATCGAAAATAAACTTTTCGGAAATACAATGAAAAACACCCTACGAAGCGTAATTCTTGCAACTGCAGTGGACTACATCCAACGGGGCGCGATTTTTGTAACTACAACAAAAAACGTTTAACGAAATGTAGTTTTTGTAACTATAACGAATGACGTCACATGGGGTGTAAATTGTTAAACCTCCTCATGCATGTTATGAACTCTGAGGACGAGTTAACAGTTCCGCAATAAAGCCCCTGAAGGGAGATATTTCGCGCGCTACAAAATTTCTTTTACTCCATTTTTCAACCTTTCGATTTTGGCGATAAACAAATTCTTTCCGTCGTATTTGCATGTATGTCGTTCCTCAGTGATTCGGAATACATGTCGCTCTATTACCATGTCCATAGTGCATGGGACCGTCTTGCCTGAACGTATGAATATAAAATTAATATTCTAATCTGTAAACTCGACAACAGAGTCCCCAAATTTACCTATAGCCCAATAAAATGGGAAAATTTGCATGAAATAATTCAGAGTGGGCAAAAATTTTGGCAACGGGCCTATTTTGTGGTATTTTTTAACATAATAAAAGTCCCCACCCGTAGACGCCACTGGAGGGAAGTGGGGAGAAAATAGACAAAACATCGTTTTTTCGCAAAAAACTCGGAAAGTATCAATTTTATTGTAAAATATGTACTGTTGTGAGCAGAAAAAAATAGGACAATTTTTTTTTCTAATGTAAATCTGTCTCTATTTGAATATGTAATGAATAGCCGAAATAAAACAGATATCACTTTTAATTTATTTTTTATTTTAATGCTGTAGTTATTGCTATAGTAAATCATGGATGGTTAATGAGACAAATTGCACTGCCTTATAACATTAACAAAAATTTGGTGTGTAACATTTTAAGAAAGTGGAGAATAAACGATACGATTAGTAGAAATCCTGGATCAAAGGGCAAAGGATATCCTACTTAACAAGAAACTAACTATTAATATTTCTTTATTGCACTATTTCTATTTATAACTTCTGTAAGTCTGGTTGGCATAGGGTTAAATAACCGTATACAATAATCATTAGTAATAATAATATTTTCCCATGCATTATTTACTATTTCCAGTAATTCTTCTCATTTCGTTTATGGATACTTCTTACGGGTAGTCCCCATACTTCTTCGACAGGGTTAAGATCTGGACTATGACTGGGCCAGTTAAGAACATTGATGTTGTTATCTTGAAACCACTTAGTTACGGTATGAGCAGTATGAACGGAACAATTGTCTTGTCGAAATATGAACTCATTATTAGGAAATGATTGTGACAGGGAGCACAATATTGTCTAAAATCCTAATATACGTTTCACTATTGAATCATTCCTCAATATGCCACAAAACACCAGGACCACGTGCCGATATCCAAGCCCACATATTGACAGAACATCTATCACTTTTATCATTGTTAGATATATATTTCTCATTGAATCGAGTATTCGGAGGGTGGTAAACACGAATACGACCGCTGTGTGTTGACTGGAAAGCTTTTTCGTCTGTAAAGATTACATTGTTCCAAAAATTTACATCATGCGCTAAAAATTCAAGCGCAAATCCTACTCGAGCTTCTTTATGTTCAGCTTTAAGTAAGTATTTCTGTGCTGCTGCATGACAGCGTAGCTCCAATTCTCTTACTCGCTGGCGACCAGTACTACTCGATGCAGGAAAATTCGTTTCTTCAACAGCCTGAATAACTGAGTAAAATAGATTTTCTACTAAAGCATTTACCAATTGCAAATCTTGTTGTTGAGTTGATATCCTTCCTCACCCTGATCCAGGATTTCTACTATTCGTACCGTTTATTCTCCACTTTCTTAAAATGTTACACACCGAATTTTTGTCAATATTATAACGCAGTGCAATTTGTCTCATTGACCATCCATCTTCTACTTTAGTAATAACTCCAGATTTAACTAAATCGCTTATATGAGGCATATTAGTTTTTTGCACACTTTTGTACTACCTATTGGAGCCGAGATAGATGTTTTTAAATTTTGACAGTTTTGGGACGTAAAATCGATAAAAACGATAGATCGTACGCATATAGTGTATAATATCTAATGAAAGTTAAAGAGAATCAAATTTTGAATATGTTGGTGTATGTACAAAATCGATTTGATAATGAGTGAATGGAATTAAAAGGGAAAATCATAAAGAATTGTGATTTTATCATGAAACAAGTGTTCTGATAGCGCGCTACAAAGATGTTTAAAAAATTATATCTCTGCCAATATTGATCGAATGGAAATGAAAAATAAAAGAAAATTGTTCGTAATCGAATTCTCTACAACTTTCATTTGAAACATTTTGCGATCTGAACGACCATTTTTGAGATTTTAATGAAGAACGCGAGCGTTTCTGTCGAGTCGCAAAACTGTCAAAATTTCAAAAAACCTATCTCGGCTCCAATAGGCCGTACAATGTTAAAAATAAACGATATTGTGCGGATTTCTATTACCTATAACATTCATGTGTACATGTTTTACAGTAAAATTGATACTTTCCGAGTTTTTTGAGAAAAACCGATTTTTTTAACAATTTTTCCCCCCTCTCCTCCGCCGGCGTCCATGGGTGGGGAGTTTTAACGAAATGAGCCTGTTTTCAAAATTTCAGCCCGTTCTGAATTATTTCATCCAAATCGACAAATTCCGTCCCATTTTATTGGGCTACTATGATATATTACAAATACGTATACGTATAAATACAGGCAAGCTGAAAGCCCACAAAGTCGCAAATATTAAATTTTCAGCAAAATCTTTTTAGTGTTAGTCGATTACTAACGTAAACCGTTAGATAGTAGTTGGACACTGCACTGACCGAGTCGTCCTAATCCTCACCATGTGTGGTAGGGACCGACATTCATGTTAACCTTATTCCGCTGCGTATACATAAATTGTAACAACAATTTTTCAAAAGATAACTTTACCTGAATCCTCTCCTCTTTCAATGTGTCTTACTGATTTGTTACTAACAACATTCCCTTTCAGGTTAATTAAGAAGTGTTAGAAATTATAGTATTAGATATAAGATAGTGCAGCGACGTTCCAGATGATACCATTTGGTGAATACCGTTGAGCAAAATCGAAGTAAGTATAAATTTTGTATTTTACGTTGAACTCATCAAGCGAACGTGCTAATAGTCCATTTAGAAAGGGCAACCAAACGTCCCTCAAACACCCAAAGCATGGATCGTTCACATTTCCTCCGCTTGAATTTGGTAAGAATTTTTATTTTTTATAATTAATTAGTTCATTTGATAGATTAGAATTATAGTCCAAAAAGTTGGTATTTTGGTAAAAATTCAGGAACCAGTTTTAGATTCGTAACAAAAGGTGCGCAAAATGCCTTATAATAAATTTATTGATAAGAATTATTTATACAGGCAGAGGATGGGCCTTGCACAAGCACTCTGAAACAACAGTGAAACAAATATCTACAGTACAGAATCATATCAGTCAAAACCGTGCTGAACAAACTAATTTACCATTACTTTTAGTAACAGAAATATATCTACGTCAAACAATACCAGGATAGATATACACCAAACCACACTTAATGTCGCTACCACATAATGTTCACATGATAGAAATACGTCTGTTATTATATTTAATGTACGTTATGTGATATTTTTTCAGTAACAAAAGAAAATATATGAATGCTACTGTAGCGAAGAATTATGCAGAGGCAGAAAAATCTGGTGACAGGATTTGAGTGGAAAACTAGGACAATAAAGCTTTGCTTCTGGCACTGCGAGTTATATGTTGGCGGTTGTTGTTACTTAGTTTCTAATTTTATGTAACTTTGTTATGATACAGTGATAATCACATTTCATGACCATGTATAAAATTTTACTGCATAAAATAGTGAAAGATTAATTTATTCATGTTGCACGTATAACATTTTCTTGCTAGTACATTGATCCTTATGCCTTGTGCTGTCAGTCAGTGTGCCCTAAAATGCTAAAAGTTGGCATATGGTCCGGGGTATAGACCGACAGTATCAGTCAATCCGTGATAATATTAGGCCATCATCACTGCCAAGGATGTTGGCACGCCGCATAATATGGTAAAAACAGAAACTAAATAGGTTAAATTCGACTTTGCCCAAAACTTGTTCTGTACAAAAAACACTATTTCATGCTGCAGGATTTTACATTACTAGGCATCCCCTCAAAATATGTGCGGCTCGTTGCAGCCACTTAATTCCAACTAACGTAAACTCGGAGTAAGACAAAGTGACGCATTATCCAGTCTACTCCTCAACTTGACCCTAGAAGCATTTACTCGAAAACTTCAAATGTCTGACCATATAAGCACTAAACCAGCACAATTCAGCGTATATGTCGATGACATTGCCGTAATCAGCGGAGATAAGGCAAGTTGAATGGGCTAGAAATTAGTGAAGGATCAGGACAGATGATACCATCAGGTCAACCAACAAAACCCATGATAATAATAATCAAATAGGCAATATTTTTGGAAGTTTTTACTTTCAAAAACATACATTTTTATGTAGACAGTTCCAATTAGTTACAACGAAGCTAGCCAATCAACATTTTTTAAAATAGGAGAACATTCAGATAGATTGTCAATAACTTCACCGGCTCAGTGACTCAACGATTACGTGTTAGGCTTGCAACCAAGTAGTCCCGGGTTCGAATCCTAGCTAGGGTATGGATGTTTAGTGGTGTTTTTCATGTGTTACCGAGTTGGTAGAAGTGGACTAGACTAGGTTGTGTGAGAGACAACATGGCTAGTTGCTGTACCACTCCTGGTTGAGTGGTGGAATAGCTAATGCTAAACTCCGCCAGGACATTAATCTAAATAAGGCGTTAAAATAAAAAAATCAATAAATAAATAAAAACTCGTTCGTAAAAGCTGCTATCCTCATCATCTTTGATAAGATCCCATTCTGTGTTTAGGGTAATCAACGGGTTAAGCAGTTCTTGCCCCAGTAGAGAACGAAGCCTCGTCTCAATGCGCTTCAGCGTGGAAAATCTTAAACTCTTTCGCAGGTTACTTACGCAAACACACACACACACACACCATCACACACAATTACATACATATTATATTAGTTATTTTTAAATTTTTAGTACAGGTCACGGTGTAGTATATTAGTAGTAAGTGTTTAGTTGTGTGAGATTGTCAGGATTACAAAAACCGCTGCCCAAGGAATCACCACTTCCACGTCCAGCTAACGCCAAAAAATTTTTTTGAAACATTTCGTTCTTGTATACACACTAAATCACATTTTAATTTTTTTACTCCCTTTCATAATACTGTGGGGGTGGTAGCGGGCGTGATAGTGAGGGGAGGGGTGGCTGATGCCAAAAAAATTTTTTGAGTCCTTGACTTTTCGTACATGCCCTAAATTGCAATTTTATAGACTCTTATACTTTATACGAGGATAATTGGAACTGGTCAGTGTTAAAGCACAGGGCCGTGCGCACTGAATTTGATTATTTTGTCCTATATATTTAGCAATGGTATCGATATTCGAATGGTAGTTGAAACTGTGCAGGCGAGTCCGAGACTGGCAATGTAATCAGCCTGGATGAACCATCTACGACTGCACTGGTTTAAAGATAATAAAACGGACAGGCCTGCTAGTATAAACAAAACTCGTAAATCGCTTCTCAATAGTCAAAGGTGGACTTCTGCTGTGCTGGTAATGTGCCAGTGCAGTGCGTAAATACCTGTTATAATATCAAGCGTAGGAATTTAGTTAGTTATTATTCATATTTATAAATATTTACTACTATATAAAAGGTAAAATATTTTAATTATTTACTAATTTACCATGGCTTTCTGGAGACCATTTGAAACAGAGGATAATATAATAACGCTCGAAAATCTTATTATTTTCTTATGACAAGCATTTCTATTTACCTCCGCCCAAGTACAATAAAGAGATGCCTTTGCCGGCTTTTAGTTTTTATACGGTTTCAATTAAATTCGTTTACACTTTACCTGCTTGCTTTGCTTATTTACCGCATTTACCCCTGAACCCTTCAATTATTAGATCATATAATCTAGTTGCAGATCTCATTATAATACATAAGTGTACCAAATTTCAAGTCAATATCATAAACGGTTCCAGAGTAAACGTGCGCACAAAAAAAGTTACAGACCGACACACAGGAAATTTTTTCGCTCAAATTTAAAATCTCGACGTTTCATGACATTTTAAGCCTATTTCAACAACAACAAAAAAATTAAAAATTTCTTTTTCTTACTATACTTCCACTGGATGTGGACGTGGAAGTAACTAGGCGACGCATAAATTGGAGTACGTATTGACGTGTATGTTATATTGGGACAAAAGTTTACATGCACAAGGCAGGCATCCAAACTTCTTTGGGACAAAGAAATAGTGTTATTTGCTGTTTGATCTAAACCATCTTCGCCGATCTCTCCCTCATCTTCGTCTTCTTCCTCACTCTGAGAATCACAATCGTGTTCATCCCAAATAGTTTTAGAAAATCCATTCAAACCTTTCAAAAAAAAAAAATTCTTTTGAAAGTAGTTTTCGATCGACATTGCCAATTGATGCATCATTAGGAATTCCGTTTTTCTCAATTTTGTAAAAGTTTTCGGATCCAAACAAGCGGTATCTTTCATTAAATGCTCGTTGTAGTTGAATTTTTCATCTATTTTCACTAGAGCCGTGCTGATGATGACTTTGTACGTGGTAATAGAATAGAATCTCTTTGGTTCCGCAGACAGTAATCCCACTTCGTCTTGGCATAACTCATCGTGTTTTTTCGGTTTCCTTGATGTTCTCCGCAACGGCAGCGTGATCTGTATTTCAATATCGATGTTTCCGGTTTAAATTAATTCTTGAACTTGGGATGCAAACAAACTCGCAGCACCAAAAACGAAGTCAAAATAATCCATTTGTTTCCGCAAATTCTTCTCCAACATTTTGATAAGTCCCCAAGTTTTAATGTAGCCTAGTGCAGAAGTTTGGAGGTATTGGCTTACCGGGGTTGATAAATAGAACATTTTCTTGAATGTGAAGTCTGTCAGAATAGTTTCAAATTTCAAAAAGGAATTCATTAATGTCTTTGCTTGTAATGAAACCATTGGCACGAACTCCGTGCTCGAAGAGATGGCACTTAGGGTCTTTATCAACGCAACGTATCGAGTTTTCTCCATGATGGTGGCCAATGCTTTTTCTTTGGCCCAGCACCTCGTTTTTGTCCACCCACGCAGAGGTCCGCAATAAATTTAAAACATGAGCGTAACAATGCGTGAAATTTAATTTTGGCACCTTTTCTCGTTTCATTAAATAAAAAAATTAATTACAAAAGATTTTTTGTAACATTAATAAAAGATTCTATTGGAGAATTTCGTAAACATCACCGTGACTCTGTTGAACTTCGGATCACATACACCAGGGACCAGGGGATATGTTCGATATTTTTCGATAGTCAAGTTTTTCCTCCCGAAATGACTCAATGGAAAAATACTTTTATAGGATATTCAAATAATGAAAATTTGGTATAAAATGAGATAAAGGCTCGCATCCTGAGTGAGCCAGGAGCTATGTTGTCCACTAAAAACTAATAAAATCTAAGATACTAAACAGATATATTAAACTTAAAATATATAAATCCTTGATTCGACCCATATTTACAAGTGGGTGCGAAGCGTGGGCTTTATCTGGTGTGAATCAGTTGTGTATTTGAAAAAAAGATTCTGAGAATATTATATGGCCCCATCCAAGAGAACGACGGTGGCGGTTCATGAGGAATAAGTACGAACAATGAACTGATTAACTGAGCAAAGGAGTTGATATTGTTAGGTTCATAAAATGCAGGAGACTAGAGCGATTCGGGCATGTACAGAAATGGACGAGGAAAGAACAATAAAAAGTTAATGCAATACAAGCCAGTCGGAGAGAGACATGATTGATGGTGTGGAGCAAAATATGAGGAAAATGGGAGTCAGAAGATGGAGAAGGGACCTTTCTGAGAGGGTAGAATGGAAGAAAAATTATCGAACAGGCGAAAACCCATAAGAAGAAGAATATGTTTTATTGTATCAAGAAAAATGAATTTTTTGTTAAAGCAGTACGAAAATAAATCGTTTTAACATATTTTTCCGTAAATTTATAATCTTTTTTCTACAGTCACTAAATATTTTTTAAACTAATATAAATACTAGTAAACCACTGAAAACATTAACATTTTTTTTTTAAAATTCGTATCGATTAACCTATTCAATTTCTGGCCGTATGTGGAATTATTTGGAAAAGTGGATTTTTATTGATGAAATGAATAGTCCCGGAAAGTAGAAGTTATAGAAAAATATTTCGTCCAATTCTGGTTCTACGGAACTTCATTTTATTAATCCATTTATTTTTTGGTGAATATATCCGGTTGTACTTCCCATACCGTGAAATAGGGGCTTTTCACAATTAAACTTCTGATAAGACTTGACCAGTAAAAATTATTTCTTTTAAAAATAAAAACTAGAAGAAGTAACTGATTTTTTAACTTGCTATATCTTAACTTGTCCATTCAAAACGCGAGGGAGTGTCGGAACAGAACACCGATTCCAGAATACTTTTACTTAATGTTTTTGGGTCGCTGATTACGAAAATCGGGTTCCCGCAGTCCTAAAATGGTTGCGTCATCCTTAAAAATGCAAAAAACACCCCTTTTTGAGGGTTTTCGCGATAAATTTAATAATAATAAAAAATAATTCAAAGAAATATGCTTTTTTAAATATTTTTTTTGTACAGGTGATTGATTTACATCAAATCAAGCCAAATTTGATGATATGGGATAATTCTAGAGGATTGAAACTACCCCTATATTGACTAAGAAAAGTACTAAAATTACTTTCTCTCAAGCTACTTCCAATTTACACTTCAAAGCCAGTATTGCCTGATAAATTTTTAAAAAAATTCATTTGTTCATGTGCAACAAGATGTGCAAAAAAAGTATGTATCTGTAAAAAATTAGGCTTAAAATGTGGCATATTTTGTAAAGTATGTAAAGGTAGAGACTGCCAAAATAGTGGAACTGTTTCAGCTGAAACCATTTCAGCTGATCAAGAATATGATATACAATATATATACTAGCCAATGGAACCAGAAATTATTTTAAACATTACACCTGAACATGAGGATGTAAGTGTTGAATGTGAAAATGATAATAGTATGAATATTCATTTAGATCATAAAAAACGTAGGTTACTGTAAAATATTTTGTTCAAATTTTGTAAAGAATCGCTTTATCGTTATTATTATCATACTTACATATGTTAATAGTGTATAAATATTTTAAAAATGTATTTTGTACATAATAATTTATTTTAGTCTCACAGTACCTATTCATTCAAATTTTCATTCAAAAAATTAATTCAATTTGAATCTACAAACAAAAAATTTTTTGAATATGCTTTTATTACTTTATTTTAATTTATCGAGTTGAAAAAATTAATTTTTAAAGTTGAAAAAATAAATTTTTTACTAAATTTTTTATACTTTTTTTCCGCTTTCAGCCAATATAGGGGGATATAGGGGTAGTTTTATCCCCTTAAGGGTAGAAAATAATTTATTTTTGTTTGACAATACCCACCCAATCGAATTAGAAGCATAAAGATAAAAAAAAATTACAAGTTTTTTGTGCCATTTTGTTATTTTTAGTCGATATAGGGGTAGTTTTAACCCTCTAGGATTATCCTTTATCATCAAATCTGGCTTGATTTGGTATAAATCAATCACCTGTACAAAGAAATATTTAAGAAAGCGTATTTCAATGAATAATTTTTGATTATTATAAAAATTATTGCGAAAATCCTCAAAAAGGGGTGTATTTTGCATTTTTGAAGGTGACGCAACTATTTTAGGACTGCGGGAACCCGATTTTCGTAATCAGCGATCCAAAAAAATAAAGTAAAATTAATCTGGAACCGGTGTTCTGTTCCGACATCCTAACGCGCATTTTGAATGGAGTATAGTTCAAATCATGAATGTTGTCGTTCACATCATCATCCTTTACTTTCCGAATCAAATCATCTCAAGGTCACACAGAATGGCATGCAGGGGCGTATCAACCTATGCAAAAGAAAAGTATTTTGTAACGAATGTACAAAGAATTTGAACATCTGCTACCGCCATTTTGAGGTTAGTATCATTACATTACGAACAATAAAACTAAAGCACTTAGAAATTAGCGGATCCAGCAGAATGAAGTACTCATTCATTCATGTCATAATATAATGACATATAAATTCAAAATCGCGATGCATTTGAGATAAATTGAAATTTAAGATAGTTGTCAAAGTTTTTGCGAGAAATATGGTCAAATATTCAAGTTCTTTTGCGGTTGAACTTTATTTAAAAAACAACTATTCAGTTGTAATCACCCAGCATTTATTTCGTCGTCACTTTCATGTACATCTACGAGATCCAGTTTCTAATCGAATAACAATTAAAAAGTGGGTACATAAATTTCGCAGTACCGCTTCAAGTGTCAGAGAAAACCAAAAGGAAGAACTCGTTCTGTAAGCACACTTGAAAATGCCGAAAGAGTAAGAGCAACTGTGCTACGAAATTCTAAACGATCTGCAAAAGGACAAGCATTAACACTCAATATTTCGCCGCATTCTGAAAGACTTACGCCGCCATCCCTACAAAATTCAAGTCGTACAAAAATTTCTGTCACAAGACTTTGGAAGACGCGTTGAGAAGAGGCGTTGATTTTTACGAAAATCGTTGGTTGCTTGAAGCTCATTTTCATCTTTCCGAATATGTTAATAAACAGAACTGTCTCTACTGAGTGACGGAAAATTGTCTAAAATTGCACGAATTATCGCTTCATAGCAAATAGGCTACTCTGTGTGGTGTGCAGTATCTGCCTTTGGACCCCCCCCCCCCCTCGTTACGTTATCAACAGGTGTTACTCAACTTTGAATAACAACTTCGTACTGTTTGTTGGTGTGGATATTCGAAGCAGTACTTCCTACACTGCTAGGGATTCCTTGTTTTCTGGTCATGTCATTTCGAAATTTAAGGACATCAACTGGCCAGCATGGTAACCGGATCTGTCAGCTTGTGATTAACGCAATCCCAATTGAAATGTTGGAGCGGGTGATGAAATACTTTCATGCTAGGCTTCAAGAGTGTCAGAGGAGAAGATCATTTGACTGATGTAATATTTAAAAAATAAAATTTCCTTGTTTCCTCAAGATCCTTGTGATTAAATTTTGAATAAAAATTTAGCCATTAATAAGAATAACTCAATTTAAAATGGATACTTCATTCTGCCAGACCCCGTATTTACTTAATAAGAGGACATTTAAAATATCACAGTAAGAAACACTAAAAACTTATAAAAAACGAAAATACATAGACAGCTAATAAATCTGATAGATGCATTCACTGCAAGTGACTGAATTGTCAGAGAACTGACAGAAAGCTGAACGTTGGCGGTTACACAAACGCTTGTATTATTCATTTGTAACAGTCATCGTGACGCTTTGTCAGCAGACATGACATTTCTATTGTTTACATCCTATGCGTTTTATATTTCAAAGATAGAAAAATTTCATGTCGTTGATAAGTACATAAATTGATGACGTGAATGAACCACTCGTAGAATATACAAGTCAAGATTCATTATATTTAGTGAGAATAAGCCTCTTACTCAGCCAAAAAACCATGTCAAATTTGAAGTTAAAATATTTGCTAAAAAGTCTTATAACAATGTATAAATTTGAAAATTCGACTGCTAATCCTGTCGGTGGGTTTGACAGTAGAGACAGCTTTACAATGTCAAATGTGTGGGCTGGAATATTCGGTACAAAAATTATTGGTCCCATACTATTTCAAGGACCACTAATCGACGCGCATTACTTAAGCTTTTTGCAAAATGAAATATAAAACGAACTGGATGAACATTCCTTGAAAGATTTCAGAATATGTACTTCCAACAAGATGGAGCACCGCCGCACAATGTTTGACAACCGGATAATATCTACTAGTGGAACTATTAGGTGGCCTGCTAGGTCACCAGACCTAGCTCCACTTGATTTATTCATTAGGGTTATCTGAAGGACAAAGTATACTCAACGCCGTCTGCAACATTAGAGAAACTCCAAAATAAAATTTTAAATGCCTTTGAATCCATAACTCCAGTCATGTTACAAAGTGTTATGAGAGAAACTATTCGAAAAGTGAACAAGTTTTCTGAAATGGGTGGGCGTCATTTTGAGCACGTGTTATAGGTTTTGTATTTAGTAGTGTTGTATTGTTCTAATTATAATATTTATAAATTTAATTAAGTTGCCGACCAGATACTTATCAAAACTTATAAATTGGTTTTGATTGTGTGAATTTTTGTTATTTTGCTAATGATTCATCAAAATTTTTGTTATATTTATCAAAATAAATATTCTCTATTTACAAATAATTCATCTGTTTTTTATAGCTTACTGCAAGATATGGACACATAATTCGAAACGCTTCTACAAATAGTTTAATATTTATTTTAATTCATATTCAATTTTTAATCGGGAAAAACTAGTCTAAAGCAAATTTACCACTCTATCTGATAAAAAAAAAAACATACAGGGTACTATATGAAAAATTGGAGTTATGACAAATTGAATTTAAATAAAATGAGAAAATGGAACAAACATTTCTAAATCCAAGCAAATGAACAAAATAGGTCAATTTTACATTTAATTTGTTGAGAAATACCCTTTTATTCAAACAGAAAGTCTACTTCGAAATTTTTTTAATTCGTTCCTGAATTCCGAAGCCAACTAGAAACAGCAAATAAATGCCATTTCCAAGGTTATTTTTCATCCGACTTTAAATCTGAAAAATGAGTTATAAAGAGAAATTACAGCTTTATGAGAAAATTGGCTTAAGTATACAGGGTGCTATTTAAAATAAGAAAGTTTTACCATCGAATGGTCAAAATGTGGTAATTTGTACCTATATTTGATTTCCTCAATTTCTGAATTTTATTTTTAAAACTGTAGAAAAAAGAGGGATAGGTACTTTCTGGGTTACCCGGTATACATTGACTCCTCATTCATAGCAAAAGGTTGAATATATAAGAGAAATACGTAGTAATTTTATACTATTTATTTTTATGTAAAATATTTATTCTATTAGCTCAAGATAAAATTAAAATGAATTGGGACTTTTCGCTTAATTTCTACATTTGGTTTTGACTCCCCGTGTTGCTCGCTGTGCTCTAAGATGATACGTTCGCAGTAGGATTACTGATTCTTTCTGGAAGATAGTATAATACTGTTAATGATGTACATACATGAAGTAAGCATTGTATAAGGATAAATGGTATTTCAAAGTGAGTGATTCAACATTAACATGTAAAGTCGCGACTATGTTTTAGATTCTAGAATGCGAGTTTCGTGAAGCTTCGAAAATAATAGCTTCTTTTGATTCCGAGGATTCCATCCGGAATTTAAAAATGGAATGTTTGTATGGAAAACAAAGGGACATCATCTAGAAATATACATGCAGAACATTATAAATAAAAGTATAATGAATGACATAAAACGTGATACGAATATTATGCAAACGTAAGGGAGCTTTTAAATGTACAAATTATAAATGAAGCAGTATTTTGAAATACTATTTCGTATTTTTCTTTTTAAAAATTTATTTTTAATTTGCTCTTTATTAAAAGAAAAGTGTGTGTTATTTTCTTATAAGCTACAATATACAAACTTGCCAAATTTATATGGTTTTCAATCGATATGCTATGTACAGGAAGTTTTAAAGTTAAATGTGTAGGGTTATTCCTTATATTTTAACCCCTTCATTTTAAAGTTTAAAAAAATAGTGGGGTTGCATTTATATATTTTTAAAATAATTATAATAATAATAATAGACTTTATTCCCCACTAGATTACAAGAGTCCAATTACAGGACAAACAATTTATAACTAAATTGTGAACAAATAATAATAAGTATATGAGATTATAAACTAGTTGTGCATTTGGAAATTGTGCAATTGAAAAATTCTAAAAATTGTGTATATGTTCCATAGTAATACAACGTATCTCTTTTAAATTCATGTTGAATATATCACAAAACGTATTTAGTTTATTTAAATTATTACATACAGGATCATGGTATACCCTCTTTTCTCCATTAGTTTTGAAGATAATTGACTGAAATTTAGGATATCCTGCATACATAATAAGCGGCATTTTTTGACATACAATTGATTTTTTTTTTCATTTCTGGTGTACCATGACGGTTCCGATTTATTCTAAATAACCCGTGTAATGCTACAAAAATCGAAATTACGTGATTTATGAGCAAATAAAATTGACCAAAATTGTTTTTGGGGCAAAGCTCATTTTTTCCAAATGGAAACATATCGGTACCGTGGTACCATTTATTAGTATTATTAATAAGGAACTTATTCATATGTCGTATTAAAATGTGCGATAAATAGGTACAAATAAAATTACAGCTGAAAGAAAATAAGAAAAACAATTTTATTCTAATTACCTTGTTACACACAAGGCGGTTTTGGAATACAAAAAATTAACACAAAACATTACAACAGTTGTTCAAAATGCTGTCCATTACCGCCAATGCACTTCTGAACTCGTATATCTGTTTCTTGAAGAACGTTCGCCAATTGCTGGGCCATTATTCTATTAATTGCTCGTCTTACTCGTAGCTCCAGGTCTGCACGGGTTGTAACGGCGGTTGCATAAACAATATTTTTTAAATAACCCCAAACAAAGAAATCAAGGGGCGTTAAATCAAGTGACATTGGAGGCCACCTCACAGGACCATTCGTCGAAATTACGTTTTCTCCGAAACTCCGTTGAAGATAATCAATTACTGTCCTTGAATTATGGGGAGGAGCGCCATCTTGTTGGAAATACATTCCCTGTCCTAAATCTAATGTAACTCATCTAAAACGTCCTCAATCTCATTTTCTCAAGTATCTGGCACCAGTCAGAGGTCCTTCAAATATTATTGGACCAATGATTCTACTACCGATTATTCCAAGCCAAACATTGAAACCGATCCGCACTTGAAAGTTACCCTCCCGTAATAAATTTAGATTTTCTTGTGATCAATATTTTGTATTTTATTGGTAAAATAATTCCAAATTTGTAAACCTAGACTCATCCGAAAATAAAATCAGTCCCAAAAAATCATTGTTTGGCTGCACGTTATTATACAAAATTCAATTGCAATATTCCATCCTATGTTCGTAATCACTTTCGTACAAATGCTGGTGCAACTGGTATTTAAAAGATTTATAGTGGTATTTGTGCAAAATTTGGCTTACTGTTTGGTGACTGATGTCCAATTCAAACCCAACTTGCCTTAAAGAAACAGTCTTATCAACTTCTATTCGAGTCAAAACATTAATTTCCGTTGCTTCGTCAATAACGAAGTTTTCTTCAGGATCATTTTTGGGCTCTCTTCGGAATTGGTTTTCAACAAGTTTAAAATAATTTTTCGCTGGACATTGTCTATCAGGATATCGTTGGGCATAAAGGTCGGTAGTCGCAATTGCATTTCTTTTACATTCCCCACAAATAATTAACATGTCCACTTTTTCATTTCTTGTATAAATTTGCGGCATTTTGAACACAACTAACAAGAATTTTAAACAATTTTAAATACACAATAAAAACTAATAAATTTTTGACAAGCTAAATATTTCATTATTTTCAAAGCCACCTTAGTTAACTCTTAACATTTAATTATAACAAAATTGTATTTTCTTATTTTCTTTTAGCTGCAATTTTGTTTGTATTTATCGCAGATTTTAATACGACATATGAATAAATTCCTTATTAATAGTACTAATTAAATGGTTCCATTTGAAAAAATTGAGTTTTTCCCCAAAAACAATTTTGGTTTGGTCATTTGCTCATAAATCACGTAATTTAGTGTTTTTAACGGGATTTCGTTTTTAGTAGCATTACACGGGTCATTTAGAATAAATCGGAACCGTGATGGCACACTTAAATGGAAGACTAAAAATTATATTATAAAAAATATTGATGTTTGAAATGTCACTTATTGGCATCGTTCGATTCAGAAAATTATACAGAATTCAAAAATGCAATAGTATACAGGATGTTCCATTTAAAAATCGAAAGTTAGTGTCACTTCCGGTGAAACCGGAATACTTTGCAGAATTGGATATGAACCCGATGTAGTTAAATTTTAATAATCTCAGCGTACTAACTTCATGGTATCTTCATAACAAATTATGGATATCAATATTGTGGTCCAAAACATTCAGAAGTTATACTTTTTTACTCTTGCGGTTGGTAATTAAAAATACATGTGTGTATATATTAGTGTAACAACATCCACCAATATTGTCTGAAAGTTATTTGTGGCATTCTACGAATATTCTTTTCTATTATTTGGTATTTCCACCAATATTTCCAGCCTTCCTTTAGGATAGGTTTATTCATACTAGTTTTATCATATTAACTTAAGATCTCATGAGATTCGGGAAGAAATTTCAAAGTAAAATATTGTCATACATTATGATAATTTTTATGCAGTTACAGAACACTTGGAGCCAACTATGAATTTGACGTTATTTGTCTCTACAATTCGAACTCTACGCATTATAGAACAAGATCAACAAAGAGATGCTTTTTAAATTTAATCGTCTCATTTAGATTACATCCTGGTGGGATTTAACTTTAGCTTTCCACCACTCAACCACGGCACATACACACAGACAATTACACAACGACCATTTCCTACGACATTTACATCTGCCGTAGCTGATACTCGAGCACAGGAGTGATACAGCAACTAGCCGTGTTGCCTCTCACACAACTCCATCTAGTTCGCTGCTACCAATTCACTAACACGTTAAAACGTTACTAACCATCCACGCCCTAGCCAGGACTGGCTCTATGGTCTCAAGCCTAACACGTAAGCATTGAGCCATTGAGCCCTTATTTGAAATACAACAATATGTCTTTAGTTTTGGCCTTCCATCCATTTATTTGACTCAAAGAGCATCTATGGAAGTAGCTGAATATAACAACATGGAAAACAAGCTAATTATACACTTTTGAGTGATCTTGTAGTAGGTAAAAGTGAAGTGAGTGTAAATGTTAATTGTTAATAGTTTTGACTGCCTTCCGGACCGCATTGTTATGTCTAGGAGAACTATATTTGTATAAGTAAAGGATAATTTCGGTTTATATTTTAAATCAAGGTCATAATAAGAATGAAAAATATTTCATAGTACTGAATATAAAGCAAATATGTACGTATTTCATATCATGTGAAAATATAGGTAACTGACACCATATATTTTGGTCTCAAGTTAAACTCAACAATAAACAACGTGACGCTTACGAACACCGATAGAATGAATAAATTATACGAACTACCTGCATACTGACCATCGTGCATTGGATCAATGGTGTGGATCATTAGCTGCAAAAGGCCATGACGAAATTTCGCCCCCGTATGGTGGTGGTGGCTAGTTGAGGACGGCACCTGAGGTGTCTCTGAGGCAGTACGTGAGGTGACGCTGCCGCCGGGCTGCGTCCCCACGCTTGTTTCACTAGACGTTGCCACTGTACCATGCTGTAAATAATAGATAAGTAAATACAAACGTACAAATATTAAATAGTAGATTATAAATCAGCATAAGTTGAAATAAGCAAATTTCTAAAAGATGCTAAATTCGCAATAAAGGTTTGATGCATTTACATAACGGGTCAATCTCGGCGCATGTAACGCGCTTTAATTTTTCTTCAAATGTCAAAGAATATGACCCTAATGACAAGTTTCGTGAACTAAAACTATCACTTTTCTAACACTCTATTTGAGCGGCACTAAAAGTAATATTTTGTGAAATAGCAGTATTTATTTGACGTTTGAAGAAAAATAGCGTGTTATATGTATAATGTAATGTATTTACTAAATTTTCACAACACAATTTACTGTATTTCATCAATTCATAGTAATTGCTTGGTTATGTTATAATTGCAATCATAGTTGTTGTCAAACATCTCTGACTGATTTTTAAAGATTTCTTTTATCGATTCCATACCTGTCAGTGATTTAATTGTGAATAGAAATCTAACTGGAAAAGGAATCCAGTTGTGTGCTTAAGTCGCCCATCAACAGATGGCGACACTCAAATAATATTGCAGATTTCATTTTCTTTAGGAAAAATTAACTTTTTATAGTTTGCATATTGGTACCGCATTTTAAATTGTAATATAAAAAAGTTTGCCTTATTAGTTAAAGTTTCGAAGTAGGCATTTTTCTTCCAAATCTGATCTGATTGACACCACAAACTTTCGACTGTGAGATCGTCAAGTAATTACTATTACATTCATATCCACGTTTCTTAACACCATCAAGTAAATTTTATTTATTAATCATTTTAATTTCAGTAATTTGCAATTAGTTCATTAATGCATTTTCATTTTTTAAATAAATTAAATTCAATTTATTCAATTCAATAAGTAACTAAAATACTACATGCAACCACATGGTAATAATATATTCTTTTCCATCTCATTTGGCAATTTAGTTACAATCAGCAAATACAATACGATACGATGCAATAAAGTAAAAATTGTATTAATTATTACTTTAACGGTTTATTCTAACAAGCAAATTTACAACTTGATGTATCAATTGTAATTGATTTAATACTCATTAATTTGATTTATTTATTTAACAACCTGTTGTTAATTATCAAGCTTATTTTTAAATTTAATTTGAAGTTTATTGTACGGTCATGAGCAAAAAAAATAGGACAAGTCTTATAACGGTATTTTGCTAAAATCTAGTTATGTACATCTAACTTTAATTTTTGTGATATTGTCATAATCAAAAAACTTATATGCCTCATATAAGCGATTTAGTTAAATCTGGAGTTAGTGCTAGATGGATGGTCAATGAGACAAATTGCACTGCGTTATAATATTGACAAAAATTCGGTGTGTAACATTTTAAGAAAGTGGAGAGTAAACGGTAAGATTAGTAGAAATCCTGGATAAAACCAGCTAGTCGTACACATATGTTGCCTCGTTTATTTACCAAAGTAAGCCAAAGTAGGTCAATGTTCTTCCAAAATAGATTCTCTGATTGATGAGACGACAGAACAGTCACAGAGTACATGTTGGATCGTCTCATCTTCTTGTTCACAACCTGTAAAGAGAGGTGTTCCGCTTAATCTCATACTATGTAGATGTTTCCTTAATGGACAGTGTCCAGTCTGGATTCCTGTTATAAAACATAGATTCCTTCTGGACATTACCAGGTAGTCCAATGCAATAGCCTTGTTGGGATATTTTAACTTGCTATTAGCGAAATATTTAGGGATATAAATCGGATAAATCCTAAAAGGAACTAAATAATATATATGAGTGTATTTAGCTTACAAGTTTCACTTTCTAACCAGTTACTATTAAGGCGCAGTTACACGGCGGGTGTTTAAGCGAGCCTGGCTCGGTGAGCCATGAACCCCGCGCCGTCTGACATAGGCAGCTCGCCACAGCTCGCGGCTCGGGAGACGTGGCTCGCGTCTTCCATCGAGGTGTCGGTAAAGTTTGGCGAGTCAAAACAGTTTTTTAGACAACGCGTGGTAGGCTCATATAGGATCGCCTTTCCGTCAGCCTCTTCTGTGCCGCATTGAAACACTTATTCGATAGAAATTTTCGAAATATCCTGACGGCTCTTTTGGAAAATCTACGAGCATATCCGCTCCATTGTATCTGCATTTTTTACATCAAAATAAATTACAATTCTACTTTTATTCACCACCTCTCTTTACATTTTTTTACTTTTTTTGTACTAATAGACCAGCACCAACTAAGCACAAAGTAGCAGCTCCAACTGTAATCTTCTTATTTGCATTCATTTCCATCGACACATCTTCCATGCAGTTTTGACGAGCCTACGAGCCACAACCCCACATGAATTCACGCACCGTTTTGCCACCTCTGGCTCACTTATAGGTGAACCAACGTTAGCCACGAACTGGACTCGTGGCTCGGCGAACTACGTGCCGTAAAACTGCAAAATTATTTAGTTTATTATCGAATATAGCAAACTAAAGGTACTGTACACGGGTAATTTTTACAGCAATTATTGCTCGGCGATTATCGCCAGATCTAGTGGAACAATTAATAGAACAATGAAAAGGCGCTACTAGAAGGGCAATTTTTACAGTAACTATTTGGCGGTAGTTATCGAGCAATTAATTGCTGTAAAAATTGCCCGTGTAATGGATTTTTTTTTTGTGTGGAGGGGAAATCCTTTTCGGACACCCGCGAGAAGATATCATTTCGCAGGTAGTGTTGGACTTTCACCAACTAAAGCACTCTGGCATTGCTTGCGCCTCCCATCAGAGTACGTGGTCAATCGTTTTTTTTATTCCTCTCCCTTCAAATGTGCGCCAAATCAGGGTCCCTTTCATCCTCCTCTTTCTTCCTCATAATTCTATTCACCATCACCTCTACCGCATTCCAGCTCTCCTCAGACTGCATCATAAAGTTGACCGGATCTTCTGGTCTGAGTCTTCCTACTATCTCCCTTTCCTCATTCCATCTATTACAATAGAATATTGTGTGCTCGGCATCGTCCCTCTCACCGCAGTAGACGCATTCCCTAGTTTCCCTCTTTTCTATACCTAAGAGGTAATCGGCGAAACTTCCGTGTCCCGTAAGCACCTGCGTGAGGTAGTAGCCCACTTCCCCGTGGCTTCTAACTATCCACACTCTTATACTCGGAATCAGCCTGAATGTCCACCTTCCTTTTGTACCTCCTTCCCACCTACTTTGTCATCTTGTAAGTAGGGCTTCCCTAGCCTCTCCTTTAGCCGCTCCATCGTACGTCTCCTTTCGCTCCTTGGCAAGGAGGTCTATTGGAGGAATCCCCGCGACCACCAGTATCGCTTCGTACGAGACGGTACGGTATGCGCTACACACCCTTAATGCCACTTTCCGCTGTATCTTACTCAGCCTGCTCCTAGTTCGTGCCACTTTCTCTACTGCCGGCCCCCACACTGGAGCCGTATATAGGAGTATCGAGTTCACTACACAGCTCAGCAATCTCCTTTTACTCGCTTTCGGTCCGCTGGTGTTACACTCAACCTTCCAATTGCCGAGTTAGCCTTTCCTGCTTTCTCGGCGGATTTTTCTGAATTTTCTGCATAATTGAGCTTCGAGTCCAGGGACACTCCCAAGTATTTTATAGCTGGGCTGGGACCGACTTCGAGCTGTCCCACTCTTACCATGACTGGAGGGAGATTTCTCTTCCTCGTTATTACCACCACCTCTGTCTTCTCCGGAGCGAGTTCCAACCTATGTCCCGTTAACCACTCCCCAATTTTCCTTATTGCAGTATTTGCCTCATTCACTATAAGTGGCACGAAGCTACCTGTGACCGTTACCGCCAGGTCATCTGCGTACCTAATCACCGTGGTATTGTAACATTGACAATAAGAGTTTGAGTATGTACTTTTGTAAAATACTAATCACTCTTTAATGCAAAAACAAATGTAGCATCAATATTTTTTTAAATTATTTTATTTCATGATTTTCATAAAACAGTAGCAGTATTTCCCATTTATTTTTTAATTTGTACGATGCGATATTCAGAATATAAAATAATGAAAGCAGGTAATGAATGAAAACGCCCAATGCAAAATGAACAAAGTATTCATTAATTTGCAATTTGGGTATGTATTAATCTGGAAAGTATAATTAGCATTGCAGAACAGGTCGCATTTGGTAAAGCTCAGTTAATAGGTATTTGGTTGAACGTGAACAATTATTAAAATCTGCCACTATGAGCAGGCAGCTACATTGGGCAACAACTGTCTAATTTTTATAAATGCCATGCTTTATGTAAAATCACGGGTTTATGATCTGTGGATCCGACAGCTTATACAGTCATAAAAATAATTATTTGTATTAAAATTAGTTTTATATAAATTTACTTATTACGAACTTACAATTAAATAATCTTATAACTTATGTTAACAAAATGATAGTTTGTAATAAATAATCTTATTTATAGCAAACTTTCCTTTCATACTATTCTCTATTCAAATAATTATTTTGAAGAGTGAACACTTTGAATCATATTGCTTGCATTTATAGTGCAGTGTCCAGTGTGTAGTATCCAAAATGTTATTGAATTGTAATTAAGAGCACTGGCAATTAGACATAAACAAATTAAATTTTGTATTGCAAAGAGCTACAAGTTCATATTGATTGTTTATATTATTATTTGTTTAATTAATTCAATGTCCGGCCTCGTTCTTAGTATTATTTGTTTATCATTTATTGCAAAATATATCAATTTAGAATATGAAAAAATAATTTGTATTAATATCTAACCTACTAAAGCTGTTTCATAGTTTTCTCCTCAAATATGAATACTCCTTACGTAACAATATTTGGAATTATGTGTTGTGAATTATAGCAAACAATAATTATATAATTTGGTGTTTAAATTAAAATCTCATTCAAAAGTAAGACGCATTAATTTATAAATTACATGACAATCGAATTAGAACAGCAATAACGTAAATTATGAAAATCATCAATAGCTTTGTTTATAACATGCTTTTATTAGCGTCACCTGTATGTTTGTTTGTTACGGAATCTTTGAACGTGATTCTCACCCACTTCAAAACGTCAGATCAAACTGAAATTTTGCACACTTATCCAAGCACCGATGATAATACAATAATTTGACAACTTTGTCCTAATATCCTCACCAGGATCATCGGAATAAAATAAAATTTAAAAAATACTAATCTATTGTCGAGATTTTTCCGGAGGCGCCGCTGTTATTAATAACAGCAGAGAGTTCCATATAATGGTGATGCATTAGATGAAATGATCAGATTACGAAATAATTCATAAAAGCCTGATAACCCGTTGTCACATATGATACACCAAAAAGTTGAATCTTCAAGTTACCATGAAATTTAAATTCGTTTAGATTAAAAATGAAGTGATTGACAAAAAAATATCATTTTATTGTAAAAAGCCTGGGGTGCTTTTTACTATATTTATAATTCTACTTTTATTAATAGCTACCAATAAAATATTTTTGACAATTGATATCAAGCACCCCACGCTTTTTACAACAATAAAATGATTTTTTTTTGTCAATCACTTCATTCTTATTTATACTTTTTAATTCGGTTTGCTATTAAAGCGTGTTTTTTCAGTTTTTTTAAACTATAATTTTTTTAATATGAAGTATAGTAAGCAGTTGCGCTGTTTTATTCTTCATTGTGGTTATTCCAAATTCTAGTAAGGAAATATGGAAGCTACAAAATAATGTTCAATTAACTTCCAAATTGAAACCAAGAAACCGCTACCCAAGGAATCACTACTTCCACATCCAGATTTTGTATCCAAGTCTTATGCACACTAAATCCTAATGTAATATTTTACTGCCTTTAATAATAGCGTGAGAGTGGTGGAGGGGGTGGCTATTGTAAAAAAAAATTAGAGGCCCTTGGTTCTCGTATACACACTAAACCCCAATTTAATTTTTTATTCCCTTAAACAGTAGGGTGTGGGTGGAAATGAGGGTGGTAGAAGGGGCAACTAATGGCAAAATAAATTTTGGAGGCTCTTGGTTCAAATCCCAATTTAATTTTTTACTCCCTTTAATAATAGGGTGGGGATGGCAATGGGGGTGGTAGAGGGGGTAGTAACGCCAAAAATTGTTTTTAGGCGTTTCGTTCTTGTATACACACTAAATCACATTTTAATTTCTTTTACCCCCTTTAACAATAGGGTGGTGGGGCGGCAATGGGGGTGATAGAGGGGATAGCTAACGTAAAAAATTTTTTTTAGACGTTTCGTTTTGTATATACAATAAGTTGCATTTTAATTTTTTTGCTCCCTTTCATAATAGTGTGGGTGTGGTATTGGGGGCGATGGTGGGGGCGGGGGGCTAATGCAAAAAAAAATTGAGACCATAACTTTTCGTACATGCCCTAAATTGCAATTTTATGGGCTCTTACTTGCTTGTTTTGCCCATTTACCTTTATCTACCCCATGTACCCAATACATAAGTGTACCAAATTTCAACTCAATATTAAAAACGGTTCCAGAATAAACGCGCGCACAAAAAAAGTTACAGTCAGACAGACAGGAAATTTTTTTCGCTCAAATTTAAAATCTCGACGTTTCATGACATTTTAGCCTATTTCAACAAAAGTTTTTTTATTTTTTTTGCGTTACTATACTTCCACTGGACGTGGTTTTACTTCCACGTCCAGTGGAAGTAAAAGCAATACAAAATTATGTTAAGCTTTATTTGATACTACCACTTAACGCTGCAGTTAGCAATAGCGTCATCTGTTTAATTTTTAGATGACAATAGAAAAGCAAATAAAGACCTGCCAGTGGCAACTTTCTCATCAGAACTGCCAAGCTGCAATAAAATTTCAAATTGATTTACCTACACAATTTAGCACAAATTGATATTTCATTACTGACAGTAAATCAAACCAAAAATCAAATCTTCTTTAGTTTTCACGGTCTATTTTTATATTTTGCTTTAGCTACCCATTATATAATGATCAACTGTCACAATGAAATAGTATTCTAACTATATTTTGGAAATGACTGCTATCGAATGATACATTAAGCGAAAAGGAATTATATACAAGAACATACTGGGTGTGTCACTACGATATTAAACTGTATTTTCGAAAATACTATGAATACAATTTCCCTTTTACGCAGGTTTTCTGACATTCTTTCCAACTAAAATATTTATATTTTTCTGCTTCTTTCGGTTATATCCGAAATTACTTCGTTATTTTAAACTGAACACGCTGTATATTTTTGCATTTTTTGGTTCCACAGTAAATTCTAATGTTATTTCATCAAGAAACCCGGTCGGGTTTCGCAGCTAATTTTCTCTCTCTCTCCCATGCGAAAGCGAAACGGCATCGGGGATCATATACAGCAAGATGTTGCTTTCTGCGCAATCTGGATATTTATTTTCTTTTATATAAAAAAACATAATCACTTAACATTGGTAATTACATGCGAAATGAATTGTTTATCGTTTCATCTTTCAAATAAATACCTGTCTTTAACTTGTCATCTTATTACGGTATTGCTACTGATGTTTGAATTTTGAGATCTGTCAAAATAATACGAAGTATAATCACATTTTTGCAGTTTTGATTTCGAATTTTTGGCTCAATCAAGCACCAAAATACGAATTGTGTTAACTTTAAAAATATCCAAAATAACAAATTTGTAATTATGTGATGTAAAAAGTGGAAATGTTTAATCGCAAAAACACACAGAGTGTCGTGTCGGATTACGTGCCGGGTAGGTTGTGCTATAGATAGATGATTTCTAACTATTACACTTATTGTTTTACAGATTTTTAGGGAACCGTCGGTAGAACTTACGTTGGAACCATACATTTATTGAAGTGCGTGAACGTAAAAGTTCAGTTCCTTTTACTTTCGGATTTCTTTTTCATTATCAATATGGATAAAGAATTTATTTGCAGAGAATTAACGAAAACATATGTCAAAATTATCAAAGAAGGTCAGTGGCTCAAAGATTCTCACTTTTCTTTTTTTTCGTATATTTTAGGTACAAATGCTCATTACGAAATACGAATTACAAATTTGGAAAATTATAATGAGATTCAATCTATCCCGCCTGGAAAATACCATATACAACTTTTACATGTAGTTATTATGATGGTCGCAGTATTTATATTTATAATTCCTTACAATAAAGCTAATCTTTTACATGCGGAACAAAAACTCTTTCTATAAATTATATCCTTATTTAGAGACTAGTGACACTACTGTTCGATTTCCACTTGTACAACGGCAGACGAATGGTTCTGATTGTAGAGTATTTGCAATTCAAATTTCACGGTTATTTTACATAACCTATCTTAATAGCTAATTGTGAAACCACGTACTGTTTCATAGAAAAAAATAAGTGAAATCGCCCCCACCCCACCTCACAACATTGCCAATGTATACTACAAGCTAATTTTCTATGCGGCTTTCCCGCACCACCTGACCATTCATCTTGTTTAATTTTTTGACTATATACTTCATGATGAGCAACATAACCTTTGCTTAAATCAAACTGAAAGACAATAACAAAAAGCGCTTTACCGTTATCGTAGTCCCCTTCTGACCACCTTTACTTACCAATACAGATTAAAAATTCATGAACTCGTGTAAAGCTCATTTTTATACTTATTTATTCCATTTTAGTAGACTAAAATTTCTCCCATTTATGTGCATTGATGGTAGAGAATAAAATATAACAAATATCGCCTTACTGTTACCATAACAAAATTTATGAATACGTGTAGAGGTGATTTTTACTCATATTCATTTTAACGGACCAAGTTTTTTTCTATTTTTCCTATTAATATACACTGACTGATGGTAAGGAATAAAATATTACCGATCAGAACTTTCTAAAATCGTGTAGAGAGCTTATTTTAAACCTGGATTATTGTGAAATACATTTTTTAAATACATAATGATAGCCAAAAGCAAAATATTATAAGTTATAAGTGGTTGAAATCATGTACAGTTCATGTTTTAACATTGTTTTCATAACAATACAACCAGAAAAGATTATTTTGCTGATCATGAAGTATATAGTCAAAAGATAAGCACGATGGATGGATTGGTCAGGGGGTGTTGGGAAGCAGCATAGAAAATTAGTTTGTAGTATACGTTGGCAGTGTTCTGAGGTGGGGTGGAGATGATATACCATACTCCATATCAGAAACTGACGGTTTAGGCGGTATTCAATTTTTACCTTTCAAAAACAGATAACAAATACCAAGCAGTTGTTAATTAAGTCAAATTTTAAAGAGACACCTTGGCCGAAATTTCACATTGGCATAGAAAATTTTGAAGTCGTACAAGAGTTCACCTATCTTGGCTTCAGTGTGAATACGAAGAACAAGGCAACGCAGAAATAAGAAGACGAATTCTGCTAGGCAATAAATGTCGCAATGCTCTACGTAAGCGGCTCTCCAACCATAGTTTAAGTAGAAAAACAAAATTAATAATCTACAAAATCCTTATACTGCCTGTTGTCACTTACGACACGGCAATTAGTAAGCGAGATGCCGACCTTCTACGCATCTTCGAAAGAAGAGCTCTTAGCACAATATTCAAAGGAACTTGTGAAAATAGAATATGGTACCGCAGATACAACTTCGAGCTATACCAGCTACTAAAGAAGAGCCCGACGTCATAACTAGAATTAAAACCTCGTTATTAACATGGGCATAACATGTACAACGAGCTCAAGACACGTACATGCCAAAGAGGGTAATGAACACTAAATTACAAGACGGAAACAGAGAAGACCAAGATTCTGATGGGAGAACGGAGTATCAGAGGATTCAACTAAAATTTGATTTGGAAACTGAAGACCACCTGTAAGGGAAAAGGACGAATGAAGGAGGAAACTTTGGAAGATCTGGACCCGCACAGGGTTGTAGCGTCACGGATGATGATGATTATCCACTAAACAATAATGCAAAACTGTGTTAATTTTTATACGGCAAAAGTTTGGTGTATACAAAAGACATTCATTAAAAATATAATTTGACTCGACGCGGCAAAGTTCACAAAAAAGGTCTCCTCAACATCATAATTCTCATTTTATAGTACTTTTCGGTAATATAAAAAATGTAAAAAGTTTTAAAAAATTCATAAATAAATCAATCTTTATGTGCCAAGTCAAAAATATAAAAAAGTAATGGCAATACTTAAAGTAATCAAAAAATACAGTTTTTCCAAAATAATTCTGAAAAAATTTGCGCCCATTCGATAATTCCCAAATAACACACATTCACCGAGAAATATTCAAATTCACCATTTTAGGACTAGAACCTGTTCAAAAAACCACCTTAAAAATATCAGCTCCAAATAATCTTGCAACCATAAAACGTCAGACCTTCGTGACGACTTTCCGGGGTTATTTGGAAAGCTTTTAATTTCCAAACAATAAAACCTTAGTAACTTCTAAACTCGAATTGATTCAAACTTCATTTTTATATCGAAAATTTGTCCTTTTCATTGCCGATTTTTCTATATAATTTTTATTTCTGAAATTCAAACGTTTGCAAAGATATTGCGCAATGTTTTGCAATATTGCGCATTCGTACCGATCCAAACTAGACGGTACCATTTCCAGCTCTAAAAAGGGGTAAAACGTTTCTGCTTGACTCACGGGGCATGAAACACGCAACAGTTCTAGCATATAAAAAACCGAACTCCACAAGCCCAAAGCAAGTAGTTTTCGAGTGGTTTCCTACGCGTTACTTAAATCGTTCTACAAGTTTCTTCTACAAGTTCAAGTGAAATTAATTTGTGGGAATATTTAAATTAATATTGTAAAAGTTCGTGTACTGTCTGCTTTAAGAAGTATACTAATAGTCCTTCGGTTTTAACGAAATTTTGAGAGTAGTTACCGCCTGTCTAGTTCCACTTATTGCCTTACACGTCGGGAATTTTTATAATCGGGACCCTGAAAGTGCTTCCTAGGCCTAGGAAACCTAGTAAAAAGATTTTTCTAAATAATTATAACAAAGCCCTCGCGCATTAAAGTATCCAGTGATTTTTTTTTAGAAACTGAAACACTTACATAAAATTAAATAATTAAAATAAAACTACCCACGTCGAAATTTAACTGTCGAAAAGTTACCTAAAAATAATATTCTGTAAAAAATGTATAAATACGTTACATAAATTTCTAAACTCTGTTCAAATTACTTAAATAAATGTATTGTAAATTCGTCGTAAAACAAAGTGTCGTTATTTCATCAAATTTACTATAGAGGGTGTTAATGTCTGCCCTGCCAGTGACTTTCAAAATTACTAAAAAATTAAAATAAATAATTCTATTAAACAAAAAGTGAACCAATCAGTCTAGGCATATATAGAGTGTAGCAGTTGACCCCGTCCAATAGTTTTAAGGCAATCCTCCTGAAGTTCTCCAAAATAAAAAATAAAGTGCACAAACGGCCTCAGGAGTCTCAAGCTGAATTTTCCAAACAAAAATCAATTATTTTTCTTAAAACAGAGAGGTCGTGAGTGTTCACAAGGGAGACTTTTGGGAATTTTGCCGAACCTCTTCCCTTAAGAAGAGTAGGGATCTTTTACTTGCCTAACATTTAATAGACAAGGGACCGACGGCTTTACATCCCCTCCGAAGGATGGTATATCTCCTATACAACCCTCGCCTAAGGTTGTATAGCTTCCGCGCATACACTGATATACAAGCCGCTGGAAGATGGGTGAGGCGAGGACGTGGTCTTCATTGGAACGGTCATCAATCCAACTACTAACCACGCCTAACGTTGCTTTACATCGCATATCGAAGTATGTACATAGTAAAGACGCACCCACGCTCGCCCCATCAAGCACTTTCTACATTTATTCATTTAATGAAAGTAAAACACTTGAATACCAAGCATAGTTGAAGTAATTTTCTAAAAATTTTTACTGGAGGCAGTCCTTAATTCTGCCAATTAACCCCTAAATTTCCAAACGTTCTCAAATACCTCTATCTTAAATATATCTACAACTACTAATAATAGGTTCTGTTCCCTATCTCACACAAGACATGCTATTCTCGTAACACCAAATAAATTGCAACCACCATATTATACTTTGAAAGATGTAACTAATTGTTAGTGAATGTATAAGCATGGTAACATACTCGACGTAAGTGTACACTTCTGCTTAATTATTTACCTAATCTAGTTTATTAATTTTATTTTTTAGATTACATTAAAAGAAATACCGGCTTAATTCATAATATTTTTGTTTTAATAAGAGGAACTACTTGAATGACCACATTACAAAATAATTTTCGAGTATATAGCTGCTATAATATGTACATGCAGAAGCACGCATGTTAAGTCACGTGCTGCCATCTTTAATGCAAAAGATTTTTATAAAAGAAGACCAAACCTGTACAGTTAATTAAATAAAGTGGAAAATTTTATTTCAAAACTCTATCTTCCTTTTTCAACTTTAGGACTAAGTACCCAACATTAATAAAATTCTGATGGTTTTAAAGTTTCAATGATTTCTTAATTTTCCGATTTTCAGACGTCCCGATTTGAAAAATATAATCATATTTATTGTTTACCTAACGCAATGCATATTATTTATCTGATAGTTAATAATGTAGCGGGAATAGACCGACGTCAACTAAATATTTAAAAAAATACAGCTAAACAGCCACAAATATCATATTAAAAATCGGCAGTGACTGGAAGCGGCTGGAACCTCCCCACTCGGTGGATCTTTGAAGCCGAAAAGGGCATTAAATTTTGTGACAAAACGGCACTAAACGTAATCCGATCTCATCCAAACCCTTTTCAGATCTTCTCAGGCACTAAAAGAACCCTCAACTTAATGAATTTACAACACTCGTCTGCGGCTCGTGCTGCAAATTTCATTACCTACATTATCGCTCGTTGAATAATATACTATTAGGATATTAACAACTTTAACATCACCTGAACGACTAAGAAAGTCTAGTTTTCCTAAATACTACAGATTTGTAAAGCAACAAACTGAAAATTGGTAAAGTGATAATCTATAATAAATTCACCAACGAAGGTACAGAAAGCATATGATATTGATATTGTTACATCTACCTTTAAATTTTGTGACAATCCACTGGTGCAGTCATTAAAAGTTACATATATACACATATATTGATATGACATGACACCAACGTTATCGGATAACAAACGATGACAATGAAAATCGTCAAAATTTGCTCATTGCAATCCGATCGCTCGCAGCTGTCTTTATTAAATGAAACATTAGCATTTCAGTAATTTTACTAGATTTTAGAGGAATATTTGTAGTTTAATTCTTCGATTTGTCTGTATATATATTTATAAACGGCACTAAACGTAATTCGCTCCACTTCTACAGCAGTGAAGAAACCTTCACATGTGAATTGACACGTTATGTGACGAGTTTCACGACGTAATGGCTACGCGCATCGATCATGTCACGAGAAATGCAATCTATGCTTCATATTCGCTTTGTTTTTAATTTTTTTCACGGAAACCAAATCGAAAGGGTGGAAGTGTGATATATCGTTGAAATCAGAATTTTACCTGCTTTTCAATGATTCCATTGCAAATTGAAAGTAATTATAAAATAAACAACTTGTTGCGCCAAAACGGCACTAAACGTAATCCGATCTCAACCAGATCTTCTGGGGCACTAAAGAAACGCACATGCCAAATTTCATTCAAATTCGTTCAGTAGTTTCGGCGCTATCGTGCTAACACACATACACACACAGACATTTTTCAAAAACCACTTTTTTGAATTCCTAGGACCTCAAAACGTAAAGATTTGATGTTATCTTAATTTTTGTTTTTGAACCAATTTTAGTAACCTCTCACAATTTTATTGTGGTGAGGTTAAAATTTGGCAAAATGTAGAACAGGATGTCGGCTATCCATTCACGTTAATCATTCGAAAATTTTGAATAGTGCCCGTTTGCATAGGACAATTTTTGGGTAAGTTGGAACTTAAATTATTTAGGGCCTAAGCTTTCGATTTTGGCATATTCTAGGTTTTACCAACTTGGGGCACACTGAATCAATTTTTAAGCAACTCTCTGAACGGAGATCAGTTTACTATATATGATCCTATTTTGAGGTTTTACACACTATTAGATAATAAAATACAAAAACTGACATATTTAAATATTAATTGCACTATTATTACTCACTTCGATATCGTCGTCACAACGCGGCCGTCAAGTATGCGCTAGCTCTAATAGTATGCTTAACCGCCATATGTATATTTTTACACATAAAGTCTGGAACATTTAATAATCTATTAGACAATGAACAAATGAACTTGAAAATCATTTTAAAGAAAATTATTTTGCGCATTCATATTTATTAGTATTTAAAACTGTGGACTAAATAATTTCGAGCTCATTAAGTAAATATTATGCAAGATATGAGCATAGAACAAAATTGAGTTAGCTAACAATGACGGTTTTATGCTAACCGCGCTCTGTGTCAAGCTTTACTCCTTTATTGTTTGTCTTTCGAAATAATCTGCATACATCACCCATCTAATGAAATTTAAACGTCACGTTAAAGCTATGATAATACTAGATAGGAGAAAAAATTAATTGTGTTTCAGAGACGGAATTATCTTGTTCGTGTATTCTTGATCCTCCTACTGGCAATTTGAATTACAATACTTAAGCAAAATTTGTCCCACTCAGAAAGAAAGGGATTTTTATATATTTTAAAGATAAACATTTAAATGAAAAAATTTATTACCGTCTCGTTCGGATCATGGTAACTAATCAATCAGTCAATATCACAATAATGATGATAACCATCATTTTTCATATAATAAAAGTTATAGGCAATTTAAATGTTTTAAATGCCATTTAGAGCTCTTTACATACATATATGGTTAATAATATTATACAACCTTAACAAATATTTAATTCGAAGCGATATTTTGTAAATCCCGAAGTGATATTTTGTAAATCAAACTAATAGCCAATTTTGCTGCTCCCTTCTTTATAGTTAAACTTGGATTGATCAGTTAATGATAATTCCTGTAGTTGTAGGAGTAAAATGCTTCTGCAAACATGTACCTGTTCAAATGTGGTCCAAATGTGCTTTTAGAGGGTGGAATATTAAAACATAATATTTTTAGTCGCAAAGTCCTCTATAAAATCCTTATTTTACTATAAGGAACGTAACCAAACTGCAACCAACAGCTTTTCTCCGGACTATGTGCCCCGCCGAGCGCTGAATTACAAGTTACAAGCCTGGCGCGTTAAGTGTAATAATTGCATATTACCATCAAAACGCTAATGCTTCGATTGCAACAAACACCAGCCGAAAGACTGATCCTACTTAAAGGAGCTCTCGTGCCAGTCGTCATACACTACTTGCAGACTGCAATTTCGAGCTGTTGGCTCTCGTCAGTGCAAGGTAGACATGTGACGATCGACACGATGATCACTTAACATAGTCGCTATCCCAAAGATACCGAAATGTACTAAATAGTTTAGTACATTTCGGTATCTTTGGGATAGCGACATGTAAAATAGTCAGCAGGTACCATCTAGCGGTCCAGTGTCTGTTGCAATAGAAAAATAAATAGCCTGACTGGGCTTAGCATAGTTCAAATGTGCTTTTAGAGGGCGGAATATAAAAACACAATATTTTTAGTCGTAATTTCCGTCATTATTTCCCTTTTTGATAATGAAGGGTACTAAACTAATTTTCGAACCTTCCACCGAAATTACACTTAAAAAAAAATGAAATGTGCTGTTGCAGAGAATTTTTGTTACCATTCCGATTCCAAAACCTTTATTAATAGTTATGTATCATGATATACATTCAAAGTTTTACATTAGCGAGATAAAATTACCCTTAATCTAAAGTTAAAAGAATTGTGTGCGCAGTTTTCGTAAATTTTAATAAATGAATCTAGGTATTTCTTTTATGGTGGAGGGAAAATCCTACATGGACACCCGACTCTAGGGTCTGCCGCGCCGGGTAGTGTCGGACTCCTACCGACTAAAACCCCTCCTTGATCAGTGTTTCCACGTAATCTGGAACTGTCACGGGTCCGTTATCTTGTATTGTTGTTAATAAAACTTCCCACGTTTTCCTTTACATCCCCCATTTGTTAAAACAATTAGGGGTTCGGGGGCTAGATTTCTTCTGTCCTCTTCCTTTGTCCTCATTATCTACATTTTCCCAGTTTTCCTCCGATTCCAGCATATATCTAATTAGATTATCAGAGTTCCAATGGTCTCCTGATCTCTCGGTCCTCCACCGGTTGCAGTAGAACACGGTATGTTCTGCGTCGTCGTTCTCCCCACAGTACACACAATCCCATTTGTCAACCTTTCCGATATCAAAGAGATATTCAACAAAACTACCATGTCTTGTGAGAGCCTGGTTGAAGTAGAAGCTCATCTCCCCATGCCCCCTCTCCATCCACGTTCTTATATTTGGAATAAGTCATCTTATCCACCTCCCTTTAGTCGAGTTGTTCCAACTTCCGCCATCTCTCAAGGAGTCTCTCCCTTGCCTCTTGCTTCCTCGTCCTTTCATATACCTCTCTTCTCTCCTTGGCCAGTAAATCTATCGGGGGCACCAGGACTACTTCGTACGACACAGTTCTGTAAGCATTGCAAACTCTGATTGCAGCACTCCGCTGTACTCTCTCAAGCGTCCTTCTGGTACTCTGTACCGCCATCGAACTCTCCCATACTGGGGCCGCATACAGTAAAATGGATTGGATTTCCCCGCCTTTTCTGCTGTCTTCAGTGCATGTAACCCATAGGTCAGCCACGGGTCTAACCATATTCCTAGATATTTTAAGCCCATGCTAGGTCTAATCTCTATCTGCCTGACTCTTACTGTGAGGGGTGATAGAATTCTTTTCCTCGTAATAATGATGCACTCTGTTTTCTCGGGGGCTAGTTCTAATTGCACCCCATTTAACCACCGCTCTATTCTCATAATGGTTTCATTTACGCCTGCCTCTACTCCATCCACCCAATCTCTTGTAGCTGTTATGGCCAAGTCGTCGACGTACCCTATCACCGTAACGCCGCCCGCCAGGGGCAGCTGAAAGACGTCATTGAACATTAAATTCCATAGGGTCGGATCCAGGACCGATCCCTGTGAAACCCCGCAGGTCACCTTCTTCCAGTGTGCGCCGTTTTCTGCCTCCCATCCAATTCTTCTGTTCTCCAGATAGCTCTTAACGATTATGGGCAAATAAGGAGCTACTCCCACTCTCCTCAGACTACTGACAATCTCAGCCCATCCCGCTCTGTTAAACGCATTTTTAACATCCAGGGTCACTACTGCACAGATCCTTTTAGAGTTCATGGCCTCTCTCGAAATCTCCGTAATCCTGCTTACAGCATCCACCGTTGATTTGCCTTTCCTAAAGCCGTATTGATTATCCGCCAATCCCCCCCTTCTGCTCTATTTCAGTCTCTAGTCTTCCCAATACAAGGTATTCTAGCAACTTGCTCTATGCATCCAACAAGCAGAGTAGCTTATAAGAAGTCCTCTGGCGGTCTATTCCTTTATGCTATCAATACCAGCCTTTCTCTCCTCCATCTCTCCGGGAAAACCCCACTCTCGAGCGTCTGATTCATAATTCTCAGGGTAACCGCGGTATACTCCTCTGCAACTATCTTCACTATCTCGGGTGGGATATCATCTGGGCCCGGAGCTTTACCGCTTTTAAGCCTGCTACAAGCAGTTTTAAGCTCTTCCTCCGTAAAGGGGGGCACGTCCCCCACTTCCGTGGCTCCCCATCTGACTTCTGCCCTCACAGGAAATAAGACGCCCACTATTTCCTCTATCCGTTCCCCTGGGATTGCGGGAGGGGTGGCTCTCATACTTCGGGTCGCAATTTTATACCCGTCACCCCACACGTTCCTATCAATATCCTCACACATCTCCCTTCATTTATTCCTTTTGGAATCTTTTATCGCATCTCTGGTTCTTTTCCATCATATCATTACGTATTAAGAATAGTTTATTGTTAATATCAATTTCTTATATACCCTACTGGTATATTACTATAACAACTAGGTCATAGCTAATCTCTAAGTGTTTCTTGTTAGTTGTATTATATTCTGGAGTCACTGTATTTTAATTCACAACAGATCTAGTATTATTAAATGTATGGATAAATCAAATTTCACTCTACAACATAAGTTATTTACAAGAACATAGGGAAAATTATTCAGTAGGTTGTCCCCACCAAGAAAATGAAAAGTAAAAAAAACATGACCCAAAAAAGTTACCTTATTTTTGTAGAAATATACCGCTTCTGACTTTAACCACCCCTATTTCGCGTTTTTTTCATCGTAGGCATGCGTATCGGTTTTTTGTTCAGGATTTAACCAACAACGTCTTATCCACCCCCGGGGTTGAAACTACCCCTCCTCTAATACTAAAATATCCCCCAAAAAATCAAATAATCAACTCTGTTATTTTATGCTTAATAAAAAAAATGTTTTAATTTTCGTTTAAAAAAAGTGTTGTAATTTCAAAAAGAACATAGAGGGTGTAGTCGTTGACCCTGTCAATAAAAATAAATTTAATTAAAATGCTAGTCAGACCCTAAACGATAACTATAAGTGAAAAATAGCTCTAAAGCTCCAACTTTTTAAGAACTAACCACCCATTTTCGAATCAATAAAAATAAAGTACACAAACGGCCTCGGGGTCTCAACTGAAGCTCTCCACACCAAACCTTTTATTTTTTCAATCACAAAAGGCTCGTGCGTGTTCACAAGGAAGACCACGTCCTCGCCTCTATCTTCCAGCGGCTTGTATATTTTCACTGTATGCGCGGAAGCTATACAATCTTAGGCGAGGATTGTATAGGGGATATACCATCCTTCGGAGGGGATGTAAAACCGTCGGTTCCTTGTCTATTAAATGTTACGCAAGTGAAAGATCCCTACTCTTCTTAAGATAAGAGGTTCGGCAAAATTCCTAGTTGGGGGTAGCTCATCTACAGGCGCCGGTGTTAGGCCTCAGTAGCGGAAACAGGTCGTGGTTAAATAAATGAAAAAGAAAAAGAAACTCCTAGATCATAGAAGTATTCAGGCCGTTCGAGAATTCTTATGACACTAGTGCACCATTCATTTTCAATTCTTAAAAATTAATGTTCTTTGTATTTTTTCATTTTAAACTTTACTAAACATCTCCGTTAATAAAAATCTACTATTTAACGTAAGCTGTCATTTCTCAAATTTATGCGTATATGTTAAGATTCACCCTGTATAGGGTATTCTATTCCATTTTTCGCTGGACGAGACAAGTTTTGACGGTAGGTATAGTAAATGAAATGCCTAACCGAGTAAACTAAGATACTCAAACAAAATAAGAAAATTCCCTCTTTGAATCATAATTACTTTTTTTCTCCTATACATTATTATTATAGCGTCGAAGCAACGTTAAATTCCATTAAAAGGGTGATGTATGCAGATTATTTCGAAAGACAAACAATAAGGAAGCAAAGTTTGACGTGAGTGCGGTTAGGATAAAACCGTTATTGCTAGTTAACTCAATTTTGTTCTGTAACAATTTACCCATTTCTCGCATATTGTTTACTTAATAAACTCGAAATTAATTAATTTATAGTTATAAATTTAATGAATACGAATATGCGTAAAACTCCAATGAAGAAATTTTTACAGCAAATACGAAATTATAAAAATTTAACATTTTTGTTCCCAGACTGAGAAAGTGAAATAATAAACAGTGTAAATAGTCTAAAAAGTAAAAGGACACAGGACCTTGATGATAGTCAGGCAAAAACAATCAAGAGATATCTGAGTTCCGCTTATATCAAAAAAAGATTTTTAGCACATATATGATATAATATCAAACTTCCAATTTGGACTCAAAGTGTCAACGATTATTTATATCAAAAACCAAATAATCAATAGCCCTTTGCAATATTTTTCGATCTACCAAAAGCCTTTGGCACGATTCCTCGACAGCTACTAAAAAATCACATTTATGGTTTTAGATGTATATTGAACACGGAAACACCTCTGTCGTTGGTATTTTTGGATCTAGATTGGGTGCTATGAACGCGCACCCCAATAAGAGCTATGAGCTTAGTAGAGACACTTGAGGCGTTACGTAATTTGTAGATGAATGAAGTTTTGGGGGGATTGTACTTAAAAAGGTTGTATAAATTTCCCACCCTGTATAAGCCTCTGCTGATTGCTATTAATGTACTTTGTTTAATTCGAAAGATAAGTTTACCTTAAACTGATTTTGATTCTATGTCAGGTGATTTTTCAACACCATGTATATATTTCTTAAAGTAGATCACTTCTGTATGCAAGATTTAAGCTGAAGCACTTTCGTTTAGTTTAAAAAAAATCTATTAAGATATCTAGATATTTTGGAGAACTCTCTATGCAGTTGTAGATTAAAAAAACATTTTGGTTTAAAACGAATTATAATATTTATCATTAGATCCAACACAAGTTTAAATAAAATAAAATTATTATTCTTTTTACAGTTACGAGTTGGTAACTTTTCGACAGCGAATAAATTCCGGCTTGGTAGATTTGATTCGGTTAAAATTTGCTTTAAGAATGTCAAAAATTCACTTAAGATTAGGTACGCGGTGGAAGATTAAATTATTTAAAATATCTGAAAAAGATCACATAAGATTATTTGCGCTGTGGCAGATTAAATTAATTAGAAAATACTTTTTTACTAGGTTCCGGCCTAGTAAGTAACACAAGCATGAGTTATAGTGGCGAGATGCAGAATTACTAATTTCGAATACCGACACTGACTTGCCTAAAGCGTGTTAAGCTCGGCCTTTCATACTATTTGCTATCTTTTCCTTTGTAGTGCCCCATGAGTCGTGCATGAACACCCATTTTTTTTATAAAGTTGGAGCCCGACATTCCGTGCGGGTGAGGGTTGCGAAATATTGCACAATATTGCATCGTCTTTTCAGAAAATTAAAATTTGAAAATTATACGATTGTTTGGGCAATAAGAAGAGAAATCGTTTGACAATTGAATGAATCTCGAATCGGCTTTAATTTAGAAGATATTTATTGTTCTCGCATGGTCATACTTTACGCACGCACGTAATATGGACTTTGAGCTGTCACGCATGTCAATGTTTGAAGGGGGGTAAATGTGGAATTGAAAGGAAGTGAAAGTGTGCAAATGCGTTTGAACGATAATAAGTTGTGACATTAATTTGGAAATGTGAACTGGATTATGGATAACAATTTAGGATTTATACCGGAAGTACGAAAAGTGTGTTGGGTGTCGAATGCTATTATCTGGGCGTTGTACTTTTTTTAGGTGTGATTTGGAAATATTATGTAGTAAAACTGAAGAATGGAATATTGTAACGTGTTTTTTGATTGTTTTAGGATATTTTGGAATTATCGATGTTTCGTGAATTTTTTTCAAATTTTTTTGTGACGTATTTGTGGGTTTTGCTTGAAATGAAAATGAAGGTTACATTTTTATCGGGATTTGTCCCTTTGGACTGAAAGATTGAATTTTTTAGCCAATTTTGACATTTTTTGTTTTGTATTTACTTATAGAATGGAATGTGCGTGATTTACTCAGAAATCGTTTAACAAATCGAAAGCGGGTTGTCAGGATAAAATCAGAAAAAAAAAGACAGAGTAGTCACATATGGGATAATATTGTCGCATTGGTGACTAATTTATCTCCACCATATGTTGCGTTGGGAACAAGCGAATACTTGGTAAATAAAACAAAGTGGTAAAAAGCAACAAGGTACAAGTTTATTCAATTACATAATTGAAAATAAGACAAATGGTGTACTTACAATATAACCCTTCGGGAGCCACCCCTAGTAGAGGGGAGTTGGACCACGCACCATGTACCAAAATAGATCTTCTTTACAGTTTAAAACCTCAACAACTCAACTTCTCGAAGATCCAACTAACTTACTTTGCCAAATTCCACCCAGCTGTTACCTTACTCTTGCTAGCCGATTTCCTCGAGCCAGCATTTCCATCCAGTGGCCTAGTTACTGGATGGCATAGTTAAACGCACGAGAGCCGACTCGGCATTGTATTTGTACATTTTGAAATATTATTTTACGATTTACAGATATTAATTTCTACGCAAGAATAAAGTAACGTACTGGGTGGTTTAAATAAATAATAAAATAAGTGGCAATTACTGCGTGACAGTATGTTCAATTTTTTTTTTAAATTTACATAAACGATTCGTTAAATTTAGATATTTCAGGGGAAATCGTCTCTTATACCGATGATACAGTCTTATAAGCTGAAATGAATTTAAAATTAAAGAGAAACATAATTTTCCGTGTTACATTAATACGTGTATCGGTTCAGTGACTCGGCGCTTACGTGTTAAATTTGAAACGAAGAGCTTCCAAGTTAGAATCCAGCCAAGGATGTGGAGTTTTTAATGTGTTAAGGTACTCTCTAGATGCACACGACAGCGACCAGGACCGCAACCGAAGACAATGACATGTGTCTTGCAGGCCACCGGTTTAGTAGAATTAAATGGAAGCTCTCCCAATGCGAGAGACAAGTGTCTCGATCTCTGGTCGCTGTCGCCCTAGTAGGTCTCTGAACTGGTTCGGTAGCGGTGATGCGACACCTTTTCATGTCGAGTTGCGTCGTTGCAGTGTTAGTTTGTTTGTAAAGTCTTCGTTCACCACTCATACAAGTTCAATAACACACTGACAACTGTGTGTCGCTGTCTCATGTATCGGGAGAGTAGCCCTTCCTGTCGTTGGTCTCTAGCGTGTCGTGTAAAAAACAAAAGCATGCACTGGAGAGCTGCTAATGTCTACTTTAAACGGTATTGTAGAGGAAAACGATAAATGAAAACAGTCACAGACGTAGTGGGGAATAGAGAGGATAGTGGCGATGCATAACACATAGCTGTTTCTATCACATCACGTTTTACGTCTTTTATGTCGCGTGCATTAGAATGAGAGAGAAGGTCAGGCTTGTGTTGTTTGCCAACTAGCACGAACGACATGTGAGATGTGGTACTTCAGAGGCGGACTTAGTTTACTTTCATATACGGCGGAGTAAGGTGTACGGGTGTAAGTGCAATTAATACATTAATACATTAGTTTATATTTGTCTTTTTGCTGGTATGTAACTTATTTATTACAAAAATGAGTCGATCGAGTGATTGTGAGTGTGAAAGTGACAGTTATAGTGATTTCAGTGATAAAGAAAATAAAATTCTAAATGAGTTTCAAGGGAGAAAAAATCGGCATTTAAGCAGTGACGGGAAACAAATTTGTTTAAATGTGTATAATGCTCTTTTACAGCGACAGGGAAACAGAATCTTTAACCCACGTTCCCTATTCCACATTGTACAAACTAGTGAAAACAGGTGTTACCGAAGAAAGTAGCGTTGCGACGCTGGTATATCAAAAATTTTAGATCCATCAATAGCAAAACTTTAAAAAAATGTAATTTATGATGCATATTAGAAAAATGAAATCCCGACTGTTGACGTGGTAAACAGAAAACTAAAGGAAATGGATTGTCCTTTGGAATATATGACAAGAACTTTAAGGAACTGGCTGAAAAAAATTGGATTTAAATTTAAAACAATTAATAAACGCGTGGCGATTATGGAAAGCAGACGAATAGTGGATTGGCGACATTCATATCTAGAGGAGATTAAAAAGTTCAGAAGGGAAAATAGAACAATTTATTACCTAGATGAAACTTGGTATGACACTCACGATACCGTAAAAAAAGGATGGACTGATGGCACTAAGAAATGTCTACCACAGTCATTGCCTCCAAATAAGGGGACTCGATTGATTATATTACACTGTGGATCAGGTGATGGATGGGTAGATAATGCATTGAAACTATGCGGGAAAAACATGGAAGAGTGTAACGTGGATTATCACAAGAATATGGAGGGAGTAATTTTTGAAAAATGGTTTGAAAATACTCTAATTCCAAAATTAAAGCCAAATAGTGTTATTGTTCTTGACAATGCGAAGTACCGTTCAAGACAATTATATAAAATTCCTAATAAGAGTTCGACTAAATTGGAGTTGCAAAATTTTTTAACGGATCACGACCTATATTATATGGACAGTTATACTAAAGCAGAATTGTTGGAATTCCTTCATACGAAAACATTTGAGAAGAATTACGTTATAGACAGTATAGCTGAAAGATTTGGCCACAAAGTTTTAAGATTACCACCATATTATTGTATTTTCAACCCAATAGAATTGATTTGGGGAAAATTGAAAAAAAATATCAGAAAAGGAAATACTTTTCCAAAATTCGACAAAAAAGTGATAGAGTTAATTAAAAATGAAGTGTCCAAAATTACCAACGAAGATTGGGAAAAGAGAATTGCCAATGTGATTAGAATTGAGGATGATTATTTGAAACTTTGTGAATTTAATAAAAATGGGGAAAATAAATTCATTATAAATTTAGAAGAGGATAGTTCATCATCTGAAAATGAAGAAGAGGGGGAGAACGCACAGGATTCTGAGGAAGAAGTGATTGTGATGACTTGTGATTGAAGAAGTGGTAGTGATATCAAGTTTATTATTTGTGTCCGTTTTTGTGTTCAATGATAGTGATCGTGATATCAAGCTTATTATTTATGTCATTTTTTGTGTTCGTAAGTATTTTAATCTACTTTTATTTATTTAAAGAATTCAATTATATTTAATTTTATTTATTTGGAGAATACATATTTTATTTGCGAAAATTTACTATTTCGAGTTTTGTTTTTGTTTTTAGATGTTTATTGTTATTTTTTTAATTTATTTTGAGGATACCTATATATTTTTTTACTGCTACTATTTTAAATTTTTTTTGTTTTTAGAGGTTTAGTTTTATTTTTTTGTATAATTTTCTTTATCCTGTACTAATATTCTTTACCCATCCTATCATGGCAAGATATGCTCATACCTCCCCGTGGTTCTTGCTAGGTAGTAACAATTTACTCAAATATTAAGTGAACTAGGATACTGTAACTACTGTATAGTCAGTAGTGTAAATTGTTGCCAGCTAAACTGAGCCCACACAACAAAAGCCAACGCAATTTTCTTATGGAAAAGTGACTTCCGTTAAATTGGTTGAATTTTTGATATGTTGTGTATCCTATCTCTGTATCAAATGCATCAATGTCTCAGATTTGTTTAATAACACCTAAACAGTATAATTGATTGTCTTATCATATCATATGATGTCATAGCAGGTCATGTCGTGTCACAGAACCTCATAGTGGTCACTTTGAATTTTATTGTGATCTGAGCACCTAGAAGTAAGAGAAAAGAATGTTATTTAATTCGTGATGTTCTATGACATGATATTATATGCTATGACGTCATATGACGTGACGACGTTTGAGATTATATGATGTAATATTTCAATAAATAAACCATGACAGTTATGAAGTGTTTTCAAACCACTGTGAGACCCTAGAAGCAAAAAAAAGAGTACTGATTTAACCCAGACCCATACACCTCAAATAAACGATAATTCTTACTTTAGCAAGCTTTATCTCAAGACTCTGAAAGTTTGTCAATTTGTGCCAATTGAGACATTTGATCAGAGAGATGGGATACACAACATATAAAAATTTCAACCAATTTAACGCAAGTCACTTTTCCATAAGAAAATTGCGTGGTCCTTTAAAAGCGTAAACAAACATAGGTACACAATATAGTTAAGTCCGGGCCTGCCTTCTTAACCTCTCACCTCGCACTCCGCCTCTCAATTTCATCTTTCCCGCACTATACATAGGGATATTATACTTGCTTAGCCAACCCAGTCAGAGTATCAATTGAAAAATTTTTGAACAGGCACCCAAATTAATATATTATGCTACTACCTCGTAAATTATTTTATCTTTGAATTGGCCATTAAAAAAGATTAACCTTATTTACAAAAACTATGAAGAGCTATTTTTAAATGCGGAATTTTGCATAGCCACAGAAAGATTTTTCCAAGTTTTTTCATTTCTCTTAAGAAATTAGCAATATATTGTTTTGTACACGACTACGCCACTGGAATCATAGAAAATTCGAGAACGGCGCCAGAAAAGTCGCGATTAGGAGGGAACATTCTAGAATAATCGACTACATTCTACGCGGGTATATATACTGTAGATCTAAATGCACTGAGGACAGTTTTATATTAGACAAGCAAGTGATAAGATGGAATAAGAGCATTGATAGATTGTGAATTGTAATAGTGAGCTACAGTGGACGCTACTTGCAATTAGTTTGTACTAATGTGTATAAGGACTAATTACTGTAATTAAGTGATTAATAAAGTAGTGATTTATTAAAGTCCTTGTTGCAATTTATTGAACCTACATACAATGTGCTTACTGGAGGTTGTAAACATGTAACAATATTTATTGTCGCGTCCACTTGGTATAAAGCAGATCTAGGGTAAATTAACTTTAGAGTAGTGCAGTTATTTACTTAATTATTACTATTAAACCGTGAATGATTTAAATCCTTTCTTTTCTGTACTAGCGTAAATTATTGAGAATCGATTTCCATTAGCACAAGTTGTTAAAATCGAAATCTAAATAATGAATACTGTGAGTAACTTACACTCTATAGCAGTGCAAGTTACTTGTAAGCAAATGATTATATTAATTACGCAACAGATATAAATCAATAATAATAATAAATAATAAAGAACACCACAGGTAATTAGAAGAGCCTTGTGTGGGAGGGGGCTATACATTTAGAGACAAGGGACACACACCCAATATCCGTATATAATGGGAAAACCCCTGTCACAGCATTTTCCACTGCCACGATCGGGACTCGAACACGGAACTTTTGGGTGAGATGCATTTACCATTTTTACCATTTAAAACATCTTTATTGATTATAAGTAACAATACATTATTTAATATTTTATTTATATCATTTATGTCATTTTACAAAAGTGTTTTTATTAGATAGTTTTGAAATGTCTAAGTGTATTGTCATATAAATTGTTTAGACATCCAATAATTAATAAATAATAATTGAAATTCAAATTATTTGAATTTTTACTAGCCACTGCCGAGTTTTGACGAGTTCACCCGACCCGTGCGTGACGTATGATGATCCCTTGTTTATTTCATTTTGGCTGTCCATATTTACTAGTTTTAAGCAAATATAGGCTTTTGTGATTGTTATAAGGTGCTTTAACGAATATATACATTAAATAAAACAACAGTTATTAACTTAGAAGTGCTTTTTAAAGATTATAATGGTAGAAAGCGATTTTGCGAAAGCACAAAGTGATGATTTACCCAATGTTGATTCGTTTTATGCTGATGGAATTGATTTGCTCAAATGAATGTTTTAACGCCGAAGAAATTCGAGGAGTTAAGGCTCAATCGTAAGTAATATTATTCATAATCTACCTAATCTAATAGTGCTACTACTTTACATCTGCCTCTATAGTTCTCGCAAATTTTATTGTGTATAAGATTGTTAAAATTTTGTTTTAAAAGCTAAACAAAAATAGTGTAATTTGCTGTAGGTATATAATATATTATCAAGTAGTTGTCATTATGCTGAATATTTTGTATACATCTTAATACTTAAATACAGATGAATGAAAATAAATGTCTAGTAGCTACCTATGTCTCCAAATTGAGTTAACATGCAGTCTAAATTTGAGATTAAATTATTATGATAAAACTAATCAATCTAACAGGAAATATGGCAACAATTGTAACTAATTAATTTTTAATTTACAGGTCCATGAGAAGCAACTTAGGGTCCTGTTGGCAATGAAATGAAAATTTTTTTCTGGTGTTCGAATAGATGTTGATCCGCATTTTGGAACTCATTAATATTTTGAGTATTTCATTACAGATTTATCTCTCAAAAATTAAGTTACACAAATTTACGACCAAAGAAATACTGAAAATGCTTTACTTTATCACAACATTTACGGCTCCGTCAAAAGCAAACAAACGATATGACGTCAATGGGGTATATGTCAACCGTCAAAATTCAATAGTGATTTCACACCCATTTTACCCCGTGGGTAAAATTTCACCTTTTCAAATTCAATTTTATGCCGAATTCAGCATATTTCAATGAATATTGTCTGAAAGTTATTTGTGGCATTCTACGAATATTCTTTCCTATTATTTGGGTTTTCTACCACATGTATTATTATCCTCTTCAAAACAAATCACCGAATCTACAAAATAACAGAATTATTGGAAAAAACCCTCTGCGCCCGTGACGTTTACGCCAAAGGAAAAGTCAGAGGTTATGTTTTGCAAATAATATAAATCGGAATAAACACAGAAATAATGTATTTTGCTGACGTTTCGGAAAGTAATCTCTTTCCGTTTTCAAAGCTTTTTTTGGAAGAACTCTTATTTTGCTGTGTATGTCAAATACACAGCTTTAAGATTCTGTTTATGTTATTTCTATAGATACTTACTACTTACACAGAACATAGAACTGATGATATTTTCTTTTAGATAATTTTGAGTTTGTTAAGTTCTTCTTTTAACATTGGTAGCCAGGTTGTACAAATATCTACAGAACAATTCGATACGCACTTATCTTCATTTAATAAGATTATTGCTGATTCTTTAATTTTTCTTTTTTTGGTATCTGTTTCATTTGTTAAAATTTTTGCCGAGTCCCAGTTTATTCTATGTCCGTTTTCCCAAGCATGTTCACAAATCTTTGATTTCTGAATTTCATTCTTTCTAATGTAATTCTTGCAACCTCACACTGAAAGGTCTGGATGACTCACCCACATAAGATTTATCACATTCGCACGGGACATTGTAAATACAGTGTTTTGAATTCTGCTCCCTGTTTATTGGTTTTGTTTTTGCTAAAATAGATCTTAAAGTATTCCCCGTTTGAAATATCGTCCTAACATCAAATTTGTCACCTATACGGCGTAGCTTTTCCGATAGTCCGTATACATAAGAAATTATTGCTGTATAATGACGTTCAGGTTTCTGTTGTACCTGGCTGTTCCTATTTTCAACATTTATGAAAACTCTATCAACAAAGGCTTCAGGATATTGATTTTGTACTAGAACCTCTTTGATAAATTTTTTCTCGTTATTTAATATTTCATTATTAGATGAAATTATTTTGGCCCTATCGTATAAACATTTTACAACACCCCTTTTAACATTTATTGACTGATTTGAGTTACAATTTAGATATCTATTAGTATGTGTTGGTTTTCTATAAACGCTTGTTTCAATTGCATTATTCACCCTTATAATTAAAACATCTAAAAACGGTAGTTCATTCCTACTTTCTACTTCTAATGTGAATTTAATAGACGGTTCCTTACTATTTATATTTTCCAAAAAACTATCTAGTAAATCGACACCATGAGACCAAATTGCAAAGATGTCGTCAACATATCTCAACCAGACAACCGGTTTGTTTATACAATTTTGAACATGTGTGTTCTCAAAGTTCTCCATAAATATGTTGCCTAAAATTGGTGATAATGCAGACCCCATAGCCATACCAAAATCCTGCTGATAGAACTCATTGTCCAATTGAAAATAGGTTGTTTTTATACACAGTGTTAAGAGTTCCATTATGCTATTTACACTTAATTTAGTTCTAGTTTCCAAATTATTATCATTTAGCAACCTGTCTTTAATGAAATTAATAATCAAAATTGTTGTTTTAATAAAAATAAAAATTTGTGCGTGTTCCTTATTGTTGTATTCCCGGGGCGTACAAAATACGTTCGCATTTAAACAGGGCGGTAGGCGGCTGTTATGTCAATGATATGTAATATTGAATTTATTGTTGATTAGGTTGATCATTACTTTTGCATAGCTTAAGCGTGTTATGCGTTTTTATTCCTAAAGGTTACGAAATATTAATTTAATTTAATTTTAGTTAAAGAGGCAAGTGCGCTTATCTCCTAACAATCAGTCATATAGGTCCACGCAGGGGAAAAGCTAACTCACGAAACGATCATCTTTTTGAACTTTATTTATGGAGCTAAACCTAAATTTTCAAATATTTTCTGTATTCACTAAACTTAGTAAATTTTATTTTATATTTAAAATAACGTAGTACAGATTGCATTCATAAGTTAATCTTGCGTCATTTTGAAACTGCGTCCCTTCGAAAATTTTGCTCTGCTTGAAAGTTTGCCTGCTGAGAGAGGTTGAAGTCGCATCCTAATTAATTAATTAATTTCTGATGGCAATTTATTTTGTATTTTAGACTATTTTTAACCGTATTTGTTTTCCTCAAAAATACAAACTAACTTTCGTCTAGGTTATTAATTGGTCCATCCGTCTGTCTGTAAAACTAGGCAGAGATTGTCAGAATAGAGATTTAAATTTTCTATTTCATCTACCAGTGCTAGGAGACTTAGTTCATTTCTTTTAAAAAGTTAATTTACCATTGTATATATTTATTTGTAACATCGTAATATAATTTTTACCTTACATGAAATGCATGTACCAATTCATTAAATTTACCGTGCCCTTTATTTAGAGATCCCTCTGATTCTATTTACAGAATTAATATTAGGTGTTGTGAAATTTTGCTACAGAGCTAGTAGCTGTCCATTTTTGTGAGAAAGGTCAACACTTCTACTTCTGGAGTTGACCGTTTCTTCACTGTAGCTACCCTCTATCATACCGTTAGTAGATATTATGTTATGGAGTTTAAAACAGCAAAGTAATTTCCAGGATGCAAGGACGTTACAACTACAATCGCGTATATAATTATTTAAACAGAAAAAATGTCATAAGATCAAACTTGCAGTGAAATTTTTGGAATACCATTTCCAGTTCTTTCAAGAACACCTCTCAGTGAATGAGGTTTTTGGTGTTTTTCCAAAGTTAAAGCTTAATTGCATTGAACTAAAGTCAATAATAGGAATATTTGATTTGTATTTTAATACAACTGAATTATTGAACATTGCTAGTGTCCTGTACTGGGGAATACTGTATGATATTCGTTGGGAAATTTATCCATTTGAATTATCCATTAATCGATTATCTTCATACATTTACAGAAGCTCTATTATTTCAATGGTTATTGCAACATTAAACCTCAAAATAGCCATAAAACTACTGAGTATGATAAAATGGATGGATGTATTGCGAAAACAAAATCAAAATGTAACCAATGAAACTTTTATGATAAATATTGTAAAGAAATAATTGCTGTCTGAATTTTAATGCCTTGCAGCTAAATCTGTTAGTATTTGGTAACGGATAAGGAAAATAATATGCAAAGCTGAAATAAACTTATTGTAATTATTAAACAAAAACTTTTTTAAACAATACACTACGAAAACAAAGATATATAAAATATAATAAAAGTTCAATATAATTTCTTTAAGTGATATACATTTGATTTCTTTTATATAACGCTTTGTGGGGCAATTAGTTTTACTGATTCACTTTTAATCCATTCTAGGGCTTATTTAATATTTTAGCCTGCCTATTTGTGTTCGTAAATCTAGTGCTTGCAATTAGTAGTAAAAATAAAATTAACTTGAAAACATTCTATTGAAAAATAATTAAATAAATTAGTAATTAGTTTTTTCTTAAATATCCATTTAAACTTTGATAAAGTAATTATTTATCGAATTTAATTTACTTAAATCCAGCCATATAAATACATGCCTGAAAATATGTTTTAAATAATATTTAACAGATTCTGCGAAGAGGTTAGTGATGACCCTGCAATCCATAGAGTCCTAGCCAAGGATGGTTGTACTGCAAATGAAGTAGGTTTTATATACATAAAGGAAATGAAACTTATACCGAAACAATAACGGAAAGTTTCAAATTGCTCATGAAGATACACTTTCCAGGCTCACTGATAATAACAGATCTTGAGGATAGACATCATCCTGACCGAAGACCAGAACGGCCCAAACTCTCGGACTGGATACTGACCACCGAGATTATAAAACCTGACAAAATCAGATGGGCAATCAGTAAGTTCCAACCACTTAAATCTCCTGGGTTGGACGGAATATACCCAATCTTGCTTCAAAAGGGTCTAGAGGTACTAATACCTTGCGTAGGTAAAATATTCAGAGCTTGCTTGGCCTGGTGATAAAACATATGGCGGACGGTGAGAGTCATCTACCTAACAAGAGTAGGTAGATCATTGGATCAAACGCCCAAATCATATACGCCTATAAGTCTATTCTTTTCCTGCTTAAAACGATAGAAAGACTGTTGGATAAGTACATTAGAGACGAATTACTAAGGGAGAAATCCCCTGAGTGAACGTCAATATGCATACCACCTGGGGAGGTCGAGACCTTACGCTGGATGAGTTAAACGTACTACTAGCAAAGTCCTTAGACGACAAGCAAATGGCTGTAGTAACATTTCTAGACATAGAAGGAGCGTTTAATAACGCGACAACACACTCACAAACGAGGGAATTATTAAAAGGAAGAGTCCCAACAGTTATCTGCCAGTGGATTAAATCCAACCTAGACAGTATGATTATAATGTCCAATCAAGACGAGCCCTCTATTGAGGCGAAAGTGAGCACAGGCTGCCCCCAAGGAGGAGTACTATTTCCACTACTATGGCCAACACTAGTGGACGAACTCCTCCCGAAACTGTTCACAGAAGACTTCTATTGCCTAGGATATGTTGATGATCTAGCAATAGTAGCCATGAGGTGGTTTGCGAAGACGATAACGGAGCATTCACAAAGAGCCCTAAATGTTGTCGACAAATAGTGTTGTAAGGAAGAACTATCTCCAAATTCCCACAAAACCATAGTCACCACCTTTACACGGGGAAGAGCACTGCAAGGTTAAGGCCTCTAAAGCTCAACGGAATGGAAATTCCAAAGGCTTGCTTGCCTCTGCGTCACGGGAGCCATAAAAACTGTGGGGTATGCCCACAGACGTAATGGTCCCAAGGTATAACTTCAATAAGAACTTTCAGGCTATACCTCACAGGGAGGACTGGAAAACAGTCCGCCCATAATAGCACAAACAGCCTGGCACACTGACGGCTCCAAGACAGAGCAGACGGTCGGCTGATTTACGGGACAAGGTCAAAAGCCAGTATCCTGATAAGTCTAGGGAAATACGAAACAGTATTTCAGGCTGAAGTGATAGGCATACATTGTTACGTAAGAGAGATAATAGGACAATGTACTATCAACCAGTCGATTGCCATTTTCTCTGACAGCCAAGCGGCAATAAAAGCAATCAGTTCCATGCAAATCAATTCAAGATTAGTGTGGGACTGCTTGGCGGTCCTTATAGACCTGGGTGGTCAGAATAGAGTGATCCTAGCATGGGTACCAGGACACAAGGGACAGAGAGGAAACGAAAAGGCCGATGAATTGGCTAAAGAAGGCGCACTCAAAGCCCGAATAGGACCGGAGCCCTTCTTTGGCATGACAAAGTCATGCATACGAGCAGCCACTAAGGAACGGGTGCAAAATGAATCTGTGAAATGGTGGAGGAACCTCCCAAGATCGAGATAGGTCAAAGAGTTAAAGAACGATCGGCCAGATTGACGGAAGATCTACTAAGCCAGAATGGGAATAATAGTGGGCGTTCTAACTGGGCGCTACCGGCTCAATAGACACATGAGTTTAACGCGTCTGGCAGAGGACGCAACATGCAGATTCTGACAAGAGGAAAAGGAAACCCTAGTTCACGTATTGTGCAGCTGTGAAGGCCTAGCGAGATTGAGATTTCAAGTACTCAGAGAAGAAAAACCAAAGGCGGATAACTACACAAAAGAGCCCTTATCAACGCTGTGGAGTCTGGTACAAAGGACAAAGCTGAATGAGGTACTATAAGGATGTATTCTAGGAGCATACAATAATCATGAAAAGGTCGCGGTGGTACAGACCAAACAATCTGCTCCTCTATCTGACTATCTACTTAAATCCAGCCATATAAATATATGGCTGAAAATATTTTTAGATAATATCAATTTAACAACCAACAGAAAAGGGCTGAAAAATCAGTTATTATCAAGTACAAATTACTAGAAATATAAAATATATCTCGATGTTACATTTTTTCTACTTCCCAGTTAATTATTTTTTAAAACAATTTTCGAATCTAGATCATCAAAATAGCTTCTGAGTTCCTAATTACCAATGTTTTTCAAACTTCGCTGTTATGCCTAATCGATTTAATCAATAAATAAACGTATTATAACAGTACAAAGTGTAGTTATCGAAATAGAAATATTGTACAGAAATCCATGTTATAACTTGCTGAACTCAATTTTTACCAGAGAGCCATTTGAAAGAGCAATTTCTTGCATGAGCATCATAAATATTATGGTATTATAAAAATACTTTTATAAAATTCTAGCTCTCATACTTGTATTTAATGGAAGTCAAAGTAAACATATTGGACTAGATAGAAACAAACAAATGTTTTGGAATTTTCTTTAAAATAAACAAATTAATGTTATTCAGTCAGATAACTAATACTTTTATGCTTTATTTAATTACCCTGACTCGAAAGTTGTGCTAAATCTTTCCAGTGGACGCCAGTTGGGGCGAAGTAATAATTTCTTGTTGGAGCGTAGGATACGCTGAACTTATCGATAATTCTGGCCGATAAATTATGATTGCGCAGTGTCCGGAATTTCTTATTAGGTGCCTCTAGATAATAACCAGAATTTTATCGCTATTACCAGGCGATGTGGTCTTTGTTTTATTTTTGAAGCATATTTTGTAATAACTAAATTGCATTACAATATTTCATACTTGAAGATTTGTAATTTATATTGGAAATAGAACTGACATATTTTAAAAGTAAATTTGAAAACGTGTTATTTGTCTATAAAATAAAATTTACATGATTTAGATTATTCAAAATTTAATTCTTTATTTAAATTTTTTATATTGATATGACATCCAAAAGTGTAACGGTATTTTTTTGTAATTCTTGCGGGCGAAGTAATAATTTGTCCCCTACCAAAATGCCAACAATCATTAAAATTTACCATGCATGAGATCAATATTGATATCACCACCACATATGATTTTCTTACTCTATAGAATAAATTTGTTAGATTCTCCTCAAGATTATCCAAAAAACTAGACATGTTTTTACTGGGAGGTCTATGAAGCACCCCAAAACTAAGAAGTTTTCTTAATGTTTACTTTGATCCAGTGTCGCTCTAGCCACGTTCATAGCTCAAAGTCAATGGACGATTTCAGACAGATCCCAACTCCACCCCCTCGTGCACCTTCCTAATGAAGTTATACCCGTTAATATATTATATTGAATCATTATCAATATGTTCGTTTAGCCATGTCTCGCTTACTCCTACTAAATCATAATTTTCCTGTAAAACGAAAGTCTTGAAATCAGAGAAATTATTACTTAAAGATCTTACATTATAAAAAGCTCAACTTAAATGTTTCGTGAAAGAGATACTTGAATTAAGAGTAGTAAATACAAGACAAATTAATTGGCCGTAAAAAACATACGCTAAGAAGTTAAGACATGTAGTTCAAAACAGATATTAAATTTCATATACTATTAATCGAGATTTAGGTAGATATTAAATCAAATAAATTAATGTAATGGTTAATCTGTTAAAGTAAACATAGTTAAATAGAAAAAAAGGCAAAAACACCGATTTAATATCCCTCGATGCCAAATTTAATTGTCATACACCAGGTAAAAAATAGAAAAAGTTAAAGTATAGATATGAAGAGCAGTTTAATTAAATATGCATATTAAAATATAAATATCGTCACGTTTTTTAATTTAAACTGAAAAGATTAATTTTATATATAAATTTTATTATCCTTAGAGGATACGATTTAAACGGATAAGGAATAATAGAAGATTTACCAAGCCGATGACCTGCTGTGAACATTGATGATCCTAGTCGTCCCAACTGCTTATTGGAATTTCCTTATTATTAACTGCAGCATACATTTTTCCATCGTGGCTCTAAACACGTCCCTTGCCATATTTAGTTGGAGCAAATTTAAGCAGTTCTAACGCTGAATGGGTCATACCTTATTTCTTTTTTGATTTTCAAACCATAGCCAATTTGGCTAAATTTAAAAATCTTTGTTTAAACAAATACATTTTTAAGTATTTTTATTAAATTATAAAGGCACTTTAAATATAGTACTTAGAACAAATTATAACAACAGCTTTAAAATTGACATTTCTAGAACAAGAGCTAGTGAAGTCAGTTTTTCTAAAACAGTTTCATACCTACATGGAATCCGCGTTCCAGGCATTACGAGATTTATGTATGACTCATTCTATACAATTAATCATTTTTAATGTGTGAGAACCGCTTAAATTTTGTAAGGAATGATTGTTCTGACTAGGCAGAGTAGCGGTCAGTAATTTAAAGAAAAGTCAAATAAAAAAATAATAATAATAAAAGGTTAAATTGTAAACTTAGTTACATTTTCCTCAAATGAAAAAAATAACATACGTACTCATGTATTCTAACATTTCTCGTATTCAGTTTGATAGTTTCTATTCATGTTGACAGCAGTCTACTGTGAAACCGTTAATTTTATGTTATAAATAATTTATTCATTAAAATATTTAAAAACATTTTGTTTAAAAATTTAGAAAGCAGATTTACTTGTTTATTAAGGTAGTTATTTGTATACTTCTCTCCATTAATTATAAATCAGTAGATAAAATATATTTTTCTAATATTTTTATTTTAGCGACAGTTTTTAAAACACCTTAAAAACTTGCGTCCCAAACCCCCCCCTTCAGATTTTTCGGAACCTGCCACTTTGTGTTCGGGGTATAAAATGGTCGACATATTTTTTTCCGTGAACGTTTTAGTGATAGTTTTATGAAAAATAGATAACCAAGATACGCTTCAGAAATAAGAAAAACAAAAACTATCTCGGCTTGACGTGTCTGTTCCTCGGAAGAGAGCTTCAAAGCGCCCCAAAAAACACAATTTTTCTCTAAAAAATTTATGTGATCCGGTCACGAGTGTTTCATGACGAAAAATAGTAAAAATTCATGTTTTAATACATGTAAATAATGAAAAATGAAAAAATATCTCGATCCGAGACATCTTATAAAAATTACATGGATATTTCTCAAAGAAATTCAATTTTTTGGTAGCAAGAAAATTACAAAATTCAAATAGCTCTAGAATTTAAAATAATGCCTGAAATGACATGAAATTTTAGTACTAGATCAATAAAACGCCATAAATCAAAATATGTTACAACTATCCTGGTTTGAAACCTTCCCTCTTTTTGCTCCCAAAAGTTGACAATGTTTCGAAGTTTAAAAAGAAAAAGTGGAATTTTTCAATAATAGTTTGATCATGAATGACTCTAAATTTAGAAGTGTGTTCTATCAATGCATTGGGCACGTAATCAATTAAAAATTCAATATAGCCGACTATTTGAAAAATTGTCAATGAAAGAAACTGCATTGTGGTTCGTATTTTAATAATTGCAACCAAGATGGTTACCCGTCGTGTTTTCGATTCCACATTTTGCGAAAAAATTACTGTGAAAATTTAGAATAAACAAAATTGAAAATTTAACAAAAAAAAATTATATATTACGGTTTGCAAAACGTGTTTCATGGATTTTTGAAAATTGTAGTAGAATTTGGAAAGATTCTTGCTCCCAAAAAAATGAACTTTTTGGAGGGATATCCATGTATCTTTTTGAAAATATCTCGGATCAGGAAAGGTTTTACTTTTCATTATCAACGTATAGAAAAACATACATTTTGGCTATTTTTGCATCTAAAACACTCGTGGTATGATCAGACAAATTTTTTGGAGAAGATACGCATTTTTGGGGCACTTTGAAGGTCTTCCTCGGACCCCAGACATAGTGGGTTGGGATAGTTTTTGCTTTTCGTAAACCATATCTGGGTTATCCATTTTCACAAAACTCTTTTTAAAATGTCCACGAAAAAATATGTCCCCCATTTTATAATCCGAGGACAAGGTAGCGGATTTTAAAAAAAATTAAAAGGGGCGATTTGGGAGGTAGATCTTTAAGGTACATTGTAGTGTATTCACTTACATAGGCTCCTGTGGGATCAACCACAATAAAAGGAATGTTGATATGTATATTTGACTTAATTTATTGTATTTAATTATGTAGAATATATAGTCAAGAAACCCGGTTGGGTTTCGCAGCTAATTTTCGAGCGAAACAGGACCTTATTCATATACACCAAGAAATTGATTTCCGCGCCATCTGGATATTTCTTTTCTTTTATAAAAAGAGCATAATCATTTAACATCGGTAATTACATGTGAAATAAAATTAAATTAAATTTTATTACATTACTCAACAGATAAACCATTTACAGGGCAATACTATATAATATAAGATGAAAATACAAATACAATACAGATACAAAAATACAAAATATAGTGTAAGTATGAATAAGTCATACAAATATAAAACTAAACTAATAACTAAATCTAGACAACTAGGTAAACAATTTAAAACTGAATTATACATATGTGTGTTTGAGATTTTGAGTATGATAATGAACAAGACAATGAGCTAAATCTCGAAATGAATTGTTTATCGTTTCATCTTTCAAATAAATACTTGTCTTTAACTTCTCATCTTATTACGGCATTGCGATCGACATTTCAATTTTGAGATCTGTCATTCCGGCTATATTTGTGTACTAGACGGAAGTACGCATTAAAAAACGGAAATATGACGTCGACGGATACGAACGTCGCTTAATTTAATCCTGTGATAGTGACATTTATAAATAACTTGAATATAGACACAAATAACCTAGTATAAACATAACCTAAATTTTTTTAAACACATAGTGAAGTTAGGCGCGAGTGAGTTCCTAAGAATCTACCATATAAGTAGGATTTTTTGCAAGCACCCCGCCAAACTAAAGGTCAGATATAAGTAAAACGTTACTGGAGGACAACTAGGACCTCGATACACTGTTTGCACCACTTTTGACCGACCGCCTGAAGTTTGACCAGGATACTTAGTCACTCTGGAAAAAGAAGTTAAAGGCAACGCGATCCCTCGTTTTCAAGTAATTTGAGGACATAGAATCGATTGCTACCAGTTTCAGTTCGATCCGACTAACCGTTCCGGGAAAAAGTGTGCTGTGACCAAAGGTCAGAAATAAATAAAACGTTACTGGGGGATGACTAGGACCTCGATACACCTTCTTCACCACTTTTAGTCGACCGCCTAAATTTTGACCAGGATACTTAGTGACTCTGGGAAAAGGAGCTAAAGGCAACGCGACCTGGGAGGTCAAGAAGTACTAAGATTGAAATCAGTAAGTTCTTAAACACCATCGAGACCAGTAGTAAGGCACTCACCGATTTTCTGTACTCCTATCCCAAAAAAAAATCAAGTGGGTTCAACTAGGAGGATACCATGAAAAAAATAAGTGAAATCCCCCCCTCCCCACAACACTTCCAATGTATAATACTACAAGCTAATTTTGCGTTACTGTTACCACAACAAAATACAGATTAGAATTTATGAAATCGTGTAGAGCTGATTTTTACCCTTATAAGCGATTTTTGTTATATTTTATTCTCTACCATTATTGCACATTAATAGGAGAAATTTTAGTCTGTTAAAATAAAATAAATAAGGATGAAAATGAGCTTTCACGATTTTATGAGTTTTTAATCTGTATCAGAAAGTAAAGGTGGTCAGAAGGTGCAGGGGACTACGATAGCGGTAAAACGCTTTTTGTTATTGTCTTCCAGTTTCGTTTAAGCAAAATATAGTCAAAATATAAACATGATTGATGGTCATGGGGTGCGGGGAAGCCACATAGAAAATTAGCTTGTAATATTATACATTGGAAGTACTGTTTATATATACTTCTTTCAAAATCAGATATAGACTTTTAATCATAAAAATATTGAATTATTATATATTATGTATCATAGATGCCACTAACATATTCACAGATCTAGATACAGAGGTATCTTTCTTAACATAAAAATAATAAAAATAAATAACTAACTAGCAGTAGATACGCCACATATACTTCGCCTCTTAAAAAAAAGCTGTCAAATATTTAAACAATCAATGGCAATCTAACTCTTTTTTTGGAAATTGAATTACCCATATCTGGGTTAACAACATTTAAGGAATAAGCAGGTTCTACTCTGTTTATGCTAATTGTACTCTGCTCCATGCTTATTTACACAAATAACTTATCAGTACGAGATACCATCTTAAAAGGTCCTTCGTGCATTGGCGATAAAGAAGGTTCTAATTTCACGTTCCTAATAAAAATATAATGACGTTGGTATGTCAGGATTGACAAATGACTTTCCTAAAATATGATGTATTGAATCTGTCACTTTAAGATTATTAAAATGTTCACGTAATTTTGCTATAGAAACAGGCAGATCTGTGCAATCGTGAGAATTAATAAAAAATTCTCCAAGAAGACGTAACGATTGATCAGTAGAAGAAGAACATTATAATCTTCTTTTGGCATTGCTTGCAAACCGAATAAAATGATTGGAAGTTCACTCCTCCAATTCCTGAAATTAGATCTGGCAATCAACGTTGTTTTTAGAGTTCTTTGAAATCTTCAACTAAACCATTACTTTGAGGATGATATGCAGTAGTATGTATTCTATGGAAACTTAGAAATTTTGAAAATTGTAAAATAACCTAGATCAAATTGAACGCCATGATCTGTAGTTATATAAAGCGGAACACCAAAACGACATATATATTGTCGGAATAATGTTTTAGCAACTGTTTTTGCTGTAATGTTACATAAAGGGTATGCATCTGGCCAACGAGTGCAACGTTCAACTACAGTAAGAATGTAAGAACAACCTCCAGAAGAAGGTAATGGACCTAATATATGTATGTGAATGTGTTCAAAACGTCCTCTAGGGACTTTGAATTTACCAATTGGAGTGTTTGTGTGTTTATATCTTTTAGCTGTCTGACAATTAATACATGTTTTTGTCCATAAGGTGCAGTCTTTATTTATTTTAGGCCTGAATATAAATAAGTAAGTTCTTTATCAAAAGTAAAACATCGTGTTTGATCACTATTAAGTTTTCGTGAAAAGAAAACTAAAGGCTTACATTCTCCATCATATATTTGTTCCAACACTGCACTCGTTGAAACATTTGAGCAATCTGTTTAGGGACAATATTGCATTATTGCCACTGTTAGGATGTGTAAGAACGGTTGAATTGGCAAGTGTTTCAACTTTTATGGTGCGTAATCGTATTTAAGGAGGCAAATATACGCTGGGTCCGAATCCTGACAGTGAGGGCGTTTTATATAAAACACAAAAGCATTTGAATGTCACACTCTAAAATACTACTCGACGCGCATTTCGCTGACAATGTCAACGATATGCAGTAGTATGTATTCTATGAAATCCTAGAAATTTTGAAAATCGAGAGATGAATAAGACTGATTTTCAGTTTTAATCATCTCCTGATGGTTAGAGAAACACGCGTCGAGTAGTGTATTCGAGTATAGCGTTCAAATGTATTGTGTTTTGTAAAAGTGGTTTTTGCACATCAAAAAATATTGATTTGTGAAAAGTAGCCTTCATACAATAAAGCCCCCTCCGCCAAAACCCGGTCTCAGCGTGGGCTTTCTCATTAAAAAAAAAAATCAGTAACTCTAACATCTTTTCTTCAAAAATTAAACTTTAATATATTTTTTTCTACTTTCATACTTTAACTGATTTATTAGATATTTACTATCAGTAATATAATGATCTAAAATTTATCTATTTTGATAAGTCATACTTACTGTTTACCTAACAAATTTTCAAACTTTGTGCATCTTGCAATTAAAAATCAGTGAATAGTGTGATAGTGAAAGTGAAATTGAAAATTTAATCCCGCCAGAAATTGTAGACCGGGCTGCAAACAATTTATTACCCGTAAAATCAGCAAAAACGTACGAATAATTCTCGCAGTTCATGAGTTGGAGGAACAAAAATAAAATTATCAACTTTTCAGAAAACGTCTTACTTGTTTATTTTGCTGAGTTATCTAAGAAATTTAAATCCACAAGTTTGAAATCTACAGTCTACAGAAAATATAAAGTGGGCATAACCAAATATCTCAAATTACACGCACGCCTTATTGAAAAGAAAATCTGAAGTATATATATATCCAAAAAAACTACAAATGAAATAAAGCAATTTATTAGAGAAGCCCCAGATGTTAAATATTTATTATCCGATTACTTTTCAATATACATGAAGAACCATGTGTTTTGCATCTTTGGTAGTATGGGAGTTTGTAGAAGGCATAAGCTGCACAAGTTAAAATTAAAAGATGTAAATGATTTTGAATCAACTTTCTTAGCCATAATTAAAGATACTAAAATAAAAACAACCCAAAAATTCACAATTACAGGGCAGTATTATGAAATATGCAAGAATTACATTAATCTTCGTCCAAACAATTGTGTAACTTCATATTTCTTATCAACTACATAAACCGAAAATGGACTGTACAAAACGAAAGAATAAACAAATTTAGAAATTTAGGAAAAGAAATGGCTACTTATTTAAATCTTCCAGATCCTAAGTTGAATACAGGACATTGCTTTCTCCGCAGTTCTATCACAATTTTGATTCATGGAAAGCCACATAAGATTTTCAAAGATCTGTTTGGGAGAAATGGGTTCATTTCGCCATAAAAACTATGTAGGACGACCGAAACGAATTACTCCAGATCAAGAACTAGAAATTTTAGTTCGTGTGGATGAAGATTCTCAAGTCAGCTCAAATCGTTTAGCAGCGGCAAAAGGGGTGAGTAAACAATCTGTCCTAAGAGTCTTACGTAAAGAACGCTTCTACCCATATCATCCCACTTCTGTACAAAACTTACTTCGAAGGGATCTTCCACAAAGGCTACAATTTTGTCAATTTGTTCTAAATAAACGCAACACGGATCGAAATTTTGTTAAGAACACTTTATTTACTAACGAAGCAAATTTTACTCGCCGAGGCGTTTTTAACTTGAGAACTTTTTTTTTTTTTTTTTTTTTTTTTTTTTTTTTTTTTTTTTTTTTTTTACAAAAAACCAGTCACCCTACTCTGTGGCTCCGACCCTCACAGAGGGGAGCTGGTAATACCAATAGCCACTCCCCACGCCCGTGGGGTGAGTGACTACCGGGTCCGCGAATCGTGTGCCCTGAGTAGACGTAATGAACCGAGGATGACAGCCTTCTGCATTCTGCCGGCTAAGATCTCTGCCGAATCTCGGCATGCCGGTATGATCTTTAGTTCTGAAAGCAGCGTCTGTCTCATTCCACCGAGGGCTCCTATAATCAGTACCACTATTTTAACAGAATGGCCTGGATAAAGCCTGCGGAGTTCGAAGAGCAAATCTCGATATTTTGTCCGTTTTTCCTCCTCTTTCAAGACAATGTTGCTCTCAGCGGGAGCTGAGAATTCCATGACATACATTGTCTTGAGTTGGTGGTCGAGGAGTACTATGTCAGGCTTGTTGGCTTGTATTTGCCTGACGGTGGGAAACGAGTAGTTCCAATAAATTAGGCACTTCTCATTCCCCACAACGGACTCAATATCCCCCGGAACGTAAGGCAGCACTGGTGTTTCGTCTATCCCATACGAGTGCCTTAGATGATAGTAAAGCACTCGTAATGCTGCGTTGTGTCTATGAATATAGGCCGAGACTGCGTATGTCGGGCAAGCCGACAGTAAGTGCATTACAGTCTCCGGCGCCCTGCGGCAGGCCCTGCAGCTGACATCAGGGACCTCCATACCCATGACACGACGTCGATAGACGAGAGTGTTAAATACACCATCCTGGCAAGCCATTATGAATCCCTCGGTCTCAGACTTCAGCCCAGCTGACCTTAAGAAGGCGAAGGTCAGCCTTTCGGATAAGCCGAGGTCTTCTATATTTTTATAGAAGATTCCGTGCAATGGCTTATCCTTATGGAGCTGCAGAAGGATGTTGTGTTCTGCAGCTCTAATGTGGGCTTTTAGTCGAACGGGTTCCAACTCGGTGACAGAGTCGGGGTTTACCCGCTCGACGTCGAAGATGAGACCAAGTTCATCGGCTGCTCTCCGTGCTGCCTTAAAGAGAAAAGCTCCTACCTCTGCATTTTCATGGTCTCGGACCATGCAGAGGAGGGGATCCGAACTCCTGATGACCTTACATGCTCCCTCCAGAACCATCCTGCTATGGAGACTCTCCAAGCTCAAGAGTCCACGGCCTCCCCGATGTCGTGGGAGATATAACCGTGGAACGGATGATTTAGGATGCAAGCTCCTATTGAGATGCATCTTCTTGCGGGTTACTACATCGAGTTGACGCAGCTCTTCTCTAGTCCACTTCACTACTCCGAAAGAGTAGAGAAGGATCGGAACGGCAAGCATATTTGTAGCAGACACCTTGTTCTTCCCCGACAGTTCTGAAGACCAGATCTGTCGGAGTAGGTGCTGATACTTGCCGCGGAGAGCGTTTTTCACTACACTCACTTCTTGGGTGGAGCGTTGCTCGACACCCAAGTAAGTGTACGACTCTCCGGCATCTAGATGGTGTAAGATGCTTCCGTCCACGAGCTGCGCGTCCTCTCCATAGTCACCGCATCGTCCTCTCTTGAGATGGATCAGTGCGCATTTGTCCAACCCGAACTGCATACCGACAGCCTGCGTATACTCCTGTACCACCCTAAGGGACTGTTGGAGATCCCTCTCTCCAGAGGCATAAAGTTTAAGGTCATCCATATAAAATAGATGGGTGACCTTATGCCTCCTGTCGCCGGGGGTACCGCAGTTGTAGCCACGGGTTTTCCGGAGCGAGACGGATAATGGCAGTAGTGAGATGCAAAACAGAAGGGGGCTGAGGGAATCTCCCTGAAATACTCCTCTTCTGAATGTTACCGACTCTGTTTGGACTCTATCGTTACCCGATGTTATGATAAAGCGAGTCCTCCAGAGCGGCATCAGTTCTTCAATACATCTCACTACGGAACCGGGTACCACAAGACATCGGAGCAAGTGAACAATGAGCTCATGCGATGTCATGTCGAATGCCTTGCGGTAGTCGATCCAGGCCATAGAGAGGTTCCGCTTATACTGCATGGAGTCCTGCGTGACACATCTGTCAATCAACAGGTTCTCCTTGCAGCCAGCGACACCTCTCTTCGACCCTCGTTGCTCATATATCCGTTCGTAAACCGGTTCAACTGCGTGGAGCACCCGCATGTACAAAATGCGTGTAAACACCTTGTAACATGCGTTTAGACAGGTTATCGGTCTGTAATTCTTTGGGTTGGACAAATCTCCGTTCTTGGGGATCAGCACTGTCCGCCCCTCAACAACCCAAGAAGGGATTTGCTGCTCCCCATTTAACCAGGAATTAAATATTCTGGCCAAATGGTGGTGGGTGCTCGATAACTTTTTCCACCAAAAGTTATTTATCCCATCGGGACCTGGAGCAGCAAAGTTCTTAGAGCCATCAAGAGCCCTACGAACCTCTTCTGGGGTTATTGGTTCGCACACTTCCTGTGGTTGCTGAAGCCTTTGACAAAAGGCTTCAAAGTGTGCAAGGGCAGGAGAATCTCGGTTGAGTGGAGGCCTCTCCTCGTACAGCGTTTTCCAGAAGTTCTCCACCTGATCTGCAGTCGGCGGATTGTCTACAACACGCGGAGGTGGTTGGAAAAGACGCGAGGGCTTCTCGCGGAACAGTTTATTTTCCGCAAGCCCCCTCGCCCGCCTCACTAATGACTTTTTGCAAGTCACTAGCATCCGTATCCTGTCGAGACAGTGCTGTTTGGTGGTTCGCAGCACTGCCTCATTGAGTGTGTGATAGACGCGTCTTAAGTTGGCGGCTAATCGACGCACTTTAGGCGTGAACGGCCTGTTGGCCGCCATATAGTCCATCACACATTGGATACGGGATGCGTGTTGCCTCGCCGACTGGATCTTGGCTTCCATCTTTTGTATGCGCCGCTGCGCTCTCTCCTGTGGGGAAGAGGTATTTCGCCTCTCCACCTGAGACGAGCGTTGAGCAGCGGCATACACGGCACAATTTATGTGCCAGATGTCAGCCTCTTCTGGTAGCGCTGTACGAAGTTCAGCGTCCACTCTGGCCAGGTCTTGTGGCCCGGGGGTTTTCAGACGGTGTAACCCCCTTCTGGTACTGAGGCCCTCTGGTATTGGCGGAACGAGGAGAGCCACGTCCTCAACCGGTGAATGTGGCGGCTCTTCGGCCACCTCATTCACCGGCCCAGGAGCAGCCCTCACGTAGCCCCTACTACGAAGGTGGGATACATAGTCACGCAGATTTTGTGGCGTGAAGGCGCTATGCTCTGGTAGCCTCTCACACCACAGAGCATGCATCCGCGCCATGTACCCCCTCCGCGCGGGCTCACTGCTTTCATAACAATGCAGAAGCTCATCCCTCAGTTCATCTGTCCACTCAAAGCGTCCTTGTTCATTGCGTACGTCGTCAACGGGCGGTCTATCCGGTTGGGCCCCACCACCTTGCCCTTGACCCCTATCCGAACGGGGTCGATCGTGGGGGCCCAGTCTTCGGCCTGCTGGCCTGAAAATGGACTGTACAAAACGAAAGAATAAACAAATTTAGAAATTTAGGAAAAGAAATGGCTACTTATTTAAATCTTCCAGATCCTAAGTTGAATACAGGACATTGCTTTCTCCGCAGTTCTATCACAATTTTGATTCATGGAAAGCCACATAAGATTTTCAAAGATCTGTTTGGGAGAAATGGGTTCATTTCGCCATAAAAACTATGTAGGACGACCGAAACGAATTACTCCAGATCAAGAACTAGAAATTTTAGTTCGTGTGGATGAAGATTCTCAAGTCAGCTCAAATCGTTTAGCAGCGGCAAAAGGGGTGAGTAAACAATCTGTCCTAAGAGTCTTACGTAAAGAACGCTTCTACCCATATCATCCCACTTCTGTACAAAACTTACTTCGAAGGGATCTTCCACAAAGGCTACAATTTTGTCAATTTGTTCTAAATAAACGCAACACGGATCGAAATTTTGTTAAGAACACTTTATTTACTAACGAAGCAAATTTTACTCGCCGAGGCGTTTTTAACTTGAGAACTATTATTATTATTGTTATTATTATTATTATTATTATTAGCCGTTACTCGAGTCCGAGTATAAAAATGTTACAGTCGATAAATTGTGCAATAAAAAACAAGTAAAAGGTGTAGTCTACTGTAATTCCCATTCATCTACGGTGCACACGACTATGGCTATAGAGGCCAATTCGGGAGAGCACATGTCGACCGCAGTCAGGACAAACATAGATCTGGTTAGGTCTTGGATCTGGCCTTCTTGCAGCAACATTACCTTGATAGCTGGCCACAATCCCTCGCCATTCGGTTCTGTCCGCTGCAAGTTGTTCCCATTGCTCGTCTGCAACACCGCAGGATTTTAGATTTTCATGGAGAGCGTCTTTGAACCTCTTTCGTTGACCGCCACGCCTTCTTCTACCGCTTAGCAATTCACCATAAAGTGTACATTTAGGAAGGCGGTTATCATGCATACGATGAACGTGACCTGCCCATCTTAGGCGTGCTCTTGAAATAAGCACCTCAATTGGAAGGCTGTTTGCCCTCCTGAGTACTTCCACGTTTGATATGTGATGGAACCAACGGATTTTCATCATACTTCTGAGGTGTCTTTGCTGAAAACGTTCTAATTCTTTCACATGACGACGGTAAGTGACCCAGCTTTCACATCCATATAGCAGTGTTGGAATGACAACTGCTCTGTAGACAGCCATTTTCGTTGACAAAGCAAGGTCGTGGTTGTCAAATACTCTCTCTCTAAGTCCCCAGAGTGCTCTAGATGCAGCGTTAATTCTATTGCGAATCTCGCTGTCCATGTTTGCTTTGTCATTAACAACGTTGCCTAAGTAATTGAACTGATCCACCACTTCAAAAGGATTTCCGTTAAGTGTAATGTCTATTTGGTTCACTTGATGAGGAGTTGACATAATCTTAGTCTTTCCAATGTTGATTTTAAGTCCCAAGGAATCATAGCTCTGGGCATACACATCTAAAAGTTCTTGAAGCTCTTCCGGCGTAGAGGCTAAAAGTGCACAGTCATCCGCATACTGGAGATCACAAATGAATCGTGTGCGTGTCTTCGTGAAAGCTCTAAAGCGCCCTATGTTAAAGAGACCGCCATCAAAACGGTATCTGAGACCTATTCCTCTGACTGTCAGTTTGTTGTCAACAATAATTGTTAGAGCAGTGGTAAACAAATTAAAAAGTAGGGGTGCCAGGACACATCCCTGCCTAACTCCAGTGAGGGTTTGGAAAGGTTCGGTTGCCTCATTATTATACATAACCTGGGCGTTGTTGTTTGTATGTAGACTGCGACATACTTCCACAAATTTTCTAGGGATACCTAAGCGGAACATAATTTTCCAGAGCACTTCCCTGTCCACCGAGTCAAACGCCTTGGTTAAATCAATGAAGGCCATGTGAATTTCTCCTTGATGTTCGAGTGCTTTTTCTTGAAGCTGTTTAAGTGTGAAGATTAAATCCGATGTGCCTCGGTTTGGTCTAAAGCCACTCTGTGTTTCAGGAAGTAACTTTTCCATAACAGGTGTTAGCCTATTTGCCATCGCTTTAGTGAGTATCTTCCCTCCAACAGCCAGGAGAGCTATACCCCTGTAATTTCCACAGTCTGCAGCGCTCCCTTTGTTTTTGAAGAGGTTGATTAAAAGTGTATCACGAAACTCCTGCGGAGCTTGACCACTTTCCCACACGACATCAAACAGTTTTTTGAGGTAGGGTATGACCTCTGACGACACAGCTTTAAAGATCTCAGCTGGGAGTGAGTCGGCGCCGGGAGATTTGTTATTTTTTAGCTGCCCAATGGCGGTTAAGATCTCTTCCGTTGTTAGTGGTTTATCTAAGTCTTGGAAGGTGTCATACTGAGGGATAAGATTTATAATATCGTGATCGGCTTGACTTTGCTGGTTAAGAATGCTAGAGTAGTGTTCTTTCCATCGGGCTCTTATTTCCTGGTCTTCTTTGAGGAGATTTCCATTTAAATCTTTAATAGGGCACATATTTTTCCGACTGGGGCCGTACACTGCTTTTACTCCTTGAAAGAAATTCCTGTAGTCGTGTGAATCGGCGTACCTTTGAATTTCTCTGGCCTTGCTTGCCCACCACTCGTTCTTTATTCTTCTGATTTCGCGTTGCGTTTCATACTTAGATTGGGTAAAAGCTTCTGCTTTTGATGAGTCGTTGGGGTGGTTGATAGCGTTTTGGAAGGCAATATGTTTGCGGTCAAGAAGTTCTTGTATAAACGCTTCATTATCATTGAACCAGTCCTCCTGTTTTTTACTTGCTGCAGTGCCAAGAATTTCCTCACTCGCACTTTTTAAACTGTCTTTAATTTGTGTCCAGGTAGCAGCGACATCTACAGAATTGGTTTCTTCTAGTGCACTCAAATTCTCTTGAACTTTTTGCTTTAGCTGTTCGGCGGTTTGTTGGTCACGCAATTTACTAATACAGAGACGGAGTCTACGTTTTACTTGAGTTCTTCGGTGTTTGGGTCTCATAACAATTTTCATTTTAGAGACAACAGGACGATGATCGGTCCAACATTCGCTATCAATGCGCGCCTTTGTAATTTGGACGTCCTTGAGATGCTTCCTACGTACGATAACATAGTCCAGTAGATGCCAGTGACCTGATCTGGGGTGACGCCAGGTGCCTTTAAATTTATCCTTTTGTCGGAAAATGGTGTTTGTTATAACTAGATCATGTTCGGCGCATTTAGTTAGGAGTAGTTGACCGTTAGCGTTCATGTTGCCCAAACCGTTCTTGCCTATGATGCCTGGCCAGGTGTCTGCATCTCTCCCTACTCTAGCGTTAAAATCGCCAAGAATAACGAGTCGTTCCGTTTTAGGTATTCTACAGAGGGTTTCTTCCAGCTGTTGATAGAAGCTTTCCTTGGTTTCGTGACTTGCATCCAGAGTGGGAGCGTAGGCGCTTATTAGATTTACCGCGTTGCCATCTGATAGCTCATAGCGTAGCAGCATTAGTCGCTCGGATATGCCTTGTGGTACTTGTGTTAAGTTGGATACAAGTTGATTCCGAACGGCAAATCCTACTCCATGTTGTCTTCTTGAATTGGTGGGAAGACCTTTCCAATAGAAGGTGTAGTACTTTTCTGTGAGAGAACCTTCCTCCAAAAATCGAGTTTCGCTGAGAGCTGCAACGTCAACATTGAGTCGGTGAAGTTCTCTATCTATTAGAGCAGTTCTTCTTTCAGGCCGATCGGTGCGAGTGCTGTCGTTCAAAGTACGAACATTCCAAGCGCCGTAGATGAAAGAATTAGTTTTGTTGGATTTAACTTGTCGGTGTTTTTTCGACATTCGATGAGGTGTCCCTGTGGGCACACTCCCCCGGAGATCCGATCGGGAGGGTATTTTACCTCCGGATGATTTTGTCCCACTTGAACGCTCCATCATTTTTTAAAGCCTTAATCGACTGAAAACGAAGCTGCATTTGAAGTTTTAGCTGGAGCAGGTATGCAACTGACCAGCTCGGTTGCGGAAGGCGAGTGGTGTGGTCCCATGGCACAGAAGGAGACTGCGACGATGGGGTAACCAAACGATTCCAAAAGCAACCTTTGTGTGCGGTCGGTTATTTTTACCGCACTCTTCGTGAGAAGGTGGATGTGCTCACGGCAAAAGGTAAGGGTTATTCCGCCCTTACTCGGTCGTTAGAGCCTCGTTAGTGAAAACAGGGCGCACCAAGTTCAAATTGAACTCATCGCGAAGGTGAGGTTAACAATTGAGTAGGAGAGGCTATAACTTGCGCTTCACTACCCCATTACACCCCTTACCTTACCTTACCTTACCCCTTACACTTGAGAACTACCCATTACTGGGCAGTAGAAAATCCTTATGCCTTTAAAGAAAGGCATTTTCGGCAAGAATTTAAGATTAACGTTTAGTGTGGTATCATCGGCGATCAATTATTGGGACCATTTGTCCTTACAAATTTAAAAGTACAGTTTTATCTGTTTTTCTTCAATTTACATGAAGTGGTTCATGTATTTCTCCATTGAAGTCAGGAATTATCTTGATGAGACTTTCCCATGCATATGGATCCGCCGAGGAAGTGAGTTTGCTTGGCCACCAAGGGAGTCCTGATTATAATTTTTTGGATTATTTGTTTCATTAAATTTGCATGGCTTTCAAAAAATTATTGAAATGTTTAACGGCACTTTATGATTTAACGTGATGTAATACATACATTATTGTTTCGTAGAATAAAAAAAGTTCTTCTAGCAAATTTGGCGATGATCAGTCAAGAGGCTGTTGAGTTATTGCAAAAAAACGAAAAAATGATATGAACTTTGACAACCTGTGTCTTTTTCCACAGCAACATTTTACTAAAGCATATTTGGCATCTTCATACGTTGGCCCAAAGAATCTATCCCTGAGCCTATTACTAATGGTCCAGCCTGTATATTGAATTAATCATGTAGTGTTTATTTTTTTCATTTCATTTGTCATATGCTGCGAATGCCATCTGTTTTATTTACTCTGTATCTGTATACTTATATAATTTCTTGTAACGCCATAATATGCTAAAATGACATTTATTTTGATAGTTTAATTGAATCAAAACAATGTCATTATTGACAAGTGAAAAATAAAGAAAAAAGTGTGAAACAAAGAAATTTATTATTACCCATGCGGGATAACTCCTATCTTTTCGCTTGATTTTTAGGTCAGTAAATAGCTGCTTACCTACTCTACTATTACCACATGACTTACGAGTATTTCAAATATCTATTTGTGTGCAGTAATCACACTTGCCGCTTGCGAATTGACAAAAAAACACTTAGAATTTAAGTAAACTACGCAAATCTATGCTAAAGCCATCTCTTGATTTTTCATTTAATGAATAATTAAAGAAAAACACACTCGAAAATATTATTTTCAAAAAGTGACATTTAACTGACAGTTGATAGTTATTTATGTCAACTTAAAGTGAATAAAAATCTGAAAATAAAAAAATTTAGTTCTGTGAGAATATTATTAGAAGACCTACACTAAGACCCTAAGATTTCATCGCATTCGTAATAAAAAATAGTATGAGAAATTCGCGCGGTTGTCTACCGCCCACTTGAGTGGATAATAGTTAAATTTCGCTACAAAAGTTTGTTTCAATCCACTTGTATGTATTATACAGTTATTATAGTATAGTAATATATTATGCAAATTGTCGTATCATAGCATCTAATCATGGATGATTGACGCCAATCCAGTGGGAAATAAAAATTAGAGTCTTGATTGGATTCAGCGATTTGAATTTAAGTTGACATGATTAATCAGATAATGCCTACCGCAAACGGATTATCCAAAGTATTTGAATTTGGTAGCTGATTCGATTTATAGACGAAAACACGCAACCTGAAATAGTCAATTATATTGTTATTACGCCGCGCCGCGCCGTGTCACAACGTTCTTACAACCACGTAGTATTAACAAAAATAAATTAAATCACTTGTATCATTTGATATTTTCTTGATTATATAAGTGCATAATTTTTTGTTTCATGTAATTTCCACAATAAATATATTTTGTTAGGCAAACTATTAATTCTTGGAATATATTTGATTAATTCATACCAAAATAATTTTGGTATGAAACGTACGAAACCTTTAATTTTCTTGAATATACCTTAGATAAACGCTACAATGCCTGTTTTTATATATTTGCCGAACACACTAGTGAAAAATGGACGGATAAATTATCTGCTGAATAAATCAAATACTTGTACGTTGTTCCCATTGAATATCAATATTACTCATACACCTGGTACAAGCAAGACTGAAATGTTTCAGTATAATAACTGATTCAATTCCAAAGCAATAAAATGAAATGGTGGCTCTTCTAAAATTTGGCAAATTAAATAAAATAATATTCGAACATTCAGCACATTCCATCATTGGTAATAAAATGAAGTATTTCTAACTTTAATATCGCACAACTTTGTTGGATTAATGCCATCCATCCATGCACATCAACTAAAAAGTTGAGTTTTTCTAGTCAAATTTAAAAATGCTTTCGGCTGGTGTTTGTTGCAATCGAAGCATTAGCGTTTTGTTGGTAATATGCAATTATTACACTTAACGCGCGAGGCTTGTAACTTGCAATTCAGCGCTCGGCGGGGCACATAGTCCAGAGAGTAACTGTTGGTTACAGTCTGGTTATAGTAAAATAAGGATTTTATAAAGGAGTTTGCGACTAAAAATATTATGTTTTAATATTCCACCCGCTAAAAGCAAATTGATTGCAATATTCAATATATTTCATTGATAACAGTTTAGAAGATAATTTCAATGCGTACTACTTTTAATCCAAAAACTACATCCCAGACGCCTCATCTCGGTATCGTTAGGATAGCGACATGCAAAATAGTCAGCCGGCGCCATCTAGCGGTCCAGTGTCTGTTGCAATCGAAAAGTAAATAGCCTGACTGGGCTTCCGCGGTCGTTGGTATGAAAAATACTAGGTTCTCGGGTTGAACCGCGTCTGAGATTGTTAATGTCTCGACGTTTCGGCTCCCGTTTTGGAGCCATTTTCAAGAGAAAAAGTGAGTCAAGTAAAAATTGTCAAAGAAAATAATGCTAGGAGTTCGTGGAACTGGTTCGATTCCGGGGTCTCAATCTGCCTACTCCCCAGATCTCACCGCGATCCGTCTCTAAGGCCTCAACCTGCCTACTCCTTAGAGCGAACTCGCTGGCAGTATCGGACGAAGTGTTATTTATACGAAAGCTGTCTGTGGGTGGGAGAGTGGTGGGAGGTTGAGGGTCTGTTGATGGAGGCATCAGAGCAGAACGGCTGCTATCAGGATTATGAGGTGTGGATGAATATTGTGGGGCTAGCTTGGAGATCAATGATTTCCAAGCGACTGGGAGACGATGACCGTCATCCCTTTTGTTTAGACAATTGGGACGTTTTTCAATCTCAATTGCTTCGCGGATGATTCGCGGTTTTTGGAAAAATGATGGTGCTATGGTTTTGGTGTTATCGAAGTCTATATTATGGCCTGTTAGAAGGCGGTGTTGGGCAAGTGATGATGTGGGATCGGATTTTCTAACTGCAAGACGATGTTCATATATTCTATTGTTAATCCGTCTGTTGGTTTGTCCAATGTAGGTTTGGGGACAGTTTGAGCAAGGTATTTCGTATACACCGTGGGAATCATTAGGTATTTGGTCTCTTGGGGTTCTGATTAAATTGGAAATTGTTTGGTGTGTTGTGAATATGGTTTTTATGTTATTGGATTTCAGGATTTTTGAAATTTTGTCTGTGACACCTTTAATGTAAGGTAGGAAAGCTTTTTGCTGAGGAGGAGTTTCTGTCTGATCAGTTTGGGAAGGATTTTGTGCTTTGTGTATGGATCGCGTTATATGTCCTTTGTCGTAACCGTTTTGTCCATACACAAAGCACAAAATCCTTCCCAAACTGATCAGACAGAAACTCCTCCTTACATCAAAGGTGTCACAGACAAAATTTCAAAAATCCTGAAATCCAATAACATAAAAACCATATTCACAACACACCAAACAATTTCCAATTTAATCAGAACCCCAAAAGACCAAATACCTAATGATTCCCACGGTGTATACGAAATACCTTGCTCAAACTGTCCCCAAACCTACATTGGACAAACCAACAGACGGATTAACAATAGAATATATGAACATCGTCTTGCAGTTAGAAAATCCGATCCCACATCATCACTTGCCCAACACCGCCTTCTAACAGGCCATAATATAGACTTCGATAACACCAAAACCATAGCACCATCATTTTTCCAAAAACCGCGAATCATCCGCGAAGCAATTGAGATTGAAAAACGTCCCAATTGTCTAAACAAAAGGGATGACGGTCATCGTCTCCCAGTCGCTTGGAAATCATTGATCTCCAAGCTAGCCCCACAATATTCATCCACACCTCATAATCCTGATAGTAGCCGTTCTGCTCTGATGCCTCCATCAACAGACCCTCAACCCCCCACCACTCTCCCACCCACAGACAGCTTTCGTATAAATAACACTTCGTCCGATACTGCCAGCGAGTTCGCTCTAAGGAGTAGGCAGGTTGAGGCCTTAGAGACGGATCGCGGTGAGATCTGGGGAGTAGGCAGATTGAGACCCCGGAATCGAACCAGTTCCACGAACTCCTAGCATTATTTTCTTTGACAATTTTTACTTGACTCACTTTTTCTCTTGAAAATGGCTCCAAAACGGGAGCCGAAACGTCGAGACATTAACAATCTCAGACGCGGTTCAACCCGAGAACCTAGTATTTTTCATATATATATATATATAAAATAAACAAAATAGTAATATAGGATCTATGTTTTAGATCTTTTAAACTTCATCAAAATCTAAGAAAATTAAATTTTTTTGAGAAGAGAAATAAGAAAAAGTTTGTAACTGAAACATTAGTTTATAATAATAATAAATCTTTATTAATCATTGTGAGATATATAGCATATATACATGGTAAGACAAAAATATGGTACTTAATATAAGCATTGTATGTTTATATTGTATATATTTTTATATGGGTAATATATTGTAAATATATAAAGTTATATACATTATATAAATTAAAAAAGGAAATAGAATAGACAATAAACACCACAGAAATTAGACAACCCCTAATTCCAGAAGCCAGGGGCTTGTGCGGAAGAGGGTTACACATTGAAAACACGGGGACATGCAACCATTTCCTCCGACAGTGCAAGTACTGGAGCCAGGATTCGAACTCGGTGGTGCGATGTCCGTGTGATTAATCGCGATTGCCACCTCGCGCCTTAACCCACTCGGCTATCGACCAGACATAAATAAACAATATTAAAAGATACAGAAGAGAATAATGTATATATGTATGTATAGGTACATATATTTACACAGTAAACACGTTAACAATTAAGTTATTGTGTAAAATATACAGGGTGATTCATGAGTAATGATACAACACTTAACTGTAGATAGTAGGAGTCAAAATATTAAGATTCAGCCAATAATGCCTTAATGAAAGGTTTATAGGTAAAAAGATACAGGGTGTTAGAGTTAAAATTAATTTTTTTATTTTCCTTTGTATTTTAATGATTTTTTAACATTTTATCATGAAAATCGGTGGGTGAAGGTTATTTGTGGTGGGAAATCATAACACACCGTCAACTTTCGTCTAGATCCTAGAGGGCGCTATGTGCGCTATGTTTAATATGTTAAAAGGGCCGTAACATTCTTTTCGACTTTTGAAATGAGAGACGTAGTTTGTGTATACTCGCAGTAAATTTTTATGGTCATGCTGCAGCTCGAAGGTACTTAGAACTGTATCGAAACAGAGGGCAGCCTGATCATACGTTATTTAAAAACCTTTTTCATCGTTTGGGAGAAACAGGTGCATTCCGCCCAAAACGTGATATTGCTGGTCCTCCAAAAAGAATATCTGTGGATCAAGAAGACGGTTTAGTTCTTGTGGTAGAAAATAAGCAAGTAAGTACGAGGCGGTTATCGGCAGCAACTCGTTTAAGTCAGTCATCAATTCATAGATTATTAAAGAAAGAAAAACTTAAACCACATCACTTTACCCCAGTGCAAAATTTGCTACCTCGTGATTTTCCACAAAGGTGGCAGTTTTCATTATTTTTGCATAACAAACAACGTAATAACCACATGTTTATGAAACAAATATTGTTTACGGATGAGGCCACTTTTATCAGGTATTTAATTGGAGAAATAGTCATTCGTGGGAACTTGAAAATCAATATTTATTTAAGGAAAAACACGAATTTAAAATAAATGTGTGGTGTGCTACCATTGGATACTAGGGCCGATTGAGTTACCACCAAATTTAAATGGTGCGTCCCATTTGGACTTCTTAGAAAAAATCCTTCATGAAATCTTATATGATAAATAAATAAATAAATTAACACCACAGAAACTAGATGATGTTCCGATAAATTTAAGAAACAATATGTGGTACATGCTGGATGGGGCCCCAGCACATTATTCGGTAGAATACGTAATCATTTAAATATGCACTATCCAAATCACTGGATCGGGTCGAGGAAGCGAATTTCCTTGGTCACCTTGCAGTCCTGACCTCAATCTTTTGGATTTTTACTTTTGGGGCTACTGTAAGTATTTAGTATAATACATAAATACCCGGAAAAAGTTTGTGAAGCTGTGGAAACTATTAGAGATAACAGAGAATCGTTATTTAAAGTTAAAAATCTCTAAATAAACGTTTAAAAAATGTATTGAGTTTAATGGTGGTTATGTTGAACATTTATTGTAGTAGGTATTATACATTTTAAAGTTGTTCTTATTATTGTTCTAGTTCTTATTATTTATGATACGTTTTGAATTAAATTATTTATGCCTATTAGTTAAAAGTGTATCATTTTGTTAAACACCATACAAACAATTAGCACGTACAGTTTTTATTTGTAATATAATATAATATAATATACACAGAGCTTAGTTTATTGCAAACAAAGTCTATGTAACATAACCTTTAAGTAAAATTGCATTTCAACAATCATATCGAGTCTTTTTAGACCAAACTACCCTCAGAAAGTACACATTTTTAAATTTTTCTCCTTACGTTCTATCTTACTTTTCTTAGTAACATTGAAATTACTCTGACTGGTGAGACAATGCCATCGTTTTATCAAGCTGGTTATCTCTCGAAAAGCAAAAATAACAAAGCTTATTGAAGCCATGACAACGATTTTAAGAAAATCCGGTATATCCATTATAACACTGACACAAACTAATTGTAGTAGGTGATGATACTGATTTGATGGTCCTTTTAATATACTATTCTCATAAAAACCTTCATATGTTAAGACCAGGTTCAGAATTTAAATCAGATCGATTTTCAAATATTTCTAATATCCAAAGTTTGCTAGACCCAATAAAGTAAATTTTACTATTTCTACGCGCCATATCCGGTTGTGATACACCTTCTTTTTATAGAAAAGGTAAAAACAGTTCAATAATACCTGTCCAAAGGAATGATAATTTGATTGAGTATATCAAAATATCTAACAAACCTAACGAGGATGCAGATAAATTAATTAAACTTGGAGAAAATTTTATAATACTATCCTATGGCGATACTACAAAAATGTTAAAACTATTCACGAGTTGAGATTCTATAAATGCGACACCTTACGATACGTCACAATATTTATGGAAATTTTGACCTACCAAAGATGCTGCAACATATCATATAATGCGTGCTTATTATCAGATACAAAAGTGGATTGGAAATCAATTAAATCCCAAAGATTAGGGTTGGAAACAAATTGAAACAGATCTGGTTTCTATTACAGCAGTGAAGCCTCCAGCTCCAAATTTCATTATGAATTTAATATTTGGTAGCTGCAAGACTGGTTGTGGAAATTCCTGTAGCTGTAGAAAATCAACTTTGTATTGTATTGCTTTGTGTAAAATCTGTCAAGGGAATTCTTGTTCAAACACAATGGTTCAAGACGATGGTGAACTTGAAGTGCCTTAAGTTTTGTGGTAAAAGTTTTCATTTACAGATAATTAAATATTGTTAATGTAATTTTTACCTTTAAGATCTTCAAGTTGTTGAAAATCATATATGAACAGAAGAGGTTTATTTATAATCAAACTAACTAAACATATTTAAACTAATTATCTTTTTAATCTGTAGTCAATTTAATTGCATTGTTTCATTTACTACTAAAACCGTGTAACTATGCGTTACTTTATTCATATATTTTCTAACTTGTACAATTTCCAAAAAACTGATTGTTTACGAGAAAACAATTATAAAGTTGGTGAGCTGTGGCTCAGAAATCATAGACCAAAGCTAGGTCAAAAGTAGCTGATTATTTTTGCAAAATAATTACTTGTTTAAATAAGTCACGTGGCACAAATTTTATCTTCATTATTGATTAGATGTGGAAAATAATACCTTGTATTTCTAATTCATCGGGTGTACACTACAATCTTTTATAAGTAATTGCGGTGCTAGCGCTGTTCCATAGTTTTGATGTTACTTTGCTAAATATTTGATACATAAAAACAAATTAAATATTTTACCTGAGGAAGACCAGCACGTTTTGCTCCTGTTCATTTAAAATTTAAATCACACCGTAGTTAGTAACAACAGTAAACTTTTTGTTTCCGACTTCATCCAATTTGAATATTAAAATAAAACGTTTATATTTGAAAACGAATCTCTGCGCTAAATCCAGGAAATAGAAAACTTTAAGGGACGTGACCGAGTTTAAAGTTCCGCCAAAGGTGGGATATCCTCTAGTTATTACGAGACAGGCTCGATTTGATATTACACAAAAGAAAGAGAGCCGTTTGAGAACATACGAGATACGGCATTATGTTATTTCCAACCGAGTCCTATGAAAGTTCTATAACGCGTTGGATTTAAAATGCGTTAAATACAAAAAGAAAGGAATACGATATTTCTAGTAAAAAATATACGTAAAAAGTGAATTTAGAAAATTACTTTTCAAACAAGGTCCAGTTGATATCGTATAGATAGGAATACTAAATTTTTGTTGTTGTTTGCTGTGCAAGGTTTGGTCATATTTTTATGTTAGATTCATATTATGAAAAATTATCTGATGAATTCATTTCAGAAGGGTAGAATGAGTCAAGCTGGAGTTCATTAGCTACGAGAATGTTAAGTTTTAACCCCTTTTTGGTGACGCAAGATTTTTGTATTCTTTTAAGTATAATATAGGGACACAGATGGTCACCTGCCACGGCCGTGCCAGATAAAAATATTGAAAAAAAATCTTTTGCGGTAAAAAAAGTTTGCATAACTTTCGCAATTTTTTTTCAACAAAATATATCAATGTAAATAACAACTATTTGCAATGTTCCGGTCATCGTGGCAAGGTGAAAACTTGAGAGAAGATGTCTAATAATTATTAAAATGATCTCCAAAGTTTGCATAAACTTCGGAATTTTTTTCAAAAAGTTATTACAAATTTACGTTTTTTGTTAATTTAACAATGTTCCGGGGGCGGAAAAGGGTGTAAAATCGGATTTGTTATTTTTTACCTTCTCCAATATTGTCTCAAAATTTGAGAACTATTGCAATTTTTAATACCTTTTTTACTCTAATGACTGGGGTATTTAATGTTCTCCACATATTTCTGCTGTCTCCTTTACATATATTTATATTTTGATCAAAATATTTAGTTTTTTCAATACGTATTGTTGAAACCACCTTATTTCGTAACATTTTATAGTCTTCTCAGTCTATTTTAGAAATCGTCATAAAGAATTTCCTATATGCTTTGTCTCTCATGCATTGCGCCTGCAGTACCGATTCTGTTATCCAAGGGTATTTTTTCTGTTTATGTTGATTTTCTTTCGGAGCTACTTTGTCTACTGTTGTCTGAATGGCATACATAAAATCTGCATATAAAAGGTTTACGTCCGTAGATGTATAAATCCAATTTGCTCCTGTTAATTATACTATTAATCTGAAATGGTCTCATGCCTTAAATATCTTTTATAAACAGTCTCTGGTTGTTCGGGAACAGTATTAAACGTGAACTTTGTGCCAATGATTTCATGGTCACCTTTCGCAAGAAAATCTCTTGGAACCTCTATAGCATCAACGTTGTTTGTGATTATATAGTCGATCAGAGGGGACGACCTATTGTTTATTCTAGCTTCCTTCATTACAATTTGTTTCAGGCTTGCTGCATGTACTAAGTGTCTTAGTATTTTGATATGACTGTCGTTCTTCAACCAATCAATGTTTAAGTCGCATATAATCATGGTTCCTTGCTTGTAGCTAACATTGATATCCATCAATGTTAGCTAATCTGTCCTCAAGATATTCCAAGAATTCTCTATAGTTTGCGTTCTGAGATCTACAAATAGCGCCCACCGTAATATTTTCATTTCCCTTTTTACCATTATCCAAAGTGCCCAATATTTGTAGTCCTCTATATCGTTATATAAGATTGTCTCTCTGTATGTTTGCTATTGAAGTAATATATAGTCTGGTGGTGGTGTGTGTGTCTGGTCGATAGCCGCGAGGGTTAAGACGCGAGGTAGCAATCGCTTCATAACTATAATTTTCCGACGCACATCACCAAACTTATCCACTCGTTCCTGACAGGCAGAACCCTGCAGGTTCGGGTGAATAATAAACTGTCAACTCGGAAGGACATTCGTGCAGGAGTCCCGCAAGGATCGTGCCTGTCACCGAAGTTGTACAATTTGTACGTCTCAGACTTCCCAGAGTTCCCGAATACCAAGCTGGCCAAGTACGCCGATGACACGGCCATGTACGCGCATTCACACAACGCACAGGCGGCAAACATGTTGCTGGCCCACATGGCTCGTGCCACGGCTTATTACGACCAGTGGAAGATTCGCTGACAAGTCCGAGGCGATATGCTTCACGCGTCGGTTCACAGAGAACCGCATAATTACACCAATCTCGATCAGGGGCAACCAAATTCTTATCAGGGGATGCGTGAAGTATCTGGGGGTTCGACTGGACAGAAGACTGACGTTCAACACCCACATAAACGAAACCATACGGATGGTCTACTCCCTATCCAGGAGTCTGTATCCGCTCACGGTCAGGGGTAGCAGACTAAACAGACAAAATAAGAAATTGTTGTACACGATAGTGGTCTGGCCGTCCATCACATACGCGGCGCCGGTGTGGTGCAGCATATCGGCCAAGACAATGAAAAAACTAAAAGTGGTAGAACACAAATATATGCGCCTCATATCAAATTCTGGAAGATACACCTCCCTCAGAGACCTCTACGAACGCTGCAACGACATAACCCCGATAGCTGAATACGTCCAGCATATCTCCCAAAACTTCTATTCGTTCAAGCTGGGCGATAGTCCGCTAACAAGACACATTACACTAATTAGACAGCATAATGCCCCATTTCGGATTAAACGCCCCTTACCTTACCAGACGTTGCCAATCTTCCGGCAGCCACTCTAGCCAAACTTTCACCAACTATACCTTCCCTGATACTATCCACCTTTCACTGATATTTCATACCTTTCACCCGCTTTAAATCTTTCCTGTCCCCCTCTTCTTATGTTTTTGTGTATTTTTGTGTCGCGTTTGTTGTTCCTTCGTTTCCGTTTGTACATTTTTGTCTTTAAATTCATTCTTCCTTCATTAATCTTGTAACAGATTCAAAATTTTTTATATCAGAACAATCCAAATTTTTAGAATTTTTAGAACCACAGTTTAGGCCAGCCTTGCGCGACCCGTCGTTGGAGTAATTCGCGGATGGCGCCTTGTTCAAGTTGTGGTGCCAGCGTCCGTATCCAAATTAAAACCAGTGTAGTGCGCAAACGGTGAAAGCCAGTGCTTAGTTTTACAGTTTTTAATGTTAAGCTTTCCTATTTAAGCATATTTTAATCGTATTACCTAATTTTATTTATTTTTGTTTTTGTTTTTGTTTTTGTTTTTGTTTAAAGGTTAGGTTTAGTTAGTGTTTTATTATTTTTATACAATTTTTGCTTGCGCCGAACCGGTCCCGTCTCGGCCCGGTTCTGCGATGCACCGCCGCGTTCACGCGGCGGTCACAGGGTCGGTCCCGGGATGGGTACCGGAGAGGCAGCGTATGCATGTACCATTATTTACAATAAAATCCTTTTTGAATTGAATTGAATTAAATGTGTAACCCTCTTCCGCACAAGCCCTGGCTTCTGGAATTGGGAGTTGTCTAATTTCTGTGGTGTTTATTTATTATTTATTATTATGTTCTTTATACAGTATTATTTATAGTTTTAGGCCTCAACAAGCTTTCGAGTGTGAATGAACATCGGATGTTAAACAAAAAATAAACTCACAGGAAAAAATAAATAATTTAAAAATGTTTGCCATTTGAAAAAATGTATGCCATTTTATATACTTGGCAACAAAAATCATGCTTCTGTAAGTGAAATAATTTAAAATAGAGTCAATTCTCATTGTGTATACGCTCTTCTATCATCATTAAGTGTAGGGTTGTTATGGATTCTGTTCCACAGATACTTCTGACTGGAATGTATACGCAAAGTGCATTGCTCCTAGAGTGAAGTACAAGTAATTACAACTGAGTCCCGACGTACCCTGTCTGCATATGAAAAGAGTGCAACTGTTACTAAGAAAGAATCATAATTTTGTAAACGAACCACTTCGATTTCAATATTTTACGCACAGAGCTATCGTTTTAAAATGATACTATAACTTCCATAAATGGCCACTGAGTGCTTTTTCTTTTTTACTAAATGCAGTGATACATATTAATTCACGTAGTAACAGAAGCCTACAATTTTACAATACATGTTAGCGATAACAGAAACTTTCACAATTATTGTTAACTGTTTACCCGTAAAATCTTTCGCAATTTTAATTAAAAGTACATATTGCACTAGACAGTTTTAATTTCCAACATTACAAAGATAAAAAGATATCAAAGAGCACAATACATGTTCCTTTGTGTGTTATTTTGAGGATTACTAAAACTATGATGCGGTTATAATAATGAAACTTAGTTGGCTCGCCACACCAGTAGCAGGAACTGTTCAAGTTATCGATTATCCGATTCAGCCACTAGTACGGAGGCCATGCCTGTAAGATCGCGCCAAAGCTTTATCGAGGACCATTCTACGATCAAACGAAATTGTGAGATTCTGATACTTCTTTTTACTTTTGTACTTTGGTAATAAATTGATATGCGCATGATATTGTATATTAAGTTATTAATTGTTGCGAGTTTTCTTGGGTTGTCGGCCATTGAAATAAATGTTTTTATTTTATTTTCTTACGTTTCGATTTATTACCACCATCGTCAGGGAATTAACTACAATTTCAAAAATAAATAAATATTACAAATTTTTTTTCTTTGTTTACATAACACATATACGGTCGTGGGCAAAAAAAATAGGACAAGTCTTATAACGGTATTTTGCTAAAATCTAGTTGTGTACATCTAACTTTAATTTTTGTGACATTGTCAGTTAGTTGTCATAATTTACTGCAAGTGTTCAAAAAACTAATATGCCTCATATAAGCGATTTAGTTAAATCTGGAGTTACTGCTAAAGCAGAAGATGGATGGTCAATGATACAAATTGCACCGTGTTATAATATTGACAAAAATTCGGTGTGTAACATTTTAAGAAAGTGGAGAATAAACGAAGGATATCAACTCAACAACAAAATTTGCAATTGGTAAATGCTTTAGTAGAAAATCCATTTTACTCAGCTATTCAGGCTGCTGAAGAAACGAATATTCCTGGATCGAGTAGTACTGGTTGCCGGCGAGAGAATCGGAGCTACGTTGTCATGCAGCAGCACAGAAATACTTACTTAAAGCTGAACATAAAGAAGCTCAAGTAGGATTTGTGCTTGAATTTTTAGTGCATGATGTAAATTTTTGGAACAATGTAATCTTTACAGACGAAAAACTTTCCAGTTAACACACAGCGATCGTATTCATGTTTACCGCCCTCCGAGTACTCGATTCGATGAGAAATATATATCTAACAATCATAAAAGTGGTAGATTTTCCGTCAATATGTGGGCTTGGATATCGGCACGTGGTTCTGGTGTTTTGTGGCATATTGAGGAAAGATTTAATATTGAAACGTATATTAAGATTTTGGACAATATTATGCTCCCTTCTGTGTCACAATTATTTCCTAATAATGAGTTCATATTTCAACAAGACAATTGTTCCGTTCATACTGCTCATACCGTAACTAACTGGTTTCAAGATAACAACATCAATGTTCTTAACTGGCCCAGTCACAGTCCAGATCTTAACCCCGTGGAAGAAGTATGGGGACTATTCGTAAGGAGTATCCAAAAACGAAATGTGAGACCACGGAATGCCGAAGAATTACTGGAAATAGTAAATAATGCATGGGAAAATATTACTATTAATGATTATTGTATAAGGTTATTTAATTGTATGCTAAACAGACTTATAGGAGTTATAAATAGAAATGGTGCAATAACGAAATATTAGCAGTTAGTTTCTTGTTAAGTAGGATATCCTCTGTCCATTGAGCCAGGATTTCTACTAATCGTACCGTTTATTCTCCACTTTCTTAAAATATTACACACAAAATTCTTGTTAATGTTATAACGTAGTGCAATTTGTCTCATTAACCATCCATCATTTACTATAGCAATAACTACTACAGAAAATAAAAAATAAATTAAAAGTGATCTGTTTTATTTCGGCTACTCGTTACATAGATTTACATTAGAAAAAAAAAGTTGTCCTATTTTTTTCTGCTCACGACAGTATGTACTTACAATTAATTATTTAAATATTAATTTTTAACGGGATTTTTCATTACCTTTACATTATCTTTACATATCTGGTGTTAGAATGTAACTGACCTGGAATATTTACTGTCTGCTTTCTGTTCTTTCCATATGCTCTGTTAATGTTACTTTTGATAAAATTTGGTTTATGTGTATTTATATTAGATGTATTTGTTGTGTGATTGACAATGACTGTTATGGTTGAAATATTTTAATTTTTGCGTGTAGAATTTATGATTACCAAAGGTGTAAAGAGCCTGGGGCAACAACTTGTGATATGCATGTTTTCCAAATGAAATATTATATTTTATTAAACATATTTGTGTCCTTTAATAATGTAAGATCATCTTAATAGCATGTGTTTAATTTGACATACTTTCTTCTAACGTATCTGGAATATTTAGACGTTCTCTAGTTTGACTGAAATACGAGCATTCCTGAATAGCGTGATTAATGGTCATTAATGTGTTGCAGATGGTACATATTGGTCTTCTCTCTCCGCTTAGAAGGTGCAGCGATGTTAAGCGTGTATGATCTATTCTAATTCGAGTGGGAACAACTGATTGTTTTCTTGACAATTTAATTGGAGTATGCTAGTTACTCTAGATTTGATTCTCCTTAATTGCGTTTTTGATCGACCCCATTCTTGTTGCCATGCCAAACGATTATCTATTGCAATTTTCAAGTCGTCCGGTCCTATTGCAATATCTTCTTGATAACCGCTGGCTGCTGCATTACGTGCTTCTGAATCGGCTATTTCTTTTCCACGGATGCCGATATGTGCTGGAGTCCAGACAAAGCGGATTATTTTCCCTGACTGATTTAGATGGTGTAATAACGCTAATTCCTGTTGTATCATGGGATCCCAAGTGAAGAGGTTCTTTATGGCTTGGATGGATGAATGGATGGATGGATGGATGGCTAAGTGAGTACAAATTAGAAATTCCCTACTGTCGGAAAGTTCGCAGTACAGCAAAGATTGCCATATTGCATATAACTCGGCTGTGAATATGCTAGCCGAAGGAGGTAGGGACCATGAATGCGGTGTTTCTCCTAGTTTTACAAATGCACACCCCACTCCTTCTATTTTGGATCCATTAGTGTAAATCACTTGTGACTATGGATATTTGTTTAATATATCGTAAAATGTTGCTTTTAATACAAATGGGCTAATTTCTCCCTTTGGGTAGATTGTGCATTCAAGTAAACATTCCAGTATTGTAATTGTCCATGGCGGTACCTCACAGAAACCTAGTGGCAGGGTTCTGGGTAGGGAAATGTCTAATATATCACATATTCCCTGTGCTCGTATATATAGGGGCCTGGTGACAGATGGCCTGTCTTTATATTGGTCTAAGAGTTGTTGTTCGTTCGTGAAAGATATGTAATTGAAATAGATTTCGCTTAAATTCTCGATATCAGTACAGTTGTTTATTGCGTTATTGTGTCTTTTAATTTGTAGCACTTTATATATCGTTCTTCGGTGATAGTTCGGTTCTTTTTCAAAAATTTTTATATTGTCAAAGTCAAAGTTATGGTTTTGTTCTAAAGTATGTGTAGTCTGTGCCGTCGAATTTCAGTTTAATATTTGTATATTATATTTATGTGCGTATATTCTTTTGTGTAAGTATTGTTTTGATTGCCCTATACATAATATAGTGTTACAGTTATTGCAGTCTGGGGTATCGCCCTCCTGTGCTCACCGCACTTTCTTACTTTTGATTTGACGAGAAAAGTAATTCTTTATAAAAAGTTATATTTGCTTTATGAAGTCATAAACAGTTGGCAAACTTAAAATAAATTATACACGGTATACTATAAAATAGAAAATAAAAAATCGAATTTATTTTACATTTTTAATGAAAACTTTATTTAAGCTAAAAAAATTGTTTTTATTCAATTGAACACTATTCTACATGTAGGCCTCCTACTAGTACACATTTTTCTAATAGGAAAGAAGTTAGGTGAAACTGTGGGGCTGGAAATAAGTGGATTTATTTACTTATATCCGTCAAAGGCGTCAATAGGTCAATATTTCAATGTTAGTATGAGTAGCTTCGCGTAAAAATTATTTTCAGTTTTCTAGCAGTAATTCTACTTCAAATGATTTATTTGTTGTGCCGGAAAGAATGAAGAAATAATAAGACGTGCGGAAAGCGAGCGAGAATATCCTTGGCACTGATGACGGTCTCAGATGAGGTCGAGCAGGACTATTGCTCTTTACCCCAGATCATCGCGTTAGACCAGGGCCGGCCTCGTTTGGGGTGGGCCTGCTTTCTCGTCAACCTTGCTCACAAATGTGAGAGGTGTTGGAGATATCGGCAGATCTCCCCCTAGTCCCTCGCTGATGGGCCCTACCGGCTGGACCGTTTCTTCTGTTGCTCTTATGTCTTGTCTTATTTCTTCGCCGGCATGTCATCTCCCAGGTGCGTTATCGTCACGAACAACGCTTTGTAATGCTTTCGGCCTGCATTAGTCTTAAGGAAAACCAGCGGTAAGGCTTCAGCGTCTCATCGTCGACTGGGTCAGAATTTTGGGGGGTTTTGTCACGTCTGTCTGTCCCTTCTTGTGTTTTCTTGGTCTGAAAGGAAAAACAGATTAGCTTATACTCACCCATTGTCCAGGATCTGGAGCTTCGGCGGCTTGTGCATTTCTGATCAACGGGTTCCCATGCCCGGCTGCACGGGCACTCTGTCTTGGATTTCTTCAGTAAGGAGGGTGTATTTCAGATCCCTGAATATGTCAGCGTTTCTGTCAAATCAGGGGGCGTCGACGGCACACTGGAATGCGACGTTTTTCACCTCTTGGATCTTCTTGAGATAGGTCCTCGCTTGGTATCCCCATTCCACAAAGGCATAGGTCAATAGTGGTCTGATCAGGGTCCTGACAAGAGCTAGCTTGTTTCTCAGGTTGAGTTGACTATCTACTCTGCATCGGGTAGAATAGAACGCGCCTTGTCTTCGCTTTCTTGAACGTGGCCTCCATGTTCTGTCTCCATGTAAGGCTGCGGTCTACTTTCCACTTGTTACATCATTCTTCTAGGTGGGATCCGGCTTCCTGGGAGATAGCGAGTAGCTTGCGCCACCTGCCAGGATCTAGGGACGATGGCCGTGTCATCTGCGTGAAGTGAAAGGGAGGCCCTGTTGGTCCTTGGTAGGTCACTGGTGGAGGTGATCAGATATCTTCACTCCGAGTTACCTTCGGTGTAGGTAGGATCTCATCAGTTTGACGATTCCCACTGGATACCCCAGGTTCAGCATCTTCACTATGAGACCATCGTACAAGACCCGGTCGAAGGCCATGGAAACGTCCAGGAATATTACTCCAATTATATGTTTACTATTGAACCTCTCGGTCACGTGCTCGGTCAGGCGGAGCACCTGGAACTCGGTAGAGTGACCCGTCTGGTAGGTAAACTGTTCATCGGGGACGATGTCTAGTTCCTCGGTGTGGACGTTAAGTCGCTTCAGGATAATCGCTGGCAGAAGGCTGATGGGTCTGTAACTGGAATAGAAGGTTCTTACCAAGCTTCGGGATCATGATAACATCTGGGTTTTTTCATTTGGCCGGAAAATACCGGTGCCTTAGGATGCCGTGGTTAATGTTCACCAGTGCCGTTTCTCCCTTGCGGGGCAGCTTCTTCAGGACGATGTTGCCGATCCTGTCGCATTCTGGTGCCTTGAGGAGTTTCAGACTTATTAGGATCTTCTTGACATCCATTGGAGTGGACAGAGTGATGACGTCTTCATCTGGCATGCGGACTCTGTGCTCCATATCTTTCACTCAGTCTCTCGTTCTTTCTACACTGCAGTTCAAGGCTGTCGGCGTGAGCCTCGGCCTGGTGCGTGTAAACGAGTCCATTTTTACCGTGAGTCGGAGGTATCGGTTTCGTGCGGAAAGTAAATTCAACTTATTTTTTAATTTGAGTTAGTGTATGTTTCATTTTTAATAAGTTCTTGTCATATAATACAGTTATTAAAAGGTGGGGTTAGAGCTACTCATTATTGTTTCTTGATTGATTATCGATCTGGTCCTAGGGGTGAATGTGCCTAATTAAGTTTTCCGTACAATGATACATATTATCACGTGGTGTCCTTGATTGGCCTTTATATATTACTGCTATCAGAAGGAAATCAACAGTTTGCGTAATAAATAGAGAATTTTTGGTTTCATTGTAAACATTGATTATTAGGTGGATGAGGTCTCCATTCAATTTTTTTTTGTTATAACCTCAGTCAGTCAAAATATTTGCAAGTACATTTTTAGTCGTATCTTATTTGAGGGAATAATGTTTCTCTTTGCAAAAAGTTTTAAATTATTTCCGTATAGAATTTTTAGTGTTCTCATTTTAATTGGGACTCTTTTTTAGATAGCTTCGTTAATATTTTCTTGTAAAACATCAAATTACTATTTCTCATTCATTTTGTTTGCAAAAATCAAGATGAAAACGCGAAATGTCAGATTTTAATAATTTCAATGACTTTTTAGCTTGACACATTCGAAAAAAGTAACATACATTTTATTCGATTTTTTTCACTCTTAGATAGCCGGTTTTCTCACTTTAAAAATATACTAATGATTAATTTTATTGAAAATGTACGTTTTGATAGGTTAATAAAGTAAGAATATATTAATTTTTTGAAATAAGTCCAAGCATTGGGAACATGCAATGTACTACAATGCCAAAATTGTACTAAAATATACATCACACAGCAAAAAATAAATAAATGTAAATGTATATGAAAACAAAATTATTGCCTTCCATATAAATTATGCGACTCTTCATGATAGCACTAATTTCAGTTCCATTAATATAAAATATTATAATACTCAAATCTGATATGAAAACACTCCAGAAGCAACTTTAATGGATAATTTGACGGCTAAAAATATCAAACCGTTGCCAGGAGAGGGTTGTATTCCAATGAGAAATTCATGTTAGGGTACTTGTTTACCATATGAATAATGGAACACGAGGTAATGACCTGATTTTGCAACTCCACGGAGCCTAAAATAACACATTTTTATTTCACAACCCTTTTATGAACCTTTAATGACATTTTTTAAATAATGTATGTTGTTATATTGCCTGACAATTTTTGGTATTTTAAAATAATATCCAATTTCATTAAATGCGTGATTATATAAATAATAATACCGATTTTACTTACTTATTTTTAAAGACAATTTTAACACTTACATATTCAATCTGTTAGAGGCATGGTAATAGTTTTCCGATTCCTTATTTTGAAATATTGGTAATATGTCTGTAACTTTTTTGTGAGCACTGTTACTCTGGAACCGTTTACGAAATTGACTTGAAATTTGGTACACTTATGTATTATAACTAGATCTGGAACTAGAATAATTTTGATCTAATTATGTTGAAGGGTTCGGGAGTAAATGCGGTAAATAAGGATAAATAGGCAAACCAAGCACGTAAAAGTCAATAAAATTGCAATTTAGGGCATGTGTGAAAAGTCAAGGTCTCAAAATTTTTTTTGGCATCAGCCATCCCCCCACTATCATCCCCAATACCATCCCCATACTATTATGAAAGGGAGTAAAAAAAATCAAAATGTGATTTAGTGTGTGTACAGGAACGAAACGTCTAAAAAATTTTTGCAGGCCACTATGAGAGATAATATTGTATAAATTTGAATATTGATTTTAAAAACTAATCTCATTTATAACTATTTTTTGAGATTTGAGTTTGCAGTTTATATTAATTTACAAAATATTAGCAATAAACAAAATATGAATCAGATTCTTCCGGGTCTTGCCGTGGTCGTCGAACTTGACTTGACGTTTCGCTGATCATCCTCTCAGCTTCTTCAGAAGAACTCTAAAGACTGAATTTGTTGTGTTACACTCCTCGTTAAATACCTAGGTGCCGCTTCGCTTCGCTGGTCATTGGTCGCGCTTGGTTCGCTTCGCTGCTCATTCGTCGTGTTTGGTAGACCGCGACTTACTACGGTGCTGGCACTTGGCAATATCAGTCTCCACGTGTTACTAAGTCGATATCCATCCTCTCTGTTAAAGTTGTTCACGTTTTTCATAATTTCCAGTGATCCTCTAATGATTCGCGAATAATAGCACGTATTCCTGTCTAACATATTGACGTCCTCGTAGTCGATTTTATGGTTCTCGTTATTATGAACATGTTCTACTATCGCCGACCTATCCGTGTATACAAATCTGGTATTTCTCTGGTGTTCTTTGATTTTGCACTGGATACTCTGTCCTGTATGTCCGATGTAGCTCTTACCACATGTGCACTTCAACTGGTAAATACCTTTTGATAACAGTTTGGGGACAGGGTCCTTGACTGAGGGAAGCATCTGCTGTATTTTCTTCACGGTTCGAAGCCGTACACCTACTTTCTTTTTGAATAAAATCTTCTTCAGCCTATCTGTGACTCCCGCGGCGTATGGTAGGCATGCATACTTTGTTGGTTGTTGCTGTTCTTCTTCTGGTCACAGAGCCAACACAATATGCGACGGCGATAACAAACCCGAGGAACTACAGAATGTCCAATAAGCTTTAGAAAAGAACGGATACAGTCAAAGCAATATACAACGAGTAGTAAATAACCAGAGAAGAACTACAGAAGAAGAACAGCAACAACCAACAACGTATGCATGCCTACCCTACGTCGCGGGAGTCACAGATAGACTAAAGAAGATTTTATTCAAAAATAAAGTAGGTGTACGGTTTCGAACCGTGAAGAAAATACTTCCCTCAGTCAAAGACCCTGCCCCAAACTGTTATCAAAAGGTGCAGTTAAAGTGCACATGTGGTAAGAGCTACATCGGACAAACAGGACGGAGTATCCCAGTGCAGAATCAAAGAGCACCAGAGAAATACTAGATTTGGATACACGGATAGGTCGGCGATAGCAAAACATGTCCATAATAACGAGAACCATAAAGTCGACTACGAGGACGTCAATATATTAGACAGGAATACGCGCTATTATCCACGAATCATCAGAGAATAACTGGAAATTATGAAAAACGTGAACAACTTTAACAGAGAGGATGGGTATCGACTTAGTAACACGTGGAGAGTGGTATTACCAAGTACCAGCACCGTAGTAAGTCACGGTCAACCACACACGACGAATGAGCAGCGAAGCGAACCAAGCGCGACCAATGACCAGTTAAGCGAAGCGGCGCCTAGGTATATAACGAGGAGTGTAACATAACAAATTCAGTCTTTAGAATTCTTCTGAAGAAGCTGACAGGATGATGAGCGAAACGTCAAGTCAAGTTCGACGACCACGGCAAGACCCTTCATTAGACAACGGCCATTAAAATCTGCATTCTAAAATATGAATCGTCACATGAAAGCTATAACATTGTTTCCTAATATTTATATTAATTTTTTTTAAACGTCAAAAGAACATTACATTAATGACAAGTCTTTGTCATTTCTTTGACATTTCATATGAGCGGATAGAAGTATTTTACTTTACATTTGAAAAAAATACATTGTTCTGAACAAAAAATGATTTAATTTATACATTTTGCAAATACAATTTTTTTTTCAATGAAAAAATTGTTTTGCAAATTTCTATCTCAATCACCTTTGACTTACTATAATAAAATTTTATACGAAGATATTTTTAGAGGTGGTAATTATGAATATATCAGTAGATCGTTAATACAAATTTTCGGAAAATGCACCCTTGCTCTCTAATTTACTACATCAATAAGTTTTAATTTGGGGCAGTGACCAACCACCCAAAATTCTGAGATATAAGTGTGGCCCCATAAAACCTGCGATATGCTGTATATATTTTTTCACAAATATTTTGTTTTTAAATTTTCTATAATATTTTTCCTACCTACAGATTTGAATCACCTTTTTACATATTGGCAGTGTTTTCGGACAATCAAATTAATTAAAACTATTTATTAGAAGTAGTCATCTTACGGTTTGAAGTGCTCAGTGCACTGAAACCATGAGAAGTTTGCTACTTATTCTAAGACAAAATTTTCTCCTTTCTACTTATTTGAAAGTCCTGATTTCATTAAGTAATAAATAACAAAATCATAAATATTACCATCATATACATAATCTATATTATTAAATCTTGGGTAACATTATTCGGTGTCTTTTTATCTTCATACTGCTTAACCATAGTAAATGCGTGGTAAGATTCCAAATTATTCGTTAATAAATAAGTCTTCCAGTGCTAGCAGTAAACTTTACGGAGTATAATTATTTTGACCAAAACTGGCACAGACATTATATGTAAAAATTCATTATCATTTACAGACAAAATTAGTTTGGATTGTGAAAGATGTATGCTTCAAAAATCTTGTAATTTATCTAAGAGCATTGCACTATCTTCTTCGCAATTAGAGCCACAAGTTCTGTATGATACGAAATTGTTCAGAACACTACTCCCACAACCTGAAATCACAACGAAGTCGAATTTCTACTTACATTGGTATAGGCTCATTAATTTTGGTACCGCAATTTTCTTTAAGCTTGTTTTCAAGAAGTTTGTAAAATTATCATATGTAAAATGATCTTCATAGAGACACATCATCATATCTGAATATTCAATTTTGTATATCAAATTATTATTCATGGATTCCAACCATTTCTTACGTAGAGTGGGAAATTTTCGAACAGTAAAAAATGCTTGTTTATAGGTGCGTTGGTCATGACGAACAAATGACAAGACGAGGATTTCTGAAGGTCATGATCAAGCCCTCGGAAATAGGATACATTGTCAAAAACCTGCCGAAAATTAAAGTCCCTGGAAAAGACGGCGTCGAATAAAAACTACTCAAATATCTTCCGAGGAAAGGTATTGTGCAATCCTTTATCGTCCAGTTGTGAGATAAACACGATCCTGCAGGTACAACACTGGCCTAGCCAGTGGAAGTGCGCAGTGGTCGTGCCAATCCTTAAGCCAAATAATGCGAAGTTCGCCAGCAGCTACAGGCCCATCTCGTTGCTGACCAGATTCAACACTGTTCAGAAGGAACTTAACATCAACCATGAGTCCCAATTTGGTTTCAATAAGAGCAAGAGTGCGATGCAACAAGTCGTTAGGATAGTTAACGACGTTAAAGTGCAATACAACTTCGGGAAGATCACCACCATAGTGCTCCTCGATATTGAGCAGGCGTTCGACACCTTCTGGATCCCGGGATTACATTACGAACTACACGACTATAACTACCCGACTTACTTCATTAAACTCATTTATCCGTTCTTGACGGGTAGATAGATCTCCGCAAGTTCGAGTGAATAACAATCTGTCAACACGGCGGGACACTAGGACGGAAGTCACCAAAGTCGGGCAACCTGTACATTTCCGATTTTCCAGAGTTCCCGAATACGAAGCTGGCCAAGTACACCGACGACACAGCCATGTACGAGTATTCACACAACGTCCAAACAACAAATATGCTGCTGAAGGTGCACTTGGCCCGTGCCATGGCGTCTTACGACCAGTGGAAGACTCGGGTAAACGCTGAAAAGTCCGAGGCGATAGTTTCACTGAAAACAAAATCATAATACCAGTTTCGATCCGGGGAAACAAAATTCCAACCAAGAGGTGCATGCAGTACTTGGGGGTTAGACTGGCCTATGGACTGACGTTTAACACACGTATAAATGAAACAGTGCTGTCTGTCCATGAGTCTCTATCCGCTCACGGTCAGAGGTAGCAGATCTAACCGACAAAATAAGAAACTGTTGTACACAATGGTGGTCAGGCCGTCCATCACATACCGTTGGTGTGGTGCAGCACATCGGCCACGGCAATGAAAAAACTAAAAGTGCTCGAACACAAATGTATGCGCCTCATATCAAATTCTGAAAGGTACACCTTCCTCAGAGACCTCTACGCATTTTTCCACAATATAACCCCAATAGCGGATTACTTCCAGGAAACCACTTAAAAATTCTATTCCTTCAAACTGGGCGATAGTTCGCTAACAAGAAACATAACACAACTGACCTTCCGGCAACCTCTGTAGACAAACTTCAAAAACTATACTTAAGCTTACCCTATCTACCTTTACTGATATTTCATACATTTTGTATCTTTCCTATCCCCCTCTTCCTTTATGTTTGTTTCAATTGGTTCTGTTTATTTATTTCGCCTTTGTGCTTGTTTGTTTTTCTAAATTCATTTCACATCAAAATTTTCACCAAACCAAAATTTCGTAAAACCAACATTTTTAAAATCAAAGTTTAGACCAGCCACGCGCAGTTCAGCATTGACATACCTCGCGGACGCTATCTTGTACAAGTTGAGGTGCCTGCGCCAGAATCAAAATTAATTAGTGATGGTGCGTATGTTTTTAACAAAGGTGTAGTTATAAGTTTTATTAAATCTGTTTTCAGATATATTTTAATTTTATGACAATTTTATCTATCTGCGATGGAAAGTGTTTAGGTTAAGCTGTTTTTAATTGTTTTTTAGTCGAACCAATGCCATTCCGCTAAACCCTGCAATCCTCTACAACGAACAACGTAGTGGTTGCACGGTCGGTCTCGAGCTGAGTTCTGGAGAGGCACATGTAAATTTTAATTGGTAATAAAGTTGTATTCAATTGATTTGGGAGAATACCTATTGTTACAATTTGGCAATCTACATTTATATTTATTACAATATGCTATTTCATTTGTGTAAAATATTACTTACGTACTTATACGTCCTAAAACAAAAATTAAAGTGTTTTAAAAAATAAAATTAGAATTATAAACTTACTTTCCTAAATAAAAATTGAAACTTAGGAATTTGTTATCTGTTCCTATTGAAATAACTTATTAATCTGTAATGGCGGCTTCGCATATCAAAATGTCAGTCGTCGCATCAAAAAAGGGTAGCGCATGAACGAGTTCTTACTCACCTAAATAAGCAGATCCGTGCAATTCTAGCGTTTCTGGGAGGTCCCTATCTATTATACAACATTTAATTTCTCTGTGGCAGCTTCAAAATGACGTCCAAATATTTTGACGATGAAGTATAATGTTAAAACGAAGAACGGACATAGAAATCTCTGATCAGGCGAGAAACCTTTTGTATTCTACGTTTTGCCGGAGGTGCCGGTTGGATAGTATGTTTAATCAATTTTCACTCTCGCGCCCATTACATGCGGATATTTACCAAAGTAACGGTGGAATACTGTATTTTTGTCCGACATTAGCCACCTGAGAAAATTTTAGATAGGAAGTTTGTTAAATAAAGGATGCAATATTTGAACACAAATATGAAAAAAGAACTACAGTGTAGGTGAAAGAAAGGCAAGTAAAAAAGCCACAAACTAATGACACTTAGTCAAAAATAGTGATCAGAAAAATGAAAGGTAAATAATAAAATAAGCTTTAAAATGAGTCGTTATCAATTCCTCTAAGATAGAAACTTATGATGGCTTAGGAAATGTGCGATTTCATATTTTTTCTTTTTTTTTGTAAATTGAATCACTTATTACTCTAAACATTTTTTAAAGTTAAGATAATGTGTAGCTTCCAAACTATACACTTTAGACCTCCACATTGATGCATTTTTGCAATAATCTCTTTGAATGGTCCAACAAAATATGAGATATTTCATTTTAAAAAATTGTAGTGGTGGATCTCGGTGAGGAAGTGCAGCTAATCCTACATTTATTCATAAAACACTGTATCTCTCTATTATTCCTTTAAAAATATAACTTCTTCCTATCATTGCTAATATTGTCATATGGTCTCTGAAAGACGTCTTATAATCTCGAACTATAAAACTTGAGTGAACGAAGTTGAGAAAGAAAATAACAAGAAGAGGGTCTTTTATACAGGTCAGATTTAGCCGAACAGATTTATTGTCCCTGAATCTAGTATTTTTCAATCCATTAGTTATAAAGTCTTTAGATCTACCATAAAAAATGTTTTGGCTGTCCAGTTCCTGAGCGTGAGAGAGTGGAGTGACTAACTGAAGTTCTAGAATTCGCCGCACACATACATCTCAGATGTGAACAAAAGAAATAACGGTTTAAAATTAGGGTAAATCTGGGTATGGGGCTCAACGGTTCGAGATAAATACGTTTCATGATCGATCTTGGATAAACACTCAGCAGGATAAATAAAAAAACGTACGTAACCTATTTCTAGTAGACACAGTTAGTAGTTTCACTTCACCAAATAGATATATTTCGACTGGACACATTCACTTTATAATGGTTAAAGAAAGTAATTTTGATATCCATTGACTACTGTCAGCACAAAAATTATGAAAATATATAATGAAAAACAAGTTTTCTCGTAACAAAAATTTTATTATTAGAAATGTCATTCTCTATAACAAATTTGAGGTTTAGCCCAACATTATATTACACAAGAAATCTAATAAATTTACTATTATCAAAGCTTGTACATATGAGTATTGTTATATTAAATTTTAGTATTAAAAATACTTATACGATGCTATGTATGGGGCCTGAGAATGAGAGAATATGAGAAGATAGATTTTGATCGCATGCAGTTAACGGTCGATTGTTTATTATGTTTTATTGATGGTTACATATCATTTATTGTTAGTTATGGATTATGCAGGCTGTCCATTTTATCAGGGTACTCGAGAATATCTCACTTAATATCAGTCGTACAAAAAAAAATTGTTTTTACGAGAATTGTGCCGATTTATATAACCTGCAAAATGGTTTAAAGACGTTTGAAATCTATGGCCTACTTTGAGAGTTATGGCGGAAAATATCGACAATGCGGAAAACGTCTAGGCGAAATATCTCCGTTATTTGAAGAGATACGAAAAAAATTCTAAGGCGAAAATTTTTTCAACGAGGCCTTATCTATTTTTTTTCAAAACCGCTGTATTTTGAGATTTACTCTTCAGGCTGTTAAAAAAAGTATTTTGAAACGGGCGGGAAATAGCGCCATTAAATAGAGTATTTTCCTACCTTTTCAACGATATATCACATGCCATATTTATTCATTGGTACTACTGGTATTATACTTGCCGTGGAGAAGTATGATTAAATAAAACGATAAAATAATTCAATAAGTTGTTCAAATCTTTGTTATAATAAAACATTAACACAATTAAGAAGAATAAAGTAAATTCAGGTAACAAAAACAAAATAATAATCAAAAAAGCAACATGGGGCAATTATGGAAAGAGTATTTACAGTTATGCCAATGTATAGAGGTCCTCCATAAAAGCGTCACTCCTTGCTCAGAAAGTTAAAATGTCTTTACCAATTAATTTAAGTATAATATCCATTTGTTTGTATTTCATGATTTCACTATTATTTCAATTATTTTAAAATAGCTGGCTATGAACAAACTTGACAATTTAATTTTTTGACGTTCTCGCCTCACACATCTTCCAGCGGCTTGTATATCAGTGTATGCGCGGAAGCTATACAACCTTAGGCGAGGGTTGTATAGGAGATATACCATCCTTCGGAGGGGATGTAAAGCCGTCGGTCCCTTGTCTATTAAATGTTAGGCAAGTAAAAGATCCCTACTCTTCTTAAGGGAAGAGGTTCGGCAAAATTCCTGGTTGGGGGTAGCTCGTCTACAGGCGTCGGTGTTAGGCCTCAGTAGCGGAAATAGGCCGACGTTAAATAAATGTATAAAAAAAAAAAAAAATTTGACAGATCATCTCAGTTAATGCTTAAACTCTCACTCAATCACACTCGTTTAAGAATTTAGAATTTCCAAAAATGATTTTCACTCACATTGATCGTTATAATATATTCGTTATATATTGCCAATGCAATTTTAGCTCTGGATTAGCTCAAGTAGAATATAGAAACAGATTTCCACAAGCACTACAGCCGAATAAAACTCTGTTAAAAAAATTAGCTACGAAACTGAAAAATAATGGTTCATTTTTAAAGAAGACAAGGTTGAACAGTGTTACTGATAATGTAAATAAGGTAAACCGAGTTATTAATTATGTAAGAAATAAAAATACAGAAAATTTGGAAACGTCATTAAGAGAAATTCAAATTGCTTGTCACATAAATAAAACAAATGCTAGAAAGAAAAATAGTTACCGGTGTTATAGAGCCAAAAAATTTCACAATTTACAAGCGGGGGACAAACCAAGGAGGACGACTTTTCGTAGGTGGCTGAAAAGAAGTGTGCCGATACATTAATATGTAGTAAAATACTTTGGTCCGACGAGGCAAATTTTTCCAATAATGGATTTTTTAATCGCAATATTCATTACAAATGGACTTCTGAAAATATACACTGGCATATACCGACTGGGTTTCAAAATCGTATTTCAATAAATGTGTGGACAGGTATTTTAGGCACCAATTTAATAGGTCCTTATTTTTATGATGGTCACCTCAGTGGTCAAGGGTACCTAAACTCTTTGAGAAATGAATTTAATGAATTCTTAGATGACCTACCTTTAGAGAATCGACACGACTTTCAATATTTTCAACAAGATGGAGCTCCTCCCCACAATTCCCAGATTTGGTTAGATTATTTAGACGAAATTTTGCCTCAACATTGGATAGGTACCAACGGATTTATTCGATGGCCCCCTCATTCTTCAGATATAACCCCAATGGATTTTTTTCTATGGGGGTATATTAAAGATTCGGTGATTTGTTTTTGAAGAGGATAATAATACATGTGATAGAAAACCCAAATAATAGGAAAGAATATTAAAGATAAGGTGTTTTCGACGACACCTCAAAATGTAGAGGACCTAAAAGCTCGAGTTCAACAGGCATGTTTACTGTTACCCCCGAAATGCTGAGTAATGTTTTAAATGCAGTGTCTCCCCGCGCTCGATTGTGCATAAGAAATCACGGTGGACAATTTGAACATTTGATATGATATCTTAAAAATTATTTTGAGGATTAGATAAATATTAATGTTCTGTGTGCTATATTCTTTTTATTATTAATTTGTGTTTGTTGCCTGAATTTACTTTATTCTTCTTAATTGTGTTAATGTTTTATTATGGCAAAGATTTGAACAACTTATTGAATTATTTTATCGTTTTATTTAATCATACTTCTCCACGGCAAGTATAATGCTTGTTAAAAAAAATAATTGGTTTTAAAAAAATGTTTTTATATTACTAACGTATTACCAATGAATTAATATGGCATGTGATATATCGCTGAAAAGGGAGGAAAATACTTTATTTAATGGCGCCATTTTCCGCCCGTTTCAAAATAATTTTTTTAACAGCCTGAAGTGTAAATCTTAAAATACAGCGGTTTCACCAGCAGAATCACTCTGTTTTGCAAAAAATTTTCGCCTTAGAATTTTTCTCGTATCTCTTCAAATAACGGAGATATTTGGCCTAGACGTTTTCCGCATTTTCGATATTTTCCGCCATAACTCTTAAAGTAGGCCATGGATTTCAAATGTCTTTAAACCATTTTGTAGGTTATATAAATCGGCACAATTTCCATAAAAATAATTTTTTTTGTACGACCGATATTAAGTGAGATATTCTCGAGGGCCCTGATAAAATAGACAGCCTGTATATAGCCTTTGGAAAACTAAATGGTAATGTTTTGTGAAATAAAATTGTAAGTATTTATTGAAGCGCTGAATAGAGTTAGATAAAATAATTTTATGTTCAAATATCTTAAGGTAAAAAAAAGATGAAACAGGAAAAATTAAAATAAATAAAATTAGGAAAAGTAATAAAAGGCGGAAAATGAAATTAACAACAAAGTTAACACATACAATCTTGCCTTTAACTAATTTTACCATATCTACCTTAACACTTAGCTTAAATAATGTCCAATTCGGAAAACTTGTTCATTGGGGACATGGATAACTATATTAACGACACGAAAAAAGAGGACTATGATATAATCATTGGATATTTTAATATTGACATTCTAGATGATGCAAATGTAAACAGTAATAGCTATTTTCTATGCTAATAGTTAGAGAGAGGGCGATAATATATGCCTGAGTTCGCTGGAAATTTTTTTTACGATAATCTCCAGAAATTTGTCAATCTATTCTTACAAGTCTTAACTTGCTATCAACATTTTTTTTTGTTTTCTTAATTTTCAGATTTTTTAACATTTCTAAAAGGTTACTAGATCGGCGGACCTGGCAGAAAAAGGATTGTCGGTACTCGGAAGGTTATCCGAATATAATAAAATAATTTTCAGTCAACTAGTGATGTACTTTTGAAAAAATGATCTATAAAATCTGACGTCCCAGTAGATCCTCTGCTAACTACCGCAGAGCGCTACTCGATAAGACAATTTTGTAGTTGAGAGCTCAAGCTCCATGTAGGAACACTTTATGCCCTACCAGCGAACTCAGGCATTTGTTGTTGCCGTCTCTTTAACTATAATGTCACATGGTTTTAAACCTTTCATAAATATCTACACGAGAATTTCTGTTACGTTTCAGTCATGTTTAGACCACATATTCTTAAGGGCAAATTCAAATGCAAATCAAGTTGATTATTACTCGTCAGTAATTAATTATAATATAACAGACAGATCAATTTACCTTTCTATAAATTACAATCGTAAAGAAAAAAATACATACAAAACTATAAACAAATTTGATGTATAATTCACTCAATCAGGCATAGAGATAAGTAAAAAACAGTTAAACAAAAACATGCAGAATATAGAACTTCTAAAACATTTATAGAAGATACAAGAATCAACTAAATTATTGCCACTACCAAAAATAAATATTATGCTAATATTTTAGATAACACTAAAGACATCAAAATTTATGAAACAGTAAAATAAGTCTCAAATGAAAGAAACTCATAAGTTGGGAGAAGACACTTATATAAAGAATCATGAACAAATGATGTATTTACTTTTATTGAGTTAATTTCTACAATAAACAATATATTGAAGTCGGTAGCACACTGCATTAGTCGATGATCCCCCTGGGAACTTTAAAATTGATTATTCACAAATAAATGGTTCAATGTATTTAAAAACTCTTGACACTAGCTCTCCTGGAATTGATGATATAACTTCTACTCTAGTAAGAAATTGTCATTACTATATCATGGAATCTCTTATCATTTATCTAATATTTTTAACGTGAAGAATATCAGAACAGTTTAAAATATCGTTTAAATATCATATTATGAGTGAATTGCTCCTGAATTGTCTCGAAAATTATTGTGTACGGAGTACTGTGTTAAAGACATCTGAAAATTATTTATCTAATATGAAACAGATGTTAAGTGTTAGAAACATTTTAAGTGAACCGAAGAAATTAGAATAAGGGTTCCCAAGGTGCAGTCCTTGGACGTATCTTGTTTATCATTTATATCAAGTCTTTATTGAAATTCCAGGTCGATGATACAGTAATAACATATGCCGATGACACTGTTATTGTATTTGAAGACCACTCCTGGGATGATGCCAGAAATAAAGCTCGAAAAGGAATCACCAAAGTGAAAAGTTGGTTGGACTGTCATAAACTTTCTCTAAATATAAATAAAACCACTTTTTTTGTTTTCTCATGAACTGACGTCAACCGGCCCTTATTTAGCCTACAGCTTAGTAGCAATATCAAAATAATATGATTAACAAAACCAAATATCTAGGCATTACAATCTCAAACGGGTAGACTGTCAATTAAAATACGACCGCTTATATACAAATTTTACTAACTGAGAAAATTCATGAGCCGAAAACTGTAAATAATAATATAAAAATCGGTAGTTGAATCCATCATTAGATATGGCATTATCGTTTGGGAAGGTTTGTATGACACAACATTACAGCCATTAAATATAATACATAATCACATCTTGAAAATTATTTTTAAAATACCTGTTTTATATTCTACAGCGCTCCTTTATAATGATGAAATAATAAATATAAGAACACTTTACTATAATTCGTGTTGTGCCTTCGTTCATAAAAACCTCAGTTAAGAGCCACTGCTGCGCATTCACATAACACAAGAACAAGATTAAATAATGTTCTGGCAACACCTTTCTGTCAATATGATGCCAGTCAAAGATTTGTTACTACTGTTGCCCCCAAAACATACAACTCACTACCCCCAACAATAAAAAAATATAAATATTTTATTGGTAGCTATTGATAAAAGTACAATTATGAAAATGTAATAAAAAGCACCCCACGCTTTTTGCAATAAAGTGAATTTTTTGTCAATAATATTTAAACATTATTTTTTATTTTTTAGTTTGGTTTGCTATTTTTTTAAACTATAATTTATAAAATATGTAATATTAACGCACGGGCACTGGATTTAATTATCGCGAGATACTCCGAAGAAACTGACTTGCCCGAGCACGTCGCGCTCGGTTTTTTTATATTCTTTGTCGGGGACCTGACGAGCAGAGAGCTGAAAAAGTCTGGAAGAGGCTGTATGCGTCCCAGCCCATTCGGTGCGGGCGAAAATGACTCATTGATTGCGCAATATTGCACAATGTTTCGCAATAATGCGTAAGAAACGTAAAAAACGTGAAATTCGGGAATGGAATTTTTTGATATATGAATGGAGTTTGAATCAGTTCGAATTTAGGAGTTATTAACGAAAATTTTTACGAAAATTGGTATGATCCCGTAAAGTGGTCCCGAAGGTCTGTGCGTTGGAAAGTTGAAATGAAATGAAATGAAACTCTGCCGATATGCGCTCGGTGAATGGAATGACGTGGATTCAATTTGATTTGATACATAACGTGTGATTTAGGAAATGAGTTTTGATATTGATGGAGACGAGAGTAACAGTACTTTATTTGAGTAATTTGAAAGGAGATTGATTGTATATGGATAATTTGAATGCGAAAATGAAAGAACGGAGAAATTCGAAAAAAGAATATTTTATAAGAAGTTCGTTTGATTGAAGTTGAATTATACAGGGGAATATAAAAAGTGGCATTGGAATTTGTTAGGCAGTTAGCGGAACAAATGATATGGGGATAATTTTGTCGTCGACGAGAACACGCGAAATAGAAAGAAAGTTGGATTAATGACTAGCTGGCGTTTTTGGGAATTGAACGAATGGCGTTTTGAAGTGAGAATGAAAACTCGAATAGAACTCTGAAACTAAAGTATAATGTCTTATGAAATTTGATAGAATTGAAATATAACTTTGCGGTTCAGGGTGTGTGAAGTCAATGTGATATAGATCGGGTTAGTGAAGGGGCTGCATTTTTTTATGGCTGCTGTTTGGAACTTTTTTGCTGTAAAATCACTGATATGAATGCTTGAACTGTGTTTTTGATAAATTTAGATTATTTATGAATTATCGAGACTATGGGAATTTTTCTAGATTTTTCTCAAAGAATTGAGGTTTTTTGTTAATTTAACTGTCTTAAGGACTTTTTTATCAGGGTTTGACAAGTCTACAGGAAATAATTGATTTTTTGGCATTTTTTCTGACTCCCGTTTGGGGAATATACTATAGCACCACTCGGCCCCCACTCCACCCAAGTGAATACATAATCTCGGCTATGGTTTGTGTGCGCGCGTGTGCATCAGTGTGTTTACAATGTATCACAAGTGTCAAAAGCAGGTTGCAGCATTTATTTTGACAAAGTGGAAAAATGTATGTAAGTAATAACGTTACCATTAATTGTTTCTTGACCAAATCAGTTATAACAGATACTATTTTAATTTTAACCTATTACATTGGGTCCAATGACACCACGCTCGTCAAAACAAAAGCAAGTTCTATTGGCGCCGCCATTATGCATCCACTTTTCATACTGACCAATAAGTGCCTCCCACTCGAGTGACCTGTCTCTACTTTATAGGAACTGCCTTTTCTGTGCACGATATTGAAAAAAGTTGCTTGGAAGTTAAAAACAGTTCAAAGTAAAGAAAAGTGGTAGATAATAAATATTGAAGCTGGGAGAAAGATAATCAAGAAATCATGACAATAAATTTCATGAAACCGAAGCGAAAAATCTCGAATACATATTTCCTTTTTCCCGAGACAAGTGATAATGCCAATATTGAAAAATGTTAAACTGCTAGAATTGTATAAAACCCTATGAATCCTCGAAGAGGAAGTTTACAGTTTTCTGTCAGAGATTTCTCTCAGATATATAAAATTTAATTATTTTATTTCTGGCACCTATTTTTCTTATCCAATGCCAAAGGTTGTTATAGAATTATTGTTATTTTTTAAATTATTTTATAGGTATCAATAATATTTTGATAATATGCATCGATATTGTCATGCTCAATCCTTCAATTCATTCGCATTGATTTTTAAAAAATAAAATATTACTTATTTCAATGGGCATTGTTGGTTTTTGGACAATTTTGCTATTTTTAAAAAAATATTTCTCGTTCCAACTCACCACTTACGGGTTTAATCTGGGAAATGGATATAGAATACACGGTTGTTCCAAATCACCCCAAAACACGGGGTGATTCAGAATGATATTCTTTATTAGAAAAAAAAATTTTAAATAATTTTTCCGGTATCTAGTAGCTGATATATCACTAACATCGAAGACAAAAGGTGGTTGTTCTATCTTTAGCCGTTTGGTTATTAGAGGGGGTTATGAGAGGGTGTAAACATTGTTTCAATTCACCCCGGTTACCGGTTATCAATATATTTTTCTTGTCACATAAAATCCTGTTTCATTTAAACTTTGAATAAAATACAATGTAAAAAAAAAGTAATAGAAGAGTACCGCTACATTTTTCTTCACAGCATAATTAAGTATATATAAAGCGTCCTACGATGGAATAAACCTGTATTACATTCAAAGGAGAGTGACTGTCATTAAGGTATTATGTTAATAATGTCAAAATTTTAATATAGTTCAGTGTAAGTACATTAAGTACTTGCGCTGATGCACTTTAGATGTATAAATATTTCAGCTCATTAAAGGAGCCATGTTAACCTTTCCATGTTCTTCTAGAAACTTACTAAAAGTCATAGACAGGAACTAGTTTCGTTCAACTGATAATTGCTGGTACTTAACGTAAACAGGCGAAAGCTTTATTCCTAGCTAAATGTCTATGAAATGCTGCAATTAACCCAATTCGGCTGCTACTTAAAGTTTACCAGTGAAACTTTATGTATGCACCAAGCTTCTTTACATTTATTTTTAAAATGAACTATCGTGTATTTTCGATTTTTTAGAAGAGGTTGAAACTAAGCTTTAGATTATACATTTTAATTATTTTATCGTCCTATTTAGATTACTGCCCTGGCAGAGTTTAGCATTAGCTATTCGACCACTCAGCATACACTCAGACTATTACACAACGACCATTCTCTGTGACATTGCCATCTGCTGCAGCTGAGACTCGAACTTCGGAGTCGTACAGTGACTACAAAGTTGGTTAAATAAGAAAAAACTTTCGCACTTTGAAGACCAATTAAAAGAGGTAGAGAAGTTGTAAATATTTCAATTGGCTCCGGAGATATACGGTAAAATCTGAAATAGCTCGTTTTTTAGCTACCGTTGTTATTATAAAGGATATTTAAAAACTTTATAGGAATATTAAGTAGGCCGCCTTTAGTGGGTAACTGGATAAATAGAAAAAGAAAAAAAGGCAAACTTTATTTCCTCTTAAAGTCGACGTTTCAACAATTGTTATTGTCTTCTTCAGGCCTAATGAGGTGATAAGTTTAGTTAGTCCTGAAAAAGACAACGAAAATTGTTGAACGTCAACTTTAAGAGGAAATTTTTGCTTTTTCTTTCTTTTTGTACAATTATCGACTAAAAATCTGCTTAACATTCATTTTGTGGATACGAAACTTATATACTTTAACTTTATTTTAACCTACCGTATTCAAATTTGTACTTTGATATTTCGTCTCTTCAGAGTCACCATCAACTATATTTTTTTTATACAGACCTGTCTTTTTTATTCAGGATTTGTAGAGTTTGAAATTATAAATTCCAAAACTTGACAATTTTATTACGTTTCGTCGGAAAAATAATCATCATTCACTTGATTGCCTTCTCACACCACAAAAAAAATTGAAGGATTAAAATATGTGCCTCATCGCTTAACAGCTTACTTTATGAACAATCTAATGCACTAACTAACGTGGGTGGCTCGGGTTGGACGGGGATGTCCGCAGGGAGTTGTCTTATCGCCTCTTCTGTGGACGAGCTACTAAAGTTACCGGACAGGGACGGACACAAAATTCTGGGTCACGCGGATGACCTAGTCATACTAGTCATACTAGCTCAAGGAAAACTCAACAATACAGTAAAGGAGCGTATGCATCGGGCTTTAAATGTTGTAACAAAATGGACGGATGAAGAGGGGCTAAATATCAGTTCTTCTAAGTTGACCGTAATAGCATTCAACAGAAGGAAAAAATTAGATGTTCAAAGGTGAACAAATACAAGTGTCGGAAGAGGTAATATATCTAGGAGTAATACTAGATTCTAGACTTACCTGGAACCAACAGCTCCAGAGAATCAAACAGAGAGCGGAAACAATGCTTATGTTGGCTAGAAGCCAAGCATGATATATTGGATATACATTATGGTAACATGGTCATATATGCATCTTTGGTATGGTGGAAAAAGATGCTACAGCTCACCGCTATTGCTGAACTAAGCAAGGTACAAAGATTTGTTTGTTTACTGATAACGGGAGCTATGAAAACAACACCGACAATAGCAATGGAGGTCTTGCTGGACCTCCCTCCTCTTCACTTAGTGATAATGGGGAAGGCAAGGATAGGATACTTCAGACTGCAAAAGGAGCCAAGTAGCATTTATGCAGGATTGGGGCATAACCAAATCAGGAACCGGGTGGGGGTTAGCATATCTGATATGAGAACGGATTCCTAAGCATACTTTCAACAGAAACTTCGAGGTAAAAATTGAGAATCGAAGTAAATGGAAAGAGAATGACTGCAGCAAAAGGCCTCTGGAACTTACGTGGTTTACAGATGGGTCAAAGACTGACCAAAACACTGGAGCTAGCATATGCAGTGATATAAGAAACTCACAGTTTAGCACATCACTAAGGATGATATACTTCTACTTTTCAGGCAGATATATATGCGATATTACGTTGTGCAAAGAAAATAATCTGAGGGCCTATAGAAACAGGCGGATCAGCATATTAACAGACATTCAAGCATTCCTAAGGGCGCTATCAAATCCGTAAGTGACATCTAAACTGATATAAGAATGCCGAGAAGAACTAAGAGCCCTGGCAGACCACAACAAGATCACTCTATTTTGGGTTCCAGGCACTCTGGTATCAGAGGTAACGAAAAAGCTGACGATCTAGTAAGAAACGAATCATCAGCTCCATATATTGAACCAGAATTGGCCCTGGGAGTACCTAAAACGGGGCCAAATAAGGAAATGGGTCAAAAACTAACACAAAGAATACTAGAAAAAAATAACCGAGGACTAATATGGGAAAATCTTCATCAAAGGGGACCATCTCGAAAGGAGAGTGAAGAACTGCTGTTGTTGAGCAGAAATCAGTTACGAATAACCACAGGTCTCCTGTCAGGGCATTGTTCCTGAAAGGACATCTGTGTAGAATAAGCATGTACAATAGAGACCTAAAATACAGACAATTCAACGAGTCAACAGAGACAGCTTATTACATCCTGATTGAATGTGAGGTTATCGTGTCCAGACGAACATGACCCTCAATCAATTCTGGGCGTGTATAGGAACTAGAATATTGGAACAGAGTGTCGTAAAGGAATTGGGTGATTAGCAAAATACGCCCAAGAATCCGGAAATCCAGTGTTTCCTGAAACAAAGCTAGACGGCTCCCAAAAAAAAAAAAAAAAATAGTTAATCCAGTCCTGCTGTTAACTCAAATTATTTACTTTTTTCTTCTATGGTGCCTTGAAAGTCAATGGACCAGTAACGTGGCCATGTCGCTCACATTGCTTTATCATCCTTTAAATTATTTTGTATAAGGTTTTATAACAAAGAAAATTTACAACGAGGTACAAGATCTCAATAAAATATGCAATAGAATTGATGCGGTTCTGCACCAAATATGATTGCTGAAATTACTAAACAAATATCTAAGAGAATTCGACTTAAACTATTCATTGTTTAAACAAATACAATGCAAGTTGAAATAGACCTTTCATTTGGTGCTCACTCTGCAAAATACTTGAATTGACAGTAAGAACGGACTGGGAATACGGGGAATAGATTATATCCGTGTCTGTTAGAGACGTAGTTAGATAAGATATTTAGATTGGAGATAGCTTGTCCCTAACGCCGGTGATTAACCTTAGTTGTGAAAATACATTAAATTAAAAAAACTGCTTTCGGCTTGATAATAAATTATTATTATGTGCACACCCACGCCATCTTAGCAAGAGAGAGTTTAATTCCCAGTAGCAGAGTAAAAGGAAGCTTGCCTAATTAGCTACCATAGGATAATAGTTCACCAGTCGGCCCAAAGGTGGCGCTTTCTCATAAAACATACAAGAAAGGAGGAGATTTCATCTGAAGTTGAGATTAAGCGCCACAGATATATGTAAGTAGCATAGCCAACGGGCTGGAATCAGTTCAGTATAGTTCTCTGATGAGTCTGATGATCAGAAAAGATAAACAACAGCAACACGTTATGAATTAAATTAGCGAGTTTATAGTAGATAAAAGTTATAATTATCCTGTTACTATAGGGACTAATTGTTGTAATTTAGTGATTAGTTAATCAGTGGTTAGTGACAATTCGTGTTGCAATTATTGAACCTATGTTCGAGGTGTTTACTGGTGGGCGTAAACACGTAACATTATATATTCCTTTTTTCATACGAACTATCTTTTATCGCTCACTAGTATAACTATCCCTCAATAGCATATTACTTTGGATCTCTCAAACGTTATAGATAAAGTTTGAAACCTTTTGACTTTATTTTAGAATCTTCATTTTCATATGAAATTTAGAATTTAACATTTTTTTAAGATTCAGTTACTTACCCTGATTATAGTTGGGAAAGTAATTAAGAGAAGCTTGGTTAAATGAAATTCAAAATATAATTTAAAAAAAACGATAACTAACGTAAGGAAATTAAATTGAGTAAAATGAATATTAGAAAATTCATACATCAACATGTCCAATATTTGCAGTTGGTAATTGTGTTTAGATACAGCAAATAGTAATAATCGAGCCGAGTATCATTGAAAGACACGCGATAATTCCAGCCGGACGAGTACACATTGTTTTAAAAAGTATTATAAAATAGTTTTTGTTACACTAAATAATGCCAAATTTTACATGTAGTAATTTTATATAACACTTAAGATGTAAAATAGTTAACGAAACAGAAATATATCGTTTAAATGACTTACCATTTGAATAGAAAAGAAATAAGTTGCTGAATGCAATTATCAAATAAATCAAGTTGTCGATTGTAATAAATTGAAGGCAAATGTTTCAGAAGTCAAAAGGGTTATGGTCATAAGAATTATGACGAATTATAGTCAAGGTAAATTATGGATTGTGCTACGTCAAGCTAGATTTCTATACCGTAAATTTTCGACTGGAACTGACGTCAAGAACATACAATTTAATAAGAATTAAAAATCATTTTTACGACTAAAATATTTATAAAGACTGGATGCGTTAGTTAATCCAAATCAAATGATTAAATACTTGGAAATATGTATCAATTAATATTTACTAAAACTATAAAAAAAATAAAAGAAAATATTTCTGGTTTTGCTTCTGACGACACAAAGTTGATACATGCGTTAAAACTGTGATCTTATTTATTTGTTTGTCTGTTTCTCAACTTTCCGTGGACGCTAAATAGTACTTTAGAGTAGGTTCTTGGATATTGATCATCACATGATCGTCAAGGGCACACAATCAGGAGTTTTTAATATGTGACGAATTGAGACCATCCAGAATTTGAATTAAACTGCGAATGATTCTTTAGTCTTATGCCCTCAACTGTAATGGTGAGTGCTGCCCTGCATATACAGATAACAGCAGCCAAGTACGTACACAGAAAAATTTATGGGTATCTAGACATTTCATATTCACAAGTGCTAAGCAGATTGAATGCACAATGGTACAATGGAATGTAAAGCTGCAGTTTATGGCATGCAACATGAAGGTATTTACATTTATTCCAATTTGAGCAGAAGCGTACAAACTTTTGTTTTGCAGAATATTTTACATTGTTAATTTAATAAAATACATGTTTATCAGGTTGCCGAAAAAAATCCAGACAATTAAGTGGTATTATGGTGGCCCTTCAATGCGTGCAGTTAAAGAAATATTTCAAAGTACATATCCAAGTAAGCCTTCTCCTGTACGCAATCTGTCAAATAAAAAAAAACTTCGAAATACATGGGTGCGTTTCTCCTGGAAGACATAAAATAGAATCGGTCCTCAGCAGAATAACGATGATGAAATGACGGAAATAATGGTTTTGGCCTCCGTTAATTAAAATCCTACAGTTTCTGCTAAAGCAGTAGCTGAGGCAGTAGATTCAAGTGACAGGACAGTAAGAAGGATTCTCAAGAAAAATGGTTACCGGTCATACAAAGTACGAAAAACCCGTGAGATATTTCTCGATGACAATATCAGATGAATGATCTTTTGTGAAAGTGTGATGGAAAAATCAAACCGTGATGAAAATTTCATCAAAAATATTATTTTCACTGATGAATTGTCCTTTGTATATGGTGGACATAATCCTTCAATCATTTGTTATTGGTCTCAGGAAAATCTGCATCGATTTTTTGCTCAGTATCCACAGAAATTAAATGTATGGGGTGGCATATCATCGGTCCATTTTTCATTGATGGTACACTAAACGGATTAAGTACTTCAATTTATTGCAGCAGCACATTGTTTCGGAATATATACGGTTAACAGGACGAAGATTTAACGAGATCTGGTTTCAACAAGATGGTTGTCATCCTCATGATTGTGCTGCAGTTCACAATTTTCTGAACATTAAGTTTCCAGGTCGTTTATTGAGTAAACGGAGAACCATCTTGTGGTTAGCTACATCTCCTGATCTGGCTCCAAATGATTTTTTTATGGGGCCTCATATCTCAAATTTATGACTTCCAGATAACACAGCTAATAATCACGAAGAGGTGCGGTTGAAAATCGTAAACGCCTTCGAAGAAATGAACCTGAACATGTTGTTAAATGTCAAAAGAAGCTTTTATGATCGATTAGGCTATTGTTCAGCTCAGGAAGAGGGTGAACATTTATTACAATTTTTATTTTTCGTTTGAAAAGTATTTTGTTTTAAGAATGTATTTTATACTAAAAACATTCTTTTATAGCGCTTCTTAGGGCCGAGTCTTTCGGCTATTTATAAATTTTATGAGAATAATTATAATTTTTAGATGCTATAACATACGTATACAACGTGGATTGAATAACTGGACATGCGTCCACCCCCAACGAACAATAACGTAGTACTGCCCTTATGACTGGCTGACTAATAAATACCCATAAACGCTGGGATCGCATCTGCATGCGCTGCAAGTCTATTGCTCATTTATGCGGCCTGACATGCGCACTTACTTGCCGCTTACTCTATAAAAAAAGAGGTATGTCATTATAAGTAGTTAGGGACAAAGAAAAACCCATTCTTAAAGAGTTACATCAACAAGAGATAATTTCAATTTTTTTATACCGCACGATAATAGGTAGACAATTATAATAGTATAATTTACTGGACAATAGGAAACGCTTTTGTACTGGCAATAGTATTGATTTTCAATCTCGAAATCTCGGTATTCTGATCGATTTTCAGAATTGGATCTGAATAATTCAGAGATTTATTTCAGGTTTGGAATTGATAAATACATTGATTTATCGGTTAATGTTGAAATGGACATAATAGTGGGGTGGAATAGCTGAAAAAAGCTCCTCATCTGGCAACCAATGCACCCCTTTGGATTCAGATAGTGCATTGGTAGACGAGCCTAAAAAGCCCGAGACGCAAATTTTCCTAGCCCTCTAGTGGTATTGATAACGTAATCAGTATGGCCGTCAAAGTTTTGTGACACGCTTCTACATTTTCCTTTATAACTCGGGTTTGTATTTTGACATTAACCTGTATTATTATTGATTATTTATCTGGAAAAACTGCGCTTTCCAATGGTATGTTTGACACCATTGTTTAGGTTCATAAAACCAGGAATATTTGTAACTTTATTAAAATTTTTGTTTTTTTATTTTGATTTTTTCGAAACATTCTGCTAAATAATATCTTGCTGTCATATGCAATAATATCCAAATAATTTGTGTAAATTCACTTGTGATTACCGATCACTGTCGGAGCACTGTCCTTCACATACACAAAGTTTCGTATATCGTATTCCCATTTTAACCTATTTACATTGCTTGCGGCAAAGACAGTTCTGGAATTATTGTCCACACAGGTCGGTATGATTCTTCTGAAGTTACTATCCATCCCTACTTGGTTGGCGAAGGTATTGTGTATTGTGCAACGAGGCTGTTGTTCCAAATTCTTGCTTGGAGAATAGATCGTTTGATGTGTTGTGTTAAAGCATCTGCTGTAGGAGGAATGTTTTCGATTGCTCGATTTTTTTTTTGTAAATAACACTCGTCTGTAGTCATTGATGCTGCATTGAAGATCTGATGCTTGATCATGAAGTAGAAAAACATATCGCTGCAACAGATCATGACATTCAACATCAATATCGGAGATGCCAGTACAGAGCTTCAACTTCAAACTTCAAACAGACTTTATTAAAATTAATACATAACATTGCCTCCCCGGAGACTACCTTGCGACCGACCTTGCAACCACCGCGCTGTTCGCGGTGGCTGGTTGCATGGCCGGGCGGGGTGACTCCGGTTCGGCTAAAAGAAAATGGGGAGAGAAGTCCTGACTCCTTTTGCTAAAAACAAATCAAAAAGGACAATATAGTTAAAAAACATTTTAAAAATAAAATTTAACAAAGCTTAAAACTAAACACAAACTCGAAGCTGTCGCACTGCACTGAACTAATTTTGCTGCTGACACAGGTACCCAAATCTAAAACGGGGAACCTTCATCAAAATGAGGTACTGCAGGGCTGCGCAAGGCTGCCTAAACTGTGGTTTATCGAAATTTTGTTTCTTAGAAATTTTATAGCGAAGCTAATTTTGAGTGAAAAAATGCACAAAAAGAGAACGATAACAAGAACAGAGACAAAAAACGCACAAAAAGAGATCAAGAACACGAAACAAAATGGACAAAATGAAAAGAAGAAAGGGACAGGATAGATTTAAAGATATGAAAGGTATGAAATGTCAGTATTATCGGATAGGGTAAGAGGAAGTTATAGTAGGTGAAGGTTTGGCTATAGTGGTTGCCGGAAGATTGGTAACGTCTGGTATGGTAGGGTGTGTTTGATCCGAAAGGGTGCATTATGCTGTCTAATTTGTGTAATGTTTGCGGTAAGCGGACTATCGCCCAGTTTGAAAGAGTGGAATTTTTGGGAGATTTCCTGGACGTAATCCGCTATTGGGGTTATGTCGTTGCAACGTGCGTAGAGATCTCTGAGGGAGGTGTACCTTCCAGAATTCGAAATGAGGCGCATAAATTTATGCTCAAGCACTTTTAATTTTCTCATTGTCGTGGTCGGTATGCTGCACCACACCGGCCCCGCGTATGTGATGGACGGCCTGACCACCATCGTGTACAACAACTTTTTGTTTTGTCTGTTAAGTCTGCTACCCCTGACCATCAGCGGATACAGACTTCTGGACAGGGAGTAGACCGTCCGTACAGTTTCATTTATGTGTGTATTGAACGTAAGTCTCTGGTCTAGTCTGACCCCCAGATACTTCACGCACCGCTTTGTTGGAATTTGGTGCCCCCTGACCGAAATAGGTGTCAAAATTCTGTTCTCGGTGAACCGGCGCGTGAAGACTATCGCTTCCGACTTCTCGGCGTTTACCCGTATCTTCCACCGGTCGTAATACGCCGCGGCACGGACCATGTGCGCCTTCAGCAGCATGTTGGCTGCTTGAGCGTTGTGAGAATGCGCATACATGGCCGTGTCGTCGGCGTACTTGGCCAGCTTGGTATTCGGGAACTCCGGGAAATCGGAGACATACAAGTTGTACAGTTTTGGTGATAGACACGACCCTTGCGGGACTCCCGCTCGAATATCCCGCTGTGATGACAGTTTATTATTCACTCGAACCTGCAGGCATCTACCCGTCAAGAACGAATGAATGAGTTTGATAATGTATGTCGGAAAGTTATAGTCGTGCATCTTGTATAGTAACCCCGGTGTCCAAACGGTGTCAAACGCCTTTTCAATATCAAGAAGCACCATTGTGGTGCTCTTCCCGAGGTTGTATTGTACCTTGACGTCGTTAACTATCCTGACAACCTGTTGCACCGTACTCCTGCCCTTTCTGAAACCGAACTGGCACTCATCGTCAATGTGGAGCTCCTCCTGGGCAGCGTCTAGCCTGACCAGGATGAGCTTCTCCACTAACTTGGAGATCGCCGACAGTAGCGATATGGGACGATAGCTGCCGGCAAGCTTCGCGTTCTTATTCGGCTTGAGGATGGGCACGACCACGGCGCACTTCCATTGGTTGGGCCAATGCTGCAGTCGCAGGATTGCAGTACAGAGCTGATGCCATAAACAATCAATTTCACGAAATAACATCCAGACCTTCCGAGCTGCCTTCTTGCCAATGCCAGAAAATGTGGAAACTGTGTCGCAATTAGTTATAGAATGAAAAGCCAACAAATTTCTGCAAATTTCCGGTGAGAGATTGGCACAAATCTCATGGATTGGAATTAATTTCCTGCATTTCCTACAACAATACTCAATCCATAGTTCATCAGTATCTTGTATTTGTGGGAACAGTGATATTGAAATAACCATTACATCTGAGTCCAGAGTTCGTATTAAGATGCGAGTATGTCTACTCTCTATTGTATGCTTAACATGGAGAAGTAGGCGGCCATCTGCTTCTTCGTGGGAGGCGGGAGAAATGCTTGATACATACATAGTTGTTGACGTGAAGATTCGGTTATTATATGTACAGACAACATGTTTTTCTAGATACTCGTTTCCTACCATTGGCTTAGCTAGCAACTAGAACAATTGTGTCTTGTTTTCATTGACACAGGAATTGCTTACATTTTCTTCAAATTGCAGTTGAGTCTGCGACTTTAATACTTATGCCATTCCTCTTCTTTCTCGGGTATCTGCCTTCAAATTATTACTAGTATATCTGTCGAATACAATATCTAGTCGTGAACTATTCTTCAGTTGGAAGACATGTTTATAATATCCAGAAAATGTTATAGCAATACCAGGATTAAGCATGTGTATTGCGGCTGTTCCATCAACTATTTTAGCTGTTACATTCGGTTGGCTGTGGTTAAAGCTAATGTTACATTTTGTTTAAATGCAGTCAATAATATTTAACTTTTTTTTTTATACATTTATTTAACGTCGGCCTATTTCCGCTACTGAGGCCTAACACCGACGCCTGTAGACGAGCTACCCCCAACCAGGAATTTTGCCGAACCTCTTCCCTTAAGAAGAGTAGGGATCTTTTACTTGCCTAACAAGGGACCGACGGCTTTACATCCCCTCCGAAGGATGGTATATCTCCTATACAACCCTCGCCTAAGGTTGTATAGCTTCCGCGCATACACTGATATACAAGCCGCTGGAAGATGTGTAAGGCGAGAACGCGGTTTCCGTTGGAATGGTCACCATCCAAGTACTAACTGCACCTGTCGTTGCTTTACATCGCATACCGAAGTATGTACATAGTAAAGACGCACCTACGCTCGCCCCAAATAATATCTAACTTGTTGGTTGGTTTTCGAGGTTTTCCATCATCTGAAATAGATGGTGGGTACATTTGGTTCTCATGAGAAAAAAAAATCATCAATATTGCCATCCCGTGCTTCAGATACGACATACAATCTGCAGAACAATTTGGAGTCTTTACGTAACCCATATAAATTACATTGTTGCCATAACGATCCGCTGTGCAACGTTACATTGTTTTGGCAAATTTTCAGCAGTTATATGTGATAAAATAGAAGTCATACCGTTCGAAAGGTAATTTAGCAGAATGTTTCGAAAGAAACAAAATAAAAAACAAAAATTTTAATAAAGCTACAAATATTCCGGGTTTTATGAACCTAAACAATGATGTCAAACATACCGTTAGAAAGCGCCTATTCTCCTGATTAATAATCAATAATAATATAGGTTAATATCGAAATACAAACCTGAATTATATAGGGAAATGTAGAAGCGTGTCACAAAACTTTGGCTGCCATATTGATTACGTCATTAACACCACTAGAGGGCCAGGAAAATTCCTGTCCCGGGCTATTTAGACTCGTCTGTTCATGTACTATCTGAATCCAAAGGGGCGCATTGGTTGCCAGATGTGAAATATTTTGGTATAATTTTTGGCTGTCCCACCCCAATAATGTTGAAATATAATGTAACATTCCAAATTAAAACAATCATTATTAAATATTTCTAATCTACTAAGTCACGAAAAACCAATGGAATAGTTGCTATGAAGTTATGATGTTGACCAACAGGTGTCACCTCCAATTGATCGGTACCTACACCCAAAGACCATTTAAAATCACAGTTACACTTGGTCAAACGGCATATTTTGGCGAGTCGGTATAGGTTAAAAGATTTTGTGTCAAGATTAACACAAAAATCAATTAACATTTGGCAAGTTATTGTCCAAGAGCAAATTGGGTATGACTTACATCTTTTAATTTTCAATAGAGACGTGCTCACTTAGGTTAATTTTGATATTATTTTTTTGATAATTTTAATGCAGACGATTTGGATGGGGTGTAAGACAGTACTAACTTTTTTTATTATTTTGATATATTTTGAACTTTAGATTTTGGCAATTATTTTGGTATACGATAGTGCCCTGACGATTTCGTGTATTCTTAATGATATCTGAGAAAAAGTCCTATCATAATTTTGGCTACTAAAATTTGAAAGCCTTCTGAAGATTTGTGCTAAAAATTGGCTAGAAAGCCCTCGAGCGTCAGGAGAATGCTCAAGCTGTCTCTATTCTAAGCTATTTACGCGTTAATCATTAAATCCCCGTGCAGCTGACGTTACGGATACACAACTGTGCTGCCCATCTTTGATGCCCCCCCCCCCCCATGTCGACATTCTGAGACCGCCACTGAATATTTCAAATACCCAGACTTGCAACATATTGACAAAAATTCATATAGTAACTTTTGGGATACATATAATTATGTTTTTCATTGTTAAACTATTAACGATGATATCAGTTCTAATTTTAATGCCTGATAACCTATTACCTCATTAGTTAAGTGATTATCTTAATAAAATCATAAAATAAGATAATAATAAATATTTATAAAATAAAAGTAGGTTCAATACTATTTTTTTAAATTTTATAAAGTTTAAAATCTTTTAGATTTGTAAATCTTTAAACTTTTATTACAAAGTAATAATGCTAGTTTAAAAAAATCAACTGGCATTGTTTCTAATTAATTGTTTTAACCTCTACTTAATATGGCTAACTCTATTGTAATATATTTTGTACTCCCGAAGAAAACAATAATAGCTTGTCGAAACGTCGATTTTAAAGAGGATATAAGGTTTGCTCCTTTTATTGTGTCCAACTACCGACTGAATACCTGCCTATATGTAAATATGCTTTCCTAATCAATATTTTCGGTATTATTATTAGGGGTGGGGATGACAAGAGGCGAGGAATTAATGTCAAAATATTTTTTATGTTTTCTTTACGTAATTAAAGCTAATTACGTTTATCAATTTTTTCTTTTGAAATTTTGAAATTAAAACACGATAGGAGTGAATGTAGTGGTTAATGGGGTAAAACCACAACATAGAAAATTGTCGTCAAGTATTTTAAGTTTTAGCTAGGAATCATACAAATATTTTTAGAGTAAAAAACTTTATTTAGACCATTGGTTCTGATATTATACCCTCTGCAAAAAACAGCTTGATTTCGACGACCTCGCAAAACACATTTTTGTACATTAACCCTTTCGGCTATACAAAAAATTGCTGCAATAGCATCTTAGCTTCATAAAAACCATGTTTAAGCAATATCTCGATTTTTTAAAAATAGCTCCACGTGCCATCATGGCATCGAGATCGGTCTTTTTCAGAATTACCAGAAGTTGTACCTGGAACCTAGACTTGACTACCAAAGTTACTGTCAAGGGACATCTGAAAACATGTATCACATGGACAGCAAAAAAGCAATTTGTTTTTAAGAAGAAACATGACCCCACTTCAACCTCCCCCCCCTCCCCCAGCACATTTTGACAAGTAGCCAGCAAGAAAGCCAATGCAAGACATTTTTAAAGCGGTATCATGGACTATTAGGATTAGATTCTTTTTTTTAAAAGTCGCCTCTAGGTGTATATAATTGTCAACTAGAATATACTATATTTTTTCCTCTATTCGTCGATATTTTGTCTAATATCAGTCGATTAAAGGTGTAGACTACAGATTCTAGCAATATGTACACTTAATTATTCAGTCATTGTCATGCAGGTTACCATCTGTCAAACTAAATTTAGTGACAAAAATTGTCAGGAAGTCAAAATTTATTGAACTAATTAAAACAACATGGTATGGTATCCTCCTATTATCGCCCTTAAACAAAAGGAGGCTGCATGGCGCAAAATAGATGACGGGGGATGGGTGAGTGAAAATAATTTATACACATGCGTTTGCTAAGTCGATTGAGTTTGACATATTGTTTGTTTACTTGTGTGCTATCATCTAAAAAATTACGGTAGACACATGATCTATCAAATTCTGGAAGATACACCTTCCTCAGAGACCTCTACGAACGCTGCAACGACATAACCCCGATAGCCGACTACGTCCAGCACATCTCACAAAACTTCTATTCATTCAAACTGGGCGATAGTCCGCTAACAAGACACATTACACAAATTAGACAGCATAATGCCCCATTTCGAAATAAACACTCCTTACCTTACCAGACGTTGCCTATCTTCAGGCAGCCACTCTATCCACATTTCACCAACTATACCTTTGTCTAATCCTATCCACCTTTTGCTGATATTTCATACCTTTAATTGTCTTTCCTGTCCCCCTCTTCTTTTGTGTTTGTGCATTTTTGTCGCTTCTTTTGTTGTTGTTGTTTCTTTGTTTCTGTTTGTATATTTTTGTCTGTAAATTCATTTTCTATACATCATCTAGTAACAGAATAAAAATTTATCTTAATCCAACCAAAATTTTTAAAGCCACAGTTTAGGCCAGCCTTACGCAGCCCGTCATTGGAGTAACTCGCGAAAGGCACCTTGTTCAAGTTGTGATGCCAGCGTCAGTGCCAAATTTAATTAAAAAGTGTAGTTCGCCAGTGTGCCAGTGTCTTTAGTGTTCTATTTCGGTTTTGCTAAGATTTCTTTTTCAAGCATTTTTGTAACCCCATTACCTAATTTAATTTTTATATTGTTAAAAAAGGAGTTTAGGTTTAAGTGTAAAATGTTCAATTGTTGCTTGCACCAAACCAGGTCTGCTTCGGCCCGACTTTGCGATCTGCCACCGCGTCAACGCAGAGGTCGCAGGGTCGATCCCGGGGCAGGTACTGGGGAGGCAGCTGTATTTATGATTATTGTCAATAAAATCTTTTTGAATTAAATTGAATTGGTAGACATATGATCAGAAATAATTTTTATAGCTAATTATTACAGTACAGTAGAATTTATGCCAGGGCAAATTTTATTAGCGATTTTTATGTTTTGACCTCCTGATTACGAAAAAATATTTTTTGTCAATAGTGCATAGAGTTTAAAAAGTTATATACACTTTCTTGGCATGCTTACAGGAATTTTCTACTTATTTGCGTAATATATCGCGTTCTAGTAGTAGAAGTATAGGTTCTTTAACGTACCTTAAGGTAATGAAGATAAGAAAATCATTAAAATATAATATTTCAGTCGCAAGCTCCTCTATAGAATCCTTGTTTTACTATAAGGAACAAAACCAGACTGCAACCAACAGCTACTCTCCGGGCAGCGTGTCCCGCCCAGCGTTGAATTACGAGTTACAAGCCTGGCTCGTTAAGTGTAATAATTACATATTACTAACAGAACGCTAATGCTTCAATTGCAATAAACACCAGCCGAAAGATTGATCCTACTTAAAGGAACTCTCGTGCCAGTCGTCCCATACAACTGGAGACTGCAGTTTCGAGCTGTTGGCTCTCATCAGTGCAAGGTAAGTTGTGACGACAGGCACGAGGATCCTTCGACTATTTCATACATTTCGATATACTTAGGATAGCGAGAGGCAAAACAGTCAGCAGGCGCCATCTAGCGGTCCAGTGTCTGTTCCAATCGAAAAATAAATAACCTGCCTGGACTTAACATGCGTTCAAGCGTGCTTCTAGAGGACAGAATATTAATACATAATATTTCAGTCGCAAGCTCCTCTATAAAATCCTTATTTTATTATAAGGAACGTAACCAGATAAGCCTGGTACGTTAAGTGTAATAACTACATATTACCAAACAGAAGGCAAATGATTCGATTGCAACAAACACCGACCGAAAGACTAATTCCTACAATCGAAGCATCTGCGTTCTGTTTGGTAATATGTAATTGACACACTTAGCGCTCCAGACTTGTAACTCATAACTCAGCGCTCGGCGGGGTACATAGCCCGGAGAGTAGCTGTTGGTTGCAGTCTGGTTACGTTCCTTACGGTAAAATAAGGATTTTATATAGGAGTTTGCGACTTAAATATTGTGTTTTAATATTATGCCCTCTAAAAGTACACTTGAACTCATGCTAAGCCCAGTGAGGCTATTTATTTTTCGATTGTAGCAGACACTGAACCGCTAGATGGCGCCTGCTGACTGTTTTGCATGTCGCTATCCTAAGGATATCGAAATGTACCGAATAGTCGAAGTTGTCGGTCGTCACAACCTACCTTGCACTGATGAGAGCCAACAACTCGAAACTGCAGTCTGCAAGCGGTGTGGGACGACTGGCACGAGAGCTCCTTTAAGTAGGAATTAGTCTTTCGGCAAGTGTTTGTTGCAATCGAAGTATTTCCGTTCTGTTAGGTAATATGTAATTATTATACTTAACGCGCCAGGCTTGTAACTCGTAATTTAGCGCTGGGCGGGACACACAGCCCGGAGAGTAGCTGTTGGTTGCAGTCTGGTTACTTTCCTTATAGTAAAATAAGGATTTTATAGAGAAGCTTGCGACTGAAATATTATGTTTTAGTATTCTGCCCTCTTGAAGCACACTTGAAGTAAATCATTGTTTTCATAAAAAGCACATTTTAAAATTTTTTTCAAGAATTGACCTTCCATTATTTCACCCCATCTTCATGTAAACAAAATTCAATAAACCTCTATAGGTGAGCGGGAAATACCCCTAAAATGATCCCATAGTGTCCATGGCAGTCCTAATGGCTGAATCTAGTTTTTTCATATGTTTTCGAGATCGTCCTATTAGCCTTGTGTCATCCCTGGCTAAGATTTTCGATATCCTCATCCTAAGTCGGGTCCAGCGTAGTCTGGATGCCTCTGGATTTTTAAATAAATACCAGTACGGTTTTCGTACCAGTCACTCCACCACCCAGCAGCTCTATCGAGTCGGCGAAATTGTCACAACCAACTTCAATCGAGGTCTATACACAGGGTTTGTCGCCCTAGACCTCGAAAAAGCCTTTGACAAAGTCTGGCATCCTGGACTTTTATATCAACTCCACGTCGCGAAAATTCCGATTCGCATCATTAAGTTGATGCAATCATACACTTCTAATCGCTCTTTTCGAGTAAAAGTTAACAAGGACTGCTCTCCACTCACCCCCATATTATCTGGCATCCCCTAGGGGTCATCCCTTGGTCCTGTCCTCTTCAACCTTTATATTAACAACCTACCCCCTCCTTTAGATCACCGTACCACCCTCTGTCTTTATGCAGATGACACCGCCATCCTGACCACCTCCGTAAGCCCTGCCATTATGACTAATAACCTACAACGACAGACGGACGCAACAATTACTTATTACAAAGACTGGGGACTTAACACGAACCTCGACAAAACCCAGGCAATCTATTTCAGCAAGAAACAAAAAGCGGTTGCTACATTCCTTATCTTACAAGGCCACAACCTTTCTTGGTCAGAGGACATCACCTACCTCGGTATAACTCTGGACCGAAAATTGTATCTAAAAAAACACGTTGACAATGTCACCGGCAAGTGCTGGCGACGTACTTCACTCCTATTTCCCATCCTCAAAAATTCCCCATCCCACGTAGCTACTTTAATCTACAAATCCTACCTCCGTCCTATCCTCACCTATGCTTTCCCCATTTGGTACCCCCTTATTGATCCCTACCTTCAGGCACAATTGCAAACTGTGCAAAACAAAATTCTTAAAATTTCTCTCCACTTACCATCTCGTACTAGAAATATCGATCTGCACACTTATACCGGCACGCCACTTCTTTCCGATTTTATCTAAAAAAGACTACTGCCAAACTTCGCAAACAAGCTTGTATCCTCTAATAATCCCACACTCCTCGATCCCCTTACCCCTAAATTCTATACCGCTCCCAAATACCCATCCCTTAACTACATCTTCACCCCTTAAAAATTGTAATTGTTTTTCGAAAAAATGAAAAAATCTAAAAAAAATAAACAAAAAATAAAAAATTGAAAACCAAAAAAATATTAAACTCAAAAAAATAAAACCAAAAAAATATTAAAAATGCAACAAGCAAAAAAAAATTAAAAAAAATATAAATATAAAGGCAATGGCAATATAAAGTTACTGCTTTATATTGCCATTCAGGCGGAATCTGAAAAGAGCCATTTTATTTAAGATTCGTTAGTCAAAAAGATGCCACTTTACCCCTCCAGTACTACTAATACACCCTAACATAAATTCATCCTAATACACATTAACCACTACGCACGCATCCCACTACAATCTGAAAACGACTTATCTCACTCACCAGATAGCCCAGAGCACGTTAATACAAACACACTACACACCTTGCGGCAAGCACTTTCGGGTGGAAAGCCGAAGTACCCCCGCAGAAGGGGACGAATACTTTCAATGGTCACTGAATACGAATTTAAAGTTAGTTTTGCAAAAAAAGGAGCGTCCATGTATAAAATCATGTTTTTGTGAAAAATTAAAGAAATAAGAATTCATGCTATTTCACATTTTTTTAAATACATTTATTTAACGTCGGCCTATTTCCGCTACTGAGGCCCTACGCCTGTAGACGAGCTACCCCTAACCAGGAATTTTGCCGAACCTCTTCCCTTAAGAAGAATAGGGATCTTTTTCTTGCCTAACATTTAATAGACAAGGGACCGGCGGCTTTACATCCCCCTTCGAAGGATGGTATATCCCCTATACAACCCTCGCCTAAGCTTGTATAACTTCCGCGCATACACTAATATACAAGCCGCTGTAAGATTTGTGAGGCGAGGATGCGGTCTTCGTTGGGATGGTCGCCCATTTTTTCACATTTAACTCAATATATCTCCGTCAGTTTTAATTGTTTCATTTTGAAATTTGATGCACTTATTCCTCAAAGTATGCTTGAAAATAAGACCTGTCCGAAATTCTCTCGACATTTATTCGTTTTGTGACAAATTTTCAAAGTAGCACTTCCAGGTTCTGCAGATTTTTAGGTATCATCGCAAAAGTTTAGTGAGGAAGTTTCGAATTTCAAATAAATAATTATCTAACATTAAAATGTAATACATTATGAAGTTTTGTGGAAAGTTTCAGCCTTTCATATTTAAATAAAAAAAAGATATACCTTCGTAGTAATCAAAATTTAATTTTTCGCCTTTTATCGACTATCCAAACTTTGTCACGTCTTCGGAAACAATTATTGATTTAGCAGCTTGTTTCCATTCAGAGCTCGCAAAATGTGCTTCAACATAGCTGGTTTAGATGGGAAAAATTTAGCGATATTTTGATTTTTTTCTATTGCTAAATTATAACGCAAGGAGATAACATCAGTACGCATTGCTTTTGATTTTTTTTTAGGATGCTTTTCATAGCCGCATAAACAGTCTTTTTGCCAATATAAAACAATGCTGATGTTGTATTACAACTGGTCAAAGCAGGCGCAGATAACAAAGATGAGCACATGCCTAAATTTTTTGACATTACATGTATAGGAATATACCTTCTGAAATCAGTACGCACGGTAATTTTGTCTGTAAAAAACCACGCAATTAGCGCGCCCAGCAAGCGCGCGCACTCGGACCAGACGCTGAATTTTGAACGCGCATATCTTTTTTTAAATTTAAATATGAAGACTGAAACTTTCCTCATAACATCAGGATGTATTATATTTTAATGTTGGATAATTAGTTATTTAAAATTCGAAACTTCCTCACTCAACTTTTGCGATGGTTTGTAAAAATTTGCAAACTCTGGCAGTGCAACTTTGAAAATTTGTCGCAAAATAAATAAAGGTCTCGGGAATTTTGGACAAGTCTTATTTTGAAGCTTATACTTTGAGAAATAAATGCTTAAAATTTCAAAATGAAATAATTAAAACTGTCGGAGATATCACGAGATGAATGTGAAAAAGTATGAAATTTTTTTTCTTTAATTTTTCACAAAAATACGATTTTATACATAAACGCCCCATTTCTTTTGCAAAAATAATATTAGATTCGTATTCAGTGACTTCGAAAGCATGAATAAAAACTGGATTCAGCCACTAGAACTGCGTGGTCACTTACTCCCATTTTTAAGCGACTTTCTGGGGGTGTCCCACTCGCCTATTAGTGAAAGACCTTTTCAAAATCTGCAATAAAAAAACTCATTAGTTCTGGCTAATAAATTTGATTTTTTCGAAAGATCAACCGTGTACCGTTTACCGATGTCAGGTTTCTGTGTGTCACCTTTTGTAAACTAATTTATGAGCTGAAACATCATATTTACTCAGAAAATATTTTAAAGACGAAGTCTAAGGAAACTATAGCTTCTTTGGCCCATTATATTGACAGAATTTTATTCTTGATTGCAGCTAGATTACTATAATCACGATTACAAATGGAGAACAATTCGCAGAAAATTAATTATGAAAAATATCGTCAATAATTATTTGAATATCGATGCATTTTGTTTTTCAGTTTTAAATACTAGTTCGTATATGATTTATATGCACTATAAGTAATGTATATAACCCGAGAAGTTACTAATATTTATTTAACCGTAGACAGCACATTTGATAATAAATCGATACCCGATAGTCTAAATGTAATATATATCATTATATTGTATAGGTCTCCAAGTAGATATTTTCTACAAGATATATAATATGCCAATACTGCCACAATATGTTTTACTCTATGTGAATAGTTTAAAAGAACAAAAAGAAAATATTAGGTTTGGAACATTGGAGGAATTTTAAGTCAGAACTAATATTTCCTAGACAGTGTAATTTTCATTTTATTAGATCAAACTCTTAACATGTTTCTTGGCAGTAAAATAGCTGAAATAATATACCAAAATAAACGTTTCTTATTAACTTAATTAACATTAACTTAAGAAAACATTGGCTGCCTAATAAATTATTTTAAAACCAATATTTTCAGAATGAAGTTAACTATTTAATAAATCGTAAAACTCAGTTTTATATAACAATACAACTATAGCAGTGTCAATTTTTGTGGTACCATTTCGAAAAATCTTAAAAATTTAAGAACATACAGCTTTGTTATTTTTGATTTGCCGAGAAAAGGTCATTCTTTCTAAAAAGATTTGCTTGTATTAGATAGTCATAAACAATTGTCAACCTTACGATAAATTATACAGAGTATTCTAAAAATTGGATAATAGGAAATCGACTTTATGCAAACAACTTTTTTACATTTTTAATGAATATTTTGTTTAGAATTTATTTTTCAATTATGAAGAAAAACGGAGTTTAGTTGCAAAATAAGGAAAAAACCTCTTTTAAAAAAAGCATTTAATTCAATTAAGTTGAACACTACTCCACATATATAGACTTCCTACTAGTACAGATTTTTCTAATATTTTTCTGAATTCTTCGCACATAAATGAGATCACATGATGTGAATTAGAACCAGATATTAAAAATTCCTTCAATAATAAGCCAGATATGATAAGTCAAAAAAGTGATTTTTTCCAGTTTTCTCTAAAAACTCATGAAATTGGTTAATACACAATGAGGTTATATATATATATATATATATATATATATATATATATATATATATGGCATACTGATGAGAACTAATAAGTTCGAAACCGGTCTATGTCTGGTCAGGGAGTTGACAAATGATATTGGTTACCATTCTTTAATGATTTGTAAGGTGTAATTCAATGCAGGTCGGGGTATTTGCCCGCTGAGTAGTTGTTTCCTGCAAATCATATATTATAACAGTAGGTTAAGTCCACCTAGGACTGAAAGGTCGCCGCTCTCAGGTACTTGCAGAATCGCAAGTCGCTATACGCCCATAGAGACATCTATGGTGTATAGTAGCAATTGACCATTTGAGAGGTTTCACTTACCTCTCACCACTACTCAATATATATATATATATATATATATATATATATATATATACATATATGAAGTATTATTGTACTTCCGAGTGCATTCCCGCGTCGATGGTCGACTCCTTCAGGAGTCGTGGTTGTCTAAACGACGTTTCGGCAGAATCTCGTCTGCCATCTTCAGGTTTTAACTGAAAGCTGCCTACTGCTACTCCTCGTTGCTCGAGCTGAACTCCAGTTATCGCTAATCTCTTCAGGGAGGACCTAGAAGTTCGTGCAATACAAACGGCACCATCCATTTTTAGACGCATTAGTGAAAAAGACACAAGACAGGACACTAGGTCTCACAGTATACAGAAAAAATCAGTGCAGTCCTCCGTAATCCAAAATCAAAAACTACCCTAGAAAACCAAGGAATATATGAAATCCCGTGCCAAGATTGTAATAAATCATATATAGGACAGACCAATAGACGTATTAGTGCAAGAAAGGAAGAACCTATGAATGCAGTACGAAAAGAGAAGAAAACAACGTCCCTAGCACAGCAAGTAAAATCCACAGGATACAAAATAAATTTCGACAACACCAGAACAGTAGCTAATATCGAGAATTATAAGTCAATGATTACCAGAGAGGCCATAGAGATCGAAAAAAGACCACAAAATCTTAATAAACGAAACGATAGGCAGAGATTACCCAGTTCTTTTAAGCCCGCTCTTGTAGGAAAATATGTAACAGAAAACACACGACGATCCACCGTGGACGAACCAATCACGAGGAGATACGTTCAAGAATTGACAAATAGTGAAGAAACACAGCAACCTGCCCGAAATAGACCTATGACGAGGAATCAGAGCCGAGCGCTGACCAATTAGAGATAACCTCAACATTCTACGGCAACGATTGGACACGAGGATGCACAATCACCAACGAGAAGTCACGTGGAGCGTAACGTTTCAGCGAGGCCACTTGTCGGGTTGGCTCAGGCGCCCGCTACGCCTCCCACAAGTAGTAGGAGATCAGTGACACGTAGCCAGTCGCGCAGGCGCGCCCTAGATCACAGCCTATATAAGGAGCCGCACAACGTGGAGAATGTCAGTTCAGAAACGTCGTTTAGATAACCTCGACTCCTGGAGGAGTCGACCATCGATGCGGGAGAGCACCCGGAAGTACAATAACACTTCATATATATAGTCATTCGGCTGATTATGTATTTTCAGAATTGCAAAAATCTGAAATAAGTCCGAAAATGTCGATATTTCTGTGATGCCACGCCTAAACCTCACTAAGAAGGGTGTAATGCGTCTTTTTCCACCTAAGCGAATGATGAGGAATACTTCTTGACGTCCTGATCAAGTAGTAGTTTACTAATTAGGTCGCGCAGTGTCGTTAAAAAATTGCAAAAAAGTCAGACGTAAATAAAAGGTTTAGGGCTCAGGAGCGGAAAGTTAGGAACAGTAGTACTGTTATAACGAAAATGTGGAGCCCCAGAGCCCAGGATAGCACCAAAACTGAAATTAAAAAGTGAGTTTTGACATTGGCAATATAAGTTGCAGTGAATATAGACGAAATAATTCACCGACAACCTAGCAACTCTCTTAAAATTTATATAAATCATAACATAAAAATTAAAATAGACTGTAGTGAATAAAGACGCAAGTGCGCAGTTTCTGACGAATACCTCCTCGCCGCGACCGTTGGTTGAAACTTCGCGGAGAATTAGTGCAAATAGAAAAAAGATAATTGAAATAGCCTTTTTACATCCAATCTGAAATGGATGGACAGAATAACATTAGCGTAATAGCGACAAAGCTTGAAAGCAAGACGAAAACGCAACCGTCCGGAAACGAGACGGACCAGAGTAGTATCACCTCGAGGGGCAAGTAGTCAGAAGGAAAACTAAACCCAAAACCCTACAATCCAGCCCGACAAAAATGCCTCTGATACAAGTCAGATTAGCGTCAAAGAGGCCTCGATCAAAGAAAATGATGTCTTCAAGCTGAAGCTCAAGAGAAAAAAATTAGTCGTACAGGAGGAAGGAAACCCCACCTTTACTCACCCGGGGAACAGCAAGTCTAAGAACACAACGAAGCCGCAAGCAGTTATAACTAAAAATAGATGCGAAGGGCCGCTACCTATACCCGCTGACATGGATATAACACTTCCACCTCCCAAAAATAACCAGGAAGAAAAAACGAGAAAAGACCACCCCTCATTGTTATCCACGGCCAGCTGGAAAATAATAATAAATGTATTTATTGAAACAATGACATATACAATGTTTCATGGGCGAAGCTTAGCATTGGCTATTCTGCCACTTAAACCCAATCATAGAGGCATAAATGAATACCGTCAAGGAAAACAAAAATTATTTCTGGAAACATACAACGAATAACACCTCTCTCTGTACAAGTTAGTACGAAGGAAGACTGGAGGACAATAAATGAGTGTCTCAATCAGAAAGTAGAATTCCATACCTACACTCCTAAGGATGATTAGACACACGCCTTCGTATTGAGGGACCTCCACCACGAGATCGTGGTGGAGGAAATTTAACATGAGCTCCAAAACTACCATAAAATTGAAGTTAAAGAACTCTATACGATGAAGGGCACAAGAAGCCCTACATACATGCTCATAACAACTAACAAGGTGGTGCTTAAAGACATGCAGAACAAAGTGCGTTATCTCGATTATACTTCAGTCACATGGGAACGACATGTAATAGCAAACTAATAATTCAGTGTCACAGATGCCAGCAGCGGGAGCACGCCACCACTAACTGTCGGACTGCCGCCAACTGCCTTAAGTGTGCAGCTAGCCATCTAACACGAACGTGCAACAATAGCCGCGACACTCCAGCAAAGTGTGTAAACTGCGGGGGCCCGCGTGTATAAACGAAAAATCAGCGAGATCGAAATACGAAACATACGCACCATGCCGGCCCCTGAGATGAAATATATAGCAGCCTCCCTACCTAAGATCGAAGGTGGAAAGAGCGAAATTAAATCAAGCAAGGCAAACCTAACAGGCTTCACCACCACCAAGGCCGCATAGCCAGCCAAGCTCCCAAATAACGGAAGAAGCACGAAGGTCAGTGCTTAGAGTCCCTTGGTTTTCGTATACACACTAAATCCCAATTTAATTTTGTACTCCCTTTAATGATTGGGTGGGGGTGTCAATGGGGGAGGTAGAGCGGGTGACTGACGTAAAAAAAATTTTTCGAGACGTTTCGTTCTTGTATACACACTAAATCACATTTTATTTTTTACTCCCTTTCATAATAGTGTGGGGGTAGTATTGGGGGTGATAGTGGGGGTGGCTGTGCAAAAAAAAATTTTGAGACCTTGATTATTCGTACATGCCCTAAATTGTAACTTTATGGACTCTTACACGCTTGCTGTGCCTATTTACTCTCATTTACTCCATTTATCCCCGAACGCTTCAACGGAATTAGATCAAAATAATCTAGTTCCAGATCTCGTTATAATGCATAAGTGTATCAAATTTCAAGTCAATATCATAAACGGTTCCAGAGTAAACGTGCGCACACAAAAAAAAGTTACAGACAGACAGACAGAAATTTTTGTTTCCGCTCAAATCTAAAATCTCGACGTTTCATGACATTTTTATTTCAACAAAATATATATTTTTGCGTTACTATATTTCCACTGGACGTCGTGGAAGTAATAAGAAAGTTTACAAGAGTGAGGTACCCCATCCACGGGCACAACTCCAATGTTTTGGATAAATGCAAAAATATATGTACACATATCCATTCATTTTCTGTCATATTTTGTTAAATTTTATAATTGAGAAGTATTGATATTGGGAAACCAGAATATAATTTGTCTATTTAGTGATTGAATATTACAAAAAAAATTCTGGTAGGTTCCATTAATGTTAATGTGTATTTTTAAACTGCCTATTTTTAGAACTGTTCATCCTACTGAAATAAAATCAAATTAAATATGTTATTTTATAGTTTCTATTTTACGTTGGTCCACTTTTTCGGTATATGTAATAATTTTTTAATTATTTACGGGAAACTGCTATGAGATACGAATTTCCCTATGCTAAAATAAAAATATGGTTGTTAAAGCAGTAAGCTTTGTTGTATATAAAGTATCAAACTAATTGCAAAAGATTTCGTATCGATTTTTTTAGAGAGAGTGAGACTGGGTTCCGAGGCTTTTCCAAGTCTAGCGACGCTCCACTAATATTTGCTACATAAGATTACTGTGGTCTCAGTTTATCTTGCTCTATTTAGAAATATCACTAATAAATGCGTCGTTCTGTATTTCCAGAAAACGTTCATTGCTTTAAGATTAACAATACAAAGCAATGAAGTAATATGTGTCTACCATTGGGCATAATGACTTTACGCTATTGATTAATGAAAGTCTGAACTTTTGGATTTCTTCCATTCCATTATCTAATTCGATTGGTCTATTATATTTTGAATTCTTTGGATACTAAGAATGCTTGTATTTATAATGGCATATTTCTCATTACATGTGAAAATGGTATTAATTTCCTGTGTATATTTAGGTAGCACCAAGATTAGACCTAACGGAGAGAATCACTGTCTTTAACAATGTAGCGAAACACAAACGTAGATCGGAATACGACCTTTTCTTCTCCTATACGAAAACGTTTCCACTTTGGGATAAAAGAAAAATTAGAGACAATAGGCCATTTTTACCGGATATACACGAAAACATATTTCAGGAAGTAAGTAACAAATATATAATTTAGGTATGTTTAAAAATTTTAATAATTGTTTATTTATTAATTATAATATAATCTTGAATAACGACGAAAATGCAAATCAAAAATGCAACAAGATACATTAGAAAATATAGACAGATAAGGATATATTCACATATACTACCGGACATAAAATACAAGTTTAGTAAATGTTTGGGGTATTTTGAAGGTGTGTTGCTATTGATTTGGAACAGCACGAGTGCAGCAGCCTTAAGAATAACCTATAATACTTTGAATTTGGCATTCGGAAGAGGGTGTTTGCACTGTTTTTTAACGAACAATTCGAATTGCTTATTAGGGTGTATATTATGCCTGATACTTTTTTTCACAAAACTCTTTAAAAATTCGCATAAAATATTTGCGCTAAATAAAAAGTGGCATCACGTCCAGCTGCAACAAATGTTAAATATTCGTTTTGAAGTTTTTATTTTATATATAATTCAAATCACGAATGTTGTTCACGTCATCAATTTATGTACATATCAATGACATGAGATTTTTCTGTCTTTGCAAGTAGAAAGCGCATGGGATGTAAGTAACAGAAAGCCACGTTTGCTGAGGCTACGACAGATGTTTCATGCGTAACAATGAGTTTTACAAATGAATAATGCAACCGCTAGTTGTAGCTGCAACCAACGTTCAGCATTCTATCAGTTCTCTGTCAATTCAGTAACGTGCATTGGAAATATAAATCAGATTTATTGATTGGCTATTTCTTTTAATTTTTTAAAAATACATTTTTAGTGTTTCTTAGCCCCTTTTCACACTGGGCGACTTAGCAGCGCGATTTAATAGTGCGGTTGAGTGAAAGGATATGCGACTAAGTCGCGCGGTTTCAATCTAAAGACACGAACTAGGTGAGTCTTCGCGGCTGCCTGCGGCTGCACGCCCGAACGCGCTGCTAAATCGCCTAATATGTAAAGATACAGGGACATTACTTACAAACGGCGTGCACGACTCAACCGCACTTCTTAACAGCGCTGCAAATCTCCAATTGTAAAAAGGGGCTTACTCTCACATATTAAGTGTAGCGTATTTACAACACATAGTTACTTAAATGCATAATTTGTAATATCGGCACGTTTAAGCTCAAGATCAAAAGAGCCGGCAGGATAATAAACGTCTACGCTGGGCGACCTCAATTAAGGTAGGAAAATCCAGCACATTACTAATCCCTAACGCTAGTACCTGTGTAACTAGACAACAGTTTTATTTTAAATCTCAGAGGCTTCACTTAGGATCCGCAGACTTACGCAATTACTTTGTGAAAATTTTGTTAAATAAATAACTCCTTCTAAAATATGCTTTTATTGGTTGCACGCGCAACATTAAGTTTCCTGTATTATGTAAACCGTTTGTGAGTGCTTTAGTTTTACTGTTTGTAAAGAAAGCAATAGTTTAAATTATACAAATGATCAAGTTAATAATGTCTCTCTCCACTCTCTTCTTTTTTAGAAGTCAATTATATTTACTTAGAATTTAACCTACATTATCATTGTACCTACTACATTTTGAATTACTAGCCTATACATACGGAAAACATGGTATGGAATACTTGTGTATAAATCTTGAACTATTGGATTCATTTACTTAATCTTTACTTGTTCTTTACTTGATCTACTTAAGAGTCCTCCAAATTTTTTCTCCGTTTCTGTATTTTTAGCGCCTACAGCTGTATTCGGTATAATGATTGGGGATTATAAGTCGGGTTATGTGCATTCTATCGTATTTACCAAATTTTTATTTTTAGTTTGGGCCGCGAATCTAGCGTGCTTCAGATTAAAAAAGAAACGTAGATAAATAATGATAATTTTGAGACGGTGGATGAGAGGAACAATGCAGAGGAAGGGGAATGTTTTGATAGCAAGCACACTCAAAGCCGTAGATAGACGTAAGGGTTAAAACTATAATTTTAACTCATATTTTAAATGAAATAGTGAAACAAATGTAAATCTATTTATCTATGGGTGCCGCTAATAAATAAATTGCTTTGCTTAGTTTTTTAATTGAATCTAAACAAAAGACGCACTGAAAAACTATTCTAAAATCAGAAACAATATAACACTAATCTACGCCTATGTATAAAACATACTTATATGTGAACGGGCTAGATTCACTCTTTCTATAGGTATTTCTGCAAACTAAACAAATTTTGGTAATTTTTGCAAATCATCAAACCACAAATCGGGCATAATATTGTTTATAACACAATTAATACAGCAATAGAAAGGAAAAACAAATATGGCGGCACAAGGAAATAAAGGCCTGCGATTCATATGATATTGTTGACAACTAAGGGAACCAATGAAATTCGTTCATCGAAATGAAAATAATTAACACATTGTGTATGAAAGTGTATGTGACGACAAATTTTCCAACCGCAACCATACATGGACCCCACACAGAATACATGGGATTTGGGATCTCGGTGAAAATGATCGAAATTGTAAATCAGACCTTCCTGATGACAAGTTGAAATGGGACTAAGGCTCGAAAACCGTTTATTTTAGAGTTACAGCAAGGGCAAAGGTCGAAAATTTGTAGATTCATGAAAAATCTTCAAAAATCAAAAATATATATTTATATAACCGATATTTTATTACAGCTATGTAATATTAACATCATAATGCAACTAGAATTTAAAATTACCAAGGTCGTCTGTTAGATATGCAGCGCATGCGCAAATAAGATTATACGAAAACGGAATTTCCGTTGCTAAAATGCTATGATTATTGAGTTCATGAGGTAGTCATTTTCAATGTTTGACGTTAGAAGCGAGAGAGGATGCTAAACAAATTGAATATAAGATATGTTCATGCCAAGAACAAAAACCAATAAACTCGGAGGGGCGTAAAAAATTGTTATTTGCAAAAAACTCCTCCAATGTAGGTATTTTCGAATTTTCCTACTGACGTATTCCAATGTTTTGAGTGACATAATTTTCGCACACAATAGTTTTGAGTAAAACATAAAATAAATACCTATTATAATATATATTATTCGGTTGATAAAAATGAGAGTAGGGATATGCATTCGAATATTTACTTTAATATTTTGTTGAAAAAATACTCAGTTATTCAGACTACTGAAGAAACGAATTTTCCTGGATCGAGTAGTACTGGTTGCCGGCGATTAAGAGCAACGCTATGCTACGCTCTCATGCAGCAGCACAGAAATACTTACTTAAGTCTGAACATAAAGAAGCTCGAGTAGGATTTCCGCCTGAATTTTTAGCGCTTGATGTAAATTTTTGGAACAATGTAATCTTTACAGACGAAAAAACTTTCCAGTCAACACACAGCGTTCGTATTCGTTTTTACCGCCCTCCGAATACTCGATTGGGTGAGAAATATATATCTAACAATGATAATAGTGGTAGATTTTCAATATATTCAATATGTGGGCTTGGATATCGGCACGTGGTCTTGGTGTTTTGTGGCATATTGAGGAACGATTTAATAGTGAAAATTATATTAGGACTTTAGACAATATTATGCTCCCTTCTGTGTCACAATTATTTCCTAATAATGGGTTCATATTTCAACAAGATGATTGTTCCATTCATACTGCTCATACCGTAACTAACTGGTTTCAAGATAACAACATCAATGTAACTTAACTGGCCCAGTCATAGTCCAGATCTTAACCCTGTGGAAGAAATATGGGGACTACTCGTAAGAAGTATACAAAAACGAAATGTGAGACCACGGAATGCTGACGAATTACTGGAAATAGTAAATAATGCATGGGAAAATATTATTACTAATGATTGTTGTATAAGGTTATTTAATTCTATGCCAAACAGACTTATAGAAGTTATAAATAGAAATGGTGCAATAACGAAATATTAATAGTTAGTTTCTTGTTAAGTAGGATATCCTTTGATCCAGGATTTCTACTAATCGTACCGTTTATTCTCAACTTTCTTAAAATGTTACACACCAAATTTTTGTTAATGCTATAACGCAGTGCAATTTGTCTCATTAACCATCCATCATTTACTATAGCAATAACTACAGCATTAAAATAAAAAATAAATTAAAAGTGATATCTGTTTTATTTCGGCTACTCATTACATATTCAAATAGAGACAGATTTACATTAGAAAAAAAAGTTGTCCCATTTTTTTCTGCTCACGACTACAATAAATGTATAAATATGTATATGTATATTTTTGAATATTTTTCACGAATTTGCGAATTTTCGACCTTTGCCGTTGTTGCTGTAACTCCAAAATAAAAGGTTTTCGAGCCTTGGTCCCATTTGAACTTTTCATCAGGAAGGTCTAAACTACAACATATCTCAATTTCGACCATTTTCACTGGGATCCCAAAATTTACGAATTTTAGACTTTTGCCCTTGCTACAACTCCACAATAAAAGGTTTTAGAGCCTTGGTCCCATTATACATTGCCAGTGTTCCAACTTTAAAGCTGTTGATAATTTGATTTGATGAAAACATTTTAATGTAGCACTAGCTTGGTAATAATTATATACAATATCAAATTTTCAGTTTTTGATAACTCATTGAAACCAAAATCAGACAAATTGCCGCCGTTTGTTTTCTTACGAATTTAGCAACATTTGCAACGTAAGTCAGAAATCTTACATATTGAAAGAGCAAGGAGCATCTCCATTGTAAGCTCCTTTATTCGTGATATGAGTTTGTGTGTTATTGTTCTTTTTTTGTCTACTGTCTTTGTAATAGATGAATCTATTTGGAGAACAAAAAAATTTATACTTCACACAAGAGAAAAATAGTCCAGTACTATTATGTCGAGTTTCCTCTAAAAGCCTATCAAAAGACCTCTTGAGTCGGTTCATGGATTAGCCCCTCGTGGAATTGCAAAACCGTTAAAATACTGGGAATGCAAAAAGACATCTCCCCTCCATTTTGTAGGGTGAGGAATGTAATGGCGATAATGGGTTACACCACAATTTAGCGCAAACAACCTCTTTATGCAAAAACACCACCCTCTTTACCGGTTTTTGGGTCTGGGCGTGTGAAGGCTTGTGGATCGAAATTTTCTTCAGAACATATTGCCATCATCATCGCGTTGTGAAAAAACCGAATGATATCCATGGCACCGCCCACCCTAAAACATCATTTGAAGGGAATTTTTATATATTTACAAACACCCTATGCTTTCATAGTCCAGGAGTTAGCGGTTTCTATCGTATTTTACTAATGTCAAGCTAGAATTTTATGTTCTTAATTTGACCGTGTCTAGGGATCGAAAGAGTTCTTCCGCGTGAAGGCTTACTCCGGATTTATAAAGATTGATTAATAAGCATCACATTATTTTTTATTAACTTCCCATTGCGTTACAATGTGATGCCCATAACTCGCAGGTTAATGTGTTGGCTTGCGATGCTCGAGGTCTTGAATACAAACTTTAGGCCTGTAGGATGAACTCTACTTTTCCGATTTTGAATTTGGCATATGTTTCACCAACATTAATAATGGCATGTTGACTAATTATATTTTATTTGTTTAGAATTGTGGTAACCAGTAATTCTAGTTTAGGATTGAAAATAAGAAAAATAAAGGCAAATTCAAAATTTTTATAAACTCACCATTCTAACATCGACAGTTGAAAGCATTTTGAGATACGTTTTTTTCATATAGATAGATCCAATTTTCCACATTTGAATTTGGCACATTATGAAGGGATGATAGTGATAATTTTTTTCAATCCTTTATAATTTTTTAATAACTTTTACATAAACTTGTCTAAATACAGACATTTATATTTATCATTATTTTAAGGAAAAAAATAAACCTGTACCAATTCTCACGTCTATGAATTATGGCAGACCCTGTAGAGTATTTTATGATGAAATCGAAACTAGATTTAGAAGACAAAATGCTACATCAGATTTTAAAAGGAAACGAGGAGTTATGAAAGCAATAGAAAGGAAGGCAGTGTAATTTATTTATACCTCTATATTATATTGGATCGTACTATAGAGGAATTGAAAATATTTGAAATTTTGTGTAGACAGATTTTAATAAAATACTAGAAAAAAAGAATCGTTTATAAAATATTATATATATCGGAATTATATCGTTTATTTTGCTACCTGAGTTATGTCGAATACCGTCCAAGAGCTAGTGAGCATATTTCTTCTCCATATCAGTCCGGTTATATTCACCTGAAATTTTAGGGAAGCAAAACGAAGCAAAACACGAATCAGTTACAGCGACAGCGGAACAAGGACTCACAATCCTTTGTCAAAGCGATCCAAAGTGGGAAGGAATCTCAATCAAGTTAATAATTCAAATAACATTTATTTGAGCTATGAAAAGAACGAAAACAATGATTAACAAGTTTTAAGATGGAACCTAGCACTTGTTGACCCACTGAAATACATTCGAAGAAGGCGAAGGTAGATTCACCACGGACACTAATAATTTGTCCTCCGGTGAGATACTGGCGGCAGACGTGCTGGATTGGAAAACTTTCGGTGGTAAATTAGTATAAGGCTTAAATATTTAGTACACATTATTTCATCACCTTAGAACAGGAAAATCCATCCGGCAAATATTTTCCGGAATCTAGAGCCTAGATATTTGATGTTAAAAAGTGATGTAAATGACAGCTCTGTAAAATTTGTCATGCGAAAGAAATATCTACCATGATTTGACCCAGCGACTGACAAAGTTTCAACCAAACAATTTTTTTTTTACCAATTAAAAATATTTATTTTCTATTCTATTTTAACTTAACTAGTACCTCATTTATTTTATTTACTTCATTATTTACATTTGTGTGAATGCACCGCCCTAGCGTATACAGAAACAATATTTAAATCCCATGTTATCAGACGCAACGCGCAGTACCCACGGGATCCGTCGTTATTTTGACGTTATTACGAAGTTATTAATTAAGTTTTAATTTATCTCATCAATTGCCACTCTCCAAGAGATTAAGCAGCTTTTTGTGTTTTTTTCTGCTATGCAGTTTTAAAATGAAATGTAAACTATTACTGAGAGAATATTTTTGTCTGTATATACACAGGAAACGTAAAAACCTGTTTTAAATTAAAGTTATTCAAAAATAAAGGATATTCTGTCACAAAAGTAAAACTATGTACACTATTTACAGATTACGAATAAATTAAATTATGAACTTATATGTTTATTTTGTTGGTTAAAACAAAAGAAATATTGAGCCGGGGAGACTCCTGTTTAGCAAGAATTTCTTTATATATAAAGGGGGTAATGACTTGTTTTAAAATTAAATTTTTTATCCATGTTTTCCTTTTAAATGAGACTAAAATGTCCTATTTTAAAAAACTATTTACATTTATATTGTTAAAATAAAAATAATTCTGATAAATAAACTAAATTTAAAATTGTGTAGTAAAAAGAAAAAATTTATTTGATTGATTGATTACTATTGATAGGGGTGTTCTGGGAAGGAAGGGAGAGGTACGTCTAAGTAGTTGTGTGTAATCGAAATTCTGTGTGTTTGTCCTTCGTTATTGTCTGTCGTCATAAATTGGGAGTCTTTGGTGTAGGAGACGGTGGGCGTGGGGAGGGTCATTATATCGGTGTCTACTTGTTAAGTCTCTTGTCAGCTCCGATCGCTGTATTTTACGTGCGAAAAATTTCTGCGCGGTTTCGTTGATAAACCGACGCATTAAAGGCACATCAGCCCTCGCATGTAACTCAGCGATAGGAGTATATCTGTACGCGTTTAGTAGGAGTCTTAGTAATTTATTTTGTGTTGTTCGTAATCGTAGGCACTGTGCGTCTGAAATGCAATTCCATGACGCACAGGCGTAAGTCATTATCGGTCTAAAAATAACATTGTATAGAGTCATTTTATTGTCTGTCGATAGTATACTTCTGCGGTTCACCAGCGGGTAGAGTTTACTCAGTGCCGCGTAAGTCCTCTTAATTGTCTCTGTAATATGGGGTCCAAAGCAGAGCCTCGTATCCAGGGTGACCCCTAGATATTTTACTCTGCCTTTTTCCCCAATCCGTGTTAATTTGTAGTTTGTTAAATGTCGTCACGTTCGTAAATTTTCTGTGTAGTGTAATTGTTTCTGTTTTGTCTTCGTTAATACGTATCTTCCAGTCTGTGTTATATTTGTCCAGTATAGTAAGCTGACACCGTATCTTTTGGACGGCCGTTTCGACCAGATACTAACTGTTTAGCTATTATAGTAGTAGCCGTGCAGCTTATTGGTTTCTATCTAAGTTTATGTCATATTTTCGTATGCTCGAGTTCGTTCGTTTTGTTAATATAAGTCTTTGTCTATCTCATTTGTCACTAGTCAATTAAATACATTTTTATATAAATCTCTTGGTTACAATTGGCGCTTTCCTTTTAAGTAACTACAAATAATAGAAATTGCTTAATATTCCATATTCCAAATTTTTGGGTGCACCCAACTATAACATTAATTGTAAATAAAATATTTATGGTTTGTTTATATAGTTCCAACCTATGTAAAGCATATTGCAAATTTTGTCCATGGCGTGTACGGTAATCATGATTTACATTTTGTAGATAAAAATTTGACAGATTACTTTTTACAAATTTTAACATATCTAAAATAAATATACATGGCATTGTTAATATTCTTTGCCGTATAAACGTAGTTTTACATGTTAAGATTGTACATGAAACGAATGGCTCTCTTCGGCAAAATAAATTCACGATTTGACGACATTGAGTTACCCCAACAAATTATTCCATACCGAATTCTAAATTCAAAACTGGAGAAATAGAAAGTTTTTACAGATTTTAAACTGGAAACTTGGCAGAGCCTTTTTATAGCAAAACATATACTGGCACATTTGTTACTTACGCAATTTACGTGACTTTTCCAATCCAGAGACAGATCTATATATATTCCTAATAATTTGAACTCTTTTACTTGCTGAACAGATTTACCGCGGAAATTAATCAATGGACTAGATGTATAATTAGCACCAATGGGATGAAATTGCATGGAGAAAGTCTTATCTTGACTCAAAACAAGTTTTTTATTGTCAAAATATTCGCATGCGAGGATCAGATTATTTTTAAGAGTGTTTGATATGTTTTCAGTAGTATCGTTACTTGCAACCAACGTTATGTCATCCGCATATGAAGCATAAAAAATTGATACAACGCTATCTATATTATTTATATACAATTGAAACAGTAGTGGGCCCAAGACACTGCCTTGAGGTACACCAATATCTAATTTAGTTCAACCGATTTCTCGCCAAAGTAGTCTACGTACTGTTTCCTATTTAACAGATAAGATTTTTTAAAGTTTGTTGCATTGACCACGCAAACCGTAACATTCCACTTTTCTTAGTAAGATATCATGGATCTATGCAATCAAATGCTTTTGACAGGTCAATAAATAGCGCCATGACTTTATTTCCGTTATCTAAATTCTTATATAAATAGTCCAAGGTACTTACCAATGCTGAGGTTGTAGAGCGACCTTCTCTAAAACCATGTTGGTACGGAGATAGCACGTTATTTAATTCTAGAAAATTTAAAATTTTTTTGCTAATAATTTTTCAACAATTTAAAAAAAAACAGATAGCAGGGATATCGGGCGATAATTACTTATTTCTCTAGGGTCGCCCTTTTTAAACAGGCAGATTATTTTTGACAATTTTAGTAAGTTTGGAAAACATCCATCGCCGAAACACGAGTTTATAATATGACTTAAAGGTTTGGTAAGCAAATGAGCACATTGTTTTATAATTTTAACAGAAAAGTCATCAAAACCAGTAGAATTTGAATTCTTTAAATTATTAATTGTATTTAAAATTTCCGTTTCAGTGATAGGTTCAAGGAAAATGGAGTTTTCTACAACGGAAATCATTTTGCGTGTGCGTAACTGATGTTGCAAGAGATTTCGGTAGGTTAACAGCATAAGAATTGAAAGAGTTTGATATTAATTCTTTATCTTAGGTTTCACTGTTGTTAATTAATATTGGGGTAGGCTCCCTATATCTGATATCATTTTTCATAGTACTATTTATTATTCACCAAACCGTTCTAGACTTGTTTTCTGAGTTTAGAATCAATCTATCAAAATCTAATCTTTTTGCTTGTCTAAGCACTCTATTGTATATCCTTTTGTAATCACGATAGTACTGAGCGTCCACAATACCATTTTTTTGAAGATGAAACAATTCTTTAAGTTTAACAGATGATTTTGTTATGCCAGATGTTAACCAATTTTTGTTGCCCGCATTAGTACTCAGATCTTTTTTTACAAACTTGAAACTAAGGTTGTAATAATGATCCAGAATTTTTGAAAAATATTCAAATTTTTTGTCAACATTTTGTTCTATAAACACACTGTGCCATGTTTCATTACCTAGATGAGTTTTAAATTTTAAAATATTTTGCGTTGAGAAAGACCTAAAACTTAAGATATTACTCTTCTGTGTGAACGTTACATCAAACATTATTTTTTGTCTCGAGTGATCCGACAAACAGTGTGCATAATTTCTTTATTATAATTATCAAAATTTGTGAAAAAATAATCTATCGCAGTGACAGAATTATTATAAATCTTCGTGGGTTCATTAAACACAGAGTGTAAATGGAATGATTTGATGAGATCATCAAGAGTTGTTGTGTCATTATTCTTTAACATGTAATTTATATTTATATCTCCACAAATTATTATCGTATGTAAGTTAACTTTATTTAATATTAAATTTAAACACACATCTAGTTTTGATAAAAAAATACTGACATTAGTATTTGGTGCTCTATACAGACAAATAATACAATAGCTGACATCATCAAAAGTTAATTTAATGGCGGCACATTCAAAAATTTTGTCTACACTTAACGCTAAAATATCAGCTAAGTTTGTAACCTGCAAAGATCTTTTCGTTAAGATAAGCACTCCACCGTGTATATAAGTGTCTCTACAGTAACAACTATGCCATAGTTGCTAAAATTGATGAATTCTATTTCATGTGGTTGAAACAAGGTTTCTGACATGCAGAAAACATCAATGTTTTCATTTTTCATAAGCAGATCTACTTGTTCTATTTTATTTTTTACTCACTAAACATTATGATGCATAACACTGATACTGTATAGGCCGTTCTTTGGTTGCTATACTTCATAGTTTATTTTTGATTGTAAGTACACAACTTGATTCTTGTAAATCGCGCAATGATTGTCTTTAGCCGAATGATTAGTGTCCAAATTCGTTTTGAAGTGTTTGTTATAATTTACACAATTTAAATGATTACCTATAACAATTTCTGATGATGGAGAGAGTAAAAAGAATAAGGTGACTTCATCAAGAACAGCGACCAGTGTTTCTGTACATGCACATATACATACACCGTACAGATCTACTGACAAGGGCCTGTTTCTAAACTTAATATTTTCTATAAATTTGAAAATGGCGCAATATATTCTTGATATCGATTTCTTACAGAATATAACCAGGGCAGCTGTTTTGCCGAGGCACTATTGCTATACCGCGCTGAGCGGGGATGGAACAGAGCTGCCAAAGTGCGGGGTGGGTAATAGAAAGGATGTTTATTTATTCACCTGCTTCCTCAAATTTGAATCAAATATGCCACGGTTTTATGTATATCTAATGATTTTTCTCATTTTGTTGAGACACTGGCCAACAATTAAATAAACGTACTGCCGGCATACACAAAACATTGTGTTTATTTCGTGGATGCTACCTAGCAACTAACAAACTTTACACTAATAATAAATTTCTGTTTAGGTTAAAGTCACATTAAATTAAACTAAGAACATATAACTAGAAGAGAAATAAGTAATGCTTTGAAAAATTATTTTTTTATTTCGTACCAGAAAGCTTGACATTTATAACAGAATAACGAATTTTTCAAAGCATTCCCCATTATTTAACATACATGCCACAAATGCGTTAATGTTAAATTGATTAATGCAAACTTTTCACTAAATCTAAAACTCTAGCTACAGATTTCAGTAGAGAATTCAGTAGAGTATTCACTATAGTTGCCTATTCTACGTTTGCCAGTCACCGCCAAACAAACATTATCTCTAATTAAATAACACTGAACATTCGATAACAATCAGATATCAATCTATAACAATAACATAAAATAGAGGTACAGGTACATATAATAGTTAAGGTGGATTGGAAACAAAGTAACATTTAACGAAAAGTAAAGGAAACAATTAACAACAAGAAAGTAGGCAACAATATTAAATACTCTACTGACCTTGTTACTGTCTACTATGACACTGACTGAGGCAGACTGAAACGGAAAAATACATATTAAAACATATTACAATTATAACATATAACGTAATAAAATAACAAGAGAATGAAAGAATATAATATGTGGTGTAGCTGCATTGTTTGTATGTATATGACACGAAATGTTTTTTTCCTTGCATTTATTGATTGATAAATTAGTACTATAGTAATATATTATTTAAGAATTAGTCGAACAAAACTACCTAGTTTTCATCTTTATATATACGTTCTTTCATCTGAACATGCCATATAATAATAGTAATAACGTTTATTCATTCATCTAAGGAAATATAAAATAATATTAACTACATTTTAATAACAATAACAGACGTACAGGAAACTCACGATGTACTCACTCGTCCTGGACTGTGAGTGTTTGTTTGTGAGTTACAATTCATATATCAAAATAGTTATTTATTGTATATTATATTTATAATAAGATCTTTTCTAATAATATAACTCGTAATAATAGAACTTAATTTCTTAACACTTAATTACCTACTTAGTTTATTAACTACGTAAACAATACTAATTTTTATAGCATTTCGATGGGCATAATATTAAGGCAGATATATCACTGCAACATCAATCACAGTAGCAGGTTAAGTTTAGTTATAGTAATGTTTTATCTGCTCCCACTATGGGAAGTAGACTACTGTCACATTGTTTTCAAGCAGGTAAGTTAATTTTACCGGTAAAGTGCTAGTTGTTATTGATGACAGGAGGTAAGTGACTTACTTACCTCCCTTGGGGAAATAAGTGATTTCGAATCATGCAAATCAAAAGATGTTGAACTTGAAATTTTATTAATTATTAATTAATATTTATAGTAATAGTACAATAATTAGTAACATTATTCACAAAATTTGGATAACTTCCCTCGCGTTAACTAGGCCTTAGTAACAACAAAATCAAAGCAGACTACTTGACATCCACTAATGCAAAAAATTACTTAGTGTCACTGTCAAAATAAATTGTTTAAGAAATGTAAAATCTGATTTTTTATTTCATAAACAGTTAGTTTCAGGTCTATTGTGGTGCTCCTAGAATATACTCCTTATAGTACCTCATCCAGCGTTGTCCTTTGTACTAGACTCTACAGCTTTGGTAAAGGCCCTTTAGTATAGCTGTCCGCCTTTGGTTTTTTTCTCCGAGTACTTGGAATCTCACTATCGCCAGGCCTTCGCAGTGGCACAATACGCGAACTGAGGTTTCCTCTTCCTTTTGACAGAACCTGCATGTTGCGTCCTCTGCCAGGCCCATTAGACTCATGTGTCTATTGAGCCGACAGTGCCCAGTTAGAAGGCCTACTATTGCTCTGATGGCCTTCCTATTCTGGCTTAGTAGATCTTCCGTGAATTTGGCCGAATATTCTTTAATGAACTCTTTGGCCTCCACCATTCCAGAGATTTATTTTGCACCCATTCAGGTCCTATTGGGACTTTGAGTGCGCCTTCCTTGACCAGTTTATCAACCTTTTCAGTCCCACACTAATCTTGAGTTGATTTGCATGGAACTGATTGCTTTTATTGCCGCTTGGCTATCAAAGAAAATGACAATCGGCTGGTCAACAGTGCCTTGTCCTATTATCTCCCTTGCGAAAGAGTGTATGGCGATCACTTCAGCCTGAAACACCGTTGAGTATTTTCCTAGCCTTATCGGGATACTCGCTTTTGACCTTGTCCCGTAAATCCCAGCTCCGACTCCTTGTTCTGTCTTGGAACCGTCACTGTGCCAGACTATTTGTGCTGTTGTGGGAAGATCGTTTTTCCAGTTATCCTTGGCTAGTATTACAGTCTGAAAGTTTTTATTGAAGTTATACCTTGGGACCATTACGTCCATGGCCTAGGATGGGATCTGCTCTCATCTCCGAGTATAACTTGTAGTACTTCGTCCCGTGTTGCTAGCTAGTTGACATTTGGCCTTGCATTAACCTGTGCACCACTGAATGAGCTTCGCCTTGTATCAATATGTGTAATGGTGGCAGGTCCAAGAGAACCTCAAGTGTAGCCGTAGGAGCAGTTTTTATGACCCCCGTGGCGCACAGATAAGTAAACCATTGTACGCCTTTTAACAGCCTTATTGCTCCCGACTGCACCATCTTAGTCCACCGTACCACTGGTCCATAGGTTATCATGGGTCTCACTACCCTGGTGTATAACCACAGGTTCATTTTGGGATTTAGCCCTCAGTTTTTTCTACACATTTGTCTACATTTCCCAGAGCGATTGTTGCTTTCTGTGTGACTTTTTGGATGTGAGAGTTCCATGTTAATTTTTGGTCAAAGATGACTTCTAAGTATTTTGCCTCACAGGCAAATGGAATTTCGTCTCTTTTGAGCCTTAGGGGCTTTAGGCCTACCAGTGCTCTTCTCCATGTAAAAGTGATGACTGTGGTTTTGTGGGATTTATAGAGAGTCCTTCCTTACAACACCATTTGTCGACAACATTTAGGAATCTTTGCGGATGCTCCGTTATTGGAGCCCTCACTTAGATTGAATATTATAATCCTATTGTCCAGGTAGGCTTTAATCCACCGGCAGATCATTGTTGGGACTCCTCTGTTTGATAATGCCCTCGTGAGTGAGTGCGTGGTCGCGTTATTAAATGCTCCCTCTATGTCTAGAAATATTATTACTGTCATTTCTTTATCATCTAAGGACTTTGCTAGTAGTCTGTTTAATTCATCCAGCGCAAGGTCTGTCGACCTCCCCAGCTGGTATGCATATTGACGTTCACTTAGTAGTTCGTCTCTAATGTACCTATCTATTCATGAATAGTTAATAGGGGAACAGATAAAACGTTATACACCACGTAGAAGGTAAGTTTTGAACAGTTTCGTGCTCTCTTGCCAGCCCTCGCTACGCTCTGACGCAAAATCGCGGTAGTGTGCCAGTATAACCATATTACAGCGTGTCAGATGTCAAATATACAGTGCGTTATTTAAACGCGTTGTTTAAAACGAAGTGTTTAATTGCTTAAAAAGGATTTTTTATTATTATATGCGTAATTCACCATTACTATAATGCATTCTATGCAATGCAATCAAAAATATACCGAGGCCGCAGACGACAATGCGAAAAAATGCAATTTTAGTGCTTTTCGTTTGTTCAAAATGCAACCCGCCTCACACGTAGCCTGCATGACTTCCGCATGTGGCTACACTTCTCTTTTGGTTCACGCATGTCTGTAGAGTATATGTGCCAAGCGGATTGCTTTAATGATGAAATGCAAGGTACTTCTCTCATTTTATGACAGTAACCGCTCGACTATTATTCGAAACTGTATATCTAACATTTATATACGAAATTATTTCATTCTTTATCACTCTCTGTGCGATATCTCAATTTTAAATCTAACACGCACTACATAGTTTAATTTGAAATTAAAATACTGCCTTCGTTTCTTATAACAATAGAATGTGTACTGCATCGATAACCTGACCTGCAATATTAAAAAACAAAGTGGAAGCTTTCATAAAAAAAAACTAAAAATTAGCAAACCTGTTAGAGTTAATAAATATCACGACAGAGACGTTTGGTCGATGATTAGTTCTACTAGATAGAAAGTCGACAGATATGTTGCCCACGTGACTTTTTTACAGTACTTAATAGATATAGATGATTAATGAAGTCAGCTAGTTGAGAACTCATTTGGCGACCCCATCCCCAAAAAACGTTTCCCCGATCATATATCAGCTTATATGAACTGATATAGTTTTTGTATAAAATGATCCAATAGATAAATAAAATGTCTACTAGACGGAGTTTATGATTCCAATTTTAATGTGAAAAAAATTGACGGTATTTATCAAAATTAAAAATATTATATTTCAAAGATACTGTTGTGAGATGATTTCAACATTATATTAGAGATATCGGGTTGTAAAGCTCTATAATTCGAATTTTCATTCTTGAATAAAACATAGTAGTGGGATCGATCTGACACGAAAAAAGCCCCGAAACGACAATGTTTTTTACGATATTTTTTGTGTATATTATGTAGTCGGACTCCTTCTATCATCTGGTTATGTTTGCTGGCGCGAGGGGAGTGGTGGAGGGGGGAAATTTACATGTAAAGGTAGGGAAAATCAGTTTTTCGGACATAACTCACTTAATTTGATTCGGATCGAAAAAGCGTAAAATGGACAAAATGAAGGGCTCGCGAAAGCGCGTAAACTGAAATCGAAATCGGTCCGGCGGTTCCCGAGATATTGCGATTTGAAGGTACGGATTTGTATACGGATTTTTCGCTGCGGCGGGAACGTACCGAGAGACGTTTTCGCTTTCTTTCGGATAAGAAAGTAACTTGAGCGACTTTCTATTTCTTTTTCTTTCTCCGATAGACACTCAGAACCTAAGTACTGTGTTCAAGTCGCTAGGTTGATTGGGGGGGGATAAACATAAATTCAATTAAAACTACTGTAACTTCCGCAATTTTTCCGCAAATCGCCCAGATTTTGTACTAATGTGCCTACTTTGGGTTCCGCTCATGTATTTTCAATTTTCGCCATAAATAAACAAATGGTTGCGAAATAACCAATTTATTGTTGTTTTAAAAAAAAGCCATTTTTCGCCAGAAAGGAAAGGGGTGGGGAAGATTTTTTTCGCCATCAAATGTAGAATTTCTTTCTCTTCGATTTAAGCCCGACCACATTGCGATCGGATGATTAGGAGGGAAGAGGGGGACCCACAGAATTTTTGCCCTGTAGAGGGGCAAGGGAAAGCGTTAGGGACTTCTGGCCGGGCTCATTTTCAAGGTAAATCAATTCTCTTTCAAGATTTCTTTACACCGAAGCTCTAACTTTATTAGGGCCTGCACGCGCGCATGATACATTTGTAAAAACGGAGGAGAGAAGTGGGACATGTATTTGTGAGAGAGAAGGAAGAAAAGTGGGAGCGCTAGGCCCCTCCTCCGGCATCTCGCTGCACGGTTGCTGAATTGCTGCGCTCGTTTTTATAAATGTATCACGCGCGCGTGCAGGCCCTAAGGAAGTTATAGCTTCGGGGTAAAAAAATCTTGAAAGAGAATTGATTGCCCTTGAAATTGAGCCCGGCCCGAAGTCCATAACCCTCTCCTTGTCCTTCTACCGGGCAAAAACTTTGCAGGCTCCCTCTTCCCTCCTAATCGTCCGATCGCAACCTGGTCAGGCTCAAATCAAAGATAGAAGAATTCCACATTCGATGGTGAAAAAATCTCCCCCACCCCTTTCCTTCCTGGAATAAAATGACTTTTTCTAAAAACAATAACAACAATAAATTGGTTATTTCGCAACTATTGTTTATTTATGGCGAAAATTGAAAGTGTATCAGCGGAACTCAAAATAGGCATATTAGTACACAATGTCACGTATTCTGGGCGATTTGCGGAAAAAATTGTGGAAGTTAAAGCAGTTTCAATTTCATATACGTTTACTATTCCGCCCAACCCCCCCCCCCAATCAACCTAGCCACTTGAAATTTGGACACAGCACTTAGGTTTTCAGTGTCTATCGGGTGAAGAAAAAAAAAAGTCACTTTCTTCCCCGAAAAAAACGCGAAGAGGGCTCTCAATACATTCTCGCCGCATCGAAAAATCCGTTTACAAATCCGTACATTTAAATCGCAATCTCTCGAGAACCGCTGGACTGATTTCGACGAGTCAAAATTCAGTTTTCGCGCCTTCGCCAGCCTTTCATTTTATCCATTTTACACTTTTTCGATTCGAATCAAACTAAGCGAGTTATTAAACATAATATTTTTAGTCGCAAACTCCTCTATAAAGTTCTTATTTTACTATAAGGAACGTAACCAGACTGCAACCAACAGCTACTCTCCGGGCTATGTGCCCCGCCGAGCGCTGAATTACAAGTTACAAGTCTGGCGCGTTAAGTGTAATAATTGCATATTACCATCAAAACGCTAAAGCTTCGATTGCAACAAACACCAGCCGAAAGACTGATCCTACTTAAAGGAGCTCTCTTGCCAGTCGTCACACACCACTTGCAGATTGCAGTTTCGAGCTGTTGGCTCTCGTCAGTGCAAGGTAGGCATGTGACGACCGGTACGAGGATCCTTTGACTACTTGGTACATCCCGGTATTTTTACAATAGCGACATGTAAAATAGTCAGCAGGCGCCATCTAGCGGTCCAGTGTCTGTTGCAATCGAAAAATAAATAGCCTGACTGGGCTTAGCATCGTTCAAATGTGCTTTTAGAGAGCGGACTATTAAACGTAGTACGTTTAATATTCCTTGCTATTGTAAAAAACGGGTTTTCCCTACCTTTACATGTAAATTTCCCCCCTCCACTACCCCCTCGCACCCGCAAACATGACCAGATGATAGGGGGAGTCCGACTACATAATATACATTAAAAAAATTTCGAAAAAAACACTGTCGTTTCGAAACTCAGATCGGCCCCACTATAGGTGTACATCAAGTAACCATTCTTAGTCATATACTGTTCATTTTGTGCATTATCTTTTCTTTTTAATCATTAGAATATTATACCATACCATACAGGGCAAGTAAGCTCATATTATGGGCTAAGTATATAAATAGATAATATACACGACTTTATTGTTCATTTTAGTTTCTACACCAACTAGGTCAACTTGGGGAACTGTAGATATCAGCGTCAATTGTTATGAAATTTTTTGTACTTTTCTTCAGCAAATCATAACTCGGTTATCCAACCTATGCTGATATTATATACTGACTTAAAACTACTCATAAAACATAACCCTAAGTTTGGAAAATTTCATCTGGTACAGTATAATTTAGAAGATTACCCATTTCTTATTAGCCAACCCCTATAAACATCAACAGCAAGTTCGAGACTCTTTAAATGTCACTCAGAATGCTAGCTTAACACATTTGTTGAAATATAGTTATATTACATAGCGTAACTGGAAGTGCATACAAGCAAAGGGATGAATTCATATATTACATCTGGGACTCATATAAGTCGCCGCGTTGATGTAAACACATTTATCTGTGTGTGCTGGGAACGATCCGCTAATATCTCCCTTAGAGCATTTTATAGCGGATTCACAGCCTTCTATATTTTTTGTTTATTGTTTGCTTTACTGTATACCTACCTACTGTTTAATTTGAGACGGAAAAATTCGTGTTAAACTTGACTTTTTAACGAATTGTTTAAAGTTTCTTTTTATAAGTTCTAGACCACACATAATTTAATGAAACATAAAAATGTCATCTTAATAGGTCGGTATTAACAATTTTAGCTTATTAATTATTATTTTTCATTGATTATCATACGTATTTCAAAAAACGATTTACTAACCACGAACGTTAAGTTACTCTTCAGATCTTAAATGTTTAGGAAATCTCGACCATATCATCGTCACTTACCAACTACATCCTCGGCTTCACAGAAAGTTTATTGTAAATAATAAATACACTATTAGAATATGTTAATTTAAATATGATAAAAATAATTTAATTCAATATATTAATTCATAAGAGTTTGTTATAACATTGTAATGAAAAAAATTTCAGTCCCAAATTTCTCGTTTTGATAAGCATGCTCTGATTCTTTTGTTTCTACTGAGAAAATTTTGAAAATGTCAGGTTAGTTTGTCAAGTAAATCTGTTGTTTATATTGTTTCAAAAAAATAAATTAAGAAATAATTTTTTTAATATACCTGAATTATAATCTATGTTTTTGACACTAAAAAGCGTGCAAAATCGGGCCTTTAAAGCACTAGAACTTTAAAGTTACTTTTTTTTATTTTTTTATACATTTATTTAACGTCGGCCTATTTCCGCTACTGAGGCCTAACACCGACGCCTGTAGACGAGCTACCCCTAACGAGGAATTTTGCCGAACCTCTTCCCTTAAGAAGAGTAGGGGTCTTTTACTTGCCTAACATTTAATAGACAAGGGACCGACGACTTTACATCCCCTCCGAAGGATGGTATATCTCCTATACAACCCTCGTCTAAGGTTGTATAACTTCCGCGCATACACTGATATACAAGCCGCTGGAAGATGTGTGAGGCGAGGACGCGGTTTCCGTTGGAATGGTCACCCATCCAAGTACTAACTGCGCCTGTCGTTGCTTTACATCGCATACCGAAGTATATACATAGTAAAGACGCACCTACGCTCGCTCTTAAAGTTACTTAGGTAACAACCAATTTTAAATAACGTTAAATGCACCGTCTCTATGTTACCGATTAAAAATGAAATTCAGAGGTTACCTTGTAAAATGAATCTACATTAATTACTTTTTCTAATTTTTTTCTTTGCAATGCAGAATAAAAAATAGCATATAATGCACGTGTATAAGTAACCTTTAAAGCACTTACTTCTTTAGGATCTTCCTCGCTACGCTCGTCGTGCCCTAAACCAGTGCGTGCTTTAAAATACTTATAGTGTAGTCATTTCTAGTCCAAAATTTCAGTCAGTTTAAAAAACTCTTACAAGCAAGAGATTTGGTATTTAGAAACCCCACTAAGGTACTACTCCACGAAAAATAAAGTTGTGCTACAGCCGCCATCTTGTGAAAACCCATTTTTCACATCTACCTCGGAAACTATTCATGTTATAAAAAATGCTTCGAATGAAAAGTGTTTATCATAAAATTGTCTACACTTTTTGTTTTTAGCATTTTTTTTATATAACTTGTCGTTTAGCAAGAAATTTAATTTTTGACTGTTGAAAAATAGGTCAACACCATGTGCGTCTTTCTTTATCTGTCTAAATATCATAAATGAGAGCTCTGACATAAAAAATGTAGAGGATCAAAATGAAAGACCATAAACTTTTAAGCAACTATCAACCGTCACTAGATTTTTTCGATTTTGAAACAATTACAAAAAATTAAAGACATTACATTCCAGTAATGCAATATTTTTGAAAGCTCATAATTTTAAAGTATGCTTTTTGTGTAATTGTCCATAGAAAAATGTTTTTTAATTTAATATTTTCAAAGGTTTATAAAATTAATGTTTAAAGGAAGTTTATTTCTTTACAAATGTTGAAAATTAAGCTTACGAAATCACATTCCACTGAATAAAACAATACTAAAATTATGCACAGGCACTAGACAAGTAAATTATCATTTTCGTCATCAGATATAATTTCAATACCTTCTTCAGAATTGATGCACGACAGTCCTCGACACTTTCGACACACGGCAGAGCATGTTAATCCAGATCTCCTGCATTCACATCCATTGGTACAGTTAGATTTACAAGTGAGTGTTAGCAGCTCTGGCGGAGCAGGGTTTGTGGTTATACACACTGGTGTTAAGGTGTCTCTTTTTCGTATCCATCCCCAGTCAGTAGGGTTAATCTCATTACCTTTCCATTGCTGAACCTGTAGGTAGACACGATATGAATGCTGAGCTGCTCACTAGTTGGAGGTAAAGATGCAAGGTTAAATCAGATGATTACTTTTACCAACGTAAATCATCTAAGGTAGTACTTCTTGATCGTCCATATAAACGAAGCAAAAATTCTTCTCCTGCAGCATCTACCTCTTCCTTGGCTGAGGAAGGATTGTTCAACACTTTCATGCCTTCCCTCAGGGCACTGTCTTTTAGTGTAACTTCAATGCGTTTAGTTTGCCGTTCTTGAACATGGCAGAGGTGGTGTTACAGCAACTCACAGCATGTGCAAACAGAAACACCTCCCTACTTTCTCCTAGCATGTTTTGCCACAGAAGACCTATACAGAAGAGACACTTTCGGCGGAATGTTTGATGTTTCATTGGCAAATTGGGGTGACCTTCGGCCATCTTTTTGGTGGTTATCAAGCGGGAAATTTAAATGTCCCATAATTATATTTATTGATGCAACAAAAATTTACACCTGTAACTTACAATAAATTATAAATTTACACCAAAATTAAAGGCTTATTAGAAGGCTTTATGCACATACAATTAATTAAAGAAATGACTGTCCAAAAACGTGTTGTCTTCGAAATGGAGTGCACACAGTTTAAAGTTATTGTATAAATGATTTGGGTCCTTATCAGCTAGATCCTCATGGTTACGAGCTATTATCCATGCATTACATCTATAAACAACAAGAAATTACATAAAATATTTAAAAATCGTATTTTATAACCAACCGTGCAGCATCCTTTGGGAATCTAAACAGCACAATGTCTTTATTTGTTCTTCTGCTTGAGCAGCCGCCAACAACACACACAGTTCCCACTTTTCCATCCATCATAAAACACACAACACAATAATGAATAATTATTAAGTAAACAAACTTCCAACTCTACGCTACCACAAACACAGTGACGATAACAATAACTCAAAATGCAATGCCAATAACAATAACTCAAAATACAGTAAAATATTTATAGGTTGACAATAATACCACCAAAAAGATGGCTGTCTCAGAAAAATTCAATATTGGCGGGAAGGCTGAAAGTCCATTCTGTTATAGGTTTTCTGTGGTTTTGCTGTCGAGGTATATCAAACACGATTTTTTGTGTTTTAGCAGCTTGTCAGTTTCGGAAGGCAAACGAACTTAGCAGAACAAGCAAATCTGTGTCTTGGCCAACAACAACGACTGTGGCACCGCTATGATGTGCCTTCTTTAATGCTGTTGAAACGATTAGAGTATCGGCATCCGACTCGGTCAACCGTACCTGTATATATGATGACAAGCTGTGCCTTTCAAGCAACTGTATAAAAGTATTTTGTTGTTTGTTTTGTTTCTTGTTTGTTTCTGTTTTGTTGTTACACTTGACCTGCTGTACTCTGTGTTTAAAAATTTTAAGTGCTTATTCATTTTTAATAACCCATAAGAAGGAAGAAAAAAGAAGAATTATAGTTTGCATTCTTATTTTTTTGACATGTTTGACGAACAATTTTTTATTTTATTGACAATGCTTTGGTTAACTATTTTTTATAGAAATTCTTCTGGCCTGATGATATGAAGCAAGTTTAGTTCACGAAACCGATCGCCATTACAAGATTAAAAGAATTTAGTGAGACAAGACTATGTTTTTACTGAGTATTATTAAAATGCCTAAAATAATTTTTTTCATCAAAATCTCATTTTTTTTCAATTTCACTAAACTTCGGATTTATGGTTTTTGAACGATTTCGAACAAGTTTTGTTAATAATTTTTTTTGATTAAAAAATGCCTACTATAATCTGATTTTTTTCATAAAAAAAAATCAAAAAACAAAAGAATTATTACGCTATTACACTCTTAAGTGAGACATACTGTATATGCAGTTACTCCTCCATCTCTACCTATCCTGTCTTTTTGAATAAAATGATATTCAAGTATCACACAAATATCACAAGGAAACAAATTCTTGAAGCCCTAAAAAAATTAGATATTAAGAAGGGACCAGGTCCCGAAGGTATTCCAGCCATGTTTCTCAAATCATGTTGTGGGAGTTTAGTGGAACCGTTGTGTATTATATATAATAAATCCCTTCAAACAGGATAATTTTCCGACAAATGGAAAATTGCCCAAGTAATTCCTATTTTTAAGTCCGGCGATAAGAATAATGTAAAGAATTATAGGCCTATTTCGTTATTGGATCACCTTGGTAAAACGTAATATTTTTAGTTGCAAACGCCTCTATAAATCCTTATTTTACTATAAGGAACGTAACCAGACTGCAACCAACAGCTACTCTCCGGGCTATCCTCTATCAAAACGGTAATGCTAATGGTAATATGCAATTATTACACTTAACGCGCCAGACTTGTAACTTGTAATTCAGCGCTAGGCGGGGCACATAGCCCGGAGAGTAGCTGTTGGTTGCAGTCTGGTTACGTTCCTTATAGTAAAATAAAGATTTATAGAGGAGTCTGCGACTAAAAATATTATGTTTTAATATTGCGCCCTCTAAAAGCACATTTGAACTAAAACACCTTGGTAAAGCTTTTGAGTCAATAATTGCTAATGAGTTCTTTCTAGTAAAAAATTATATCAACATGAATCAACACGGGTTCTATAGCAAGAGATTTGTGCTAACTAACTTGCCCCAGTATGTGCCGTGTACACCGATTTTTCAAAAGCATTTGATAAAGTTTACACTAATTATAAAACTTAGAAAATTTGGTATGCACGGACAACTGCTGATGCTACTTTCCTCCTATATTAATAACAGGTTGCAATATGTTGCTATCAATGGTTCAAAGTCCGACCACATTAACGTAACATCCGGAGTTCCCCAGGGTTCGCACCTGGGTCCTCTCATTTTTAATATATTTATCAATGATGTTGACAAGTGCTTCACAGCTTCTAAACATGTTGTTTATGCCGATGACGTAAAGATTTATGAGAAAATTAATTCAATGGCGGATTATAACGACCTTCAATACGACTTAAATAATTTTTGGGAATTTTGTAAATTACATAGATTTTTCATAAATTTAGATAAATGTTTCTATATCCTATTTTCAAGGTGTTTGAACCCTCCGCTGTCCACTTTGGGATTATTGTTAGATTCGAAATTATCATATGAAAATCATATTGATTACATAGCAAAAAAAATCATTGCGTCAACTCAAAATAATTTAATCTTTTATAAATTACAATCCTTATCAGATAGTAGAGTTTTCTTCGATACTTGTTTTGTTTACAAAACCTTCAATAATATGATTGATTCTGTGTAAGTTTTTTTAACTTAAATTGCAATCCATATTTATGTAGGAACAGGAACATCTTAATAACTAAACACTATAGTACAAATTACCTATCAAATTCACCAGTTATAAGATGCTCCCGTGCGTACAATAATATATCAACTTCTAGTAATTTCGAATTAGATATATACACCTCAGTTTTGGTCTTTTAAATCACATCTTAAAAAATATTCAAGTTGATAATATTACTGTTATTTGGAATTCATATTGGCAGTTGTTCCCAATGTGAAGTTTATTTGATGATTCTCTCCCTCTTTCTTAGATTTTGATTTTAGTCTTTTTCTTTTTTAGAGTATCTATTGTTCAGGTTTAGGTTTAGATGTTTCTAATGTTATCTTATTGGTACTATGTCATACTTTTAGGCTAGCTTGTTTGTAGTTTTTTAGAAGTTTGTTGTTATCTTTTTACATAAAACATGCATTCTACAATTTATAATATTTACTGTTGTGTATTTTGTGTCACCCTGTCATTGGACAGCTCGACTGTCTGTTGGGTAGCCTGCTTCTTAATAAATAAATAAATCACTATACCATCCCTTACTACATTAGCCGTTAGCCATATATATGTTAACACCATAACGAAAAAATTATATTCTAGCATTAGTACTAAAAATTCGTTAAAGCCTGTGAAATAGATTATATATTTAAATGACCAACTATCATTTTAGTGTATAAAAATTGCTTGTATAAAATATATATTATGAAAAAAACTCCAGTGTTTTACTTTCTAATTATGTTCCTACTAGTTCAATAAAGGTTTTAAATTGAACAATTACAGCTTATCTAATATTTTTACATAAAATTGTTTTTTGATAAATAGGAGCAAAATGTAATTAAAAATTATATGACTACTTTGAAGGCTGTGCGAATCATCGGTAATTTTTCTTGATATATATATTCGTCGATCCTATCTTTTATAATTTTTCTTGTTATATACGTACGCATTATGGACTTTGACCAAAAACTCTCAACCACACTTTATGGAATTGATTTTGTGGCGTTAGACATTTTTATGCATTATGTTCTCATACTTTTGCTAGGTAACAGTGCTTTCGAAGGTACAAACAAATTTAACAGACATAAATATAAGCTTTTATAGTACTATTGAAAAAAAATATACTTTATCGTATTTAAAAATGGAATATTTCTTCGAAAAGCGTATATTTTTTGACAATACTTACTTGAAATTCTCCTCACAAACATGTCTAGGGCAATCAATTTTATATAAAAGAGATATAGATACTTTTAATGACGACATGTCGCACCACTTTCCACAAAACTGGTTTTAAAGGAAAAAGTAATTGTATTCCATATGTAGTTCATAGAACTATTGAAAGTTCAGTGATATGTTCTGAAGTTTATGCAACTTACCGCTATTACATATTTAGTTATGAAAGTAAATGATAATATTAAAAAGTATATTTCAAGAAAATGAATGAATATGAATGAATTTTTGGACTTTTTCGAGGATCCTATATCTGATATTTTACCAACTTGTGATAATATGATATGCTTAGGTGATATTAATGTTGACCTTCTCGATATAACAAATTATGATACAATAAAATTTACCAAATTATTAGATGACCTTGACCTTTTACAAACAATTAACGAACCCACAAGAATATCGGTAAATAAATTGTCGCTTATTGATGTCATTATATACTCAGGAGGGATAAATATTATCTCTAGTGGTACACAACATTGTAATAATCTGTTAACTGATCATGAATTACTATATTGTTCCTTTAAAAAATCGATAGCAAAATTGCCACACAATGAAACTTTTAGAGATTTTTAAAATTTTAATTATGAAAACTTTTCTAATGACCTTCAGTCTCTGCCATTTTATTAAATTTTTTACACTAATGATATAGAAAATAAACTTATTTATTTTAATGAGTTAATAAGTTCCTTATTTGATAAGCATGCATCGCTAAGGACCGTAAGATGTACAAAACCTAAGGTACCTTGGCTAACTTAAAATTAATGATGAAGTTGAGAGACAAAGCACTATCTCGTTACAAGAAATCAAAAAACACTGAGCATTATAACTACTATAAAATGCTAAGAAATAATATAACGAAGGCAGTGGAAAATGAAAAGAAAACATACCCAAATTACGGAATTAGAACTGGTAAGTCAAAAACATTATGGAAATATTTAGATAATTTAAACATTCACTCTAATAAAAAGAAAAATATTGAAACACCAACTAGTTTATCTAATATCAATGAAATCAATAACTTTTTTATTGAATCGGTTAAAATATACCTTATGGGAATTTAGCGGAATCTATATCGTTTTACTCTGGGCATCTATTTACTAATTTCGAACAAAAATTTTCCTTTTCTGTGGTAAGCAATAAAGAGATTTTTGATATAATTAAATCAATAAGTAGTAATGCTGTGGGCTATGACAAAGTTAATATAATCATGATTACATATTGTTGCTTTTACATTATACCCTTTATTACTCATATAATTAATTCGTGTATTTTGGAGCATTATTTTCCAAATGAAAAACTTCCTTGGTTATTCCTCTGCCAAAAAAACAGTCAGCCTAGTGAGTATAAACATTTAAGACCAATATCTATCTTGCTTCCACTTTCTAAGGTTCTAGAGAGAATAATGTCAAATCAGTTAAAAACTCACATTAACACATATGATATTTTACCGCCGACTCAATCAGGATTTAGGAAAGATTATAGTTGTAGTACTGATATTTTGACAGCATCTGATCATGACAAATTAACAGTGTTAATCTTATTAGATTATACAAAAGCATTTGACTGTATCAACCATGAAATTATGCTGTCTATATTATTTTTTATAGGACTAGATTCCAAATGCTATAAATATGTTTAAAAGGTATCTATCAAATAGGAAACAAATAATAATGTATAATAATGAGTCCTCTTTGGAAGGAATAATGATTTAAACTGTGATCTGAATAGATTAGTAAATTCATCAAAGGATGATAGACTATGTATAAATCCAACAAAATCTGTAGCAATGTCGTTTGGTAAAAAAGTATTACGGAAGCAATATACTGATGTTTTAGAAAAATTGATGGTACGTCATTGAAATTTCTTGATGAAACGAAAAACTCATTATTGACACAGATCTAAGATTTAAAACGTAAATCAATACTTGTGTAAAAAAAAGCTTTTTGTAACTTAGAAAATATATATGCACGTAAAAATATTTTAAATAAAGCCACTATCAAATTGATGCGCTTGTATTGTCACATTTTCATATTGCGATGTAATATATGGCCCCTATCATGCACTAGGCTAATTTGTGGAATTAGAAGGAGAGAACATATTTCGCATAAAATTAAGGAAATCGGGTGGTTAAATATGACTAACAGACGCCTACTTCACTCTTCAGTATACTTTCACAAGATTGTTACCACGAAAACTCCACCTTACTTATTTTTGAAAATTCGCCACAGAACAGATGTGCATAATATTAATATAAGAAGGAAATCACTAATTACACCACCAGCTCATAAAACTAAACTATATGAAAGGTCATTTTTGTACAATATTTCTAAAATATATAACAACATTTCGGCAGATATAAAGGCTTGCAATATCAATCAATTAAAATTTGAATTAAAGAAGCGATTGTTAAGGAATCAATACTGATCATTATTATGTGCAACAAAAAGTATATATTGACATGTATTGTTTCGATATACCAATATGCAATATATGCTGCGACAGCTCAGAAACGATCTCTCGTAAAAACAACTTTAATTAGCAATACACATAGTGCCACATTAAAGTAACAAATTATTTGCAAAATTCAATTCAGACCAATTTGCTGCAAAATATCTCAAATCCAAGGGATGCATACTCCGAAAAAGAAGAAATAATAACCTTAGAAGTTTAACTAGAATAATTTAGTATATGAGATTTGTTACAATAGATTTGGTTTAGTTATGAGAAAGGTTAACTGTGGTAGGAAAGTATAAAACATAAAAAAAGTGTTCAACAAATAAAAACTTACTGTGTTAAAATAAAGTGTTTCGAAGAGTTTGAGCAACGACGTTTCTACTGAATTTAATAGTTATTGCGATAATGTTGTTACAATCATACTATAAAGTCAATCTTAAAATCTTTGGAAGATGCTATTAAAAAAATATTGATACAAAGAAGGATAATCAAAGATTAAGAAATAATATCCTCCATGTCACACCATTAAGTACCAATCAGATCGCGTCCCTCACTAGTAAAAATATAAACAAATTGAAGTTAAGAGTAACAAAAGCAGACAATCAAAAACAGTTACAAGTGGAGAAACTTCTGAAGGAAATTTTAAAGATCCAATTAATAGGTATTATGCGTCACAAAAAGCTCATATTGCTGCTACCTGTTAATACAGAAAGCATAAGTGCTCAAGATGATTATAATCAACAACAGGCATAATTGGCTAGACAGATGGCATTTGAAAATAAATATGATGCTGAAACATGAATCTAGAATAAGATAAACTGAAGTTGATGTTGTAGATGTCAACTAGATAATGAGGGACCTGGCTTCTTTAGTTCACTCGCAAGGAGAAACGATAGATACAATTAAAAATATTATCGATCATGTTACAGGTAACTTAGAGAAGTATAAAAAAAAGACATCTCCGGGGCAACGAAAAAATAAGGAGAATAATAAGCAGATAAAAAAAAGACAGCGTAAAATTTATATAGATGAAAGTAAAAGAAAACTGAGATCCAAGAAGGGAAGACAAGAAAGCAAGAGGTTGAGTGGTATATTAAAGAGGAGAAGACAAGAAAGTAAAGAGGATAGTGTGCTGTATTAAAGAAGGAAGACGGATATCAAGAAGTAAAATGTGGCCTGTCAGGTAGAATTTAAAAGTCAGGAGTATTTGCCACGGAGCTAGGTCTTTGTGTTCAGTGAAGAAAATCGTCATAAAAAACATCAAGTAAGACGTTTAGTATACGATTAACAATATTAACAAGCTTTATGTGGTTAGAAACGTTATAAACTTTTAAAAGTGAACGACATAAATGAATCAAAATCTATTGACAATTTAGTTTTAAATAATATTAGTATTTTCATGGTGTTGCCAGATCGAAATAAAAATGTAACTGTAAAGAATTATATATAGGTATTAGCTGAAAAGAGGGATATAGGTTACAAATTTTGAGACTGATGTTATTGTGAGATGTCAATCACAAATTTGTTTGGAAACTTAAAATAATAAATAATTTATTTAATAACGATACTTTATTCAGAGAAGGCAATCTAGGGTAGTTCTAATCAAAATTTTCTTACTTATAAAAAGAAAAATAAATCTAAATCTTTATAATTTGAACCATAACAACTCACAGTGAACCCTGAAAGAGAGAGTCGACCGAGCTACGCATATAAAGAGGCAAGTATCTGATTAAAAATTAACAACATATGTGTTATTTTATCACATTCAATGTTGTGGAATTATTAAATAACATAATTAATATCTCTGTTAAGTTGTATGTTATTTTTGCATTGTTGAAATAAAGACCATTTATTATTATTATTATTATTATTATTATTAAAACTCACCACAGAAATAAATAGTACAATTCTATTTGAACAACGACGTTCCCATCCAAAAAGTAACAATAAAATTAGATGAAATAGTAATTTTACTGACCCTGAATGATGAATTTCTTTAAGATAATGTTAATAATCAGTATTGGTAAAGCATTGAAAGTTATTAGAGATGTACTTGTTTAGACCCCTTGTTTATTTAAAGCTGTAAAGAAAGTTACACTAAAGAGATGTATATGTTAAAATTTTACAACTGTATAGAAACAGTAATACCGTTCTTAGTTTTGCTAAATGGGATACTTTGAGTTAAAAATGATTGAATTAGACGTAATGCATACATCTTTTTCTTACCTGGCTGTGGCACGTTAGGGAAGGTAATGTGTTTATCACTATACCTATGTACAGGTGAACGTCACGTTCTACAGCCTAAAGGCATTAAGCAACTTTGATAAATGATGTGTCTTCTATCCCGTACGAGCACATACATCACATGCTAATTGACAAGTGTTGACAATGTTGGAACGCAATGCTATATGTAACAAGCCTTGTCCATTTTATTGAAAATTTCAGTTGGCTGAAGATGTGAATTAATATTTTTTAGGAGACTGGTAGCTATTAAAGAATTTTTGTGATAAAAGATAGCCATTTTTGGCTTTCCAGAGTAAGATCCCAGCCAAATTTAAGCCTTCACCACCATTAAGAACTCAATGAAAGATATGGGATCCATAGTAAATAACACAAAAATAAATTCAAATGTATATCGTCTAAGCCTAGAATGTAACAAGTTTACGCAGAAATAGAAAATGAAAAAATAAAATCGTTGAAGGGTTCAGTTATTTAGGGCCTTTTATTGATTGCAGACGCGAAACAGCTATAGAAATCAAGAAAATGACTTGCATCACAAATAGATGCTACTTCTCGCACATCAAAAATGCGAGAACAAAGTGTCTTTATGAAACTGTTATCTATGTAGTACTTACATATAAGTCAGAAACTTGGGCACTCATCAAACGAAATTAGCAACTTCTAAGAATATGTGAAGGAAAATTATTTAATACTTAATATATAGGGGAATAAACGAGAATGGACTATGAAGTGGATGATACAGTTTTGAACAGTACCAAATTTTTACTGAGTCCTGTGGTCAGAAACATAAAAGTAAATCGTCTAAGATGTGTTGGCCATGTAGTGACTTAATAAAAATGATACTATAAGAAAAACCAGTCGCCAGAAGAAAACAAGGATGAACAAAGTTGCGTTTTATGGATGATGTAGAAGAGGACCCATCCTAGCCTAGCCTCGATCGACGTAGTAGCATGGAGAAGCTGGCGACTTGACAGAACGACATGGAAGAAGATTCGTAAACAAAAATTAGGCACAGCGAAGTCTAGCGCTGAATGAAAATGTAATTTTCCGGGAGTATGAAATAGTCAACTTTATGAAAAAAAAAATTATTTGCAAAAATAAAAAAATGGCAATTCTCACTATTTTCAGTTTAATTATGAAAGTATCAAAAATTTTAAAATAGCATCTTAACGATTCCTAATTCAACCGACATTATATTATGTCGTACGGGTTAGAAGTTATTAATAGTTTCTGAATAGAATACTACTTTCGTAACTGAAGATGCTCATCACCTGTTGTCGAATCATATTTTTGGTAAAATAATTAATTTTAATTTACTCTTATGCACACAACGTACATATTCTCAATGACGGCAGTATCAGTTCCAGCTAGGAGGTTCGGCCACACCGTTCCAAACTCCGGCCGCCCCGATATTAAGATATATCCAGCGATAAATTTTAAAACTTAAAAATATATAACTTACGGCATACAGCCTCATCCTAGAGGACTGGGAAATAACCGCTAAAGGCAAGCGCAGGCAGAAACACGACTAAACCTAAAATCATTCATATCTTATATTAACATATCACTCGATACCAAACAAATCTACAGACATTCCTCAACATTGTTAGTGGATGGAGTGAGTCAGGGCGGACGTGACGCTCGGTATTTACGGGTCGGCTAAGCCCCGCCTTCTTGCCGGCTGCCGAGCCAATCAGAGTCCAGCTCTTCCTACCTTCCAACGACCTAGTAGCCCTCGCCAACGATCCTACCTCCTGGTTCCAGACCCAGCGCCGCGCGACCTTACCTATTAACCAGCACGACGCCCTATCCTGTTCCAAGTTCCACATCACGGACTGAGCTTTTTCGCATACAAGCAGGCCCTTTTGGCTCGGGCCTTTGTTGTACGCAAAGTATTAACCTCACGGTTGCCACCTGCAGCGAGTCCAACGCAGGGTGGGGCGCCCAATTCACCTGCTTAAAATTCATCCAGCCCCAAGAATAAAGGCAACCAATGCCTCGTGGCGCGCAATTCGGGCTACGAAAATTGTAGGAAACCTAAAATGCATTCATCACAGCACGAGCTCGATTATATCACACGGTCTCCTGGTACGAGTATCGAGACGTCGCCTAAGGACGTCTCGTTCTTACCTTTTTCACACCATGGGCCTTGTGGACAGCGAGGTTTCGCAGCATCTCAGTTCGCCGTCGCTACTTCAAGAACTTCAAATCAACTACGAGAGTATCCCAATCTACCCGCCAACTACAATCCAGCTTGCCAGTCAACTACAGCCCAGTCACACAAGTGCATAGTAGTGCGGGAACAGTAGAGTCAGTTTTAGCTCAGTAAAGTTAGGGCTTAAATAATTTTAACACATTAACATTTTTTCTAACATCACGAACGCCGTTCGAGTTGCTTATAATTATTTTGGAGGAATATCGCCTTTTATTTTAATTCTAATTGCAACTCTAGGCATTAGCGTCCCTATAAGCCATCGTCTCAGGACACTCGACGCTGTAAACAATCAGCCTGGGGCCTCCTGCCATCGTGAAAGCCAATAGAAATCGTAAATACTACGTCACCTCAGATGACGCAGCAATACCCACATACAATATAAGAGTCTCATCGCTACAACAGTCAAAATCAACTCTGAGAGTAGCAGTTCATCCACAGCAGCGTACCAATCCCCCAACTAGGCTACTGGAGCCCTCGGACATCCAAAAACAAACTCAAAACGCGTAGTCTAAACGGGGATCTTGGTAATATACCCGGCGGTTATTATTAAGTCAAAATTTGAAAAAACGGGTAAAGAAACATTTCCCTTGGGTTTTAGATATAATAGAATTTTAGATCTATCCATGTCAATATCATCAGGAAACAAGTAAGACTGATATTCAGTTTAAATGTTTCCATGATGACACGCAAATTGCAAAATTTTGTGACAGATGCTTTTATTATATTTAAACTTGGAAATAATTTGAATTTAAATATATTTAATTTTAAAAACAATGCTTTGATCGGAGTGATATGAGAAACCTGTACGCCCCATTTTCAGTAATCATTAACAATAGTAAGTAAATATATAACGTCAAGGAGTGGCCGAATTATTAGAAATTCATTCAGGATTCATTGTAAACCGTATATACATTGACCGACTTAATTATTCTTAGATCATTTAGATAATGATATCAAATTATTGGATAAATAATTATATATTTACTTGCTAAGATGTATTGTAACGTTTTATAAATACGTGTTAAAAACAAGAGGTAAAATATTGTAAATAAGTACACAAATTTCAGGGAAAAATTGTATAAAGTAAAACTAATAATTAATAATTATTTTATGTATCTTTTATCTCACATTACTTGGTAATGTACATATCGATTTGCTTGTATTCATACATAAATTTATTTCTAAACAAGAAATAATTACTCCATTAGAAATCCTAAAAATATACTTACATTAAGAGATATTATCGCAGCAGATTCAATGAATGATCTATTTGATAACGGAGTATATATAACTCTATGGATACAGGAAATTTTATTTTCAAAATCATATTTATAGAATTTCACATTATGATGAATTTATATTCCATTTACGGTATATGATTAGAGTTTCAATTATTCAGTTTTATTGATCTTACATTGACAAAAGAATTAAACAAGAAATGCATTAGTATAGGGTGAGAGAGTCAAACGGCAAGATTCTAATATGTCGCAAAAATTGTAACAATGAATTATTTAAATTCTTTGCACAAATGTAATATACATTATGGAAATTAATAGTGTACCTGGAAAATGTTCATTTTGATTTTAAAATGGTACTAGTAGGATAACGTCCTTAATTTTGTACAAATTGTCTGAGTCTGAAAGCGAAGCCATCCATAAGGTTGCTTAGCATTTACAACGGAATGTTATTAACCCCTTGCCGAAATCGCTCCTTCAAATCTTTGCTACCCCCAACCAGAAATTTTGCCTCTTCTCTTTCGAAAACTAGATATCCTTTACTTGCTTAATATTTAATAGACAGGGGACCGACAGCTTTACATCCCTTCCGAAGGATAGTATACCCTCTACACAATCCTCGCCTAAGATTGTATAGCTTCCGCTCATACACTGAAATATAAGGCGCCGGAAGATGTAAGGTATGATATTAATATCAAATTATAGGTTAGTTTTGTATTCCTCTTGTTTTTATCTTACGTTTTTACCTACCCTCTCGTGGTCTTTCTCGTGATGTCAAACTTAATGACCTGACAGACCCCTGGGCGAGAAGCGTGTCTTTTTTCAGTCCGTTCCATTTTGTTTAGTATAGTATACATTTTTATTAATATAAACAGATTGCGACCAGCCGTTAAAGCAAGTAAATAGCTTTTTATGTTTTAACACAATTAATAATTTCAAAGAACTCAACTAAAAACCTATTCAAATAGTGCCCTACCTATATTACTAAGAAAATCACTGTCTGTATAAACGTGTTGTTTAAGTTTATCCCAAAAGTAAAAATCCATAATTGTTAAATCCAGACTTCTTGGTGGGCATGGCTGTGGCCCAAATCTACCAATCCATTTTGCCCCAAATGTATTGTTCAAATAGTACCTTATCAAAAGGGTTGAGTCTGGGCTGCAACCGTCTTGCTGATAATAAATGTTTTGTCTCTGAGCCAAATTCATTTCATCAAGGTAATTTTATGAGTTGAGAGAACTGAAGCAAGAAGACTATGGAATCACAAAACTTATCAGCTATTAGAGAATCTTGAAGATCCACAGAAAATTAGTAACAATCTTCAAAGTTGTGCATCTCAACAAGCAATAGATGAAGATACTATGGACTATTAATTACAAACATATACGTAATGCACCTATCACCATACTAGAAGAGGCTAAAAGCTGTAGGATACGATGGAATATCACATTACATGCTACAATAATTTACTTATTTATTCACTTTATTGCCTATTTCCGCTTTCATTATAAATTTATTTTTAGAATCAGGAAACATCCTTAAGCTATGAAAAACTTCAATAGTACATCCTATTCTTAAAGTAAATAACCCAAAGGAGCCTAAAGATCTTAGGCCAATAAATTTACTACCAGCATATACCAGGTTACTAAAGAAAATTGTTTATTATCAGGTATCTAGTTATCCTAAAATTTTCAAAGCTTTTCTCAATCTCAATCCGGATTTCGAAAGAGCTAGTACAATTACTTCTTTATCTGCCATTGTAGATCACCTTATTTCTGATAAAGACAACGGTAAAGTCTCCATTTTAGCAATAATAGAAGACCAAGGCATTTGATAGCAGTGATTTTAATTTAGTACTATCCAAATTGGAATCTTATGGAATAAAAAATACTTCATTTAACTAGTTTTGAAACTCTCTTCTAGGGAGAATGACATTAACACAAGTCATTTCTAATAGTGGTAACAAGTATTCCAGGTCATCTTTTGTTACATCAGGAGTTCCTCAGGGATCTATTCTTGGTACTCTACTTTTCAACATATTTAAGTCTGATGCTCCAAAATATTACTAATGGTGCTAATTTATACAGAGTGTAACATAATGGAATGTCATAAATTAGGGAGCATATTCCTCTTACAAATTTAAGAATATTTTGTCATATAAACAATTGTTATTAGAGCCTTCGTTTACAAGATACAGGGCGTTGTAATTTTCAAAAATACAATTATTTCCTTAAATATCTTTTGAACAAATGTAGATATTTACCTGAAATTTGGTGTATAGAGTACATGATTAGTATTGTATTTTAATTTAAAAAAATGTAAGTTTAACCGTAGTGATGTATTGTTAGATAAAATAATGCGCCAATTGTCTTACAAAACAAGTGGGCATCTGTCAAGCAGTGTTTAGCTGATTAGCATCCAGTCAAATTTATTGATCTGAATTGTCGATTTAAATTTAAAAAATGGTTTACTCTTTTGTAGAATTGACATATTCATTTCTGTTATGCGCTTTCTAATGGTAATAAGTAGATGCAGCTACAGTTTATGCGGAGCGCTGTCCCAACCGACGTCGTCCAGATCGAAGAATGTTTATGAATATTCATATGCGCCTACGGCAATCAGGAAATTTGAAACCTAATCATGGTGGTGGAAGAAGGGCGATGGTAACAACGATTCAACGGGAGGAAAGAATACTAGAAACAGTTGAGGAAAATCCTAGTATTAGTACAAGAAGAATTGCGGTAATGGAACGTGTGAGTCACATGACTGTTCATCGCATTTTAAGAATGGTGGTGACTTTACCTCAAAAATGGCCAGGCCCTCTGGGTACAATTATCCCCGAAACTAAACTTCCTCCCAGGAGCAGAAAAATAATGGAAGTAGTGGTCGACTAATCCTTCTGTCATTGATTTTGTCAAGCAACCAAATTTTTAAAATCAAAGTTTAGTTCAGCCCTGCGCAGCCCTGCATTGGAGTATCTCGCGGAAGGCACCTTGTTCCAGTTGTGTTGCCTGCGTCCAGACACCAAATTTAATAGTGTTTTTTTGTGCGCCAGTGTTTTTAAAAAGTAGTGTAGTTTATAAGTGCATGTGTCCGTTATTGTTGAAATTGCTTCGAAGAGAAGAACACACGATGGAACGCATTAAACGTATTAGATGAGTGAACGTAGAGAAGTACATTTGTCTTCTTTTATGTATATTATAATCAAGAATAAAAAACCTGAATATTTATACAATAAACCTAAAATAACAAATAAAATTCTTAGTAGAAATACGTACCGTATATTTCTACTATACCTAATACCAAATTTGACATACCAATGCACAATACTAGTTTATTCCAATCCAGTTTCTTTTATTTTGCTCCAATGATGTATAACAAGTATGTTAACGGTGGTGATTGTTTGGTAAATATTAATAATTGTATGCAACCAGTTAAATATAAATTGTAACTTAATATGATACTAAATTTAGTGGAGTCGGACAAGCAAAACATAAGGAATTGTTTCCAGTGTAACATGTTAGTTACATCTAACACTATACGAAATGAACATTTTCTACCTCTAGCAACCGCCGCTACGCAAGTTATCGGCCATTTTGTGAAAAATCGACCACTTTGGCCGTTTTTTCTAAATATAGATGAGTATATCTCGGTATGTGTAGGTCCAAAAAAAGCGAAAGAAATTGAGGTTATTGATTATTATATAGGCAATCAGTGGATATAATATGAAATTTTTATCTGTACACATAACGTCACAAAAAATAAAAACTGAAAAAACTGGTAATTTTTGGATTTTTAATTATAACTTCGGATGTTTTGAGTGGAAGTTGATGAAATTTTCAGAAATTATACTCTATGATGTGAACAACTGGTTAAAATTTCAAGAAAAAATATCTAATACAAGTCTCAAAAATTGACTTCAAATTTTAAAATTGATTGGCCAATAACTTTTGTATATCGCATCATATGAGGTTCTTTTTATTTTTTAAATGTAAGTTTTTTACTGCACTTTATGATGGCAAACAAAATTTATAAATTTGAGAAAAGTGGAAAAACTCGATTTCTTATATTTTTTCACCAATTTTTTCGAAAAAGCATTAAAAATATAAAAAATCAATTAATTATAAAAAAATTATACGTATACATATTTAAATTTAGGTATAGATCAATAAAGCACTATTTGTTATGCAAATATATATTTATTGTATTTAAATACTGTATAAAAAATGGCAACATTTTACTCGAAATTGCAAAAAATATATACGTGAGCAATCAATCATATTAATCGCCTTCGTTTTGTCTCACGTGATAAAGAATCATCAGACTGATTTTCAATATCGCTTGAAGCGTAATTATAAAATGCATCATCATTTTCATTTCTATCAATTTCTTGATCAATCGACCTATCAGTAAATGTTAATGAAGTAGCTTCATTAACACTGTCCTCTAGCTCTGTATCTGTTCCACATGTACTTAGACTTTCAGTTACAGAAAATGTTTCAGAATTATTTTCCAATTCTTCATCCAACTCATTAATTTCTTTTGTTTCAGGTACCAAATCTTTATTTTCACAGTTATTAAACCAATGTAAGCTTTCTCAGTACTTACATGCTACAGAGCATTTTAACCCCATTTTTTTAAAAGAACATGCTCTAGTCTTGCACTTACATTGATTTGCAACTGGATGCAATTGATTTTATAAGCGAGTGGTTTAACGTTTCTCGGAAGAGTCACAGGTAATAAGCCACTGGAGGTCATGTGCCATCCATAGTTGCATGCAGGCTTAATATTTTCTGGGAATAATCATTTGTGGATTTGATAATACACTCTTAAAGAATGTTGCTTTTGCAACTTGTGAGGTGGGTGGTAGCGAAGTCAGCTGTAAGCTGTAAGCTGACTTCGCTACCAGCATGTAATGCTGTTGATGTCGTGTTTTTTTGAAAGCAAATAAATCTCAATTTTTCCAAACTTTTTTTAATTGGGTTCGATCCGTATAACCCTTGTATGCAACCTGCGGCTGCTGAAAATAGTATAGTCTCTGTTGCAAGATAATACAAAATGTGTTAATAAAACTAGCAAATCTATATCTTGATCGACAATTACAATATCGCATTCTCCATTATTATTATTATTATTATTATTATTTCGAACAACTGTAAGAATAATATTTGCATCAGGATCTTCTTTACATATTTCATATTCAATATTTATATTTTTAAATTGATTACACAAAAAGGAAATAAATTGCTGCTTATTTTTACTGTGGAGCAGAAACATTTTTTGGCTTATGAATTTTTCTGCTATTAGAATCAGTACTATATCCATAAAAAATTATACAACAATTCATAATGGGACAGATTATTATAACTCATGTTTAAATTATGGCGGTTTATTTGATTTAAATTATTGCCGACAATTTTGAATTTCTAATCATGATAAATATTCATTTGTTTTTAATTGCTTAATTTTATAATGCTATTTGTACAGAATATAAAAAATATTTCGAAAAATTAGATCAGCATATGTCAAAAATGAATTATTAATACAAAAAAAATTGAATTTTATCAAAAAAAGTGGAATTTTTCAATAAAATTAACGAAAAAACACGAAAAATCGATTCTTTTCATATGTATGGGTAATATTTTTTTTATATATAAATGATTTTTTAATGCTCTTTCGAAAAATTAGATCAGAATATGTAAAAAATTAATTAATTAATAATACAAAAAAATTGAGTTTTTTCAAGAAAAGTGAATTTTTTGAAAAAATTGCCGGAAATATTAAAAAAATCGATTTTTTCCAAGTTTCAATTTTTTTTTTGTTCACCATCATAAAGTGCATAAAAAAACCTACATTTAAAATATAAGAAAAACCTCTTACGATGCGATGCACAAAAGTTATTGGCCAATCAATTTTGAAATTTGAAGTCAATATTTGAGATTTGAATTAGATATTTTGACTGGAAATATTAACCAATTATTGCTCACATTAAAAAGTATAATACCTGAAAGTTTCATCAAATTCCACTCAAAATATTCGAAGTTATAACCAAAAAACCAAAATTTAGCAGTTTTTTAATTTTTTTTTTTGAGGTTATGTGTGAAGATAAAAATTTCATATTGTAATTGCTGATAGTCTATATCATAATGAATAGCATCAATTTTTTTTCGATTTTTTTGGGCCTACACATACCGAGATATACTCATCTATGTTTAGAAAGCACGGCCAAAATGGTCGATTTTTCACAAAATGGTCGATAACTTGTGTAGAGGTGGTTGCTAGAGGTAGAAAATGTCCATTTCGTATAGTATTCGATGTAACGAACATGTTAAGAGAAAAAATTGACATTGGAAACAATTCCTTTTTCACTAAAATTTGATGCTTGTCTGACTCCACTAATTGTATTTTTCAATTTCTCTGCTATATATTAATATTTTTCTCTTTTTTATATAAATAAATATGAATGTTAGATACTTTGTATTTTATTTCTTTTTCTTGCATTTATATATTGGTTCAAATAGGTAGAGTTGAAAACAGTGTTTTGGATGAATTCTATTATGCATTCCATAATATACTTTACAATTTTATATATTTGGTAATATTTTTATCGTATTTTTATCATTGTGATTTTTTGAAAATTGTTGATTTTAACTTTATTACCGTAAAGTAGGTCAACAGGCTTATGATATAAAAAAAGATAAATTGATACCTCCTTGATAATTCGCGAGGGACTCCAAATTATATTCTGTTTTTGATTTTTGACCATTCTATTTGATTTGTTTGTAGATGCACTTTATTTTTGCCAACTTTGATGAAATTACTCCAGGTCATCGCAAAGATATTCGATTTTTAATTTTTAGACCATTTTTGGTGTTTTAAAATTTTTTTTTTCAAGATCTAGACAAGGACAGATCTAGATTTCTTCAGAATTTCATTGCACAAGTCAGTATTTTCGTTATTCTGATTCCATTATTAGTACTCGATATACTCTTTAATTAGGCAAATAAATAGAATCAGCAATAAAATTTTCCCTGGAAAGTTGTCGCTGAAAACAATTAGTTCTAGCTAGCCTAGCCTAAGTTGTTGCTATGCCGAAAATAAGTAACTTATGGTAGTTTTTCAAATTACCAATATATCTACATTAATTTGATAAATACAACTGAGCTAAATTAAAAATAAAACATTAACCAATACCCTTTATGTAACTGCGACTAGTCAAAACAAATCTATCTTCCCCATACCCCTCGTACAATAATTCATCCACTAAACAAACTGTTCACAGATAAATAATAAAATAAATAAACACCACAGAAATTAGACAACCCCCAATTCCAGAAGCCAGGGCTTGTGCCAGTGCCGGAGCCAGGACTAGCACCCGGTGATGCGATGTCCGTGTGATAATCACGATTGCCACCTAATTGCCTTAATCCACCGGCTATCGACCAGATAACCAGACGACTAGATAAGTAAATAACATTAATCCTCTATTCCTTGAACCCCGATGCTCTAAGTTATTAAACGTGTACGTAGTTGTAGGAAATATGCCATTTTAAACAAGTATTAGTTGACGGACTAATGGTAGATTTATAGATCAGCAGATTGGGAAAATTTTGAGACGTAGTGGAATAAAAGAATATTGAAAATTGCTGGGATGTACTAAGAATTAAATACAGACGTGCTAAATACACTAACGGAAATTGGAGTCCAACTATGTCAACTACTAGGTAGATATAATAGCATTTACAGAGATTCAGAAAGACAAACTCTACTTGATGAATTTAATTACAAGACATTGAATGTTACGTGCTGTCATTCTACCCTCGGTTCAATTTAAAACATGCTTATGCACTTTTTGTGACGTTTTTAATTAAAGTGCTTCATGTGTTTTAATATCAAAAAAGCTTTCATTAGAAGGACCCTTATCAATGCTCCTTTGTAATCTGCAAAAAAACCAACTTATAATCTATTAAAATATTGCAGATTATATTTCTTTGAAATATGATGGTGGCGTAACTTATCTCGACTGTTACGTATTTATTCTCTCAGAGTGACAATAGAGACAATAATAATCTTTTTCATTTTGCTAAAAGTGTGGACAATATTTAATTATCCGAAATAAATTGAAGTTGGAATTGTTTATGTATTTCCACTAGAAGAAGCCGAGTACGTGAACCAACAAGGTTTCTTTTATACCTAGTTGTAATAAGTCTACAAAGAAGGACTTTTTAGGTATTCGGAGAAATAATATAATGGAAAAGATAGAAGATAGAGGCTTCAATTGCATTTCTTTTAAAATAAATAAACGGCATCGTATTTAAAGCACAGTTCCTAAAAAATGATATCCTATATATCTCATCCAATCAATATGTAGATTTAATGGCAATTAAATAAACAATAAACAATAAACGTATAAATGCCAAATTTATTTCCTAATTATCAATAATCTAACGGGTAATCTAACATTAGTTTTCCTGCGAATTTTTACTGATAAATGTACAGAGCAGGACTTTAAGTGTAAAATTTGATAATTAAAAAAGTGTATTTGTTGTAATATACCGCTGCTGCTGCTGCTGGATAAATGTAAAGACTCTTTTGCATGTGAACTCTGCAAAGGCCCGTGGACTACAAGATATGAAGATTTGCACTATTTTTTAATTTATATTAGCTAATTTTGCAGACAACTGAAATTATTGAGTGAAAATTCATATCACTACACCTGTCATAATTCTACTTAGGTAGTCTTATACTTTTTTTTACCAATATATGTATTACAAAAAAAGTTATGGCCAAAAATAAGAAATATTTCCTTAGCGGATTTCTCTCTCACTCTTGAATATGCCTACCTTAACATAAATAATTGCCTTACAAGAAGTTTTAATTGAAAAGTTAACAAACCAAGTAAGAGAAAAAACTAATTTAAAAGAAAAGGATACTTATGCTAGTGTTGTAAATAATAAGAGTGGGGCAATAGTTGTAAAACCTAGAGAAAAACAACAAAGTGTCAAAACAAAAATGATTTGAATGAGAAAATTGACCCAAAGAAGACGGCCATCGCAATGGAACAAATTAAAGAAGAAAGAGATGGAGCTGTCATTATCAATTGTAGTAATACATATTACTAAACAAATATAGTGTAGTTGGCACATAAAAAAATTAAACTGAAGAGGAATTCGTTATGCAAGTGATGAAGAAGACTTGAAGGAACAAAATGAACTTGATGTAAATAAAGATTGGATACCATCAGTGCACTCTAAATATAATCAAATAGGCCAGAAAATAAGGGTGATATAATTTTGAATATTGATGTACCGTTAAAGAACAAAATATGGTAACTAACAACTTATTAGGGGTTAATGCGCTAACTTTAATTTAGGCGGCTCATTTATTTGGAGACATGAAAATTTACCTTTACCCACCTAATCACCCCCATCATAAAACTCCCGAAAGGATATGAGCTTTTTTACTGGTGCGCAAAGTTTGCATGTTGTTCTACAATTTTAGGCTATATTTATAAAGTGACCAAAAAACATTAACATAGTTGATAGCTGTTAGCACGCTAGCTAATTATTTTGGGGCTTAAGGGTGCGCAATCGTTTAAGTCAAAAAGCCAGTGGGAGGAGTCAACTTAACCCACAGAGTAAAAGTACATTATTAAAAATGTTTAAAAACAGTTAGCAATGAAAATAATGTTACGCATTTTGAATATTCTTTTCCAATCGACCCTAAGATACCTGTCAAGAATAAGAAGGATTGTGTAGGAGCATATGAATCTTAAAAATCGAATGAAAGTGTACAAGTTGATGACGAAGAGGAAGATTTTTAATAATTTAGAAGTTGTATAGGCTTAGTTCATAAGTTTCATGTACTTTTCTTAATTCTATTTAATTGTTGATTATTACCTAATTTAATTAAAGTGAGTTTTGAAATAAACTGTGAAAAATAAAATTTTGCGTAATATTTGATAAATTTTTATTGACACATTTTTGTTTTCCATAAAACAACATTTAGTCATAGAAACGCAGGAAATGAATTTATGAAAAATAAATAATTTCATGAAGGTTTTCAAAAAATAAAAATTTTCCCAAATGGTTGAAAATTGGTACGCTTGTATAAAATTGTAAAATAAATAACTTTTTTCTGTCTATAATATTATAAAAAGATTTGGGATTTGGTTTCATTACATTTGGCATATTATTAAAAAAGTAAAAATCTACTTAATTTTTTTTATAGCCTTGGGTCATAAACCATGCAGCCAATAACAAATTAAGTATGCAATAAAAGAGGAAAAAAAACAAAATAAATTTTAAAAAATTGTACCTAAAACTAAACCTAACTCAAACCAACAGAGATATCAGTTAAAAACGACAGGAAAAGACATTACTACACGTTTCTCGTCCAGTCGAAGGCTATTACAATTTGCAGAGCGAAATTTGCCTGCTATCAGCAGTAAACTTTAATGCAATAATAACCTAAGTAAATGGTAAATTTTCATTATTCAGAGTATTTGAAATTACCGAATGTCAGAAAAAACTGCATGAATAATTGGTGAAATTTGACGTCCACAGCTGGCTGGCATCATTAACGCTAAATCGTAATTTGTCGCGGATCCGTGTACTTACGCTGAATAGGCTGATATTTTATTTCGTCGCATTGCTACTGTAATTACTTTAAACTCTTAAGTAATAACAGTAACAGCAGGGGGTTAGCTAATAAATGATGCACATAAAAATCAGAGCACATTTTCACATAAAGGCCCAGATAGATTTGGTAATAATAAGACTGACTACTAGATTTATATTTTTGTTGGTACTAACTTGGCTTATCTGCAAATAGTTATCTAGCCACCAAATTTTATCTTATGAATAATTTGGCTAAATGAAATTAAAACTGAATGAAAATTATTTATAATAATTACAGAAAAAACTGTTTGCATAGAAATAACTTTCATGACAACCAGGACTGAAATATAAATGTTTATATGTGTGTGTATGCCAGAATGAAGAATCCATATTAAATTGAGTTGTTTCTATTAATGGCTAAATTTTTATTCAAAAATTAATCGAAAGCTTCTCGAGGAAACACTGAAATTTTATTTTTTAAATATTACATCAGTCAAATGGCCTCCTCCTCTCTGCTGACACTAGCACGAAAATTTTTCTCACTCGCTCGAACATTTCAATTGGGATTGCGTTAACCTCCTTCCGAATTTTATATTCTAGTTGTACTCAAAAATTTGCGGTTATTTAGAAAACACTTTTGACTTTAAGTAGCCCCATAAAAAGAAATCACAAACTGAGAGATCTGGTGACCGTGCCGGCCAGTTGATGTTCCCAAATTTAGAAATGATATGATCAGGAATTGTTCTTCGCAAAATTGCTATAGAATCCCTAGCAGTGTGTGAAGTTGCTCCATCCTGCTGAAACTATATTCTTCGCATATCTACATCAACATTATGAAGTTGTTGTTCAAAGTTACGCAATACCTGTTCATAACGTTGTGATGTAACAGTAACCGTCAAATGATTTTCCTCAAAGAAGAAAGAAAGGGATATAGCACTGCCAAAGCCTTGGCTACTGTTACTGATGACGTGATTAGGGCTCAGGATAAGGGAATGGTCAGCGTGTTGGTGTTGTTATATTTTTCGAAAGCTTTTGATACGATTAACCATAGTCTAATTTGTTCTAAACTTCAATATTTTGGCTTTGACAATTTTTCAGTTTCACTTATTAATTCGTATTTGCATGGTAGAAAGCAGAACATTTCTATTGACAATGCTTATTCTTCTGAGATAGATATACTTTCAGGTGTACCGAAGGGATCAATCTTAGGTCCTCTACTTTTTATTATTTATACTTCGAATATTTTAAACTCTACAAGATCGTGCAAAATCCTAGCATACGCTGACGATACTCAGGTATACTTACATTTTGATGCAAATGATTATATCGAAGCTACGGACACCATCAATTCGGAACTGCTAACCATTAAGCAACTATCTGAAGAACATGATTTAAAACTGAATTCAAAGAAATCTAACGGAATTATATTTGCTAATAGAAACAAAAAAATATTCTTAAAAGAGAACATAAAAACTCAGATTGATGGTGCTTCCTTGCCTGTTATTGACCATGCAAGAAATTTGGGAGTAATCATTGACTCTGACTTATGTTTTAAAGAGCATGTAAAAAAAATACTACAGAGGTCTTATACGTCCTTGAAATTAATTTACTCCAGACGTGAAATTCTAAATTTCAAACTAAAAAAATGCTCTGTGAATCACTTATTCTCTCCAATTTCAACTACTGTGACTTTATTTATGGCCCATGTCTTGATAACATGGATAAATATCGTATACAAAAAGTTCAGAATATCTGTTGCCGACTTATCTATGGAATCAGAAAATTTGAACATATTTCGCATAAAATAAAGGAGAACAAGTGGTTGAACATGAATAATCGTAGAACACATTACCTGGGGAACTTTGTTCACAAAATTGTAGGTATACACACTTCCTCGTCACATCATCAGACAGCCTTGTTTAGAAGAAGTTTTACGTACAATGCCATCAAATTGTATAATTCTCTTACTGAGGAATTCAAAATTTTCAATATTAATAAATTTAAATATAAATTTAAAACTCATTTATCCAGTATGCAACTCTAATGTATTACCTTTATTATCTTTTTGTACATTCTGTGCCCAGCCGTGTTTGTAATTAACTGTTTCTAGAAAAGCTGTAGGTAAGTAATAAACTAGCTTTGTGACGCTTAAATTCTTTATTTCTTTATCAATTTGTGGAGAAATGTCACCGTCTTGTGGTTAAGTAGGAATAGCTTACAGCTAGACTTCGCCATACTTCGGCTGCATTTTTCAATACAAAGTTTTCATTGTTTTTTTTCTTCGTATGTATTATTTGATTGTGTTCATGATTTTTTTTGCTGCAATAAAGCCGATTTATTATTATTATTAAGAACAGCCCAAAAATTCCAAAGGCGGATACTGCACACCACACAGTAACCTTTTTGCCACGAAGCGTTACTTAGTGTAATTGCAGAGGATATTCCGTCTCCCAGTAGTGAAAGTTCTGTTTGTTAACTATCGGGAAAGATGAAAATGAGCTTCATTTGACGTTAACAATCAATCAATCGGGTTTTCAGCAAATAGCCCTTCGAAACGTTCGCAAAAATCAACGCGTGTTCCAAAATTTTGAGACAGAAGTTTTTGCACAACTTGAATTTTTTAGTGTATATCTTTCAGAATGCTACGGTATCGAAATAATGAGTGCTGATGCTTGTCGTTTTGCAGATCGTTTAGGACTTCGAAGCATGGGACTCTTACCTTTTCCGCACTTTCAAGTATTGTGTATTTCATTTTAAAGACTTTCGCGCGTAAATCAGATTCCCACTTAATTTCAGAGTGCGTGAATGTTTGCGCTTGACAGAGACCAAGTACCTGTGATGGGAAAAAAACCGGGTGTGTTACCGGTGTGCATTTAAAAACCTACTTAAATTCGCAAGCTGTGATTAATTACGGAAATCCTAACTTCTAATAACCAAGTGCTTAATATCAGAATTGGAATAAACAATTAAACTAATGTGTGTAGAACAACCAAGAATAAGTCAACCTCAACTGGAATTGACGGTGTAAGTAAAATATGTATCTATAAAAAATGGGTTCAAGTTACAAACATAACATCAAATGTGCATATAGAACGAGTTCTGTCGATTTCTTCTCTTTCTTAGATAAAAATATCAGTCTCTTTTTTACTTCTGTATATTCATTTTAGTCGGTTCTCTATTCAGGTTTCTTCCCTTAGCGTTACATCGTCGGTGCTCAATTCGTCAATTTCACGGAGAGTATTGATGTTCCGGACGTTATCGTAATTAATACTCGAACACTCCATTCCTGCTTTTCGGCAACCGCAGATTTTTCCACGTTTGGTTTTGCATGTGCACGAAACAAATTCAACCAGTCAATGGGAGCAAGTTTCTGACAAACGTAACCGGCTGAAGTTCATGTTGCGCTCGACGTCATCCTCATTTTTCCAGATCCAAATCATTTCCAAACTAAGTTTATTTGACCTGTTGTTTCAAACCTACTGGCGTTGGTGGTAACGGTGAAAGATGTGCTTTACTCTTTGTTAAGCATCTTTTGAACAGTTTGTAACATAGGGTATTTATCGAAAAAATTTTAGCCCCATTTCCTTTGTATGTCGTAATTAATAAACGTAGCAAATAAATTGAATTCGAGTGTTTTTTCATCGTTACCATCAACTTGCAGCTTTGAAACAATATGTCTAAGACAGTCTTGGATTGGATTGGGAAAAATGGCGTCGCAAGGAACATGGACTTCAACCAATTATGATTGATCAGGAACTTAACCCCATTGAACTGATTCAACTTATTTCAAGCACATGGTAGGCCAAACGTGGATAAATGTGCAATTGCTGAAAAGTAGAAATAAATTTTCGGAACATTTGCGATTATTGAGAAAATTATTGTAATTTTCGTCCTGGATACCAATACTATCCTTGAAGATGATGAATTGAGCCAAGCAACTTGTCTCAAACGAATTACCAATGAAAATGAATATACCGAAGCGACAAAATTGACAGATGTTTTTGTCGAAGAACGAGAAAAAAATGATATTACTACGCCCGAATCATAAAAAGGAAAAAAAAACTATATATAACAAGAAAAACTAAAACGATGAAGTAATGAAGAAAGTGGAATGGGCCAATCAGACAAACCACATTGTAAAGAACATGCCTACAACGCTATCTCAATGGTGACGTAGAAAGAGCTCCAATGAAATAATTACGCGTATGTACTTGAATTCTCGCGTTCATTCAGTAGAGCGCGTACACTGCGACATTCGGAGCGCGCTACAATTTTTGTGTTGACATGTAAGAAAAAACAAGTACATGACTTTATTTCATCTTGCTCTACCACCTTTGTAACAAGCATTTTTTGCTAGGAGTCACTCCAAACGAGAAAAAGGCAAATAAACATCATTATGTTTTTTGCTTTTTGCTTGATAATAACCCAAAAAGCATTGATTTTTAGAAAAAAGTTCATATAAGATAATTTATAGAGGATTTCGAAACCTATCAAATCATTTTTTAAAATTTGTTCTAACTCGAACGAGAATTTTATCTCTTTTTCAAGATGGCAGACAAGCCCCGTAAACTTAAATTAATTTAGACTTATCTAATACATACCCCACGACTCCTCAAAAAATCACCAACCGCGAATCCCTTGCAAGGCCCTATGGTAAAAGATCCCCTGCAAAGTGGACCAATACAATCAATTCCCAGCAGGAGGATAAATAGTGGTAGAGCAGTAGCAGTATTCTTTCCTTTTTATTTGGGTTTTCTACCACATATATGATCTTCTTTAAAAGCAAATCACCGAGTTTACAAAATAATTGAATTACTGGAAAAAAGCCTCTGCACCTGTGACGTTTACCTCAAAGGAACAGTCAGAGGTTAATTTTTAACAAATATAAATCGGAATAAACACAGAAATAATGTATTTTGCTGACGTTTCGGAAAGTAGTCGTTTTCAAAGCTTTTTTTTGAAGAACTCTTATTTGTTGTGTATGTCAAATACACAGCTTTAAGATTCTGTTTATGTTATTTCCATAGATACTTACTACTTCCACAGAAGTGATGATATTTTCTTTTAGATAATGTTGAAATTGTTAAGTTCTTCTTTTAACATAGCCAGGTTGTACAAATATTTACAGAACAAATCGATACGCATTTATCTTCATTTAATATTATTGCTGATTCTTTAATTTTTCTTTTTTTGTTATCTGCCTCTCTTATTAAAATGTTTGCCAAGTCCCAGTTTATTCTGTGTCCGTTTTCCCAAGCATGTTCACAAATCTTTGATTTCTGAATTTCATTTTTTCTAATGTAATCCTTGTTCTCATCCAAGCTCACACTGAAAGGTCTGGATGACTCACCCACATAATATTTATCACATTCGCATGGGATTTTGTAAATACAGTTTTTTAAATTCTGCTCCCGGTTTATCGGTTTTGTTTTTGTTAAAATAAACCTCAAAATGTTCCCCGTTTGAAATACCGTCCTAACATCAAATTTGTCACCTATACGGCGTAGCTTCTCCGATAGTCCGTATACATAAGGAATTGTTGCTGTATAATGACGTTCAGGTTTTTGTCGTACCTGATTGTCCCTATTTTAAATATTTATGAAAACGCTATCAACAAATGCTTCAGGATATTGATTTTGTCCTACAACCTCTTTGATAAATTTTTTTTCGTTACTTAATATTTCATTATTATTGAAATTATTTTTTGGTCCTATCGTATAAACATTTTACAACACCCCTTTTAACATTTTTGATTGATTTGAGCTAAAATTTAGATATCTATTAGTATGTGTTGGTGTTGGTTTTCAATAAACGCTTGTTTCAATTGTATTATTTTCCCTTTTAATTAAAACATCTAAAAACGGTAGTTCATTCCCACTTTCTAGTACTAATGTGAATTTAAAAGACGGTTCCTTAATATTTAAATTTTCTAAAAAACTATCTAGTAAATCAACACCATGAGGCCAAACCTCAAAGATGTCGTCAACATATCTCCACCAGACAACACGTTTGTTTATGCAATTTTGAACATGTGTGTTCTCAAAGTTCTCCATAAATACGTTGTTTAAAATTGGTGATAATGGAGATCCCATGCCATACCAAAATCCTGCTGATAGAACTCATTTTCCAGTTGAAAATAGGTTGTTTTTATACACATAGTTAATAGTTCCATTATGTTATAACACTTAATTTTGTTCTAGTTTCCAAATTATTATCAATCAGCAACCTATCATTAACTATTTTTAAGGTTTCATCTACCGGAACATTGGTAAAAAGACTAACTACATCAAAACTAACCATCAGGTGTGATTCATGAATATCGTTTTCATAAATTTTTTCTATAAAATTTTTATTATATGAATCGGTATTTCCAGATGATGGATCAATAATTTTAAGTAAAAAATTTTCCAACTTATGACATGGTGAATTAATAAAACTAGCAATTAGTCTTAAAGGAATATTTTGTCTACGTGTCTTTGGTAAGCCATAAAAATGAGGAGGCTTACTATGATGTGGTGTAAGGTTCCTTCGTTCAAAATCATTAATTCGTGCTTGTATTTAAACAAAGTTTTGTAAATTTTGCTCTCTATTGATTTTGTTGGATCTTTGTTTAGTTTTGAGTAGGGTCCCTCATTTACAAGAGTCATGATTTTTGTGTCATGTCTTTATCTATAATGGCTGTGGCATTACCTTTGTCTGCTGGCAATATTTTTATACTTTCATCGATAGCTTTTCTTCTGGAGTTAAATTATCTTTAATTTTTTTGTATTGTTTCTCTAATATAATTTTTGCCCGTATACGATATTCATTCCCATTATCTGTTGGTAAATTTTGTGCCTTTTTCTCTATTGCCGCTACTATATCAAAAAAAACTTTGAGATATATTTTAACAAAAACAAAACCGATAAACCGGGAGTAGAAGCCAAAAAACTGTATTTACAATATCCTGTGCGAATGTGATAAATGTTATGTGGGTGAGTCATCCAGACCTTTCAGTGTGAGGTTGGATGAGCACAAGAATTACATTAGAAAGAATGAAATTCAGAAATAAAAGATTTGTGAACATGCTTGGGAAAACGGACATAGAATAAACTGGGACTGGCAAAAATTTTAAAAAAGAACTTAACAAACTCAACATTATCTAAAAGAAAATATCTATGGAAATAACAAACAGAATCTTAAAGCTGCGTGTTTGACATACACAACAGATAAGAGTTCTTCAAAAAAAGCTTTGAAGACGGAAAGAGACTACTTTCCGAAACGTCAGGAAAATACATTATTTCTGTGTTTATTCCGATCTATATTTGTTAAAAAACAACCTCTGACTGTTCCTTTGACGTAAACGTCACATGTGTAGAGGCTTTTCTCCAATAATTCTATTATTTTGTAAACACGGTGATTTATTTTTTAAGTAGATAATACATGTGGTAGTAGTGTCTTCTTGTCATTTTCATTATTCATCCAGTGGCATTTATTGTGTGTAATTTCTTCAAATAAGTTAAATGTGAACATGGTTAATGCTGTATAAGTTTTGTAGGATAACAACATACCACAATGACATTTTTATTAAGTAGCTTAACTGAATAAATATGCAATGGTAAAGATAATTAATTATAAATAAAAACTTACCGTATGTATACTGAATACACAATGCATCTCTCTAAAGTAAAATTCTAGAAATGATAACTATTTCAAAAATGATTACAAGACAAAATTATATGGGGCCTGGTGCATCAACCAATAACATACATCTAGCAGGAGCATATCAAAGGAGTAGGGATAAAGCAAGGTATGTAGCAAGGTGAGAAAAAAAGTAAGCTTTAATTCTCACTCACCAGAGCTTGAGCGGCCGCTTGGTGCTGGAAACAACGAAGCATACATTTAGTACACAAAACAGAATATACAGATAAGAGAAAGTATTTAGGCTAATGGCATTGGAAGAGATGCTCTAGAGTTAAAGTGCAATTTACAAGCATTTAAACCAGACTTTAGTGATTTGTTAAGAGCTGACCTACAGTTTTAAGTTCTGGAATCTTAAAAACTGTTACAAATAATTATGCCCGTATGTACACAAGCAAACTTTTCATTTTGTCCACGTTTGCTTATATATTTAAGGTTCTGAGAAATATGTATTTTTTCCCCTTCACTTTCTTAGTATTTGTGTTTACTGAAAAATATTATTTGAGTTAGCAGGTAAATATATATATATATATATATATATATATATATAGTCTAGTATACTTTAACTTGGCGTGTGTATGTATGAGTTAATATTTCCGTACGATTTCATTTTCTCTTGTACACAAAAATCCAGAAATATTGTCCACGTAGACAATGTTTCTGGACTATTGCTTTAACTTTGTGTACAATATGGGAGAAAATGAAATCGTACGGAAATATTAACTCGTACATACACACGCCAAGTTAAAGTATACTAGACTATATATATTCAAGAATGAGGAAGTTGCACGATTTTTTTTATATCACAAATAGGCAGACGACAGAAAAATATGCTTCCCCGTGTTTTCCTTTTTTTTTGTTAAAATTGAAGGAGAAAAAAATATTTATTTCGGCTGAGAATTTAAAATCATTAAAACGCTCTATCCCTAACGAATGACGTCATTCGTAACCGGTAGTGTCACGTCATTATTGTTAAAACATTGAAACATCTAAAAAGAATGCTGTGGTTATAGATTAATACGTTAGGGATGTTATGAAGTCATTATCAGTCATATTAACCAATAATTAATAACAAGATTAAGAATGACAACGTAAATTAGCGAATTCAGGTCAAATTAGTGACGTCAAAATGACGTCAAAGCAATATCATAGTGTTTTCAGTCACGTGGTTTAGTTTCAAATTTTAATGTGGCATATTTACGAAGCGAAATTTTTCTAAGAGTTTCTTTTATTATATTATCAACTTATATAGCACATATTATGGAAAAATAATAAAATTAAGCATTTTCGAAATTCATGTATCTTCCTCATTATGCAATTAGACGTGATAGATGTTATTTCGCATAAAGTATTCTTCCTAATTAGCAACTGGACTACAATATTACTCTCTTATATTCTTCTTATTTCTTTTAATACATTACACAAAATTTTAACACATAAAGCACTACTAATAATGATTTATGTATTAATTTTTTTTGCAGCTTACTAATTTAGAATTAATATTAAATTTATATAAAATTTTCTGTTAAAATTAAAAAATATAAATATTTAAGCACTACATGCTGTTTTTATCAGTAGTTATATATCGCCTATTATTGTAGTATGCTGTATTAGTCATATCTGCCCTACAAAATGTTATGTTACAAAAGGACTGATGGGAAAGGACTTTGTTAAGGTTTTACGCAATACCTTAAATCTAATGCAAACACGGATTTGCCGGTTTTCTATAAAGGTGCTAACGTCACCCGCCGTAGCCTCCTCCAGGGAGCATTTTATAGCCTCATCAAATTCACCGTTTTGATTTTGCATTTATTTCCGCGATTAAAAAAATTAAGTGATTTAATGGTCGCTATGTGTTTCTATGGCACCTACTGGCACCTCTATAAAGCACACATTAACACAAACATAATACTAAACAACATGATCAAAATACCCTCCGAGTTAGAAAATGCGGTGGAGGAGTTCACGAGAGTGCTGCAGGATGCCAAGCAGACTGTTGCCACTACAATCGCTGTGAATGAGAATAGAGACTAGCTCGACGAATCGATCATAAGGAACATAAGGGAGAAAAATAGACTGAGACGGCTTTGGCGCTATGTCAACGCTATGGTCGAGATGATCAGGCTACAAGGGCAGATCAGAACCTCTATAAACTCTGCAAAGAACTAGAAATGGGGGGATAAACTAGCAGCGCTGAACTCTCAGGACAACGCCGTGGAAGTTGACGAGGGCCTTAAAAAATACGCGCGCGTTGACGGGCGCGAACGGATGGACGTCGATGACAGTCGCTCAAAAAGCGAACGACTTAGCTAACGCATTTCAAGACTATTTACAGTGATAATACACCAAATAATTTAGAGCATGACTGCATTGAGAACGACATTAACGATATCATTGGCGATGACGTACAAATGACAAGACGTGAATTCCTGAAGGTCATGACCAAGCCCTTGGAGGTAGCACAAATTATCAAGGACCTACCAAACAATAAAGCCCCTGGAAAAGACAACGTCGAGTACAAGATACTCAAATATCTCCCGAAAAAAAGGTATTGTGCATTGACGTACATCATTTACGCAATCCTGCGACTACAGCACTGGCCCAGCTAGTAGAAGTGCGCCGTGGTCGTTCCCATCCTGAAGCTAAATAAGAATGCGAAGTTCGTCGGCAGCTATAGGCCCGTCTCGTTGTTGTTGGTGATCTCCAAGTTGGTGGAGAAGCTCATCCTTATCAGATTAGATGGTGCTCAGGAGAAGCTCCACATCGACGACAAATCCCAGTTTGGTTTCAAGAGGGACAGGAGTACGGTGTAACATGTCGTTAGAATAGTTAACAACGTCAAAGTACAATACAACCTCGGGAAGAGCACCGCCATGGTGCTCCTCGATATTGAGAAGGCGTTCGACACGGTCTGGATCCCGAGGTTACTCTCCAAACTACACCACTACAACTTGTATGTCTTCGACTTTCCAAAGTTTCTGAATACGAAGCTGGCCAAGTACGCCGATGACATAGCCATGTACGCGCATTCTCATAACGCACAAGCAGCGAATATGCTGCTGAAGGCGCACATGGCTCATGCCACGGCGTACTACGACCAGTGCAAGATTCCGGTCAATGCTGAGAAGTCTGAGACGATAGTCTTCACGCGTCGGTTCACCGTAAATAAAATATAATACCTATTTCGATCAGGGGAAATAAAATTTCTACTTAGAGACGCGTGTAGTACTTGAGGGGTGAGACTCAACCAAAGACTAAAGTTTAATACGCACATTAATGAGATAATACGGACGGTGTACTTCCTGTCCAGGAGTTTGCATCCGCTAATGGTCAGGGGTAGCAGACTCAACAGACAGAATAAGAAATTGTTGCATGCAATGGTAAACAGGCTGTCCATCACATACGCGGCGTCGGTGTGGTGCAGCATACCGGCCATGAAAAAACTGAAAGTGTTCTAGTACAAATTCATGCGCCTCATATCAAATTCAGGAAGGTACACCTCCCTCAGAAACCTATACGCACGTTGTAATGATATAACCCCGATAGCGGACTATGTCCGGCACATCTCTCGAAACTTCTACTCATTCAAGCTGGGCGTTAGTCCACTAACAAGACACATAACGCAAATTAGACAGCATAATGCCTCATTTCGGATTAAACACCCCTTACCTTACCAGACGTTACCGATTTTCCGGCAACCTCTATAGCCAATCTCCATCAACTATAAATTCTGCTTACCCTATCCACTTTTACTGATATTTCATACCTTTTGTACGTTTCCTGTCCCCGTCTTTCTTTCCGTTTGTAACCTTTTTGTCGCGTTTGCTTTGTTTTTTTTGTACATTTTTGTTTCTAAATTCATTTCTCGTCACAAAATCTATTACCAAATCAAAATCTTTGGAAATCATAAATTCTAAAAATCTAAATTTAGGCCAGCCTTGTGCAGCCCGGCGTTCATACATCTCGGAGAGGTTTCCTCGTTTGGACTGAGATGCCTGCGTCAACTATAAAAATTTAAAAAAAGTGCAGTGAAAAGTTCCTAAAAGTAAGTGTGAAGTTTTAAGTTTTTTAAAATTTTGTTGTATTAGATATTCTTAATGTTACTATCTGTTTTTATTTATTGTTCGTAAAAGGTGTCTAGGTTAACATTAAACATTTGTTTTATAACCATATCAGACCCGGTCTGCCCCGCCTTGCAATCCGCCACCGCGTGTGCAGTGGTTGCACGATCGGTCCCGGGATCTGGGGAGGTATTTGTTTGTTGTTATACTTAAATAAAGATTTGTTGAATTGAATTCATTGTGCTTCTATAGCGTGAAACCTACCGAAAACTTTACATTAATTTTATTAACCTTGTATGTGAATCTATGTGAGAAATCAGATTGGAAGTTTTACTATTATTTAAGTTTGACTTATTTGTAACAAAAAAAGTCCTGCAGCAGTTTGTTTATCAGACACAAGCTCTCTAATCTTACTCAGATCCCTATGTACTGTTGTAGTCTGGTGCTAGCGGCAAACATTATAAGTTCGGCTCTAGGGACATTCTCGTGCAGATCATTTACATAGATCAGGGAAAGAGTAGGCCCCAGGTCTGATCCTTGGGGGACTCTGTATTGAATATAGCATAAGTTAGAAATTATAAACGATTATTCTCTATGGTCAAAATAGATATTAATGACAAATTTTTCCCTAAAAGCTCCGCAACCTTATATTCGGCTACGGTGGAAAAATATGAACCAAACAATTAACGCATTTCATATGGTTCAGATACATAGCGTTGTAATTAAGACATATTTTTATTTCTTTATTTATTCCTACCGGGTTTGCTGTTTATAATATGCCAAATTTCCCTGGATTTATTTGAAGAATATTCTATTTTATCATTAAAATACTTTTTTTTGAAGATTAGATGTATTTCCCTTTTTTGATATGTGATAATTGCAATATTTACGTTTTGCCTTTATTAATTCTTGGCGATGCTATACTTAAAGCTACGTATATGACTCTTAACACTGGGTTGGGCACATTCTGGTGCATTCCTAATAATAAAGACAAGTGCTCTTTCATATTTTTTGGCTCTGTCGTAAACCATTTACTTTTAGGCTTCTTGTTGATATTAATGATTCGTTCGACCAACGGAAAAGAAGAATTACTCAGTATGTCTATAATTTGAGAAAACTGTTATAACTTTCTGGTGGAGCGTAAACTAACCTTCATCATTGATTATCCTAGTTTTAACGTATTTAGTTGACTGCAGCCTTATGATCCGATAAATCAGGGTCAAATACACTTGTATGGCAGCTTGGTTGAAAATTTATAAGTATATTATCTATACAATTATTTAGTCAAATTGCTTAATTTTATCTCGATTTTTCCTAATTCGTAAAAGATATCGTCTTTTCATTACTTATCTGCGATATTTTTCGATTTTGTATTAATTTTTGTATGGAAATAAAAGCGGATGTCACATTGATCCATCGGCCGACTTAATTTTCAAATATATATCAAAACACCATGTACTAATTCGAAATTAAAATAATTAGGATTATTGTAATATATAATCTGATGTAATTTTACAAATAATAAAACCCATTCGATTTGTATTAACTTCTCTTAATACGTAATTTTAGCAGCATAACCATATAATGTTATTATAATTTCATTTCATATTTTAATCTACAGTTTTAATATTCCTAGATAAAAGCGATTTTAATCAATGTCTGAACTGGACACTTTCTACAATCATCTACACACATTTAACCATTTATTATTAATTTAACAGTTTTGAACTGTCTTTTGTAAATTCTCTGGACAATATAAATAGTCCATCGGTAGATTATTCTAAGGAACTGTTTTTACACTGCGTTGAAATTTTTATATAGTTATTATTTATCATGCAGCACCCAATTGTACTGTAGGAAAGTTGAGATTGGATTACAGAGTATATCAATCTGTCGTCATTTTAAGAAATGTTTAAGTTTTCTGAATTTTGATACTAATGTTCTTTAATAAATTGTTTATCTGTAGATTCTACTGCAAGTTTCTGTCTAATATTACATCCAAGTATTTCATTGAATCTACCCCACATAACTAGATATAAATGAATACAGTTATAATTGATATAGTAAGTGGTTTATTAAATAGGAGTCACCTAATATACGAATTACTTTTCTAAATTACAATATGCAAGTATCAGAAATACATGACATGAAAAACAGACATACATAAATAATAGTAGTCCATATCACGAGAAAGAAGTTTGAGCACGACGCCGTAGGCGGAGTGCCTCAATCTTTCGAGTGCGATATGGATAATCCACTCGAGTTGTACAGTATACTTTTTCTACGACTGGATTAAGAAAAAACTACAAATTTTAATATACAAACTTAGCTTCTGCTAAATCTTATGCTCCAGGTGCAAACATTTTATAAAAGCTTCAGTAGCCTAACGGTTATATGCACGCTCCGAAATAAGAAGATCATAGAGGTTCAATCCCCACATATAGCTACTTTTTTTTTGTCATATATCTCTAAAATTTTGTCTGTATATAATAATTTCAATAAAATTTTAGCTGGTATACCGTTTATCGATTCTTCACTAGAATCACTCATTTTAAATTATTTTCTAGCCCAAACTGCACGAATATACACACTGACAACTACTGACAATTACTTTGACAGCTTACGCACCAACTTGAATTTTTTAAAACGAATAGTTGCCTATGTACTTAATACACGAACTGTGATTGGTCGATTTCATATCCATCCTAGAACGTATATGAAATATATCCGTTCAGTTAACTGGAATGGCCCACATATCCATTCTACAGACTGTACGGAAAACAGCAAATTTACATAAGGGAGTAGAAAAATATATTTATCTATCCTCATAATTTTTAACAGGTGCGTCTTGAACATGCATACAATGCGATGTTTTTTTTTATAATAGCTGAAAGTTTATTAAATTCATATAAACCCTTAATAAAATTGAGTTCATTGCTTGCTTGGTGAGGATTTTAGTTACATGAAAATTATCATTATTTCTGGTATTTTAATTATACATATATTATTATTGAAAGCAATAAATTGATCAAAATAGGATGGAATTATCTTAACCCTATATTTATAGTTTTTGAAGAGATTGTATCATGTTTTTGTTACAAAGGTATAAAACCGTAGAACAGTAATCGAAATGAATAATTGTTTGAATATGCTAATCAAGTACTTTATCGTTCATCATTTATTTCAATAATCCGTCGAATAAATATTTTATTATGAAGTAAGTATCTTTAGCCGTCTATACTTCTTTAAATATGAAGCGAATGGTTAGATATAAAATTAATCGAAAACAAACTGACGGATCAACCAATTATGGAATTGAGGAATTTGATTTTAGGGTATAATAAAGCAGAATGTATTTAAATAATTTATTTACAAGTAATCTTCGAACCTTAATGGGACCTATCCAAGCTCTTAAGGATAATTTACATAGTAAGTTTACTGGCAGCAAGTACATAAAATCAATAAATTACTTACTAATAGAACAGTACATAAACATATAAAGTTGGTTAGATTCAAGTATACACAACTAAACGTTGCCATTGCAGATTATACATTAGGAATCGATAGTACCTATCAGTCAAATGGCGATTATGTTAATGACGGATTACAAATTTAAAGTCAGCCTTAAGAGCCTCTTGACTATGGCAGTATATCAAAGGAAGAGAAACTGGTAAGTGCAGTAGACATGACTATAGTGATGAAGCAGAATATAAAAGAACGTGCAGAAATTAGTGGCATTTAAAGCATAAAAAATATAGTCATATGAATTTGTTAAAGGAACTGAAATCAACGGAGTCAAAGGGTTATTTTACAATGGATGATACTGATTTTTCACTTCATTAAATATATTGAAAATTACAAGCATACTCAACAATATTCTTTAATCAATATTTTGTAGAATTCAAAAACTACGTCGTTGCAAATAAGCAGTAAATTATCTGTATTATTCGTATGCAGATTATGTATGTTTTGCCTGTACTAAATAATGGTAAGATCTTTTTATTATAATCTGTTATATTTCAGACATTCTGATGTTTTAATAATATGTCTTCGTCGAAAAGATACTAAATAACTATATGTCTCTGTTGTCGTACCTACTTGCATATTCATGTGTAACGGGATCTCTGTGTACTCTCTTAAAACTAAATCATTAATTTATATCTATGTTATCCCAGGAAGGTAAGTAGTAATTATCTGTATTATTCGTATGCAGATTATGTATGTTTTGCCTGTACTAAATAATGGTAAGGTCTTTTTATTATAATTTATTATATTCCAGACGGTCTGATGGTTTAATAATATGTCTTCGTCGAAAAGATACTAAATAACTATATGTCTCTGATGTCGTACCTACTTGCATCTTCATGTATAACGGGATCACTGTGTACTCTCTTAAAACTAAATCATTAATTTATATCTATGTCATCCCAGGAAGGTAAATGTGATAATGAATCTGCGCGATTTTTTTTCGAACCTAATAAATTTAATATCACTGTCTATTTACACAGGTAGGACTAATGTGTCATTTTCGGCTTCAGATCCCAAGTCTTGCCAAATAACCTACCAGATAGACGCTGTTACTTTTATAAATGTCCGTTCTAAATGCAAGTTTTTGATCCAGGACTACTCCTAGATACTCAATCTCGCTGGAAAGGTTCAGCACTATTCCATTCAACGTAGGAGCTCTCAAATTTAATTTTCTCCTTTAGGTGAATTACATAATAACTGCTTCGCTGCGATTGACATTAAGTATATCTGACGAGCACTATTTGGATATTATGCCTCTCACAGTCATGACCAGGTCATCAGCGTAGCCCCTGAACGTTGAAGCCCACTCAATATATGGAGGGGATCAGTGACCACAGTAAGGGTGATAGAACCCCACCTTGTGGAGACAACTCTTGACTGTAGGCCCATGGCCGACTCATCCCCCATACTTGTGGTAATTATTCTACACTTCTTAGCATAAATTGTATCTATTTGATTGTTGGGGGCTGTATTCCGTTTTTTTCCGCGGCTCTCTTTATGAATTCATAGGAAATGTTATCAAAAGTACACTCTATATCTACCAATGCACATATAAGCCGCTTTCTTTGAAACACGTGTCGTTTCAGTGCTATTGGTCAAGCCATGAAGAGCATTTATTGTTGATTTGTCACCTTGATAGGCAAATTGTTTTCAGTAAAGCCGTCTCCCTGTGAGAATTTCGCTTCTCATTTATTATTCTAGTATTTCCTCCAGTGTTCTCAGAAGAAATGGGGTCAAGCTAACGGAGCGATATGATTCAGGTTCGCCTGGTGGACGCCTGCCTATTATTGGAATAAACGCCCTTTGATTTTCCTCCAGGCTTGGGGAATGTACCCAGGAGTTTGGCTTGCTATGAATAAGCTCCTCATGTATGAGATAAGTTCCTCAACTCCATGTTAAAGTAGGGCAGGATATATCCCATCTCTGCCTGGTGATTTAATGGGCTAAAAGGTAGATTCAGATCATTTAATTCTGTTAGGGGCGAATATTTTTCCAGTTTCTTCCTTATCTGGTAGGACGGTATGTAGTTTCATCCAAATGGGTTTGTGGAAATTCAATTTTAACACCTTCAAAAGGCCTATTTTGCTGTAATAGAATTAAAAACTATATACGATGAAACGGGGTTATTGTATATATACTACTCATATATGTCTCTAAATATTATGGCTTGGAGTAATTCAAAGGATAAATAGGATATTTATTAGCCAAAAAAGACTTATTTTTAAAATGAGATATAATTAAAAACTGCACAGAGACGTTTAAAAATAAAAAATCTGGCCGTACCATGTATATATATTTTAAAATGTTTGACATAATATTATACAAAGATTATTGAATTATTCACGCAAAGGAAATTATCACTGATACAGTTTTAGATATGTAGATCTATTAAGTATACCATTACACCACACAACAAACTATGAATATTCTCCAAAATATATCTGAGTTTTGTTGTTCAACAGTCTCCCGCCAGAAATAAAAAATTAGCACAATTATAAACAATGCAAAACTAAGGTTAAAGAGTTGTTGCTCAAAGGTGGTTTCTATAGTGTACAGTACTATTTAAGTAAAGAACATGATGGCTTTTAAAATGAATTTGTTTATATACTGTTTTAATAACAATTATTGTTTGGCGTTTTTAAATACTACGTTTTAATTTTTATATTATTTTATATATTTGTATATTTGTGTTTGTCTTAACTCATGTGCATATCATATTATATTCTATTTGTTTTCTATACAAATTTTATTAAGTATTTTACACAATGTATATTTACATTACATTATGCATTAGTGCCAGCTTAAAATGACTTGCCATATGTACATTTTGTACCTCAAATGGTTAAAAAATATTATTATTATTAATTATGTGGGGGCCTGGGAAGTGAGTACCCAAAAATGCCCTTATATTTAGCTGCTGACGTTCCTGCTGCGTTACTTACTTCAGAGTAAAAGTGTCAATTTATTTTTCTTGTTTCTTTGAGTTAAAAATATTTTTTCCTCAACTAAACATAGTTTAATTCAGTAGTCATTATTGTTAAGGATGACTATCCTTTAAATAATGGTGGAGGCCATCTACGGTCTGCTTATCGGATAGAAACAAGAGTACTTTTTTCTTAGATAAACATTTGAGGAATCCACAGTTAGAAAATTTCATCTTTTCAAAATTTTGGGGTGTCAACCCTTATGCATAGTCCGTTCCTGGCTGCCTATAAGATGTGTAGACTTACTTCTAGAGCCAAATTAATTACATTCAATTATTTTGCAAATCACGAAAGTTTATTAAGTTTAAGATGACATATGGCAGTTTAAAAGTTATAAAAAAAGGAAAGAATTTTCATCCCTCTAATTTGGCGACCCCGAACTCAGTAAAGAAGGTCTGAAGTAAACTGATTAAATATTCTAAATTCTTGCATACAGTGGCCATGGCAAAACTTGCACAAATACCGTTATTCGATTAAAAGAAAAACTACTATCTTTAGAGTAACCATATTTCGAGCAGTGAACAAAATCGTTCCCAAAATCACGTAATAGAAACCCAGCCAACTATATATAATTTATCACTCGAATCCTTATACTTTTCTTTTAACGAATCTTGAAAAAGGAAACCCCGCTATCCAAGTTATAAGTAAAAGCAAAACTAATGGTTATATCTTCTACATCGGATTTGTAAGTGATAAATTAATTTAAAATAGAAACATACAAGCTCGTGCTTCAAAGATACCAGAGGAGAAAGCAAGGATACTCTTGGCTCACTTGCAAAGGAGCTCGAATACAATTCCATCCTGAAAACTACAATATCCTGGGAATGTTGCCGCCTCGGGGCTTACTAACGCGATGCAGTAACGGTAAGAACTCAGAGCCGAGCTTATCGTGTTATATTTTATATAAGCAGAATCTTGCTAGACCATATTATCAATTACTCTTTACAGTGAAATAAAACTATTTTATGTAACATTGTTCTCAGTAAAAATATTTACTTTTGTAATATTCTATTTTTTTTTTACTAAATTTGTGCTATTATTATATCGGTAAAATGATAGCACATACATTAAACAAATTGAGAAACTTATGTTATAACTAAAAATTAATATATTAAGTATAATTATGTGGTGTGAAAATAAACAAGTTAAAAGTTTATAAGCAAATAGCCATCATATACCTATAGGTATTCAATCAAAATTACAAGTAAAAGAAAATTCGAAAATACAGTTTTGTTGTAATTAAATAGTAAGAAGTAACTAAGGTGGCTTTGAAAACAATGAATTACATAGCTTGTCAGACATTTGTTGGTTTACCAGTATTTTTATTGTGTCTTAAAAAATGTTTGAAATTCCTGTTAATTTTCTACAAAATGTCACAAATTTATACAAGAGATGAAAAGTGGACATGCTATTTATCTATTCATGTATTTATCTATTCATCTGTTTATCTATTCATTTATTCACCTATTCATCTATTCATGTATCCAGTTATCCTTTATCCATTCATCCATTTTTTATTAGTATATGCGTCTATTCGTCTAATCGTTTATTAATTTATTTATTAATCACCAGTCACTCTACAGGAACGATATTCCCAATTACAGAGCTGTATTTTTTTCACATACGCTTAGACAATTATACAACGACCGTTCCTTACGACATTGCCATCTGTCTCAGTTGAAACTCGAACTCAGGAGTGGTACAGTGACTAGACGCGTTGTCTCTATCACAACTTCGTCTAGTCCACTGCTATTAACTCGGTAACACATGAAAAACGCCACTAAATATCCATACCCTAACCAGGATTCGGACTCTGCAAGCCTAACATATAAACATTGAGCCGGCTTATGGGGAATGTAGAAAAAATGCAGTTGCGGCTACCGACCTTTATGTCCAACGATATACTGATAGACTTCCGTAGAGAGCCCAACAATAATCCCGAAGGTAATTTTATTATTGAAGAAGGAACTGTTTCAAGGAAGACCGCGTCCCCGCCTCACATCTTTCAGCGGCTTGTATATCAGTGTATACGCGCAAGTTATGCAATCTTAGGCGCGGATTGTGTAGGGGATATCACTAACAGCATCAAATGGGTGCGGATGTGTGTTGTTCTACATGAGAAATAGTGTAGACAAAATTTAAATAGTGTAAATTATGATATTTATCTGTAATGTGTTTACTGACTTATCCCACAATGTTTAATCATTTGAATTAATAGATGCATTCCATTATATGTTCATAAGTTAAGTAATACGATTAAGTAAAAGTGGATGATCCCGTATCTAAATCGTTCTTTATATAGTGTGTAACTTAAGTACTGTTATGTACACGCCTACGCCACTGCCTCATAGAAAATTCAAGAAGTGCCCAGAAACCCCGCGAATGATAGACCGGAACATTTCTAGAATAATCGCCGTGGATATATCAGGATCAGACTTTCGGTGTTTGTTGCAATCGAAGCATTAGCGCTTTGTTGGTAATATGTGATTATTACACTTAACGCGCCAGGCTTGCAACTTGCAATTCAGCTCTCGGCGGGGCACATAGCCCGGAGAGTAGCTCTTGGTTGCAGTCTGGTTACATTCCTTATAGTAAAATAAGGATTTTATAGAGGAGCTTGCGACTGAAATATTATGTTTTAATATATATATATATATATATATATATATATATATATATATATGTAGATATGTGCATTGAGTGTAGTAAGCTCCAGAATTACGGTGCATATAAAAAGACAATAAAAACTTCACGAGCTCATTATTAACGCCGGTAAACCATTCGGTATGGTATCATCAAACAAGCCAACGACGTACAATAAAGGTAAGTGATTCAATTTGCAGGCAAAATAATACAGAGAGTATCTGCACGGTAAAATTGCAAACAAGTATTCCATAAATTTGGTATAAAAAGTAGTAACACCCTGTAGAACATTAAAAATGAACACGTTCTGATCACTCAATCAATTGTGTACAAAAGTTATCTCTTCAATATTCAGTATATTTAGCTATCCCTCATAGTTTCACAGAAAACTATTTTTTATTTTTAAATTTATTTCACCGTGATTGCAAAATATTACTTTTATTAAATTAAGCAGGCTTTGTTGTTTTTGCTTTTTTTGTCTTGGTTGCATATTTATTTTCCTTAGCTTGACAAATATAAATGGTCAATTTCAAGATCCTCTTCTTTCAGTATCTTGCAAAATCTTAGGAAACAACTAGTTATTTCATTACTGCCTTTATTGGCAATGTCCTCTGTCCAGTTAAAAAAATATGATTTGTGGGCTGACTGTTTGACACAGAGGATACCAACATTATACAGCCACATTTGCCTCAAATAAAAAGCCTTAGATGTTGATAGCTTCAGCAATGGCATGGTCTGTTGTAGATCCAACGTCACATAACATGTTTTCCTGTCGACTGATGGTATTTGTCTGTCTACCTTTTGGGATTGAAAAACAAATTCTCAGTTCTCTTTGTGCTCTGATGAATTTTCTCTAGCATCGCATATAGTGCACGTGTCACTTTTCGGGTGACCAAAAGATACGTTGAATTTTGTTTCAAAAATATTTCTGTAGAAAAACACCTTAACCATATATTTCTCATCCAGTTTCTTCTCCTTACACTGCTCTATATAAGTCGATGGAGTATATTTACATTAAGTAAAGGAGACAGATATTTTTTATTATGATTCTTGTTTCTAGAATAATGTGAGTGCTTCGCTGGAAACTGCTTAATGTGATTCACAATGCAGTTGACAACATCACCACTTATCTTATGGGGATGATTGTTGTGACGCCCTTGTTTATTAGGTGATGGGAGTGACTGGCCAAGTTTTAATAGCTTTTGTGTTATTTCAACATTTTTCTGCCAATTCCATATAGAGAGCAAAAAGCATCTCTACATACTGGTATCAGTTGTTTGTCATATCTCACTGTATATTTAAATGTGTACTTTTTTGATGATATTCTGTTGGATCGACGACGAAAAACAGAATGAATTTGAATACTTTTAAAAATTAAAGTATTCTTAGCGTTTACATCTAGTGCATAAAATTTCTTTAAAATTGCTTCTCTTCCTTCAATGTTAAATTTATCAGTACAGTTTATGCGACAGTTCTCCTTGCAGAGCACTCCAGTCTTTATTATTTATTTTTTTCCATAGCTTTTCCGGTTTGCGATACATATTCTTGACCCTTGCTTCTTATTATTGCAGATTTCTTTCGTTTCCACTCATCTGGATTGCGTGTTCTTTTTTTAGATACCTTAGTTTGACAATCAAATATTTTGCGTTTTCTTATATTTAGATTTAGATCATCAGCTGTGACATGTGAAGAAGTATCCACATTTTCCCGTTCTGCCTCACTATCTTCTATTTCCTTCTCATTACTTGCTGCTTTTAATGTCTTTTCCTGAATATCTTTCTGAATATTCTCTGCCTTTTCAGAAAAAACTTTACGCTTGGCCTTCTTAATATCTTGTTTGCAAGCAGTTTGCTGGTTACTTGTTGACTCATCAGGATCTTCATAATCGCTAGAAGGAAAATATTCGCTACCAGATGTAACATCTTCTTCATCGCTATTCTCTATAAGATCTGAAAACAAAATGGTCATGATAAGACACTGCCAAGTATCAGTAGAAAAGCAAGATATCATAAAATTCAAATACTTACTTTTCTTACTCATTCGCTTTTGGAGCCCACTAATACTTGGCTGCTGAGTAATGTCTCGAATTACATCAATTTTTTGGGAGTTCTGTTGTGTTGGGAATAGTATGTCTTCATCCCTATGTGTTTTACTATCTGGGATTACGTTTTGACTTGAAATGAGGTTCGAAATCACCTCTAAAAATAAAAACATTGACCTGAACTTACTCGAACTTTTATTACTAAAAAAATAAATAAAACAACTTACCATAATTGAGAGAACACGTCTTCTCATCTTCTAACAACTTTAGAATCCGTTTACCTCTAGATCCCATCATGAAATATTAATATTTTTGCACTAAAACCGTATCTTTTATGGAAAACCACTTTAACCATTGCTCATTAGTTGAAACACAGTGAAAACATAACCTCCAAATGAGACATGGTACTTGGTTTGTCAACAGAACTTTTGAATTGTTTAGTGGATAAAGGTGTCATGTATCAAAAATGTAACATAACACCTTTATCCACAATGTTCTTCACATGTAAAAATTTGGGAGGTGAGTTCTTTGTGAAAGCGTTCAAATTGATCAACATAATACAACACATTGTATAGCAATCCATTTTGAACAACAGTTTTTGGATTCGGATTTTATTTGGTATCAGACAATTTAACGATCCCTGTAGTTCAAATTTGGAATTTTTAGCGGCGTTTATAAATATACATTTTCTTTCGTGACTTCAATTTAGCATAAATTAGGAATGAAAAGGACGAATATTCAAATCTAAATATAAATTTGTTCCTTTTTTACATGATCAATAAAAATTTGTACGTACATAGTTAAACTTTAAAAGAATGTTGACCTATTTAGTTTGCAGACAATATCAAGGCGAAAATGAGGTCTGCTCAATTGCATGACGTTGTACAAAGGAGAATCTAATTTTATAATTGATATAGTGGTTGACGTTTCCCTTCTTATATTAGTTTTTTGAAAAGATATAAGAATAATGTATTACTTTGATTTCAACAGTTAAGAAATAATTTGTTTTAATAGCAAAGAACTACATAAATTTCTTCTGTGTGACAAACAATAATTGAAGCGAAATTTTCAATTGCAATTATTGATAAAATTTTAAATATACAATATTGTGTTCGACTTCGATAGCTCGAGTTCTATGATAATAGTGGAGTAAAAATAACAAAAAATAAGGCGATAGAGAAAATTTTACGTGGAGAGCAACGCGACATAGAAAAGTAAGTTTTTTTTTGTGAAACTAAGAATGAGTTTTAGACTTCGAATAAGTGGAGGAATCTTTTTTTGCGGAAAAGGGGTAAATTGGTTATTTTTAAGATTTTTTTTTTAGTTTTAGTTCATTTTGAGCCAGGCCATGGATTTCGAATGTCTTTAAACCATTTTGTAGGTTATGTAAATCGGCACAACTTTCGCAAAAATATTTTTTTTTTGTACGACCGATATTAAGTGAGATATTCTCGAGTGCCCTGATAAAATGGACAGCCTGTATATATGCTGAAAAAAACCTAAAAAATTGAATTACGGCTAACTTGGCCAAATTCAACCGAATTTGATGAAATTTTAGCTGAAAGTAACTTAGATAACCAAGAAATACCCTGCTAAATTTTAGCAAAAAATATCCAATAACTTGTTCGCAATTCCATTTTTAGTCCAAATTCCACAAAATTTTCAAAACGTTCCCCAATTTGTCCAAACGGTCGTACGAATTTTTTTTCTCAAAATAAAGGTTTTTGTGTACTTTTACGTGATGTCACTAAAAATAACATTTTTGTAATTTAGCAGATTTTTTGCCATTTTTGGTTTATATATGCGCGCGATTTCCCGTCATTTTCAGTATTATACGTATGCACGCACAAGTCTACGTGTAATTATTCGTTATAAAAATTTCAGTATTAATAATAAAAAGTGATTGTGAGCAGGTTTTAAATATTTAGATAAAAAAAACTTTCGAAGGCTAGATACAATTTTTTTTTCGATAACTTTTATTAAACGTTTTACGTATATTGAATATTATTTTATTTTATTCATGTTTTCTATTTTTAACAGTTGTACTAGATGTTCTGCCATAATGGAAGGAATAATTTGTGTCAAAATGCAAACAATGTTGTTGACGAAGCTGTGGTTGATGAAGAGCCTGAGCAATTAGAAATTAATCCTAATATTTATAATATTGAAGAATTCGAAGAAGTTGATAGTTAATTATGAAGAAGATGTTTGTACTTCAGAGAATGTCTCAGATGTATACGATTTTAGCGATGACGAGGGTGAAGAAATATTCCAAACTCCAGTTACCGACCGAAGTAGACAATTCTTGCAGTAGCACTGTGACCTTTAAAGAGGTAATATTTAAATTTTCAGCAAGCGGTGAGAAAAATTTTTTTGCCGATATTTTTCCAACTTTCAAATGTCTGACTTCCTGATAGTCCCGAAAATCACCTCACAAAATTCCAGGTGGAGGTACGATCATATTACCTTCGCGGTCGACAGCTCTCTGTCTGTAACGAGATATATACCACTGGCGATAAAATTTTAGAACTGCTAAAATTTATATATTTGATTTCGGACGTCTTGAAGGCAAATATTGAAATTTCTGAATACTGTTGATTCAGCCACAAAGTGAGCACTTGTATCCTTCCTACAGCGGATCATATACAGGGGCTGCTTCTTGCTGTTACTACGTATACGCGTATATAATAAAAAATATCCGTGAAATGTATTGTACATACAAAAAAAATACAAAAACACGCCTGTGCAATGTTCTGCACACACACCGAAAAAGAATACAATGTTGGTTGTCTTGACAATACTAGGAACTTTGGCTGTCGCCAAGTCTTCTTATTGCTTGCGGAAATTGCCTGCGCAACGATAAAATCAATCAAATCAATGTCAAATTCAACATCTACTATTCATAAAAGATCAAATTGAAACACTTTTGGCTGATTGGTGCTGTCCTCTTGAACATTTCACCTACATAACTCGGACTTCTTAGTCCAACAATATTTTTATTATTGTGATTAGTTAGATAAGATGATGCAACAAATAATGTAAGAACTATTTATTTAACATTGAAAATAAATGACTTAAAACGCTTTGTGTTTTCCATTTTCAAGAAATAATTGAATCAAAATAAGGTAGTAGTTTTAAATAATACAAAAACAATGTTCTATCGCAAGTCAGTAAAAGAAAATAAACAATTAAATAAATACAAAAATCGCTATACTTAGTTTTAACATGAAGTACTGAATTTACCATATTAAGGCAAATAATATCAGAATACAGAAAACATAACATCAAACTTTATAAAAAGAATCTGTGTTTAATAAAATTAAAATTTGGGTCCTAAATATTTAAAAACTAAACGATCACGTAACTGCCAATATTGCTTAACTGTCCATAAAAACGAGAGATAATTAACAGAGTGGGGGTTGGAATATGTCACTAGTATGTCGTGATTGAGATTTTAACAATAAATAATAACACATGGGGTGGATTGCTTCAGTATAATAATAATAAAGATATACAAAATAGTTTTTATATCAATTTTAAATTCTGCAGTAGTATTTAAGAATTGTAATAAAGTTTTTCTTAGCATCCATCCTAACAAAGAATTTTACTATTTATAAATGAGATGTATATCATACATCATTTCTAAATAATCATTTATTATTACTTTCATAGTATTTTCTGACAGATACGTATTAATAATTTATATTGCTACCCTGAACAATGCATTAATAATTGAAACTTAGTGGATTTATTCTGCTGACTGAACTTATCAATCAATAATGTAATTTGTAAGTCTGAGCATTATTAATTTGTAATTTTGCCTCGTTGCGTCGCTCGATGTTGAACAACAAGCTGACAGTTACCGAGTCTAACAAATGATATAGACTATAATGCCTATGTAAAAGGTAACTTTTATATAAAGAAATCTAAAATGGTATTAAAAACATTACTAGTAGTGTAGTCCTTTTATGAAAATTAGGTAAAAAAACTCTTACAAGCAAGAAATTTGGTTTACATATAGTACTTAGTCACCCAACTTAGGTACTAAAAATCCCCGAAAAGTAAAGTTGTACTACGGCCGCCATCTTGCGAAAACCCATTTTTCACACATCTCGGAAACTATTCATGTTATAAAAAAATGTTTCAAATGAAAAATGTTTGTCATAAAATTGTCTACACTTTTTGTTGTTAGGCATTTTTTTATATAAATTGCCGTTAATAGTCATAAATTTAATTTTTGGCTGTTGAAAAATAGGTCAACACCATGTGCGTTTTTCTTTATCCGTCTAAATATTATAAATGAGCTCCGACATAAAAAAAATGTAGAGGCCCATTTTCTCACAGTAGGCGTTTTGTTTAAGTACCTGATTGAAAAATTTCCTGATTTGAAAAGTAGATAATCGTCTCGTGTTAAACAGTGAGAAACTGTTAAGAAAAGAGATATCGCGAGAAGAAATCATGACTTTAAGATCAATGAGTACTCTACTGGCAGATATTCTAGATTGCTGCAAAAAAGCAGAAAAAATCAGTAAGACAGCCAAACTATGGATACAGTATGTCAAAATGGTTATACTCATCATGGAGTTCGTTAGAGCTGAAAGGACAGGAGATTTTACACTCCACTTGAATACGGTCATCAGTATGTTACCTTTTTTCCATGCCATAGGTCTTAACTTGTATGCAAAAAGTGCCCATCTCTATGTACAGAAGATGCTTGAACTGTCTTCTAAGATGAATAAAGATGATTTTGAGTACTTCTGTAAGGAAGGATTTTTCTGCATTAGACGGTCTGCCAGGTTTTGGTGTGGTACGTGGCCTGACATGGTTATTGAGCAATCACTGATAAGACCTATGAAATCTGTTAGCGGTCTCACACATGTCCGGGTATAACAGACAAAACTCTTCTACGATGAACAACATCCCTTCCACTGTGCGTTGAGGTTACTAGAGTTTTAGAAAATTTCACCGATGTATTATCAGACATATGAACAACACGCAGAAGAGTACCCAGGGAAGCAAATTCGAGATTCTCACTATCAAGTGACTTTCTGTAAGTGGTTGTTGGAGCATAATCCATTTCAGTATGAGTCTGGGGAATTAGTAGGTCTAGCCACAGGACTGGTAGGAGACACAGTTACTTGCGGCAAAGCAAGAGAGAAGGGAGAGGCGTCAATGAATGAAATGGAACAAAAAGACTTTGGCACGGTTACAATAAAAACGATAAAAAGATTAGCATATAAGCCATATCAATGGGTTAACAAGATTTGTCAAGATATTAATTTTGAAGTATGTGCAATTGAATTATGTAAGTTAAAGTAAATTATATGTTGTTGCTATCGATCTCCTGCAGGTGATTTTGAATTATTTAGTGATAACCTGATAGCTTTCTTAGACAGAATACATTTAGATAAAAAAACCACTTTCTGTGCAGATTTCAATGTCGATTTCTCCAAAGAAACGAAAAGTTTCAAGGCTTTAAAAAATACTTTTCTTTGTTTTGGCATGCATGAATGTATTAGCGATTTCACAAGGATTACAAGTACAACTGCAACAAGACTAGATAATATTTTCTCTAACATCGACAGCTCTGACTGCGCGACAAAAGTATATAATCCTTGCTTATCAGATCATGAATCTTTGAGTCTATCATACTTTGTTTCTACTAACACTAACTCTAATAAAGAAAATTTATACTATAGAATCATTAATAATTTAACTACAGAAAAATATAAATGGTCAATTGCTAACTCAGTCTGATCATATTATTTTAAAACTAAAGTTGTCAATCAAATGGCTGAAATCTTCATTCATAACATTACAAAGTTTTTTAATGCATCTTTCCCTCTCAAACAGATTTAAAAAACACCAAAATTAAGTGTAATGAAAATATTAAAATAATGAAAAATAACCTCATAATGTTGCATGATTTTAGTAAATTCAATTGTGATTTTAAAGAAAGCTATAATAATCTTAAAAAATAATACAAATCTGTACTAAAATCTGAAACTATAATTCATAACACTAACCTGATTGCAAATGCTTCCAATAAGCAAAAAGTCGCATGGTATCAATCAAAATAAAGACAATTATATTCCTCTTGAAATTTCTGTAGGGAAATTAAATAAATTCTTTGTTAATATTTATAGTGAAATTTCAAATGATCTCGACATAAACAACTTGGACTACCTAAACAACTTAAGAAACAATCAAGTTTTATTTTCCTTTTACTTAGAACCAGTCACAGAGCTGGATGTAAGTAACTTAATAGATAAATTAAGTACATCTAAAGTTAGAGATTACTACGGCATAAATAGTGATGTGATTAAACTTGCTAAAGAGGAACTATTACGTCAGATTACGCTTCTTATTAATATCTGTTTTGAAAAAGGAATATATCCTGATTGTCTTAAAAACTCAAAGGTTACTCCTATTTTTAAAAAAAGAGATAAAATGCTTGAGAACAATTACAGACCAATCTCAATAGTTCCCATCTTGTCAAAATTATTGGAATTAGCATATAAGGTTAGGTTAACGAATTATTTAGAGAATAGAAACTTGCTTAATTGTAATCAACATGGTTATAGACTAGGAAAGTCTATCATTAAAGCCTTAACGGACATTGTAACGTTTATTACTGATGAGTTTAAGAATGGTAATATGACTGTAACATCATTTTTAGACCTATCCAAGGCTTTTGACTGCGTTTCTCCTGAAATACTATTAATAAAACTAGAAAGTTATGGCATTCGAGGACCTGCTTTATCTTTTATTAGAAGTTATGTCACCAATAGATAGTGTGTCTGTTATAGTACGAATAAGTCCTCACTAAAGCCTCTCAAGCATGGAGCTGATGATACCACATTATTATCGGCTGGGAAACACTTAGAACATCTTAAGTTTATATCAGAAGAAATGCAGACTCAAGCAAAAAATTATTTCAATAATGTCAGTTTAATGCTAAATCAGGATAAAACTCAGACACTTATTTTCAACTTAAATACTCATATCTTCATTGAAAATAATAATCCAGTGAAAAGTCTAGGTCTAATGCTGAATAGTAGGAAGCTCATATAGACTGTCTGTCGAAAAAGCTGTCAAGTTGCATCTACTTATTAAAAAATCTTAATTTTTTAGTGAATCAAAGTGTAATCCTTATGGCATATCATGCATTTTTCCATAGCATAGTGTGTTATGGTATCTTACTTTGGGGGGGATCCTCACATGCCTCTAAAATATTAAAATTACAAAAACGAGCAATAAGAACTATCACGAACTCCAAATATAATGATACCTGCAGGCCCTTATTTAAAAATTTAGGAATACTTACATCTACCAACCAGTATATTTTTGAATGTATAGTCTATGCGCACAACCATCTTGATGAATATCAAATACAACAAAATTACAACACCGGGCATAAGCCAATAATTGCTCCATATTTCCGTTTGTCAAAGAATATAAATAGCTACAGATATCTATCAACAAAATTGTTGGGGGGGCGAGCGTAGGTGCTTCTTTACTATGTACATACTTCGGTATGCGATGTAAAGCAACGACAGGCGCAGTTAGTACTTGGATTGGTGACCATTCCAACGGAAACCGCGTTCTCGCCTCACACATCTGAGTGGGCTCAGCGGCTTGTATATCAGTGTATGCGCGGAAGCTATACAACCTTAGGCGAGGGTTGTATAGGAGATATACCATCCTTCGGAGGGGATATAAAGCCGTCGGTCCCTTGTCTATTAAATGTTAGGTAAGTAAAAGATCCCTACTCTTCTTAAGGGAAGAGGTTCGGCAAAATTCCTGGTTGGGGGTAGCTCGTCTACAGGCGTCGGTGTTAGGCCTCAGTAGCGGAAATAGGCCGACGTTAAATAAATGTATAAAAAAAAACAAAATTGTATAATATTTTACCAACTAAGTGGAAAAATTTAGATAATAAAAAATTTATCGCGAAAGTTAAAAGTTTTGTGACAGAAATGGTTTTTTATGAGGTTCAGGAATTTACTGAATATTTTAAAGTGTAAAGTGGTTGAAATTTCAAGTATTTAAATGTATAATAATTAAGTCTGTTATTTTTATTTGTATTTATACATAATTACATAGACACATATTTGTTTTTAATTTATATTGTACCCATGTATTGTACATTTATTTGTAATTTTTACTGTGTAAATTTTATTATACCATAATTGTAATGTTTTGACGAGTGTACACAATCATTGTAATTGTCTCACATGAAAATAAATCTATCTATCTATCTATCTATGACCTATTTTTCAACAGTCAACAATTAAATTTCTGTCTAAAATATATAAAAAAATGCTAGCAACAAAAAGTGTGGACAATTTTATGACAAATATTTTTCATTTGAAATTTTTTTTTATAACATGAATAGTTTTCGAGAGAAGTGTGGAAAATGGGTTTTAGGCCGACATTGTCCAAGATGGCGACCGTAGCACAATTTTATTTTTCGGGGACTTTTAGTATCTAGTCGGGTGGCTAAATACTATATGTTTACCAAATTTCTTGCTTGTAAGAGTTTTTTAAACTGAAACTGAAATTTTGGGATTAAGTGTCAGAATTATGCTTTTAAGAATTAGTTGATTTCCTCTCGAAGCGATCAACGTATCGTTAAAATTTAAGAGATCAAAACATTTTTCCTTCAAGTTTGGTTATCTTTTAAATTTATCATATTTGTATTAGACCTAGTTAATTTTCGCGAATTTGTTGTGGTATGAAAAGTAAATAGCCCCAAAAGTGAACCGAAAGCACATTGACTTGATACTATAAATGCCAGTGCCAAAGCATAACACTACCTAATTTTCGATTTTTGTTAATGACTGTTATAAACCATGGGCTACTGAATTTTTTTAATGAGTGTCTGAGAATATTAATAATAATAATAAAGCTCTTATCATATTTATAAATATACAAATATATAATATGTATAATGGGAGAGATTCAGAAAACTGAACATAACCCAAGCAAATATTATATAAGAACTTATAAGTACATAGCTCTGTAAGGCATTATCAATGCCACTATTGATCAATAGGTAACAATATAACAATTTGTAATTAATAGTGAAAAACAAAATACAATAATTCGAAATACAATTAATATATAATATACAATACACATGTAAATACACATAATTGGCTACAAATAGTTATTGGCTCATCATTAGAACATTAAATAAGTATTTTTTCAGCGTGACTTTAGACTTAAATTTAACGTTATTCAGCAAAGTATTCATACATTTAAATATATTATATGAGAAGTATCTTTCAAATATAGCCGTTCGATGTACAGGAGGCATAAGATTGTTTTTGAAACTAATATTAATGTTAATTGGATGGCATCTGCGGTAGGTTCTTGATGAAACATATTCAATAGAATAATTATAAATATTCAAAAGAATAGTTACAATACGCACTTGGTATATTGTTTTAAAGTCTTAAAAGAGTCTTAAAAATTAGTTTTTATGATGCTTTGGTAATGGTCGCAAAGCCGAAACATATGTCAGAGGAATCTGAACAAAACCAATGAAACAATAAACCAAGTGCGTATTGTTATTTTTTTGAATATTTATAATTATTCTAATATTAATGTTGTGAATGTCAGTTCTGAAATGGATTTTGTTGTACAAATATGGTGGAGACTTATTGCGCAATAAGTCATTGACCAAACACATTTCATGTAGATGTCTTTGATTGTACATACATACTTAACCATTTGTTAAGTTTCAACGTGTAACTACTTTTTTCAAATTTTCTTATGCCATAGATTAATCTCAGACAGCTATTTTGAATCTTCTGAATCTTTCCAGAGTCAATACTAAATAAACAAGGACAGTGCACCACGTCACAGTAATTTAGTTGTGAAATAACAAAAAAATCGCAAAGCAAAGATTTTAACTGCATGTTCAGAACGTGCCTGTGTTGATAAATTAGTTTTAAATTAACATATGTTTTTAGAAGGCTTTTATTGATATGAAACGTAGACCTTAATTTCTCATCTATTTACAGACCCAAGTTCCTAACACCATCTTGAAACTTTATAATATTGTTATTTATATGCAATGTGTTGCCAAAATTATTTATCAGCTTTCCTACCAAATACTATTGCTGTCGTTTTGGCACCATTAAGTTAAACAATGCTTTTCTGAATAAAGGACCCCGCACAGAAACACGTGATTTGGGATCCCGGTGAAAATGGTCGAAATTGAGACATGTTGTAGTTCAGACCTTCCTGATGAAAAGCTAAAATTAAACCAAGGCTCGAAACCCTTATATATATATATATATATATATAAAAACGATATACAGATTTTATAATCAATTAAGTATAAATGCTACGTTTGAAACTCTTCGAAAAGCGTATTGATTTTAGATTGGTTCAGGTTTTTATTCTTCCAAATCCGTGCGCTTTATAAATACGGGTGCTATAAAATAACTCGATATGAACGGTCGATTTTATTCTATTTATCTGTGATAAAATCTTGTTTTTTCAACAAAATATTCAATATTCGAATGCCTATTCCTACTCTCATTTTTATCAATAAAATATATGGTATTTATTTGATGTTTTACTCAAACTATTGTGTGCGAAAATTATGTCACAAAAAATTGGAATATGTTAGTAGGAAAATTCGAAAATCCCTACATTGTAGAAGTTTTTTGCAAATAACAATTTTTTACACTCCTCTGAGTTCATTGACTTTTCTCTTGACACGAAGATATTTTATTTTTGATTTTTTAGCCTCTTCTCTTTCACTTCTAACGGCAAACATTGAATGTGACTAGTTCCTGAACTCGATGATCATAGCATATTTACAACGGAAATTCCGTTTTAGTATAATCTTATTTGCGCATGCACTGCATATGTAGCAGACAACACGCTTGGTAATTTTAGATTCAGGTTGTATTATGATGTTTATATCGCATGACTGTTATCTAGTACCGTATATATAAATACATACTTTTTATTTTTCAAGATTTGTCACGAATTTACAAATTTTCGACCTTGCTGTAACTCCAAAATAAAAGTTTTTCGATCCTTGGTCCCTTTGAACTTTTCATCAGGAAGGTCTGAACTCCAACATATCTCAATTTCGATCATTTTCACCGGGATCCCAAATCATAGAATTTACGAATTTTCGACCATTCCCCTTGCTGCAACTCCAAAATAAAAAAGATTATCGAGCCTAGGTCCCATTTGAACTTTTCATCAGGAAGGTCTGAACTACAATATATCTCAATTTCAACCATTTTTCACCGGGATCCCAAATCACGTGTTTCCGTGCGGGGTCCTTTATAATGTATGTAAATCATAATTAATGGCGGCAATGGCTTGAATAGAGTCCTGCGAATATTTGTGTATCATCAGCATAATAATGCTGAGCACAAGATAAAAAGATAGAAGGGAAGTTGCATGTGTATATAGTGAAGAATAAAGGCCCCAGGACTGAGCCTTGAGGCATTTCAGTACTGACAGTTAAAAAATTCGAAATATGGTTGTTGTAAATTACTGCCTGACACCTACCCGCGAGATAATGTGACAACAGATTTGAAGCCTTAAGTGTTACGTTGATATAATTAAACAATGAGAACAAAATTTTGTGATTCAGAGTATCGAATGCCTTCGAATAGTCTAGTAAAATTAGTAATGTTATTTTTCCAAGATCAATAGCTGTAAAGATGTCATCAGTAATATTTTATTAAAGTTGTAGTACACCATGCAGTCGTTTAAGCCCAGAGTGCATTACCGAAAAAATTAGAGTAACGTGTAGTCGGTTGACTGCAAAATAAATTAGAAAGTGTGATCAACAATAAAATGGATTTTATTAATTCAGAAGACAGTTGTAATGTTGTGTTTTTTATATATGATAATAATATTTTTTTTTTATCCTTGGCAACCATCTGCTACGAGTTGAACGTACATGAACAAATAGATACGTTGGATCTTAATGATTATCAGATATTACGTAACGAAATCACTTGGGCTACTGTAGCGTAGCAGATACCGTAGGCACTGACTTACCCGGAAAGTGATGTACGTGCCTACGATAAAATTTCTCTAGCTCAGACTATCTCAGGGCGTTAAGCCCAAGCTTACACAAACTATGATAAATTATTAGTTTACTTACTTAACAAATCACTGAGTTTTTCCATATGTAGTGGTCGCAGACGAAATAATGACACTTTCTTTAAAAATGAAATGCACTATATTGAACAATTTACAAAATTGGTTCTCTAGAATATAACCTGGCGATGTTCACAGTTGTGGCCAATATTTCACGATTAATCAGTTATAACATTCATAAAATGCCTCGTGTAGCTACACATCGGTTTACAATATTATCATGAATTGTCATAAATTCTGCCACAAAGGTTTGATTTAAAGAACCTCCTTAAATATATGTAAATATGTGCATAAAATATTTAAAAATGTACAGGTTAAAATGCCAAAAAGTATAAATTGATGTCCAGCGGAACCACTGAAGGTGGTCCCCGGTAAGTAAAAATAATACACACACACTTATTTAGGGTGGTACGATACCGAGTCCGGTGGAAGAACTGAAGCCCTGCAGAGATGCCTTCGGGACACAAGAAATGGACCCAAGGATGGGGTTGATCGTGGCCTCACCAGCCCTGGAACCTTCCACTGTTTGTGGATGCCCCGTCCGTGGAACTTCACTGACGTGCGTAGAAGCCCCGTCCGTAGAACCCTAAAGATATCACAATTTAATTCACAGTCAGAAATGCACGTGAAGCGTGCTTAATGTGAGAAATTCTGACATAACCTACAAATGAAACATAATTTACCTCACTGATGAGGGAACAATCCACCAAAACTCCTGGAAGCCACAGTCGGATAAATGGGGTTGAGTCGCCTTTTAAAGTTGACACTGTATTTCCGCAGGAAAGCCTGCAAATTTGCGAAACACGTGGGTAGAGAACGGGCAAGATGGCGTGAAGAGGTTAGCTTACCTTGTGTAATTTAATATCCTGCTTCCGCAGATAAAATTTACTCACAAACACAAAATATTCCGCTAAACGGAACAACAACGGATTGAGGAAATTTTCTTGAGTTGGTTATTCTAAAATCCATGCGGATGCCTTGAATAAAATCAAGGTTCACAGAATAACAACTAACCAACAAGCCAAGCCAAGCCAACCAAAAATGTCTGCCTCCGTTTTCCCTGCTGTTGATCACGTGTCACAAATGTGTCGCCCTCCCATGGAGAATAGCGAAATGTGTTACGGACGTGTAGCAGTTGTTATAATGCGGCCCACAAAACGCTAAAGTGTATGGTGGGTCGCATACGCTAGAGGTCCGTAACAACTCCCCCTTTACTCGCAGGAAAAAAAAATCGAAGATTTTTTTTTTTCTTACTAGCTTCTCACCAGAGGATGGATAATTGGTGGGGAGACTTAATATGCACGGGGATGGCTAACCCGCCTCCCAAGTTACCATCAGGCATAACAATGAAAATAATGAGACTTAAATGCACGAGGATGACTAACTCGTCTCCTAAGTTATCATCAGGCATAACAACAAAAATAATGTCAAAAAATAAGGAGACTTAAATGCACGGGGATGGCTAACTCGTCTCCCAAGTTACCATCAGGCATAACAACACAACTCAAAAAAAAAATACATAGAGAAAAAAAGAAAGAGAAGGAAAAAAAAAAGAACAAAAACGCATAAGGACTTAACAGCTAGGAAGTAGCTCGCCCCAAGGCTACTCCACCAGCAAAACAATGAGGTATGGGAGTGTTCCCCGTCACACCACGACGACCACCCTTGCTAAACAACGAGGTTAGTCTGAAGCCCAGTAGTGCCTACCCGGGTAATGATAACCAGGCCTAGACCAGGCTACCTCCAAGCAGCACCTCCCAAGCTCGAGCCCCTCCAGATGGATACCTTTAAAGGCAGCTGCCAGCAATGTGAACGCCCCCAACGAGACGGAGTCCCTCAAGACGCAAGCGCCACACAAGACCATTTTGGGGACTCTTACCCCTCGCAGGTATAACCACGGTGATGGTATTCGTGCATCCCCCATCACAGAGATCCAACAAAGACACTTCCTCCCGTGAGGCGGAAAGAGGTGAAAACTTACTCAGTGGGTTTCAGCCACCTGAGCAAGACCAATGAACCAGAAACGGAAATGTTACTACCAAATTAACGACAGAAGTGACCTAAAACCATGTTACTAAGACTAACATAAAAAAAACGAATTCGTCATTGCCTATTCGGATGCCTAAGTACGTCAACGGAACTAACAGCCCACAGCTAGTTGTCATCGGGAGGGTGTGCTTTCAGATCTTTTATGTGCCACACCGAACGTTTACCGTCAGAACCTTCGAGCTCATAAGTCCATGGTGAGAGAATTTTTCTAATCGTGAAAGGACCCACAAATTTAGGTGCTAACTTTGCCGTGAAATATTTAGAGGCATCAGACTGGGCGTGAGAACGTCTCCAGACCTTTTGCTTCAAAACAAACTTATCGGGTCGGCGTCTTAGGTTATAATGTTTCTTACTGGATTTATGGGCCTTTAATATTCTACTCTGAACATCCTTATAAATCTTAGCGAAAGCAAGCTTACGGTTTTCAGGGTTTACTACTGGATACTCAGACTCAGAAGGTACGTACTTATCACTATTGCCATCTAACGAAATTTCACGTCCAAAATTGACAAAATTAGGCGTTAGGCCTGTAACTTCATGTTTCGATGATCTAATGGCAAAACCTATTTTCGGCAAAAATTGATCCCAAACCCTGTGATTATCCTTTACATATGCAGATAACATAGTCTTAACAACACGATTTACCCTTTCAGTCAGGTTGCATTGAGGGTGGTAATTTGCAGTGTACGCTATTTCGATGTTGTAAGTTTTCGCAAGATTTTGGAAACGGTTACTCTGAAACTGACGACCATTGTCTACCACTATAGTCTTCGGAGCGCCAAATAAGAGAATTACATTATCCTCGATGACCTGCGATATGCTATTAGCGGTAGCTGACCTCAACGGAAACACCATGGCAAACTTACTAAAATTGTCACACACGACAAGAATAAACTGATAACCCTTAGCCGTCCTGGGTAATGGACCCATCAGATCGGCACTAACTAATTGCCAAGGTTTTCCCACGGTAGGCGCCTTACTCAACAAATTTCCCATAAGCGACTTCTGTTCGGGTTTAGTACTTATGCAAATCTCACATTGCCTAATGAACTTAGCCACATCGGCCTTTAATTTCGGCCAATAATACCTATTTCCCACTCGAGCCACAGTCTTATGGACCCCTGCGTGTCCACAACTCGCATCACAATGCAACGACCTAATTACTTTTAGGCGTTTCTCTTTGGGTAAAACCAGTCTCCAAGTGTCGGCAGGATCTGCTAACTCGGGATAACGCAAACGTACATACTTGTACAACTGGCCATTCTGTATACGCCATAAGGGATAACGCATAGGAGACCTTTCGACTCGCTCCAACATTCTCAAATACCATTTATCGGTGGGAAAATCAGCATGGTCCGTGACCGACAATACTTCGATGGATTCCACCGTTACTGGTACTGAACGAGACAGAAAATCAGGGACGGTATGTTCAGAGCCTTTGCGATGAATCAGTTCAAAATCATAAGGTTGCAGACGAAGTGCCCATCTGGCCAATCGACCTTGGGGATCTTTTAGCTGCTGCAACCATAGCAAAGAATGACAATCCGTTATGATTTTGAAGTGGAAACCTTCCAGATAGTGACGTAGCTTCTCCACTGCCCAAATTACGCCAATGCATTCTCTTTCGACCGAGCTATATTTGCGCTCCTGGCTAGTCAAAGAACGGGACAAATAGCAAATTACCTTTTCGCCATCATCAAATTGCTGCGTGAGCACGGCACCGACACCGAATGCCGACGAATCTGTCTGCACATAAAAGGTACGCTCAAAATCAGGGCAGGTCAAAATAGGTGCAGTAACCAAACACTCCTTAAGAAGTTTAAAAGATTTCTCGCACTCAGGCGACCAACACCAACTAACATTCTTCTTTGTGAGGTTCGACAAAGGAGCCACTATTGTAGAAAACTGCGGTACAAACCTTCGATACCAAGATGCTGTGCCTATAAATCTACGAATTTCCCTAACGTTCTTCGGAGAAGGTACACTCAAAATCGACTCTACTTTCGCTGGGTCAGGACGTAAACCATACTTATCAACAACATATCCCAAGTACTTAAGCTCAGGACGGCAAAATTGACACTTGTCAAAACTAACTACCAGCCCAGCAGAATGCAAGCGATCAAAAACCTTCTGCAACGTTTCTAGGTGAGATTCGAAATCCTTCGACACTACCACAATGTCATCCAAATAAACCAAAACCGAAGGCTGCAAATAAGCTCCAAGCACGGTATCAATAAGACGCTGCCAAGTCGCAGGCGCATTTGACAACCCGAAAGGCATAACACGAAACCTATACAGGCCATTAGGTACAGTGAAAGCGGTATAATCTTTGGAAGATTCAGCAATAGGAACTTGCCAATATGCACTCTTAATATCTAATGAACTTAAATATTTGGCATCCCTCAACTGATCTAATATGGAGGAAATCAGCGGTAGAGGATAGGCATCCTTTTTAGTAGCAGCGTTAAGGCGCCGGTAATCTACACAAAAACGCAGAGTTTGATCCTTTTTCTGCACTAAACATATTGGGGAAGACCAAGGACTTTTACACGGTTCGATGATATTTAACTCCAGCATTTTCTTAATTTCAACATCAATCAGTTTTTGTCTGGCAGGCGAAACAGGATAGTATCTCTGTTTGATAGGTTTGGTATCTGGGAGTAACTCGATCTCATGAGAAACGAGATGTGTACGACCAAGGGAAGTACCCATCAGTTTCCGGTTTTCATCCACCAAACTATCCAGAGCTAGTTTCTGTGATACGCTTAAAGAAGTTTCGTCAAGGACACTGTTAACCTCAACGAATGGTTCCTGCTCAGAAAAATGCCAAACATCTTGTCGTAAATCTGGTATAATATTCATCGCCACCCAAAAATCTATCCCTAGAATTAACTTATGTGGTATTTCCGGAACTACTAGGACATCTATTACATGAACCTTGTCACCCAAGCAGAAAGGAACAGATACATAACCTATAACGGAACAGACTTGCCCATTAGCCACTCTGCACTCATTGACAGAAGGCTTCAAACTTAAACCAATCTGCTGGAAGACCTCAAAACCAGATGATCCTACCATTGTCCTGGTAGCACCTGAATCCAACAAACCCATCATAGGAAAACCTAACACTGAAAGTTGTAAGTAAGGACGCTGATCACCAACCACATGAGAAATGACATAATCGAGAAAAATTTGTTGTTTTAAGTCAACAACATTGCTGGTCGACTCACATACACCGGGAGAAACTGTTCGACCAATTAGCGTCTCCCTGGACAGTTTTCCGAACGCGAACACTTAGGACAGGATCTAATAGTAACCTCTGCTTTACCACATTTATAGCAGAACTTCTTCCTAGGAGCCTGACAATCCCGATGCCCATGACCTACTTGACCACAATTAAAACATTTGATTCCAGAATGTTGGACTTCATCCAAGACGAGACTAGAACGAGAGGTTGAACGAGAAGTAGTAGAACTAGTGGATGCATAAGCCAACTCTGGTATAAGAGATTTACTCTTAGGTGGAGGAGGAACATACGACTTAGCCAATTGTCGTTTGGAGTCAAGCATACGACAACATTGCAGGAGTTGCGGGACAGAAGTTATATTCTCAAAAGCAAGAAAAGGATGATAGTATGGATCTATGCGCTCCAAAATGATTTCGAGCTGGGTTCCCATAGGTATTGGAGTATGCATCTTCTTGAACAACCCAACCATACTAGCGATGTACAATCCTATACTTTCCTGACTACCTTGAGTACGTCGCTTAATCTCCTCAAATAAGTCGCGGTCAAAAGACTCTGGCATAAACTGTTCCCTCATTGCCTCCACTAAGGATGGCCAATCGGTGGCCCAGTCTTTCACCAGATTATACCAATTGTAGGCATCTCCCTCAAATAAGTCTACTGCATCTTTAAACAATCGTGCGCGTGAAATACCACGAGACCTCCGTTTCTCCTCAACACGTTCTAAGAAAGTTGAAAAAGACATGTCGCCCTTTCGGCCAGTAAATTTCAAGCCCCAGTCTCTAACCGGTACGGGTTTAGGTTTCGCAGCCTCCTCCTCATCTGAACTAAAATCAGCAGCTATTGCAGAGCTATGCGCATCAGGCTGAACCTGAGCCATGGCATTATGCAATACCGACATATCGAGGATGGCTGACTCTTTAAGCTTACGATCCCCACGGGCCTTATCCTTAAGTTTATCAAAAGCTAACAATAATTTAAGTCGAGTACTGGACTTCACACCTTTTTGCTCGTCATTAGTGGGCATGGACCTGTTAACACGACCCAACGTATGAGCTATCTTGGAAACAATCCCCTTATATTTACTATCGTGCTCACTACCTACAAATTCATCAATAAGTTTTTGAATAGTAGCTAGGGATGCCGTTAGAGCTTCTGAATCGACAGTGAATTGGTACGGGTATGGAGGACTTTTAATAGCCAAAGTGGTTTTCTCTAAATGTATGGCTTCTCTTAAAACAGTGCGCAACTCTGCCACAGTAAGATCACTACCATCTCCTAAGCCACGTACTTGTAATTCATAAACAAGCTCATCCCTAACTAACCTATTAATATCTAACTTGATTTGTGAACTAGCCATATTGAATTTTCAACCAAACACACAAAAAACGACAAAATCAGGTAAATTAACAAACGACGCTGGGCGTCGGTACGTATATAGACGCAAAAAAGCTTACCAACACTAATAAGTACTTAGCAATGTGTAATAACGACAAAATCAAGTAAATTGGCAAAACGACGCTGGGCGTCGGTACGCATATAGACACAAAAAAAACACTAACAAGTACTTAGTAATGAGTAAAAACGACAAAAATCAGGTAAATTAACAAAACGACGCTGGGCGTCGGTACGCAAAAAAAGTTTACAAACACTAATAAGTACTTAATAATGTATAAAAACGACAAAATCTAGAAAATTAGCAAAACGACGCTGGGCGTCGGCAACTGTATGGACGCAGAAAAAGTTTACTAACACTAGTAAGTACCTAATAATGTGTAAAAATGACAATATCGGGTAAATTAGCAAAACGACGCTGGGCGTCGGTACGTATCAACAACAAAAAAAGACTGTTGGCTGCACTTAGGAATCTTTCCAATGGTTTATACGTAACAACTATTGTTTACTAATCCGCTCATGAAATAGTAAGACAAAAAAACGAAGTCACCCCCCTACCAAAAAAAAGCGAAGCGATTACGCTGAGGCAAAGTAACCCCCTTTTGATGTGTGTCACGTAACGTTACTATGTATCTGACTATTATTTCATATGCAAACCACCAACAAATGGAACACTCAATTTATCACCAAAAAAAAAAAAACTTAATTAGGGGCGATACTACTATCCCCTTGAGATAACTTCACTATTTAAGTTGGGCGCCACTGCTATCGCCTTGAGATAACTGTACTATTTAAGTTGGGCGAGACTGCTATCGCCTTGAGATAACTGTACTATTTAAGTCGGGCCCCACGTTGGGCGCCACTGCTACGAGTTGAACGTACATGAACAAATAGATACGTTGGATCTTAATGATTATCAGATATTACGTAACGAAATCACTTGGGCTACTGTAGCGTAGCAGATACCGTAGGCACTGACTTACCCGGAAAGTGATGTACGTGCCTACGATAAAATTTCTCTAGCTCAGACTATCTCAGGGCGTTAAGCCCAAGCTTACACAAACTATGATAAATTATTAGTTTACTTACTTAACAAATCACTGAGTTTTTCCATATGTAGTGGTCGCAGACGAAATAATGACACTTTCTTTAAAAATGAAATGCACTATATTGAACAATTTACAAAATTGGTTCTCTAGAATATAACCTGGCGATGTTCACAGTTGTGGCCAATATTTCACGATTAATCAGTTATAACATTCATAAAATGCCTCGTGTAGCTACACATCGGTTTACAATATTATCATGAATTGTCATAAATTCTGCCACAAAGGTTTGATTTAAAGAACCTCCTTAAATATATGTAAATATGTGCATAAAATATTTAAAAATGTACAGGTTAAAATGCCAAAAAGTATAAATTGATGTCCAGCGGAACCACTGAAGGTGGTCCCCGGTAAGTAAAAATAATACACACACACTTATTTAGGGTGGTACGATACCGAGTCCGGTGGAAGAACTGAAGCCCTGCAGAGATGCCTTCGGGACACAAGAAATGGACCCAAGGATGGGGTTGATCGTGGCCTCACCAGCCCTGGAACCTTCCACTGTTTGTGGATGCCCCGTCCGTGGAACTTCACTGACGTGCGTAGAAGCCCCGTCCGTAGAACCCTAAAGATATCACAATTTAATTCACAGTCAGAAATGCACGTGAAGCGTGCTTAATGTGAGAAATTCTGACATAACCTACAAATGAAACATAATTTACCTCACTGATGAGGGAACAATCCACCAAAACTCCTGGAAGCCACAGTCGGATAAATGGGGTTGAGTCGCCTTTTAAAGTTGACACTGTATTTCCACAGGAAAGCCTGCAAATTTGCGAAACACGTGGGTAGAGAACGGGCAAGATGGCGTGAAGAGGTTAGCTTACCTTGTGTAATTTAATATCCTGCTTCCGCAGATAAAATTTACTCACAAACACAAAATATTCCGCTAAACGGAACAACAACGGATTGAGGAAATTTTCTTGAGTTGGTTATTCTAAAATCCATGCGGATGCCTTGAATAAAATCAAGGTTCACAGAATAACAACTAACCAACAAGCCAAGCCAAGCCAACCAAAAATGTCTGCCTCCGTTTTCCCTGCTGTTGATCACGTGTCACAAATGTGTCGCCCTCCCATGGAGAATAGCGAAATGTGTTACGGACGTGTAGCAGTTGTTATAATGCGGCCCACAAAACGCTAAAGTGTATGGTGGGTCGCATACGCTAGAGGTCCGTAACACATCCAAAATCTGAGTTCCCAAAAGATGGCTATGGGGCAGTATTAGTGCGTTCTACCTAATACGCTACATATACTTCCCTCACAAAAAACAAATCAACCCAGCAAACAATCAATAGCGAAACTTACATTCCTACTGTTCGACTTAGCAGGTGAAACACTATAGATCTGCTTTAACAGACTATAATAAAGAAATCAGGAAAGTAAAAAGGGAACCTTGGAGGAGGTTTTGCGAGAACATCACTAATGCACCTTGCAGTACTAGAATCAACAAGATCATTTCCAGAGAACCGATACGGGAGTTTGAAACGGTAAAACAAACAGATGGCTCGTACACCGAATCTGGAAAGGAAACCCTAGAGCTTCTAGCACAGAACCACTTCCTAGGAAGTTCGATTCTGCCGGATAACCAACAGCTACCACTATTGAGGAGCCGATATAAACGACCCTGTAAAAAGGATAGGTTGGTAGCTAAAAAAGTTATCACAGCAACAACGATTGAGTGGGCTATTAAATCTTTCCAACCACTCAAATCTCCTGGTGAAGACGGTATTTTTCCAGCGCTGTTGAAAAACGGACTGGAGATATTACTACCATTCCTCATCAGACTTTACAGAGCTAGTCTGGTGTGGAATCATATACCATCCAGTTGGGCGGCGGTTAAAGTGGTATATATACCAAAAATGGGTCGGACAGAATCGGACCCTAAATCGCTAAGACCCATTAGTCTGACATCACTTCTGTTGAAAGGCCTGGAAAAAGTGCTGGATGGATACATTAGAGGGAACATCCTGAGCACTCATCCCCTTAATCCTCACCAGTATGCTTACCAGCCAGGCAAACCAACAGCACTTAATAACCTAGTCGGGAAAATCACTCAATCCCTTCAGGAAAAAGAGATTGCGGTGGCTGCTTTTCTCGACATTGAAGGAGCATTCAATAATGCACTGCCCGATTCCTTATACACAGCGGCAGCTGCTAGAGGAATCGAGCTAACCATAACTGACTGGATCTGAGCTATGCTGGAAAACAGGATCATAACGACAACCTTACAGAGGGAAACGGTCAGCGTCAGGGCCGCGAGAAGGTGCCCACAAGGTGGAGTTCTGTCCCCCCTTCTGTGGTCACTACTTGTGGATGACCTGCTGGCCATTTTATCTTGTGGGAAGCCGAGATTCTGGCATATGCAGACGAGCTAGTCATCATGGTTAAAGGTAAATCTGAAGAGGTACTCTCTCATACCCTTCAAGATGTACTAGATACAGTGCACATCTGGTGTGAGAGGGAACAGATGTCTGTCAACCCCCGCAAAACTGTAATAGTACCCTTCACCAGGAAAAGGAAGCTGGATAACTTAGAACCGAATTCCTTACTAGGTGAAACCATTCCATTTTCGGAGGAGGTGAAATATCTAGGCATTACGCTGGATAGGTCACTCAACTGGAATTCCCACCTGGAAAAGATAATCCACAAAGCAAGGCTGTCCGTGGACATGCCGTAGAATTTGTGGAAAATTGTGGGGTATGGGTCCCTAACAAATATACTGGATATGGATTACGGTTATTAAACCAATGATAGCGTATGGCTCCATAGTTTGGCGGTCGAAAGGACTACAACAGTCGGCCAAAGCCAAACTCTCTGGTTTACAGAGACAAGCATGCCTGGCAATAACCGGTGCTATAAGCACCACACCGTCAGCTGCTTTGGAAATTCTTCTAGACTTACCACCTCTTCATATTTACTTGGAGAGAGAAGCTAGGTGGGAAACATATGGACTCCAACAATCGGCAATCAATATGCCGCAGGCTATCATCATGGAATGCAATGGATTGATTGATGACCTAAACAGTCACAGCATCCTAGGTATGCCTTTCGATGTGATGCCTACCAGAACCAACCATGAGCTGCCTTTCAACATCCTATTTCCTGGAAGAGATGAGTGGGATCGGAATAAAACCGCCCTACAGAAGGCAGACAGCTGTTGGTATACAGATGGTTCCAAAACTCCTGAAGGAACAGCCGTCCAAAGGTAAGAATAACCTCGAGCCTGGGTGATACTTCGACAATTTTTCAGGCTGAAATATATGCCATTGAACGGTGTGTATGGAGGCTGGAATCAACGCACCCTAGACACAGATCAATAAAAATCTTGTCAGACAGCCAAGCAGCCCTTAAAGCTCTTGGATCCTATCGCTGTAATTCTAAAACAGTGTGGAACTGCCAAAAGGCTATAATCCAATTGGGTAAGAACAAAAAACTGACTTTGGTCTAGGTAACTGGCCACTCTGGGCTGGAGGGCAATGAAATTGCCGATTGCCTAGCTGGAGAGGGTGCGGCATCAAAATTTATAGGACCAGAACCAGTTCTTGGCATATTTTCAAGCACTGCCAAAACAAATATCCTAGACTGGGCCGAGAGCAAGACTCTCTACCACTGGTAGGAACTACCAGAATTAGCTCATTCGAAGGAATTCATTACAAATCCTTTGAAATCAAGAGCTAAGAAACTGTTACAATTGAATAGGTTAAACCTAAGCACTCTAATCGGCCTATATATCACTTGCACCGACTTGGACTGGTGGAAAACGCCGAATGCCGTCTGTGTCTGGAGGAAGATGAAACGGCAGGGCATGTCCTGTGCACTTGTCCCGCTGCAGAAAGAACCCGGTTCTCATTATTTGGCAAAGGTCAGCTTTTGCCTGAGGACTTGGACAATCTCTCACCCAACAAGGTCATCAGCTTTATTAAAAGGCTGAACCTATTGGGTGAAATATAAATTAGGAGTGAGCCACAATAGACCGATTGGTCGCGGTGGAGGATCTGGTATAGACCCACTCACATTTCAACCTAACCTAACCTAGCAGGTGGATCAATGAAATCAGTTCACAAATACGCGGGCTTAATCCTGTCAACGCTAACAGCGACATCCCTCGCGTTTACGGATCGTCATAATTTTGTCCTTCGTAGCAAGGAGTCGCGCTAAAATGTTTTCGTAACTGTTCTTCAATAATTACTTTTTCTAATATTTTAGACAAAGTCTGAAGAATACTAATTATTGGTCTAATGTCATTTAAACTTGTTGGGTTGGAAGATTTCAGCAAAGGAATAACTCTAGCGTTCTTCCAATTAGTGGGAAATACGGAGTTAGCTAAGCAAAAGTTTACAACATGAGTGATGTACGGCAAGAGAAAAGGAATGCATAAATGTATTGCCAGAATATTGATTTCATCAGCACCAGTTGTTTTGCTTTTAATATTCTTTATTATTTGTACTAGGTCAATCTCTCAAAGGTTAAAAATGAATTAACTGATCTTTTTAAGTTATTTGTGTAATAATCTATCGTTGTTTGATCAGGTGCATGCTGAGGGATTGAATTAATACAGCGATGGTTTATATTATTCACATCAACCAAGTTATCTGGCAGATAAACTGATCGTTGTTAAATGACTTTTTTTCGCTTCTTACTGCTGCAGTAACCATATTGCGAATTTACTTATAAGAGATCAGCAAGATTCTTGCTGTAATCGTAGCAGTAAGACATGGTGCGTATGGTTTGGTAACTCTGTACGTAACAACGGTGCATATAGGTCCGGTAAGATCAATATATTATTGGTTAAGAATTCTACCTTATCATCTACATTATTAATATCAAAAATGTTATTCCAAGGTATTGACCTAAGATCTGAATCAAATTGATGATAATTAAAATGTTTAAAATTCTTAGTAGTTTTATATACAGATTCAGACATTTTTACAAAGATATTTAAGCTGCAAATATAAATAAACTCATAGTTGCTGGCTGGCTCAACACTTGAATCAGAAATATAGTCTTCAGAAGATGTTATAATATAGGCAATGAGAGAGGCACTCTTATGGGTAATTCTTGTTGAGGATAATAATTTGTTTAAGACCTAGTCCATCCAAAGTTTCCATTAATTGACTTGTCATATAATTATCAGTGTTGAGCAAATCTATATTGAAATCCCCTAAACATAAAATATTTTTACAATAGGAACAATAAGTGATATAGTTGTTTCGAAAATATCTAAAAAAGTGGTTAGATTTTAATTAAGTGGTCGATAAATTACACCAACAGCAAAATCTATTTTTTGTAATTTAATCTCCTTCAACTTTTATGGTGAATCCATTTAAGCAGACAACCCTAACTTGGATCCGGGGCCTGGCGAGAGGGAGGGATGTTTTCATATGAGGGATATTTTTTTACAAATTATATCTTTGGTACCATATTTACAAAACATCAAAACATTTGAACACTACATCACTCGGATACACTTCTCGACGTGCGTTTCGTTAACCATGTCAACATCATCAGTTCGCGAAAAAGACTGATTTTGAATTTTAATTATTCATCTTTTGACGGTGCTAACATGGTTACCAAAACAAGCATCTAGGAGTGTATTCGAATATGGTGTTCTGTTCCGTCTTCATTTGTTTTTCTTTGTATAATTTGAATGATTTAAGTATTTTCACAAAACATATAAATTTGGTTTGTTTCTTGTAGTTTACTCTCCACAATAGTCGCACATTAATTAGAATTAGAATTAATATACTTTAAATACATATGCATATGCAGTCTCATATGAGGTGGTGTGGGCGATTATTCCACTACCTTCCCAATTAATTGATTTATATGTTTTACATTTACAAGAAACCTCAAACGTATTTGTTAATTTTTGATTTTTTATTAGAGTCTGCGTTTATACTTTTTAAGGAAGTAATTTTAAAGAAGTGATTAAATACCTAGAATTATTATACTTTAAATACATATGCATACGCAATCTCAAATGAGGTGGTGTGAGCGATTATCCTCCTCCCTATCTTCCCAGTTATTTGATTTATATGTATTGCATTTACAAGAAACCTTAAACGTATTTTTTAAGCTTTAATTTTTTATTTGAGTCTGCGTTTTTACTTTTTAAGGAAGTAATTTTCAATAAGGGGGCGAGCGTAGGTGCGTCTTTACTATGTACATACTTCGGTATGCGATGTAAAGCAACGACAGGCGCAGTTAGTACTTGGATGGTGACCATTCCAACGGAAACCGCGTTCTCGCCTCACACATCTTCCAGCGGCTTGTATATCAGTGTATGCGCGGAAGCTATACAACCTTAGGCGAGGGTTGTATAGGAGATATACCATCCTTCGGAGGGGATGTAAAGCCGTCGGTCCCTTGTCTATTAAATGTTAGGCAAGTAAAAGATCCCTACTCTTCTTAAGGGAAGAGGTTCGGCAAAATTCCCGGTTGGGGGTAGCTCGTCTACAGGCGTCGGTGTTAGGCCTCAGTATCGGAAATAGGCCGACGTTAAATAAATGTATAAAAAAAATTCCAATGAAGTGTTTAGACAATAAAAAAAGTGCATGGTGCGATATAACTTTGGTAAAGTGATGTAACAAATTTACCTGGAACCAACATCTGGACAGGGAATACATAAATCGGTAGCCATAATGACTTCACGTAAACGATTATATGGTAAAATATGGGGGCTCAAACCTGGCATGGTGCATTGTTTCTATACCAGTGTAATAAGATCCTCCATTATATACGCTACCTTGGTTTGGTGACCCAGGGCAATTCAAACAACAGCAGCTAGCAGGCTAAGCCGGAGCCGGAGACTGGCTTGCTTAGGAATCGGGCGTGCTATGAAAAGCGCCCCCACAATAGCCATGGAGACCCTATTGGACCTCCCCCCATTCAACGTGGTGATTCAGGGAGAGGCAAAAATGGGGGCATATAGAGCACAAAACTCACATGACCTAGAGGGGAGTCGAGATATATGAGGATAGTCATCTTGAGGTAAATCCTTTATCGAGTATGAAGTCAGACTACATGGTCCTAAATATTTTTATTTTATATTTAACAAGCTTTTCAGTGTCTCCATTGGAGATAGGGAGGATTGGTCAACAGGAGTTTCTGAGACACTACGCAAATATCGGACCTGGCATACGGTAGGGTCTAGGACGGAATCAGGACCTAGCGCAGGAATACATGAAGAGAGACCGAGGGCGAGTATAAGCCTTTCTCTTAAACTCTACGCCACTGTATTTCAAACTGAAATTCTGGCCATACTTGAGTATGTACGCGAGAATGCTAAACGACGACATGTGAACCAACAGATCTCCATTGCATCGGGCAGTCAGGCGGCACTAAAGGCATTAGACTCTAATAAAGTGTCCTCCAGACAGTGGGACAGTCATGCAGAGCTCGAAGTTCTGGACGAGCGGAACAGAGTTAAACTACTCTGTGTGCCAGGACACACCAGAATAGACGGCAATGAAAAAGCTGATGAACTTGCTAGACAAGGGGCAGCTAACACATTCAATGGCCCATAGCCTGTGCTGGGAATTACCAAAGGCTCGGCCAGGAGGTTAATTAAAGACTGGGACAAGAATAAACACAATCATTACTGGTGGAACACTCTCGGAAATCGACATGGGAAAACACTCATGAAAGGACCATGCCCAAAACGAACTGTAGGACTGCTCTCAAAGAACAGGTTGCAGTTATGACGAAACATTCTCCTGTTAAGAAACACCTGCATACACTTGGTAAATTCAATGGCGACCCTGACTGCAGATTTTGTGGTAAGATACCAGAGATGGTGGAACATATTATATATGAATGTGAGGCACTAGCCCCCAGAAGATATAATATTTATATTATTTATATATTATATTAAGCAATGTAATATATCCAACTGATGTCTACAGAAAGTTGCAATGAGCGGAAATCAATAGTAAGTATACAATTTTGCAATCTCGTCTATCTGCTTTAGAAACCTACTTTGACAGTGAAAATCTCATTTAACTTGTCTTCAGCAGTTATCAGTTATGCATCCCAATTAATAAACCGAATTTAAGCACAAAGACATCATGAATGTCATAATCAAATGCGAAATATAATCATATAAAGATGTACCTGGTTTCATGACCAATCAGTATGTATTTAAGAAATATATATTAAACATAAACTAAATTAAACTTATTATATTTTCTTTTATTGTACTTTACTTTGGTTGCAACTGTTCAGCAGAAATCCAATTTTGTGGGATGTTTACGACAAACATTTACAATTAATTAATAATTAATTGTAATAACTAAATAGTTTTCCATGACTGATACTTGGAGAAGTATTATTTTATTGAAATAGTCATTTTATTCGTAAAGAGTTTAAATCATCTGCTAATATATAAAAGTTCATAAATTTTTCGTTAACAAGTTCCACAAGTTAAACAGTCGTTAATAAGTTGATTTAATGGAATAATAATTGGTGTTCCAGTAGTTTGTTTTCAAATTACATAATGAGTGATTTATACTATCCGCAAGTAAAGCAATAAAGTTAAATTTTATATAAAAATGTAACGAGCATCCCCAAATGGTCATTATAATGCTCAGTTTCGTAATGGCCTGCTACGTGGATGGCCTCTCGAGAACCAAGTCGTTAATTCTAACATAATTTCTCGACTATATAGTTTAATTTTGGAACGTAAGTTGTTGGAGATAATGGTTGATATACTGTAAATCTACAAATTAGTGGGTTAAGTTTCATTTTTATTTTCTGTTCATAGAGGACGATGATTTTTTATTTATTTATTTTTAATTTTATGGCGGATAAATTAATAAATGTTACCCACGGGAAATTTTCAAATGGCCTGATTATAAAATAAGATGACAAGATTTATTATTTACTGCCACATAATTTTACCAAAAATAAACCAAGTAAATTCCAGCATTAACTAGAATATTATATGATTTGCTCTTTTTACATCTTTACCGATCCAGTAGTATACATAGGATTTGAAGAGGAATTTGATGTGAACCAACTCTACAGCAATAAAATGGCGATCAAAAGCTATCGGTATAATTTCAAGAAACAACTCGAATTGGATGTCTATGTTTTATCATTTATTATTATTGCCAATACAATTGACTTGAAGAAAAATTCAATAAGTAAATACTGCCATAGATGTAAATGTATGACACTCTAAATTATATAAAAATAAATAAATTAACATCCTCATTGCCCAACAGATTACAGGAATCCAATTACAGGACAAAATTTTAAACAGTAATTAAGCATTTTTTTCTCTTTGTCGCTCACAAATTCTGATGTTGGACTTAAATATAGTTAAGTCTTCATTGGTATTTCTTTTCGGATGTTCTTGAAGTATTACTGGGTGTTCCGCAGGGATCGGTTTTAGGCCCTTTACTATTCATGTTGTATATCAATGAACTACCGAACCATATCAGCCACGGCAAAGTAACTAAGTTTGCTGTTGACACTACCATCACTGTAGTCTCTAAAAAATTGGAAGAGCTGCAGCACAATGTGTCAACCATAGTTATGGAATTAAACTCTTGTTGTCAGAGAAACAGACTGATTCTGAATAATAAAAAGAACGGTACGTTTAAATTTTAATATACATATATCAATACCTCCCACTTTAGTCGTTGATGACAACCTCAGTATCTGTGATTCAGCTAAGTTTCTTGGTACTCACCTCGGTCCACAACTGACATGGTCATGCATACTAGACATGTCTGTAATGAATTAAATTTTGCATATTTTGCAATATTGCAAATGAGAAGTTCATTTGATGTAAATGGTTTACTTAATATTACGCTTTGGCTTACAGCCATATGTCATTTAATATATCGTTTTGGGATAGTATCACAGATATTGAAAGAATTTTTATTATTCAAAAACGAATAATTATATAATTCAACATGAATTTTAGGGAAAGTTGTAGAGACATTTTTAAGAAAAAATAAATTTTAACAATTTCTAATGGCTGGCAAATACTAGGTTTAGAGTGTTTAATTACATTATGGGAAATATCATCGTATCCAGAAGAGTTAAACGATTTTAGCTTATTTATTAAAGATAATATATCTGATGATAAAACTGGTTAAAAAAAAAGTGGCCGTTCAAAGAAGGCACATTGGAGCTTAAAAAGACTGGATCAAAACAGATCTTTTACTTATTGTTGATGTAAAATGTTCATTAAAATTATTGGCCGCTATTGCATCTGGAATTTCTTTACCATTTTCTGTTATAGTTATAATGTTTGACTTGTTTGATTTGCCTTTTACTTTATTTATTGTGTTCCACATTGCATAGGACATTTTTACGTACGAGTCCTGTACACTTACTGTCTGCAGAAAAAAACTCTAACGGGCAGAGGTTGAATCAATCACAGGTAGCAGGGTGAAAGAAGGTCTACTTAGTGGTTACCGGTAAAGCGGCGCCATCCCTGGGCCAACTGACGAATTACCACAGCTACTCGAAAATTATGTAATATACGAGACGGACTAGAAAGATCTCGTCACGGACTGGAAATATCGAGAATAAATCGACACAGATCCCACTTTGGACAATAATTGTTACGTGTTTACAATCTCCAGCAAACACTCTGTACGTAGATTCAAATTATTGCAATAAGAATTGTCACCAACTACTACTTTATTTAATACTTTATTATAATAATTACTCGTTATTATAACAACTGTAGACGCTAATATAATTCACAACTTACTATAGTTTTCTATTAGACGAACAAGTGAACAGATGGATAGCGTGTTATAATAACAATTAATTATTGCAATTAGGTATTAAGTAGTGGTTAATGAAAATTCTAGTTGCAATTATTTGAACCTACGTATCGGGGTGTTTACTGGAGATTGTAAACACGTAGCGCACTATTATTTATTTACCAGGTTTTATTAAATGTACTTCACATGAAATTTTTTGTTATTATTTCATTATAATGAAAACCTTTTAAAATATTCCTGTTAAATGTCAACGGTTACAATTTAAAAGCGATCCGAATATTATTTTGTGTAATACTTGGAAAAAGTTTAACAAAAATTAAACTAATATTCTCGCTTTATTATTATTCATGATTACCGATTAATTTTTTGTATATAATGTATTTGAATGTCTGCAAGTGATGGTTGATCATTTGTTTTAATTTAAATATCAAATTGTTATGCCAATAATGATTAATGGTTCGAGCAGAAGATCAACGCTAGACGTGTTGATTTAGTTTTATTCTTTGAAATTTTAGTAGAATATTTCTATAAAAATGCGGTATATATGACCTTTATTGATATATTTTTTTTATCACAGTTCGTAGTCAATTTCCTGTTTCCATCTCCGTTATGTTCTAGATTCGCACATTGATTAAAGAAAATCGTATTATATGAGAATCACAAGTTGTTCTAGTTTCAGTATTTCAAAAACAAGTTACATAATAATTAATAATAACTAGATGTAAACACTATACTCTTCGCCTGTTTATTAAAGTTCTTACATCATTTCTGTAATTACATTATAATATTAATATATGCCATTGATTTTAAAGGATTATACGGTGGACCAGAAGGCACCTAAAAGTGGCTAAACATAATTTTTATACACATTAATGAAGTGCTTTCTTAGTTACTGTTCATTTGCTATATTATTGTAAAATATCACAAATAAAACAGGAATTATTTAACTTAAAGGAATAACATTCTCAAATGTATGTAGCTACAAATTTATGAACAGTAGACCCCAAGTCGTATAGGTCTTTGACATCATTTTTCCATGGAGATTCTAAAAATAAAGAAATGTACAGGGTGTTCCATTAAAAGAAGTAGATGACGTCATAACCGAAGCAGCGGTGACGTCATAGCTAAAAAATTAAAGCAGAAAACGCATAATTCAAAATAAAAATCGACTTGTCAAGAAATTTTTCAAAATGTTTTCGTATTCAGAATAGTAAAGCAGATCTGGAAAGGAACCAGACCCGAATAAGGAAACGTCCGATTTTGATTTTCTCTTTTGCCAATTAGTAACGTCGAGTCCCCTCAACATTTCGATACATTTGTGCTGAGGATGTCAAAGGGAGGGAGGGGGAAGTGACATGTTAAATGTATGGGAAAATTGTTTTTCGAAGATAACTCGGCGGCTTTTGATCTGACGAAAATATATTCAGACTAAAAATGAGGAGCTACGAAAATAAGCAAATTTTGTTCCCAACCTCATCGACATCAGACCATTGATTGATTCGCGAGATATCGTGAATCCAAGGTGCAAAAATCAAGAAATTTAAATTTATTTTTTATCATGAAAGAGTGGAGTTGAGGACCCAATTTTTATTTAATAGAAGGGTATTGGCGAATTCCGTTGGGCTGGAGGCTGGGGGTGGTGGGATAATTAGGAGGGGAGTGAGAGGGGGAAAACGAATATATTTCACATGCTGTTAACTCCCCATGTAATTGACCTATCGCGATCAGGCCGACCACAGACTACCAGACTGGCAATTCAATGTTAAATTTTTGTCCAGAAATCTATCGTTCTCTCTCTCCGATTTTCGGAAGCCAAATTCAGAGGGCGCCACAGTTGCAGACGCGGGAGATTTGACCATTTGTTTACTTTAACTTACAGTTTATGAACATATTTAACATTTAAAATTTGTGATCAAAATGCAATGCCGTTTCATGCTTAATCTTTGATCACAAATTTCAATGTCAAATACGCCATATCGTATCGAATCGATACGATAGCAACGAATTTCAAACACGTGTCGTTTGAAATTCTAAGTTGTTATAGAGTAAACTGTTATAATATCGTAAGACTGAAACAATAACTTCTTTGGTATCGAGCGTATTCTGTCGATTAAGAGTTAAAATTATCATAAGATGGTATATACTTAGAACCACTAGTATCGTATCGACTTGATACGATTGCAACTTAGAATCCCGCCGCTGGACCTGATGAAATATATGGTTTTGCACAGCGTAGTTGAGATATTACAAAGTCAACAGTACTTGACTTTAGGTCCTTAAAAATATTTCTGACATCAGAGTTACTCAGGTCACACATTTCTTTTACTTTATTTGCTCGCTCTTTACACAACTTTTTTAATTTTCGTATGTGATCTGCCTTTTTTGAAATTACCTTAAACATAACTTTCTTCCTTGGGGCTGTATCTTCTTGACACAATTTTTTAAAAATTGAACTTTGGCCTCTGAATCCCTCAGATTTCGTATACGATGGTAGAGGTGTTGATGAACGATCAACTGGAGTACTTGGCACATTATTAGATGATTCTGGATGCGGGTTTTCTAATTCCTCATTATGTGCAGAAGAAACACGAAGATCACGTGACGTCGATGGTAGACATATATCTTCTTACTCGACCTGTATGGGTAGGAACTGCATTTCTATTGAGGATGTAATCGGTATCATTTGAGTATTACTCTAATGTGAAGTGGTTATTACAAATTCTAAGATGGCGCATCTTTCTGACACTTTCATTCCCTTTAAGTCCTGCCACATTTTCGATCTGAAAACAATAATATTTATTTATTTATTTGAAGTAGATACTGTGGTAAGGCAGAACAATAATTTAAAGTAGTCTTACGATATTTAGAAATATATATTGCACTGTACAAAAACCAAAAACTGAAAACAAAGATTGGAGCAAATGCACACTTACTTATGAAGGTTCCTAGGAAAATAGTGCAATTTTTGCACATCAACTTCTTCAGTTCCACAAACCATGCAGAAGGCAGAAGACATTTTAAGAAATAATCTGTAAAATGCAATATTATATATTACTGTAATCCAATGTATATTTGCACAATAACACACACCTAACTCCTCTTTGGAAATCGAAATTTTTAAAGGGCACTAAAAATTACGTATTCTATGTTAAAAAGTCAAGTTTCTACAAAAATACTATCACCAGCACAACACAATCACAGTACACAATAAATAACAATGGATGACGTTTGTCACGTTAAGAGCGACATCTGAATTTGGCTTCTGTTGCCTCGACCTTGACCGGATAAATTTCTCAGGGAAGTTGCCAGTCTGGTAGCCTGTGGGCCGACGTACATTTTCTTATTTGCTACAAGATAGCATTCACATAAAATGATTTTTCTTGCAAACAACCGATTAGTGAGTGAAATAAAAATTGCACGTTTTTTTTCAAACAGTTTCTCTGCCATCCTCTATCTCTCTTCCTAATAATTTTATCGCGTTCTGGTCAGGCGGAAATTAAACGTTAATAAAAAAGCCATCAAGTGGCCAAAAGGATTTTTCTCACACCGTGCCAAAAAAGCTGTTTGGAAAAAAACGTGCAATTTTTATTTCGCGCACCAAGCGTTTGTTTGCGAAAAAAATCATTTTATGCGAGTGCTATTTTGAAGCAAATAAAAAAAATGTACGTCGGTCTGATTGCGATAGGTCAATTACACGGGGAGTTATCAGCATGTGAAATATTTTTGTTTTCCCCCTCTCCCTCCCCTCCTAATTATCCTACCGCCCTGGGCCTCCGGCCCAAAATAATATGCGCCAATACTCTTCAATTAAATAAAAATTGAGTTCTCAACTCCACTCCTTCATGATAAAAAATGAATTTTAATTTTTAAATTTTTGCACCTTGGATTCGCGATATCTCGCGAATCAATAGTCTGACGTCGGAGGCGATGAGGTTGGGAACAAAATTTGCTTATTTCGTGAGCTATTCATTTTTGTTTTGAAGATTTTTTCATCAGATCAAAAGCCGGCGAGTTATCTTCGCAAAACCATTTTCCCATACATTTAACATGACATTTCCCCCTTCCCCCTCTTTGACTTCCTCAGCACAAATGTATCGGAATGTTGAGGGGACCCAACTTTACTAATTGGCAAAAGAGAAAAATCACAATCGGATGTTTCCTTATTCCAAAGTCAGATTTGCTCCACTAAAATAAATAAAATATAAATTTATTCCATACTTTATGTACACACAGTATAACTTTAAGCGATAAATCGTATTTTTTTATTGTATTAATATATTCAAATGCTAACTTGTAATCTATTTTTAATACTGGATTTTTAAATTGGTTATAACTTTTATGATAAAAAAAACAAATTCCACTAATATTTATTGTTAGGTAGTGCTTACGTGATACTTGTATAGCAACACACCATTTTATATATTCATTTATAATTCTCTGTTATCATACAATCATCTGATGCAAAGGTATTATGTAGTTTGCTTTTGTCCGCATACAAAAGAGATACCTACGCAATATTTAGCAGTTATGTTAAAATTAGCAAGTTATTAAATATACTACTAAAGCTAGCTTCCAATAACTTTAGATCGGATTATAAAGACAGGTCGATACTGACTCTTTCTTTTCTTTCATTAAAAGTGCGTATAATAATTATTCGCACAACGTACTTTCGATAGTCTTGATATAATTGTATATCATTAATACAATATCGCCATTCCGTTATAATGCAAGTTAATATAATAAAATCTTTCTCAGTTGATTGAGTAGCCCATTCGAATCTCAGAGACCAATAACATCCATTCTCTTAACACTCCAGACCTGTTTCTAACTACTTATTCCATTACCTATAGAATTACTACATTTCCTTTGCTTTAAAATGCTAGGAATCCTATTATGTAATTGAATACTTCGTCAGTATTAGCTAGAAGGGTAGTTGTCTTCATTGGTTCTCCAATAATGACTGTTAGCTCTGTGAAGTTAGCACTACCACTTTAAAACTTTGAAATCGTTTTGGCCCCATTAATTGTAGCTTTTTTGTTGCGGTGAAAAAACATTTTTAACTCTTAATTTAAAAAAAATAACCTATGATAATGCTAACTTCACAGTGAAGATAGCATTACCATTCACAGAAATCGCTTTAAAAGTGCACAAACATTTTCTTATAAAAATAATTTGTTGCGAATTTGTTGCACACGATTAATAGCAAAAAGTTATTGAAAAAAATTATTTTTTTTCTAATAACTTGTGGCAATACGAATTTGGCAATGAAGGTAGAATTAAAACTTATGAAAAATCGCTTTTACATAAATAAATAACACCACAGGTAATTACGACCCCCTTTATCCCGGAAGGCTCTAGAAGAGCCTTGTGTGGGAGGGGGCTCCACATTTAGAGTCAAGGGCCGTTTTAGACTTTTGCTGCCAAATTCATGCCCTACGAAAAAAGTTTTTTTTTGTGTTTATTTGGACGTCTTGCATAACACTTAGTAGTTACGCCACGATACACCTAGAGGAGTTCGCGAAAACCGCGTCAGAATGTCGCGGAAACCGCGGATTCGCAATTAACTCAGTTTTTATGGCCCAAACGGAAACAACACCTATTGTAAAAGTTGTACATCTATAAATTCTCTACCTTAAAGGTCATATAAATTTTTTTCGTACGCCTAAACGTTTTGGAGATACGACAAGGATTAAGTGAAAAATGCATTTAGTTACGCCAAACCTCTTTCGCACCACATATCTTACTTTCTATGCCTCAGAATGAAAATTAAATATTGCTGTTATAGAGTTCTACCAGAATGTCTTATACATTTTATTTACATTTATTTACAGTGAATAAGTCAAAAAATGCATTCATTTCCGCACCACCTTAAAGGAAGAATGCTCGGTGCGTTTTTTTTACATGGTTTCCTCAGGAGGCCTAATCCATGCCAGATCTTAAATTAGTAATATTTCCGACCCCGTCGATATCTGAAACGTTTTCATCCAATGACAAATAGTTATTACTTTCATTACTCTCTCATTCAAGCAGGAGTGACCGTGGCAATGTCCACAAGCTGTTGAACAATTCAGTCCTACTTTCCTACAGCTATATTTTCCTGCACTACTCTTCGTATATTTGCAAAAAATTGAATTTAACAATATGTGTGGTGTTGGTGGTAACTGCAAAATATCATTCATCCTAATCCAGCCCCACTGCTCAGGATCCATGTCTTTTCCCAATCATGTTTGAGCTTGATAATACACTCTACACACATGTTTTAGGAAGTGATGATAATGTTACAATTGTTGAAATTTTGTAGATTTGGCAAATGTTAAATATCGGTAATCGTCTATGGAAGTTTATAATCTTCATTCCACTACAAATTAGTTTGTCCGAAGGTGAATTTTCTTGCACGAACACATGTGCTGCATGATGTAAATCCAGCCGTTTTCCCTTTGTGAAACAGGGTGTACGAAAACAAAATGTGCTTTAAGCGATTTGGATATTTGTCTATGCTGGCAGTAGAATAATGTTTCCACTTTTCCTTTTCGTGTTTTCTTGAAAATTATATTACTGCTAGAAGTTATGCGCCCAAGTAAAATGACCAAGTCATTATCAACAAGTGAATATATAAAAAAAATGGAGCTAAATGCATTTTTCACTTAGTCCGCATCATATCTGGGAAACGTTTAAGTGTACGAAGAAAATGTATAGGACCTTTAAGGTATTGTAAACGCCATGAGTGATGGCGAGCAAAGGGGAAGCTGAATGTAGAGAGTAGTATAGACCTAGCGTACGCATCGCTCTCCTAATTGGTGTAGTATAAATTCTAAATAGTGTCAGCGGTCTGTGTCGTTCTACGGTAGGTCGACTATATTTCCCTACAGTCCCCACCGCTCGCCTACACTCTGACGTTTACTGTAGAGAATTTATGGATGTATAGTTCAAGTAATAAGTTCCCGATATATAAAAAACGCAACAAAAACTTTACGACCTCATTAAAATACCATTACTCTTTGTGCTACTTCGACTGCAAATCATCTCGCTTACCTTTATAGGTTTTTAATGTACGTCGAGTAGTTTGATACAGGCATGCCGCCGTGACCCGCGGCGATAATAATTATGTCGTAAAGTTTTTGTCGCGTTTTTTATGTCTGGGGAAGTCCTTACTTGGACTATACAACTTTTATATTAGATGTTGCCATAAAAACTGAGTTAATCGCTAATCCGCGGTTTCCGCAACCTCCCATCGCGATTTTCACGAAATCCTCTAGGTGTATAGTGGCGTAACTACCAATTGTTATTCAAGACGTCCAAATAAACACAATATAAAAAAAAATTCGTAGGGCACGAATTTAGCACAAAGGTCAATTTTAGAGTTAAAACGCCTGGAGTATTAGCAACTGCAATTATACTTTATCAATGAAATTTAAAAACATTGTCAAATTATTGGCAGTGATATTGTTAAAGAACATGCCAAAACGTTCGATAAACTTTTCGAAACTGTAACAAAATCCGACTTTCCGATCCGATTTTCGCTCTACGAAGCGTTTTTTATGCAAAAATATCAGAAACTCAGCAAGGAGTGTAATTTAGAAAGTGTAACAAAAATCAAATTTAATTTCGGAAATTTCAAAATTAAGAACCCTGTTACCAATATCCACGTTGTGCAGCACCGCAACTCAAGCTCTGTGTTAAATATGAGGACAAGTTAATCCAGTCTCTAGTCAAAGTATTTTGAGAGTTTTGACGAAAATAGCCTTTAGCGACAAGGGTGACCATTCATTTTCTAGCAGTCGATTTTGGCGGGAAAATGATGGATTTTAACGGGATTTGCCCTAAACCAGTTCCTCAGTGATTCTGTGCCAGAAAAGTATCTTTACCATGTACTCAGATGTGCATGGGACCGCCTTGACTGAACGTATGAATATATAAATTGCCACAATATGATTCAAAATCATTGCAATTCAAGCATTTTTAAGCTCCGAGGTGCGAACCAAATTACTATTGAACTGATAATACGTAAACAGACAGGCAAGCAAAAGCTCACCAAAAATTTATAAACGTTGAACTTTTTACTGAATCTTTTTGTCTAATCGTTAGCTAAAAACTAAACATTGGATGGTAGTTGGTCCAATATGAGTCATTCCGTTCCTCACTATGTGTTGTACACAGGCCAGACTATAGTTTGTCAATACATTTTTCTTGAACGTTTTTGTAAAACATGATTTTTTAAAGAGATTATACATACATTGTTTGAACTTCATATTGTCTTTCTCTTGTGTTCCTTTTCGGGTTTAAATTTAAGAAAGTGTTAGTATTTACTGTGTTAGATTTATAGTGTTGCGACGTCCAATTGGTACCATCAGTGAAGCAGTTAAGCAAAAACGAACAGTAAGTATAGATGCTGTATTATTATCCATCTGAAACAGTCGCTTTGAATCCTTCTTTGTGAACGTTTAATATCCACTTTGGAAAATATAATAAAAGTTCTTCAGACGTGTAGAGATGGATCGTTCACAATATTAATATAAAGTACTGCACTAGGTGGTGCTATTTTAGTTGCCAATTGCTCGCCAGCATTTGAAAAGAAATTGAAAATTGTTAAAATTTCCCTCTTTGGCATATTTGTTTATAAAAGTTTCTATACAGTTTAATTGCAGTATCCTTTTATTTATATTTTTTGACAAAATACGTAGTTTGTATTTTATTAACCGGTGTACCTAAGTTTACGATATGCAGGTATTATCCTTACAGTAATACACTAAACTTGGCTGTTGTATTTAATTTAATGGTACATTTGATTAAACATGAGCAGCCACGCACAAATATTGAAAAGTTGTGGAATTCGGGAAGGTTCTTTATGTATTTTCTTAGACCTCTTACGTCCCTTATGCAATTAATATGTATTAAGTAGCTAGATATACAGCTGATTTTATCAGGCCCAGCAATTTCATTGTTCAAAGTTACACGCTAAATTCCCATCTAGTCCCCTACTTTGTAAGCTGTTTAACATAATCATTGATTGGTTGTGCTGGTGAAATTTACAAAGAATGGGCAAATTCAAATTTTATGGCGTCTGAATCCGTTATATTATATTATTATACAAGTCTATGCATATATTAATGTATAATAACGGTATGCTTTAATTATGTTATTTCTTAATCATAGATAAAATGGAGCGGACACAGTGTAACAAAATTCTTTTTTTGAAACAAACACTAAAGCTTATCCAATATGGCGTCTTTCAGGCACTGAAATTCAGATATATTGGAATATATTGTTTTGGGTTGCATTGCGCAAATAATCAACATGACCAATCAATTGAAGTATGAGACACGATGGCTATTTATTGGGACTTTTCCAGGTTTTCCACTTTTCCAGTACTTTTCAATTAAAATTCCAGCCTCTTTTACCACTGCTAAAAAAATTTTGAGTTAAAAAAATAATCGGAATTTATTAAAATTAGGTACACACACACACCAAAGAAAAATAAAACCACATATGCTAAACATAAAATAAGTAACTCTTAACTACATAACAAAAGTTCGGTTTGAAGAGAGTTAATCTCTTTATTGATTAGATTAGTCTCTGTGTTGTTTTTTTTTCTTTTCCTCAAGTTCCTTCAATTTTATAGTATTCGTTATTTTCCTGTTCATCCCTTCATCCTCTGCGGATTTCAATTGCTGTTTTTATAAATCCTCTATGTATTTAGAATGCGCATTTCTAAAATACTGAATAATTTTTTTATTGATTTCAATTTTTTCCATTCCCCCGGGCATCATAAATTAGTCTTAGACTAACCATCGTGACTGGCTGTAGAAGTGCAGCAATTAGAGGAGAAATTCGCAGTGGATGTTAAAGAACACGCCAAATCACTAGATAATCTTTTCGAAACCATAACAAAATCCGATAACATTTCGCATGAAAAGCGCTCTGCGGAGCGTTTATTAGTATACTAAATGTCGCTGCACGGGGACGTAACGCCGTCCCAGCCACAAAATTTTAGAAAGTATAACGAAAACCGAAATTTCGAAAATAAAAACCCTTTTACGAATCCACGTTGTACAGCATGTAACTCATGCGTTATGTTAAATATGAGGACACGTTCTCTAGTCTCTAATCAAAGTTTTTCGAGAGTTTTAGCGAAAATAGCCCTTAGCGTCGAGGGTGACCTTTTACTTTTCAACCATCGATTTTGGAGGAAAAACTATATGTTTTGCGCGTATTTGCCATAAACCGGTTCCTCAGTGATTCGGTCTAAGAAAAGTATCTTTACCATGTACTCAGATGTGTATGGGACCGCCTTGCCTGAAGGTATGAAAATTCCCACAATATAATTCAAAGTCGTTACGATTTAAGCATTTTTAAGCTCTGAGGAGCGTCCTAAATTATTATTGAACTGAAAGATACGTAAATAGACAGGCAAGCAAAAGCCCACCAAAATTATAAACATTGAACTTTTTACTGAATCTTTTTGTGTAATCGTTAGCTATAAACCACGTTTCTCACTATACTACACGGGCCAGACTATAGTTATCATACATTTTCTTGAACGTTTTGTAAAAACATATTTTTTTTTAAGATTTAATATATATATATTTTTGAACTTTACATTGTCTTTTTCTTGTGTTTCAAAATTCCTTCTCAGGTTTAATTTTAAGAAAGTGTTAGTATTTACTGTGTTAGATTTATAGTGTTACGACGTCCAATTGGTATCATCAGTGAGGCTCTTAAGCAAAAACCAACAGTAAGTATAGATTTTTGTATTATTCTTTCTGAAATCAGTCGCTTCGAACCCTTCAGGTGAACATTATAATATCCACTTTAGGAAGGGTAATAAAAGTCCTTCAGACGTGAAAAGATGGATCGTTCACATGGACAAGGAGGATGCGGTGGAGGGACCGATGCAATATCTGCGTCTACGTCTAGGGGGTAGGTTGAAAAGGAACGCCTTGTATAATTTGTTTTGTAGTATATTATAATGATATATTACAGTATATAGTATATTTTGTATATGTAGTTTTGTTTATATATTTCTAGATACCGTTAGTAAATAAAATCATTTGTTCAGTTATTGCTGTATTTTTATTTAATAACTTCATTGGCTTTGTTTTCCAATAAAAACATTACATATTAAATTTCTGCTGCTTTCTGACCCTTCAATTAAGAAAGTAAGTTGTGATCTCCTAATTGGAACTATTTTTAATCCGTCTCTAATCCTTCATACTGACTGTGAATTTGTTTAAAAAACAAATATACATTAAAGAAATATATTTATGAAATTCACTAATGTACAATTTTCACTGTAAAACATAAAAATTTAGACTAAAACACCTGTAGAGATGCTTCTTATTCTAGATGAGATTTTCTATCAACTAAGAGAAAGAGAAACTTGTGGAACTATACTAACAGTTATATTGTGAAAAATTAGGGTAATATCAAAGAAGTGTGGGGAAGTCTTGAGGAAGTCTCGGGGAAATCCGAGAGGAAGTCAGGGAAGCCTCCTACGAAAAGGAAGCCTGGCGTACAAAATTTGACCTCTCGCTTAAAACTACATGCTAAATGATGAAATTGAAACTGATTCATCTTATATATTAAATTTATTTCCTTAAATTCATTGAAGACAGTACCTCCTTAGTTAAGAGGATATAATGCGTTATCAACAATTACTTTATATATCACCCATCTTTACCTTAGTAATCAGTATACTAAGGCAGATCAAATTTATTATATAAACCATACTTTACGCATTGTAAAATTAGTATAGTAATAATCGTTAAGTGAAGAAAAGCTAACAAAACTAAAGCGAAAATAAAAGTAACAACCCAATTGATTCATCACGAACATAGGAGAAAATGGTGTATAAAATTTAGATTTAAATAAAGTTTTCAAATGCCAATATCTTAATGATGTATGTGACATTTAAATAAATTGATTGAGCACAATTTACGTATCCAAAAGTTCATCGAGAGGAAACTATACAACCAAGAAATCAATATTTATTTATGATCTCAATGGTTGGGGATATTTAACAATATTGTGTAAATGTTTAAAAACAATTTACTGATTAATGATAAGAACTATCGCACAAATGTCGAATATATATCTTATGTTTCACATTATAAGATTCGTATTGTCTTCAGTAATGCCTCTTATGAGTTAGAAAATGTTTTTCACTGTTATTTTAATCTACTGCATTGATTTCGCACACTATCATTTTTATTTTTCATTTTTTAGGTATAATTGAAACTAAACGAATTATATTAAAGTGTATGTACGTTTTCACGGCCGGTAACTTCAGTGTTGTGTGTTTCCGGACCTGTGACAAATAAGAAATAAAAGGCTTACAGATCACGACCCAGAAAATGAATTATTCTAAAAAATTCTCAAAATGCCTAATATTATATATTTGTATTGTTTTTGGGGGGGTTTCCGAATTACTTATCAACATTAGGTGAAACTATTGATATACATGTACGAGGCAATTTGTAAAAAATATTATTTCTTATCATCCAATAATCTTGTTTATATTTGAACCTACAGTATCCGAGAAGTTGTTATAGCCGTCCGTATATTATTAAAATTTCACATATATATTAAAATTATGATAACATGTTTATATGTATTTAACCTCTAACGAAGTCACAATAATTATATATGTTTAATTATGGAGATGATATCAAATACAAAGCTAATTTATAAACAAATAAAATATCAAAATTATGCAAAGTTTAACACATAACTACACGTAATATTAGTACAAACCATTTTCACTTATGATTTATCAGAAGATCCATGGATAAACTATTAAATCGTGTAGCAAATGTAGTTGCATTTGTTATACGATTTAATAGTTTTTTTTGTAATACATTATTACAATTAATTCTCTTAGCACACACAATAATGCCCATAAAAATTGTCAAATATTTGCAGAAATTCTCCGATTTTTAGGTTAACTATTAGTGCTAGTAAAAAAATAAACTTTCTTATTTATATTTAACTCATTATAAAGTATTTCGTAAAACGCCATTCTTTAAACATTTATATAATTCTTGTAAGGCAACAACAGTACACTTACGACGAGAGATTATTCACTCTTAATATTTTATTTAGTACTTATTCAATATCTAAATACTGAAAATTGTATTTTGCTCCCTTATTTCCCGAAACTATTGGTAACCGCTTAAACGATAATATTAAACATTAATAAAATTTTCATTTTTTCTTACCGTTGGCATAAGTTGATCTGTACTTCTAACTCTGGTCACTTTGTTCTTATAGATAACTTTTTTGACAAGGCGTTCCATGGGTTGATTCCATTTCATAAAACTGACATATCCTATATAAAAGCTGAATAGCACCAATGCCTCGTACCAATAAATATAGTTATCTCTGAAGAATATAATAAGCGTAATAAGACTGACCGAGTAAAAGAAACAGTCTCTGAAAAGAGGCCACCAAGTAAGAGTCAACACGGTCTTGGAAAATATTGCACACATCCCAATAACAAAAAGGATATTGAAAACCGCCGATCCAACGATGGTGCCGATGCCGACATCATCGAAGGACACAAATACGCCAATTATGCTGGTAAACAACTCAGGAGCTGAGCCTCCAGCGGCCATGAAAGTAGCGCCAGCAACATCATCTTGAATGTCAAGTTTTTCGATGATGACATCCAGAGCCGGTACAAAAAATTCATCGCAAACAATTGCCAATGCGACAAACATGTAAACAACTCCAAGAATATGCAGGATGATAGCTCCATGGCGCCGCTGCGACGGGGTGAAAAGATCTCTTGGAAAGAGCGGGTCCTTTTCTACATGCACCGTAGTGTTAGGATGGAGAGACGGGACTGTAGAATTTGTATAGACGACAGTAGAGGTGCTTAAGTTGTTTTCCTGAAAGTCGTAGTCTTCGGCGGCATGGGCTCTGCAGCCCAGCAGCGCCAAGAACACGCAGAGGAGCGCGACACGGAGGGTCATAGCAGTGGCAGCTGGTCGGTCATTGCCACAGCGAGGCCGGGCGCGGACTGGAAACTCGCTCGATAAGAAGCGGGCCGCGCAGTCTGCGCTAGTGCACCACCCGGCGCGCGACCCCATCTTCACGCAGCCCGCGCACTACCGTCGAGGCCAACGAGGCCTCGAACCCCTGAAGGTTACGCAGTCCTACTGTCTTACGCTTTCAAACGACGTCTCCGACATCTGGTACACGCTGCCGGAACGCCACTATTTTATCGTTTAAGAGTTCGCTCTTTCGCCTGAGACCTACCGCAAAGATACTAATACCACCTTATTCGATAATCTATTTAACTCTCCTCATGATTGTGTATTATCAAACCTAACAAAGTAGTAATGATCAAGCCGGTAATAGCCAAATATAAATCGTATCGTTGGAGTGATTCTAAGAATACGAGAAACCGGTACGATACAAAATATCAATTAATATACCATTAAATTCTAAATTTCTAGATTTAAGTTATTTAAAAAAGTAATAGTAATAGTAATTACATAAACAAACGCACGTGTCAACCATTTAGTTTCTAAATAATCGTTATTAATTTTTGAGGCTTGACCGGCTCCTTCGCCAATTCATAGAAACTCTGCAGCTGCCATAAATACCTGAAACATTGGAGTATTTATAGCGTTTTATTACGGAATCCAGCCTATTTCAATGATGCGATGCAATGTTTTTGGTGCATTATGTACAACAAAGTGGAACACTTAAAGGAATTGCTTTTTATTTGAGTGTGGACTAGCAGATGTTTTGCCATAATTTTAAGAAAAAAACATTTTTAAGAAAAATAGCGTTATACATTCTTTCATCAAATATGATATTTTTAAACTTTTAGAGATTTAGATATTGTGATTTTATCATCTAAACGCTTTTTCATAAATAACACAAAAATTATTGCCATTCAACGACAGGTAAAAAAGGAGCTAAAATAAATAAAATGTTATTATTTTGGAATGAATGTTTATTTCCATAGAAATAATTTCAAAGCTATGGCAGATTAAAGATGGTGCTCGAATGATGCAATGTCTATATTTCAAATATTTCAAAAATAATAAATCTGACATTAAAATAATATAATAGAAATTTAAGGTTTTGTCTCTTATCCCATAATATTAAAAAAAACAAAGTTATGACCAAAATTTTGAGTGTTCTGTTTTTCAAGAGAAAGTCTAGGGTTGTCCTTCTGCCATTGGTCGTAGAATGAAAATAGAATAAATTCGCATTGGTTTTTATGGCTAATACGCTGAAATATGTTAAAGAAAACTAAAACGCTTTCTATTTGAAATCCGTTGAAGACGAACTGTGCACTAATCCTAAAAAAATTTGGTCTCGCATAAACTCGAAACTCTACGACTGAGCCATCCAGTATGAATTATAATGAAACTCAGTTAAACGAACCTACTGAAATTGTCAACGCTTTCTCCACTTATTTTTCTGATGTCTTCTTAAACACAAAAGCAGAAGCAATACTCGTGGTAGTCAACTTCTAGACAAGTAAAACAGCAATACTCTATATTTATCTGAAAGAATGAAATAATTAGTGCCATCAGGAAAATTAAAGAAAACTTTACTATGCGTCTAGATTTAATACCTGCATTTTAAATAAGAGATGGTGCAATGAACTTCGCCAAACCGCTCTACATTATATTTAATTTTATAATAAATCTTGTGAGCAAGCAGAATATGCCCCGTATATAAGAAAGGCTCTAGAAGTGAAATTAGCAACTACCGACCAATTTCTATTATTTGTAATTTCTGCAAAATTTTTAAAATTATCATACATTATAATACAGGGTGTGGAAATAGTGTGTCGGACCTCGATATCTTGGGTTCTACGATAGCTAGAAATTTTTTAAAAAATTGCAAATAAACTAGAAAAAAAGTCTATAACTGGAAATTATTTTAGAACATACAGGGCGAGTCAAGACGAAATTACAGGACCAAGTGCCTTTTTTTAATGGAATGTTATGTATATCAGTATATTTTTTGAAGCTCTTTCTAGGCTCTATTCATTCCTATATTACCTTTGAATATATATATTTTTTTATACATTTATTTAACGTCGGCCTATTTCCGCTACTGAGGCCTATCACCGACGCCTGTAGACGAACTACCCCAACCAGGAATTTTGCCGAACCTCTTCCCTTAAGAAGAGTAGGGATCTTTTACTTGCCTAACATTTAATAGACAAGGGACCGACGGCTTTACATCCCCTCCGAAGGATGGTATATCTCCTATAAAACCCTCGCCTAAGGTTGTATAGCTTCCGTGCATACACTGATATACAAGCCACTGGAAGATGTGTGAGGCGAGAACGCGGTTTCCGTTGGAATGGTCACCAATCCAAGTACTAACTGCGCCTGTCGTTGCTTTACATCGCATACCGAAGTATGTACATAGTAAAGACGCACCTACGCTCGCCCCCGCCTTTGAATATCTCCCAACCACTTGGATGTAATGAATTGTTTTATTGAAATAATGCAATCTGCAGATGGATATTTAAAAAATTACCACAGTCACAATTATGGGTTTTAAGAAAAACTTATATGAATACCAGTTACGAGACATCTATTTAATGTGTTTGAATCATTTTCATTTCCTAAAAATGTACAGGTTGGCCAAAAATTTTTCAATTAAAAACATTTTAAATCGAATTTTCTCAATTTTTTCAAATAGAACACGCTATATATTTTTCGACGATGTGATGTAGACATGAAAAACGAACATTTTTTGTAAGTACTTCCCTATGGCTAATTGCAACCATTTTGGTTTTACAAATTCAAGAATAAACTTAAAAAAAGAGGTTCCCTCAAATAATTCATTAGAAAAATTTATAATAGGTGTTCAGCGTGTTGCCCATTTTGATTTACACACTGCCATTTGATTTATACACTCCCATTTAGTGGGACCATTTCTTCCAATCCATTGAAATCAGTAAATAGTATTTAACCGGACCTTTACAGTAATGTTTTTTTGTACATTTTTTTTTGCTGTTTTCGTTATTCGACAAGCAATAAAACCTCAGTTTGGTATAATTTGTCGTGTACAAAGAAGCATTTATTACACTTATCGGTCGTTACAATTTTAAAATTTGAATTTTAATAAAGCGGAACTTGTAGACATGACTTTTGTTTTGGGCGAGTCAGACAGAAATTGTTTACTTGTCAATAGAATTTATCACCAACGTTAACCTGAAAGAAGGATTCCTGATGTTAGCAGCTTCCAAAACATTCTCGATAGATTTCTGGAAAGTGGAAATGTCGAATATAAAAAAAGTGAAGGATTAAAACGTGTTGTAAACGAATAAAATGAGTTTTCTGTGGTGCTGGCAACGGTTGAGGATTCCCATATTAGTCAAAGAGAAGTGAGCTCGTTAGTAGGAATAAGTAGATGGTCTGTGGGTCGAATCTTAGAAACAAATAAGTTGCACGCATATCATATTCAAATACACCAGGAATTATCTGATGACGATTTTCAAAAGCGCCTACAATTTTGTAATTGGGCCCGAGGTAAAATGCAACCTGATATCAACTTCTTCAATACTGTTTTATTCAGTGATGAGGCAACTTTTCATAAAAGTGGATTTGTTAATAGGCACAATTTCCATTGTCATGCTTCGGGAAATCCTCACTTTTTTATGCAAGTTGATAACCAACACAGATGGTCTATAAACGTTTGGGGAGGAATGGGCAAGTAGACAATTTTTTAATTATTATTTTAATAACATCTACGTATAAAAACAGTTGACCCGTATTTTTTATTTTATTTTTTTAATAATGCCTTATAGTAAAAAAAAAACATGAAGTTTAAACTATGTTTAAATGGTTAGATATTGCCGCAAATGTTCTAGTTATTCTACTGGCTATGACGTAATAACATAATCAGCAGAGAAACGAGCGCTAGTGGAAAGGCGGAGCTAACAAAGTTGTGCAAAACGTATGTGCGGCTCTGTCGAGGTTATATTAAATGCGCGCGTATGTGACACTATTACGTCACGAGATAACCGGCAAACTGCCGTATTTTAAATACGCTCTAATCGTAAGCCTATTCGTTTTACAATAAAACCAATGATAGTCGGTAAAACTATCTTCAAATTATATCTATAACATATTGAAGAGTCATACTGTAATGCTATATTATTACTTTTGTCATTTTCGTTATTGTCTACTAGCCCATTATTGAAGAATATGTAATAGGGCCACATTTCTTTGATGGTACATTGACTGGAGCTATTTATCTTCATTTTTTGGAAAACCATTTGTCACAATTATTGGTAAATCTCCCTGAAATAATTCGAAATTGGATGTGATTTCAGCAAGATGGCGCTCCACCACATTATTAAACGCAGTTAGAGACCACTTAAGTGGTGGTAATAATACCCTAATCAATGGATTGGAAGAAATGGACCCACTAAATGGCCTGCTAGATCCCCAGATCTTACAAAAATGGATTTCTTTTTATGGGGATACGTGAAGGAAATTGTTTATAGAGACACACCAACAACAGTAAAAAATATGAAGGAAAGAATAATAACTGCCTTTACATCTATCACACCGACAGTTTTAGGGACAGTACGACCCTCATTTCAAAAGCGAATAGAGATGTGTGTCAATCAAAATGGGCAGTATGTGGAACATTTATTATAATTTTTTCTACTGAGTTATTTGAAGAAACCTCTTTTTAAGTTTATTTTTGAATTTTGTAATTATTGCTCAATAACACGAAATTGCTTGCAATTAACCCTAGGCAAGTACTTACAAAAAATGCTGGTTTTTCAATTCTACATCACATTGTCGAAAAATATACAAGGTGTTTCATTTGAAAAAATTGAGAAAATTCAATTTAAAATATTCTTAATTGAAAAATAATTTTTAGCCACACTGTACATTTTTAGGAAATAAAAATGATTCAAAAACATTAATTAGATATCTCGTAACTTCACATAAGTTTTTCTTAAAACCTATAATTGTGACTGTGGTGATTTTTTTAATATCCATCTGCAGATTGCATTATTTCAACAAAAAAATTCATTACATCCAAGTGGTTGGGAGATATTCAATGCTAATATAGGAACGAAAGAAAGAGGCTTCAAAACAATGTACTGATATACGTAACAGTCCAATTTAAAAAAAGGCGCTTGGTCCTGCAACTTCGTCTTGGCTCACCCTGTATGTTCTAAAATAATTCACTTGAAATTTTTTAAAAAATTTCTAGCTATCGTAGCACTCGAGATATCGAGGTCCTACGCACTATTGCCCCACCCTGTATATTTGCACACAAGAAACTTGTTATCCCCACATCAGCACGGATTTATGTATGGACACTTTACTATCTCGAACCTTGTTGAGAAAACTATTTCTAAGGCACCTGATGAGGGAAATCAGGTAGAAGTTATCTATACTGATTTCTCTATAGCTTTTGACCGTCCCGATGATGAGCTGTTGATATCAAAACTAGATATTAGTTAATTTGCTTAATCTTATCAGATCGTATCTTAATGACAGGTCACAGTTTGTTCAATATAGTGGTTTCAAATCTGGCAATCATCAGGAGTTCCACAAGGTTCGATTCTGGGACTGTTACTTCTCGTTATATTTATGAATGATATAAGACAACTGTTTAATGTCAACTATTTACCATATGCGGATGATCTTAAAATTTACATTTTAATTAAATCTATTTCAGACTGTTCGAAGTTACAGGATAATTTGGTCAAATTAAATGATTGGAAACACGCTTTTATTACGAGTTTTAGATTATTTATTTTATTAAAAAGTATAAAATAATATTTAAGTTGTTACTGTAAATATAAATAGAGTGGGGCGCTCTTTATACCTACATTTTATTAACTCACTTAATTTATATACAGTTACGGTTAAAAATTTAAGACGATCTATTTATTGAGTTGAGCGCTCCACGCTTTTATATTTACAATAACAACGTTATATTAAAAAATTACTTTTTACTTCTTAATTTGTCGTAATAAAAGCGCTATTTCTAACTATTAATTTATTTTAGTTTTTAATTTTGTATTTACCGGCTCAATGGCTTAATGCTTGTGTGTTGTTAGGTTTAAGGTCAAGGAGTCACGGGTTCGAATCCTGGTTAGAGTATGGATATTTAGTGGTGCTTTACATCAGTCTTGATAACAGTGGACCAGAAGATGTTGTGTGAGAAGCAATACAGCTAGTCGCTCTACCACTCCGAGTCACAGCTCCGGCAGATGGCAATATCGTAGGGAATGGTCGTTGTGTAATGGTCTGTATGTATATGTACTAGTCGAGTGGTGGAATAGCTAATGCTAAACCCCGCCATGACGATAACAAAAAAGTTATATGCGCAAACGAAATTTCAAGTAAATATATATTCTTTTTTAGGAATTTGGGAGAACGATGACAGCAAAAATGCAAAGATTTAGAAAACTTTTTACGATGGTCGATAGTCAATGAATTTTCTCTACGCATATACCGGGTGTAACGGGATCATGATTATATCCCCGTTTTCTCCTTTAGTAAGCGGCACTTTTTGACGTCAATTGATTTATTGATTGAACGTAATTCTCGAGAAACTCATGAATTTTATATCTTCTTTTCACCTTATTTCTCAAGTTCTTGACGGAGAGATATCTCATATACAAGATCATGAGGAAGAGGAATGGATGGAAAAAGGTGAGGATGAATTTAATGAAACACCACAAAAAGCAAAAAGGAAATCTGTATAGGAAAAGGAAGCAATACATATTGCAAAAATGCATACCATGAGTTATACAATTGCTGCATTCACGTTTTTGTATACAGCAACTTATATTGTATGTACAAATTTATTTTAATACTTTCGTGTACGCAAGTAACTTGCGAGCGATCATTCTCTAAATTAAAAATAATTAAAACCTCCAATATCTCAAGAATTATTAGAACTACTGCTCTTGATTAGTATAGAAAATGATAAAATTCCTCCTGTTGAGGAAATTATTGACAGCTTTGCCCGCTCGTGTAATGAATTGAATAAAATGTTGCTTATGTAGTCAGCGAAAAACAGAACTAGTTAATCATTATTATTACTTATATTTCCTTTTTCTGTGATTTACGACTCGAATGTGATTTATATTTTGTTTTATAATATGAATTTATATTTTGTTTTTTCTTAAAGTTTTTAAATTTTTAATGTTTTGTATTCTTAATTTGTTATTTTTTTTATCTTTGGAACTTTCTTTGGAATTATGTTTATTTTGGTAAACAAGTATTTTTTAATACCTATGCAAATTGTTTCAATTTTCTCAGTAATATGACATTTTTTAAAAATAAATAATAAATGGGAGGATTGAACATCGAGGACATAACAACGAAATAATGTATACTCCTCTTGCTTTACTCATCTGTCTGGAAAACTTACAGCAGACGATGCCACGAAAAATATCATGTTTGCATTTTAAACTACTTCACTTCACTCAAAAAAGGGCCCCCTTAAGCCCATATCGCGGACTAACTAAAATTTGCCAGGACGCCACTGGGTGTGTTAAGTAAATGTAATCTGGTTTCAAATTTGGATTACTTCCGTCATACGTAGTTTTGCATTATATGATCGTATATGTGGCAAGAGTTGGGTTTAGAAAGAAATAGACTTTTCACCAATGGGTTTACCCTGGACCCATGTGGATTTGCACTACATGTGGACATCAATTGCCCAAATATATCAAGAGCTGTATTTAGTAAAAATAATATGTTTACCCATTTAGTTTACTTCGGTCATATGTAGTTTTGCGTTACATGATCAGACAATATTCCAATCTCTTGAAATACGTCTAAAACTACAAATATTGCAGAAACTATAGTTAACTTTGTTGTTGACTTCGACAACATACCAATAAATCGTAGCAACAAAATCAACAACCGAGAACTTACTTTCAATATACAGGGTGTAACATAATGGAATGTCATAAATAAAGGAGCGTATTCCTCGTACAAATTTAAGAATATTTTGTCATATAAACAATTGTCATTAGAGCCTTCGTTTACAAGATACAGGGCATAGTTTTCAAAAATACAAATATTTCCCTAAATATCTTTTGAACAAATGTATATTTACCTGAAATTTTGTGTGTAGAATACATGGTTAGTATTGTATTTAAATTTAAAAAAATGAAGCCCCAGCTTCAACCAGTGACGTAGATTTGGGGTATTTTCGATTTCAAATTTAATTTTGAACAACAATGTTCCCTTGACATTTTTGCGCATATTTTACCGTTTTAAAATTATTGAAGTTTAACCGTAGTGATGTATTGTTAGATAAAATAATGCGCCAATTGTATCTTACAAAAACAACTGAGCATCTGTCAAGCAGTCTGAAAGTGATCTGAATTGTCGATTTAAATTTAAAAAATGGTTTTCTCTTTTATAGAATTGACAGATAGGTATGCATTTCTGTTATGGGCTTTCTAATAGTAATAATGTAGAAGCAGCTACACTTTATGCGGAGCGCTTTCCCAACAGACATCATTCAGATTGAATAATGTTTATGAATATTCCTATGCGCCTACGGCAATCAGGAAATTTGAAACCTGATCATGGTGGTGGAAGAAGGGCGACGGTAACAACGAACCAACGGGAGGAAAGAATACTAGAAACAGTTGTGGAGAATCCTAGTATTGCACAAGATGAATTGCGGCAATGGAACGTGTGAGTCACATGACTATTCATCGCATTTTAAGAACCAATTTATTGTATCCATATCATTTACAAAGGGTTCAGGCGCTGAATTCCGAGTATGCAGTACCGCGTATGAGATTCTGCGAGTGGTTTACACGGAAATATATTCGAAATCCTTTATTTTATTCTTCTGTATTATTTACGGATGAAGCTGGATTTAACAGGGATGGAATTATAAATTTTCATAATAACGACTTATGGTCTGATGAATATCCTCACGGAATAATTGAGTCGAGGCACTTACAACGTTTTTCAATTAATGTCTGGGCTGGAATTGTCAACGAGTTCTTAATTGGTCCATTTGTTTTACCTCGAAAACTTAATGGACGATCTTACCTAAATTTTCTTCGAGATAATTTGCCACTTCTAATGGAGATTGTTCCATTAGTCGTAAGGCAACGTATTTTTTTTATGAATGACGGTGCTCTACCTCATTTCTTCTTGCTCGTACGAGCATATCTCAATGAAACTTATCAAAACAAACGGATAGGTCGTGGAGGACCTATAGCATGGCCAGCTCGTTCCCCAGACCTGAATCCACTAGATTATTATTTATGGGGACATTTAAAACCATATGTTTATTCTGTTCCTATTCCCGGTGAAGAAACTCTTCTTCATAGGATAAACGAAGGATGCCAGCAAATTTTCCAGAATCCTGGAATATTTGGTAGAGTAAAAATATCTATGAGACAACGTACCCAAAAGTGTATTAAGACACATGGACGTCACTTCGAATATCTCTTGTACTTATTGCATTAATTTTTTGTTTCGTTTATCTTTGCCAATTTTTGTTTAAATTAAAAATTAAAATTTCTGATGAGTTTGTTTTTCTTCAATTTGGCACGGTATTAGTTAGAAAAAATTAACAATAACAACATTAGCTGCGCAAAAATGTCAAGAGAACATTGTTGTTCAAAAATTAAATTTGAAATCCGAAATATGCACACAAAATTTTGGCCCAGTGGCGTGCCATACCTTCATGAAACAAGGTACCCTACATACCCCAAATCTACGTCACTGGTTAAAACTGGGGCTTCATTTTTAAAAATTTAAAGACAATACTTATCATATATTCTACACATAAAATTTCAGGTAAATATCTACATTTGTTCAAAAGGTATTTAGGGAAATAATTGTATTTTTGAAAACTACAACGCCCTGTATCTTGTAAACGAAGGCTCTAATGACAATTGTTTATATGACAAAATATCCTTAAGTTCGTACGAGGAATACGCTCCTTCATTTATGACATTCCATTATGTTACACCCTGTATAGTCGAGGCAATTTCACAAACGATTTTTAAGCAGTAAGACGGATCGAGATGGGATTTTTTGCATCAGATTTAGGATTTATAAAAAATTTTACAACTTTTTATCAAAAAGGGAAATACATTCTGTGCAGACCAAAATGCATTTTTAAAAGTGCATTTTTGGAGTTCATTAAAAAAAATTTATTTTGGAAAATAATGAATAATCTTTATGTTAATAATTTATATTATGCAAGTATTTTATTTTTTTTACTTCCCCGTCCAGTGGAAGTATAGTAACGCTAAAGAAATATTATTTTTTTTGGTTGAAATAGACCAAAATTTTATGAATGTCGAATTTGAGCGAAAAAAAAAACCGTTTATGATATTGACTTGAAATTTGGTACATTTATGTATTATAACGAGATCTAGAAGTAGATTATATTTCGATCTAATTCCGTTGAAGGGTTCGGGGGTAAATCGGGTAAATAGACAAAGCAAGCAAGTAAGAGTCCATATAATTGCAATTTTTAGGGCATCTAGAAAAGTCAAGATCTCAAAATTTTTTTGGCATTAGCCACCCCCCTATCACTCCCACACTATTATGAGGGATAAAAAAAAAATTAAATGTGACTTAGTGTGTATACAAGAACAAAAAGTCTCAAAAATTTTTTGGCGTTAGCTACCCCCTCTACCACCCGCAGCCTATTATTAAAGGGAGTAAAAAATTACATTGGGATTTAGTATGTATAAGACTTGGATATTTACAGAAGTGATTGAAATATAATTGAATTTCTTACATAAATTAATAATTAATTAATACAAAATTTATATACATAATAATATTAAAAACCTCCGAGTAACAGCGTTTGGCTCATTTTATTCATTATTTTCCAAAATAAAATTTCTCTTTTAATAAACTCAAAAAATTCATTTTGGTCTGCACAGAATGCATTTCCCATTTCTATAAAATAAAAAGTTGTAACATTTTTTATAAATGCCATCCTAAATCGAATGCAAAAAAAACCCTCTCCATCCGTCTTACTGCTTAAAAATCGTTTGAAAATGGCATTTTAGTGCTAAATTGCCTCAACTAATAATGTGTATTTTCTATAAAACTGTTAAAAATGAATAGTTTTGTAAATTCCATTCCGATCCAATATTTTATTGCATTATCGTGTAAAAAACATTTCCTACTCGAGATGGAATACGTTTTTTTTGTTCGTGAGATTTCCCAACTCGCTTCGCTAGTGGACAAATTATTATCTCACGAAAAAATAGTACCTATTTTCATATCTTGTTGTAAAATATGCTATTGCTAACGGTCACAAAAAACCACATGAAGATTGACCATCTTGTTCCAAAAATATAGCACTTTAAGCATGGTCCATATTTTGACAACACGCACTTCAATTGTACAGCAGTTTATATAAAGGAGATATTATGTAAAATATGCTATAATAATAGGCTTCAGCTGGTGGTGGTTTGTTCATTGCACTAACTTATTATTAAAGTGGTCTCAGGTTTAGTTTAGAGCAATTTTTATGGGAGCAACAAGGACCTTAACAGAATTATGAAAACTCGATATTTTTTACATATTTTTGATATAATAGGAAAAGTAATAAGTATATACAGTTCAAAATAGTTCATGTAGGGATGTGATATTCGATTGAATAAAAATCGGTAAAATCTGACATAATAGAATCATTTAAGAATATTGTATAATGTAAAACTACAAATATAAAGTTGCATTGTCTTTTTTTTACTAAATTTTATATTCTGATTCCGACCCACATATCCTTTGCATAGTTTCCAGAGATGTCCAAATATATCCAGGCTCAGCAGGCGCATTAATTGTTGGATAAGGAGTTGTTGCTGATTTGTAATAATCTGAAGGTGCGTGCATTATAAATTCCATACAGTCTAAACTTCTAGAGATATCCTCCTCAGGGCCTATAACAAATTTTTTATATGATTTCAAATGCAGGATTGAAAAAAATAAGAGAAAAGTTGATCAATATGTTGAATAGATATTGAATGTTGAATAGATTACGGTTTTGTTAATCTTTATCAAATGGCTTCTTAATTTTCATGAACAGACAAATGAGAGCGGATAATAATATGCAAGGTTTTGACTGGACTCTTCATCTGTTTATATATAAATTTTAGCTTACAAAACACTAGCTTGGTTCCACTTACCTATGATATAAGTTGCAGGATCAAATTCTTCATTTGGAGGAGGACTTTCTTGTGTAGGAAGCAACCAAGTTAATACCGCACTTTTTTCGCAATACTGATCTGTTAATAGGCCTTTTATCTGAGCATAATAAATGTCTCCATCTGCATCTTTCAGTGATACTATATCTCCTACTTGGATATAACTTCCCTAAAAGCAAAATAAAAATATTTGAAATAACCACAAATAATTAAAATGTTTCTCTAAATATTTGTTTAAATATTTAATAAAGGTTTATTAACCGCCTTCCAGGTCATCTGAGTGACCCTCTTAAGTCTGGGAGATCTAGATTTGTCCGAGTGAAGAAGGCGGGGTCCTACAGTTTATCGTGGGATCCCAACCACTTCTTGGGATAATATATATTTGAAAATTACCATCCATCTATAGGTAATATGTTATTTTCTTTAAAACATTTTAGTATTTATCTCAACCGAGGTCTCGGTTATTATTTAAAATAAAAAATTCAAACATCTCTATAAATACAAGCCTAAGTCTGTATATTGAGAAAAAGTACACTAATACTTTTCAAAATTCCACACAGTTATGATCTATCTACATACCTACTAGAGGACTCAAAGTTATTAGATTTCATTTGTGATTATGATTTCTATATTACTTAATGATTAATAATAATTATGATAATAATTCTACAGATATTTATTTAAGAGTTACGAGATGTTTTAAGCAATCTAGCAACAAGCTGCGTGTGAGATAGAAATATCCTAACCTAATCTAGGTACGGTCATGAGCAAAAAAAATAGGATGTCTTATAACGGTATTTTGCTAAAATCTAGTTGTGTATATATAACTTTAATTTTTGTGACATTGTCAGTTAGTTGTCCTAATTTATTGCAAGTGTGCAAAAAACTAATATGTCTCATATAAGCGATTTAGTTAAATCTTGAGTTATTGCTAAAGCAGAAGATGGATGGTCAATGAGACAAATTGCACTGCGTTATAATATTGACAAAAATTCGTTGTGTAACATTTTAAGAAAGTGGAGAATAAACGGTACAATTAGTAGAAATCCTGGATCAGGGCGACGAATGATATCAACTCAACAACAAAATTTGCAATTGGTAAATGATTTAGTAGAAAATCCATTTTACTCAGTTATTCAGGCTGCTGAAGAAACGAATTTTCCTGGATCGAGTAGTACTGGTCGCCAGCGAATAAGAGAATTGGAGCTACGCTGTCATGCAGCAGCACAGAAATACTTACTTAAAGCTAAACATAAAGAAGCTCGAGTAGGATTTGCGCTTGAATTTTTAGCGCCTGATGTAAATTTTTGGAACAATGTAATCTTTACAGACGAAAAAACTTTCCAGTCAACACACAGCGGTCGTACTCGTGTTTACCGCCCTCTGAATACTCGATTCGATGAGAAATATATATCTAACAATGATAAAGTGGTAAATTTTCCGTCAATATGTGGGTTTGGAGATCGGCACGTGGTCCTGGTGTTTTGTGGCATATTGAGAAACGATTCAATAGTGAAACATATATTAGGATTTTAGACAATATTATGCTCCTTCTGTGTCAATTACTTCCTAATAATGAGTTTATATTTCAACAAGACAATTGTTTCGTTCATACTGCTCATACCGTAACTAACTGGTTTCAAGATAACAACATCAATGTTCTTAACTGGTCCAGTCATAGTCCAGATCTTAACCGAAGTATGGGGACTACTCGTAAGAAATATCCAAAAACGAAATGTGAGACCAGGGAATGCTGAAGAATTACTGGAAATAGTAAATAATGCTTGGGAAAATATTATTACTAATGATTATTGTATAAGGTTATTTAATTCTATGCCAAACAGACTTATAGAAGTTATAAATAGAAATGGTGCAATAACGAAATATTAATAGTTAGTTTCTTGTTAAGTGGGATATCCTTTGTCCTTTGATCCAGGATTTCTACTAATCGTACCGTTTATTCTCCACTTTCTTAAAATGTTACATACCAAATTTTTGTTAATGTTATAACGCAGTGCAATTTGTCTCATTAACCATCCATCATTTACTATAGCAATAACTACAGCATTAAAATAAAACATAAATTAAAAGTGATATCTCTTTTATTTCGGCTACTCATTGCATATTCAAATAGAGACAGATTTAAATTAGAAAAAAAAAGTTGTCCTATTTTTTTCTGCTCACGACAGTACCTATATATTTTGGAAGTATTGATAAGAAAATTTAAGTACTAAAATGTAACCGCTATTGATAAAATTCTACTAGCTAAGTATTTATTTATATGCAAAAGTAAATTAGCTATTGACAATATTTCTCAAAATATGTCAGAATAACAGAATATTATCATTGTCCTTTCCTATAGAGTTTACAAATACACTTGCTACTTTAAGAATCGTTAATACGGATATAAAATACAAGTAATCCTATATCCAGCTATAACAGTCAGTGTTTGTGCCAATTACAGTACATTATGATTTAATTGCATGAACTTCATGCATAAAATAAAAAGCTGTATTAATTAACGATTCATTTATCATTTTTTCAAGATTATTTTTAAATAAAAAGATACGAGTAAAAGGTACTCAGCTCACCGTCAATTAGGTTACTTATACCAAGTATCTTTTATCTTATATTCACACACGATATACTAGATAATTCTTCAGACTTTTCTACTGCCAGTAAAAGCAGCACTCACAGCAATAAGATAAATTAGCAATGCTTCCGTTCAATGGCCTATCGTTAGGTAGCAATATCAATTTTACCACCAGCTGGAACATTTGTCCTTGTAATTCTAACAAAATAATTGGTTAATGTATCACCAAGTATTCCTGTAGTCATTGAAATGTATATATACCTATAAAATATTTTAGATCACTATTTTGCAAATAATTTGAGCATCCAATACTGACATGCTCCAACACAATATAGAGAAAATATTATTTCTTAGCTTCTTTACGCAAGTTTAGATAAACAAAGTTTTTGTACACACACCTCCAAGGCCTCAAACTCAAGTAAGGTATTTACCTTATAAAACACATAGTCACTGGTGACTACTGTAGCCACTGCCGCAGGGGCTTTTACAGGACTTCTTTTTGTTAAACCTCTCCTGCCTCTGCCCTTGGGAGCTGACACTTTAGGCACGGCAAAAGGATTTAATCTTGTTTTATAAGATCTAGTGGCCCTAGTTTTTCGTTTATTCGGTTTAGTGTCTTCCTCCTCCTCCTCTAATTCTGTCTTTATATTATTTTTCGTTTCGTTTACACAATCTAAACAAATGGCGCCCAAATTTTCTGCATTTGTCCACAAAGGGGATTCATTAGTTTCACATTTCAGGCACACAGGAGGACCTTTCAATGGCATTTTTTACTTTTTAATATTCTTCTTCGATATTTGTTCGTGTACATTCCGTTTGTCCATCAAAGAATTGTGTGTATTTTCTTTAACACAACATTACAATGATTTTTAACTATGAGATATTCAAAAATGTAATAATAAACCCATTATTTTTAGGAACAAACACGATATAATATAACCTCTAATTTCAGAAATTTCACATTCACCTTTGAAAATAACAAATTCTGCTATACTAGTGTTAGAGACATCTAGTATGTAAAAGCTTAATTATTAAAAGAGGTAATTTAAATTAAGAGGAAACATACTTACCAAATTGACACAGGTGTATCTTCACTTTATATTCCATCGTATGAAGTAATACAGTCTTATTAAATATATCTCCTTATTATTTATTAATACATGACTAATATATATTTATTACTTGTTTATACTAAATATAGTTGGACAATCGGTGACATCGACGGATGGGCCATCTGTTGCAAAAATTGAATATCTTCTATTAAATGGGTTGAGTAACTAACCGACACGAACAGGGGTACCATGTTAGTCAATTGCATGCAGTTAGAGCGAAGAGTTGTTGAAAGATGGCAAATCGAATAAAGTATGACGCTTAATAGAAATAAAGTAATCTTTTAAGATATTTCAAACTGCAAAATTATATAACCACTATCTACTGCACACATAAGTTAATACTAAAAAGCAGCTAAATTCACCTATTTGCATTGAAACATTACTTTATAGCGTCTCTATTGAAACATTGGTCGTAAGCGGCATCTGTCAATCACCTACCGATACTTATAGGTAAAGTAATATAGGACCCGTGTTAGTAATACACCATAATTGCTTCCGTTTTATTAGTACAAATGAATTTTAGTAGATGTTGCGTTTTGGTATACGATAGGTTTAATAATAAAATAAAAACAAGACTATTTCTTTGTTTACTAATTTATTATAGACCAAGAACTACTGAATCTTTCATGAGCGTTTGAGAACTTCCTTCAACTTTTATGGTGCGTAGTCCTGTTTAAAGAGACAACACTACGCTGGGTCCGTGTTCTGTAGGTGGAGGTGTTTTCGAATTTGGGCTATTTTTTACAAATCATTCTACTCGATATGCGTTTTGCTAACCATGTTAGCATCATCAGAAAATGATTAAAACTGAAAACCGCTCTTATTTATTTCCCGATGATGTTGACATGGTTAGCGAACGCGTCGAACAGTTTATTCGAGTGTGTTGTTCTAATATTTTGGTGTTTTGTAAAAGTGGTTTTTAGACACCTAAATGTATATTTTTATTTTAACGCCTTATTTAGATTAACCTCCCGGCAGAGTGAGCTATTCCACTCATTCACTCACTATTCCACTCAACCAGTACACATACACATAGACAATTAAACAACGACCATTCCCTAAGACATTGCCATCTGCCGCAGCTGAGGCTCGAACTCAGGAGTACAGCAACTAGCCGTGTTGTCTCTCACACAACCTTGTCTATGTCTTATTGTATACAATAATTCATAGTATATTATTCAACGAGTATATAATAATGGCTATTATTCACGAGGGTGAAAAGTTTACGTAAAACACCTGAGTGAATATAGTAGAGCCATTATATGCGAGTAGAATACCATACTTTGTCCACTACTATTAAATAATATCAATATTAAGTTTTTAGAACGATAACATTTCTGGTAATTCTCTAATTCATAAAAGAATTTTATATTGACACATACAACTTTATTGACTTTTATGACAATAAATTCAAAGAGACAAGTTCTGATGGTATTCAAAACATTTCACTTTCACTATTAGTATTCATATATTTAGTTTTATAATTGAAATAACCAACGAAACTACATAATGAATATGATTTGAAGTTTCAGATTAATGACAAAATTATACTTTGACAAATTGTTATGGCTTACTAAAAAAATCAGACAAAATAACAAGCACAGATAAACTTTAAAGACAATGGAATATTGAAATCATTATTTACTGCAGTGAATAATGAAATAATTATTCACTGCTGTGAATAATGAATAGCAATTATGCTTGAGAAAACACATACATAATGGATATATTATATAGTAGTAGTAGACAAATATAATTATTTATCTACTTATATTAGATTAAATATTCAGTAATGAACAGCTTTTAAATATGTAATAGCTCGAGTAATAGTATCTATAAACAAATGGCGTGAGATATGATAACTCACTAGGTACAGTGCCAATCTCTCCTTTACCTTCTCAGGCAAATAAACGAAAAAGTTGGACACTTCTGGGCCGGGGCTAAAAGTCATTTCTCTTCTTGTGTTTTGGGGTGGACAATCGATTGCGATAGGTCCGAGGGTGAAAAAAATCTGCCTTCATTCCCTATTGGCCAAAAACCACCCCTGAAAGGTGTAGCAAGCGGAGGCGCAGTTTTTGTGCGGGATTTTTCATGTAAAAATGATTTATGATACGAGGCTATCAAGAGGGTTGATCAAAGGGGGTGAAAACCACCCCTTTGAAGAAAAAAACGGTCGCAACTGATTTTTTCGCGTTGTTCGGAGGGAAAGTAACTAAAAAAATATTGAGGAGGATGAGGGAGGTAAAATCAACCACATGTCCCTTATTTCCAGTCACAGGGGTGGAAACTATCCTTGGGCTAAAAGACATTTCTCCTCCATTATTTGGGGGCGGAGAATTGATTGCGGTAGGTCTGAGGGTGAAAAAGATCAGCTGCGGGTCGTGCTGCAAACTTCATCTGCATGAGTTAGTTCAGCGCTTCCCAGCACTGAAAAAACACAACAAAATTTTACGACATAATTATTATCGCCGGGGGCCATGCGGCATGCCTGTCATCAAACAAGCCGACGCACGTTAAAAACCTATAAAGGTAAGGGAGTCCCTTTCAGAAGCAAATAGTACAGAGAGTACCGGTATTTTAATGAGGTCGTAAAGTTTTGTTGCGTTTTTTGAGTGTCGGGAAGCGCTGACTTGGACTATACCTACATTACCGCTCGTTGAATAAAATAATGTTGTTTAATTGTACTATTGAACAACACACTCATTATTGACGCGTTTTTTTCGTTTGGGACATGTAAGCTTCAAAGTGAGGCGAGATACGGCCAAAAACACTTATTTTTTCTTTAAACGTGAATATCACGAGAACCGTTGCCGCTAGGCTAAAAAACTACAATTTTACGCTTCTGCCGGCCCTAATTTCTTATTTGCCCAGCGCAATTTACGAAAAGAAACTACACTAATAATAAATTTTATAAATTATTCCAATTTTACCGTTAGTTTTTGCACTGATAAAGACTAGGTTTATTAATAATAATTTCTTAAATAAATAACATGCAAAACTCTAACTTTCACTAAACTTACGATAAAGTGCAACTTCCTGCTGAATAGTCGTAGAAAAAGTATTGTATTCTACGCCTTCAGCTCGTGCCGTAAACGTCATCCTCATCAGTAACAGTTATAATTACACGCTCGTCGAATAATGTACTCTTATAAGTTTTCTTTTGTAACTGTTTGTTATTTTTTCGTTTATAGGTATTGACAGAGAAAGTACTGGCATTGAGTCATGAAAAATACAAATTCTATGTTATATGATGAAAATGGACGTTTGAAAGTTTCCGTTTAATTAAAATATTTTAACCTCGCCACAATAAAATTGTGAGAGGTTATTAAAATTGGTCCAAACTCGAAAATTGAGATAACATCAAATCTTTACGTTTTGAGGTTCCAGGAGCCCAAAACAGTGGTTTGTGAATAATGTCTGTATGTGTGTATGTATGTATGCATGTATTTATATGTGTGTTAGCACTATAGCGCCGAAACTACACTTAACGGATTTGGATAAAATTTTGCATGAGGGTTCTTATAGCGCTCCAGAAGATCTGAAAAGGTTTTGGTTGAGATCAGATTACGTTTAGTGCCGTTTTGGCACAACAATTTGTTTGTTTTATAATTACTTACAATTTGCAGTCGAACCATTGAAAAGCAGTTGAAATTTCAATTTCAACGATATACCACACTTGTGAAAAAAAATCAAAAGCAATGCAAATGTGAAGCATTAAGATCGCTTTTGTGTGGAACCGTCGATGCGCAGAGCTGTTGCGCAATGAAACTCGTCACGTCAGGTGCATTCCTCGGCTTCAAAGATCCACTACGGGGGCCATGAACCTTCCCGTGGCCCTTTGAGGTCGCGACGAGTAAATAGGTGTTTTCGACGTATTTTTTCATGCTAAATCCAAATATGCAACTCAATTTTACGGAATCATGCAAGAAAAATTGTTATTAACATTTTAATTGTTTATAAGGCTATAACTTCAAAGTTAACAATGGAAGGGAGAGTTTTCAAATTTTTTATGATTTCTGATACAAAAACAAAGAAAACTCTTTTTGAAAAATTACAATCGGCTGATTAGAACCGGAGATATTGCACATTTATTATTAACAAATTGCATAATTACGATTTCTCCGCACTATTTCTATTCAACGTAGAAAGTTCTACCAGGTCTCATTTTAAAGCTAAAGCTTCAAGCTTCAAAATCGTTTGTAGTGAAATATCCCACCATGCTCTTGAAAAATTTTACAAGTGATGAAAGCCTGAAATTTTTGCGGAAAAAAATAAGTAATTTGTTTATACGCATTTTGAGGAAAGTTAATCTATAAATATCAGCAATTGAGTTATACATTATTATTGTACATCTCAAAACGAACATTTTTTGACTTGCTGAATGTATTTTGATTGATTTTTCGCCGAGTAATATTAATTTGTAGTTGAAGCGCTTTCGCGCGCAATGCGCGCACTGAGTACGCGTTACATGTAGCGACTACCGTTTTATTCTTGGCGTTACTTAATAAATAATTTTTGAAATATTTACATTAATAAATAATTTGTAAATAATAATAAACAAATACATAATTTTTTCCAAAGTGTAATAATGAAAAAAAAGTTAATTCATTTTCTACTAATACTAACTGTTTATTGATTGTTTTTGCATGTATTGTCTTTTTTGCATGTGCAAAACATGCAGCAGGATAAATTAGCTTTTTTACAGCGACACCATTTAGTTGTGCACATCTTACATGTACAATTTGGTACAAGTTCACTCATCGGGGGCAACAAATCATGCATTTTTTGGGGCAAAAGTAAATCTTGTTCCTTGATCCATCCAAATTTTTCTGGATTTACAAGGCTAATATTAACCGATAAAATGTTAGTCTGTAGAAAAGTTATATATAAACATCTTAAAATATGTAATTTAATGGTAGCAGTTGTGGGTGGTAACTGCTCGATGAGGTGTTTACTGGAATGGGAATATATTTTAAATCTTAATTCATCAAATTTGCATTTTTTTTCATAACTTCCACTAAATATTCCTCTCCTCTTCTCAAATCAATATGAATTGTTTCATCTGAAAGAACTAAATACTGAAGAGTAATTATTATTACATCTAAAAAATGCTTTGATGTATTCAAAAATGCTGAAAATTGATAGGGCGATATTGAAAAATTCACGCAATCTTTACTAGCAAGTATTGATGCAAGTGATGTATTATATTTCAAAAATTAAGAATAATAATAATAAACAATTACCTCGCCCGAAATTAATTAAATATTTTGTAGGATCTGCTTGTAAAGCTGCTGGTTTTGTACCCACTTTACTAGATTAATCTGCTTCCGTCAAATGGTGCAAAGCTGGTAGGACGGAGCAAAATTTTTCACCATAATAGTTATGAATAGTGTGCATAGGAATATTTCGTTTTGAATTTTTTACTCCTGTTTGAATCCAAAGCGTCTGAAAAAGTCATAAAAATATATTGTTAAAAATCTTCGCAGAATAATACTTCTTGAAAAAAGCACTTATTTTCCTACTTGTAATCCACTGTTGTCAAATTGCTTGAAAAAGTATAACGACAATGCAAATACATCAGTATCCGATGAGATGAGATAGATACACATTTTCATATCCGTTCTTTACAGCGTGCATTACGTGGATCATTAATTTGAGATCTGCTTCCTCAACTCAACAACTACAAATTAATATTACTCGGCGAAAAGTCAATCAAAATACATTCAGCAAGTCAAAAAATGTTAGTTTTGAGATGTACAATAATAATGTATAACTCAATTGCTGATATTTATAGATTAACTTTCCTCAAAATGCGTATAAACAAATTACTTATCTTTTTTCCGCAAAAAATTTCAGGCTTTCATCACTTGTAAAATTTTTCGAGGGTATGGTGGGATATTTCACTACAAAAGATTTTAAAGCTTGAAGCTTTAGCTTTAAAATGAGACCTGGTAGAACTTTCTACGTTGAATAGGAGCCGAGTTATGAGTGAAATAGTGCGGAAAAATCGTAATTATGCAATTTGTTAATAATAAATGTGCAATATCTCCGGTTCTAATCAGTCGATTTTAATTTTTTCAAAAAGAGTTTTCTTTGTTTTTGTATCAGAAATCATAAAAAATTTGAAAACTCTCCCTTCCATTGTTAACTTTGAAGTTATAGCCTTATAAACAATTAAAATGTTAATAACAATTTTTCTTGCATAATTCTGTAAAATTGAGTTACATATTTGGATTCAGCATAAAAAAATACGTCGAAAACACCTATTTACTCGTCGCGACCTCAAAGGGCAACGGGAAGGTTCATGGCCCCCTTACTATGAGGAGGTCCAAAAATAATTTATAATTGATAATTGCATTAAAATATTAGTTTTCAAATTTCTCCTCAGAGTATCAGTGGCGATTCCAGGAAATGTCCAAAAACGAGCATTTATTCAGTCAATGATTTTTTTAAATAAATATTGTTTAGAGTGAAAAGTTGTAATGAAAAGATCTTCTGCAAATTTCTCGTCAGTGGATCAGACGCGGCATTTGTGAGGCCGTAAAAACAATGTATTATCGAATCGAAAACTGTTACGAATAAAGATTGCACAGGATAAAATATTCTATTGAAAAGGTGTTTTTAAAATTTCTTGCGAGAGCACTATGGGCGTAGCTCCAGTTGGGTCCAAAATAACTTTCTTCAAATCCCACTCACCTCAAAATGAATAGGGAAGGAAGGAAATGGGTAAAACAGCGGTAAGTACATCCACGTTTTGCAGCTGTAATTACGAAATATTGAGTTTTTAAGTGGTCAGACACTGTCACTGTAATGCAAAAAATATGGAGATAAAAAATGGCTTTGACCAAAATTTGCTATGAGTAGTGCTATTAATAATTATAGTCCATGGAAAAGTTGCAGAAAAAGGCTTAAAACACAAAAGTTCTGTGGCATGGATCACGTTTTCGAGGGCGCAGAACACGATGGTGATATTTTTAAGGTTCCCACCCCTCAGTAACTATCCCTAAACTCGAAAAACGACCCTTATTTCGCATTTTTTCCATCGTAGACATGCGTATCGGTTTTTCTGGGTTGGATTCGGATAACCTATATGAACCCCGGCGTCAAAACTACCACCACCCTTAACATTGACATCCACCGAAAAATACAAAATAGTGCAAAATGTTTTCTCTGCGTTTTCGAGGGCGCTAAACATGATAAGTAATATTCATTTCTCCCCCACCTTTCACCAACCACTTCCATTTTCTTTTTCTTGATACTGGGCATGAGGGACTCGTTGGATCGATATTTTTAAGGAGATTTCGACATTGTAAAGGAAGTTGAGTTGCGTGACATGCCATCAACCCCGGGGTTGAAACTATCACCATCCCTAATATTGAAATCCACCGAAAAATACAAAATAGTGGTAAATTTTTTCTCCCCGTTTTCGAGGGCGCTAAAGACGATATCAGTACTATTTCATCCCCCACTCTCCATTTCCAGTTCATGTATATGAAAGATATGTGTACATAGCAGCTTTTATTTTTAAAATGAGGTTGGTTGGTGGAGGATGGGAGAGATGCCTACGATGGAAAACACGTGAAATAGGGGTGGTTTTTCGAGTTTAGAGGTAGTTACTGAGGGGTGAGAATAGTTAAAAAATCACCATCGTGTTCACCACCCTCCAAAACGGGAGCTCACCCATGTTTCATCCCTGTCACAGAACTTTTGGGGTCTTTTCAACTTTTTCATGGACTATCAATTGATTTTTAAAGTTCGAAACTCTTGACCGAGTTTTTTTTTTAATACATTTATTTAACGTCGGCCTATTTCCGCGACTGAGGCCTATCACCGACGCCTGTAAACGAACTACCCCCAACCAGGAATTTTGCCGAACCTCTCCCCTTAAGAAGAGTAGGGATCTTTTACTTGCCTAACATTTAATAGACAAGGGACCAACGGCTTTACATTCCCTCCGAAGGATGGTATATCCCCTATACAACCCTCGCCTAAGGTTCTCGAAAGGTCCTCTGGTTGTTGGGAAAATAAAAAGGTTGGGCTGGCTAGCTTCGTCTGAGATTCCCAGAGGCCGCTGGTGCAATTAATTTATTAAAAAGTTAGGTCGGGGTGGTATGTCCTTAAACGGAAGGATTCGGCCAATAGGTACACCCTGTATAAGTTCAGAGCGTAAATATGCTTTTATTTGATTATAAGGGTTTAAAGCTTCACCCTGTATAAGCTGGCTGTGATTTATTCAGTTTTGGTTTCTTGGGTAGGGCCTACTTGAGTACCCTGTAGATATTTCTCTTTCAATAATAACACTGTATTTAAAACACGAAATTATAATCTTTTTATTTATGCGAAAAGCACAGAGTTGAATATTTATATTATTTAAATTAACAATTTTTTTTTAGGTAACGTATTGACACTTAGAATTTTGCCTTAGACGGTGCAGGTTTCGTTATAATTTAATCAGATCTGAGATAATTCACTTACAAACTAGAGTCATGGAGACGATTTATTTTTACTAAAAACTAGGGCCGCGTGGGCGAATAAAATGTAGCACTTTGGCTGAACAGAAATATAAAACACCGATTTTTTACTAGGGGCGGCCTAGGAAGAGGACGCGGGTAAACTTTCGGTTTCTTTAGCTACTCCGGAAAACACAACTTTGGGTTCAGGCTCTGTGGCGACCAAAGGGTAACACGGATAGTAAGAACTTATTCGTAGATACACCGGGAACATGCTGGGGGCTCGGCACGCTTCTCCTTTTATACAATTGACGGGGCACGACGTAGCCGAGAGCTGGATGAGAGCTGGATGAGAATTAAAAGGGTACCGGACATTCATTTGGACTATTATTGTAAAATGTTGTGTAATAGTTGCTTAAATTTTTGAATTTCTAATTGAAAATTATACTGCTAAATCGGCTATGAAAAATGTAATATTCCGATATGAAAATGTCAGCGGAATCGAATTTAGTTGTGGAAATATTTGAAATAACTGCGGATATGACTGATGTCTGGAAATGGTCCCGTAAAGTAACGTTGAGGGTTCGACTTTAATCCATATTAATGTTACATTTAATGTTACATGTGTTGCTAGGTTTGGTCATGATAAATTTATTTAGGTCACGCTAAATCATATTTAGGGTAATGGCGTGAAGTTGGCGACGAGTTGCCAGCATGCAAGCGGGAACTAGTAAATTGGACATAGTCTTTTTTAATTAAGAAAAGAAGCTGAATGTGGGATAACTAAATGAAGATAGGGACGAGTAGCCAGCAACTCATGGAGAACACGTAAACTGGTCCGGATTTTGAGAAGGTTGTTTTATGGTCGGCTCGGGGAGATAATTAAAAGATGTTTAAAGATATTTTATGGAAATTGAATTTGACGCGAAAATTAAGAGAAGGGGGATCGTAGAATGATTTGGGAAATGAAATAAATTTTGATGAATTGAAGTTTGGAGAGTAAATTGAAAATGGTTTGAGATGTTGAGGGGGCGGTATTTTTAAGGGGTGTTTTTTGTAAAATTTTGTTGTTAATTTGACGGAATGGGGTGTTTTGGTTAATTTAATGATAGAATATGAATGTCGGTGAATTATCGAGGATACTAGAAATTTCTCAGATTTTTTTGTTATAAACTGTAGTTTTTTGGTATGGTAGGTGTCTGAAGGACTTTTTTTATGGTGTTTGCCAGGTTGATCTTGACAAACGATTTATTTGGCAAATTTTAACTATTTTTTGGTCGGCCATTTTGGTAGTATGGGGAATATAACAACAATTGGAACGGTCACCCATCCAACTACTAATTGCGCCTGACGTTGCTTTACATCGCATATCAAAGTATGTACATAGTAAAGACGGGCCTACGCTCGCCCCCGTCGACCGAGTTATTATGCATAAAATAGAAAACATTAAGTGAAATAAAATACAAAACTACGCTATTAATATTGGCTTGACTATAAACTTCAGAATTTGAATATATCTGTTTCAACTAGAGAAAATGTACCTAATAATAAAACAAATTTAATTCACTGGATATTTTATATTTCTAATAACATTGTCTTGTGTATTCATTATCTGGAATGTTAGTTATATGTCACGAAAGGATGCTGTTTAATTTGCTCTAATTAAAATTTTACAATTTAATAATGTGTTAATCATTCATTTGGCACATCCGTTATTAAATTATGTAAGTTTAAAAATATGTATATTGTTTTATTTTTGTGATACTGTAACTCAGTTTTCAGATATTATATTTGGCACTAGGTGGAGTGCATATTTCTTTGTAAATAGGGTCAGTAAATCTTTTAAAAAGTATACTATTAATTTAATTACATGAAACTATTAAATCACAACGCAATTGATTCATTAAATATCAATTTTTTAACTGTTCACATAAATTATAAACTTCATTATTTAAGTATATATTTCAAAAACCGGTCCTCTAACAGGCTGACCTTCCAGAAGACTGATCTATCTCATTGTTGACCTACACAAATCAACCTTTGACTACTGGATACTTGATAATCAATTTATTCATTCATTTAGCTGTAGAATTAGGTAAAGTTTAAAAACGTATCTGTGTGTTTTTGCGACGACAGCAATAAATGTAATTTTTTTTTTATTAATTTCAATATGAGTAGTAATACCTTTACCACTTTATTTTTATAATATTGCTCAATAGCTTCAAATAGTTATTTATGCAACACGTGTATAAAGTGTTACTTCTTTCTCTCATGAGTGAAAAGTTACATATTTACATACGAATTGGATATAATATGATCGAAATGGCCACTGAAAAATATGTGTAAATTAAAATATAAACAATATCTTAAAATTTCACTTTACACATTAGTGCATAACGAAATACTTTATTAATCGGTGTATAAAGTATTTTACCTACAATTACTACTGTAAATAGTAAAAACACACTACCTGCCATCTATGTAAGATGAATTTTTGTAAACACTGACGCACTGTAAACAAATCGTACGGTAAACAAAACGCACGGGACACAGAACAATTATAAATAGGTGGCTTATGTCGCTGACACGGGGTTTAAAGAAACAAATGCGCCTACGTAATTTTCAACCGCTGTCAAAACTGACATAATATTTGTTGAATAATATTGCTGAATAGTAAACTAAATCCAGATTTTACTAAATATTTCTGAAAAAAAAAATGTCAAAGCGATAGTGAAGATGAAATTTAAACACCTTCTAATATAATACAAATAGCAGGCTACTGCAAGCAATCTCGAGAAAGATATGAAATAGCCTATCAGAAGTTTATAGATTGGAGATTAAAAAATGATGCCAGATCATTTTCGGAAAACGTTATGTTAGCATACTTTCAACTTAAACCTTCCTCGCTTTGAGCCTTTTATTCTATGTTAACAACAATTAACATAAATCATGATATCAATATTGCAACGTATTCCAAATTATTAGCCCTACTAAAAAGAAAGTCCGAAGGTTTTAAAAGCAAGAAGTCCAAGGTGCTAATAACGTTAATGATTTTCTAGAAAATGCACCAGATTATTTTAAGTCGTTTTACTTCCACGTGCAGTGGAAGTATAGTAACGCAAAAAAATTTTTTTTTTTTTGTTGAAATACTCTTAAAATGTTATGAAACGTCGAGATTTTAAGTTTGAACGAAAAAAAAAATCTGTCTGTCGGTCGGTCTGTAACTTCTTTTGTGTGCACGTTTACTCTGGAACCGTTTATGATATTGACTTGAAATTTGGTACACTTATGTATTATAACGGAATCTGGAATTACATTATATTTTGATATGATGCTGTCGAAAGGTTCGGGGGTAAATGGGGTAAATGGGGTAAATAAGAGTAAATGGCAAAGCGAGCACGGAGTCCATAAAATTGCAATTTAGGGCATATACGAAAAGTCAAGGTCGCAATTTTTTTTTTGGCGTCAGTTACCTCCAATGTCACCCCCAATACCACCCCCACACTATTATGAAAGGGAGTAAAAAACTAAATTGGGATTTAGTATGTGTACGAGAACCAAGGGCCTTTAAAAGTTATTTAGGCAGTAACCACCCTCTCTACCACCCTCCTTGCCCCACCACTCTATTACTAATGGGAGTAAAATATTACATTGGGATTTAGTGTATATAAGTCTTGGATACAAAATCTGGATATGGAAGTAGTGATTCCTTGAGCAGCAGTTTTATAATTGGTATCAGTGGTGCTTGTAGAAAACAAGAATTACGAAACATAAAACCTGAACATATACAAGATACAGGGAAATCTTTGATCATTAATATTCCTGACTCCAAATCTAAGATACAACGTTATTTTGTTGTAGCAGAATATTTTTACCTCACAGTCAAAAAATATATGAATATTCGTTTTACAACAAAGGATACTACAAATGTACCTTTTTTTCTAAATTATATTAATGGAAAATGCACAAGACAATGCGCTGGTATAAATAGATTACCAGACATAAAAGCCTACTAGGACACTGCTTTCGACGGTCGTTAACGACTATTCTTGTTGATGCCGGTGGTGATTCTATTAGATTTAAAAAGACACGGTGGATGGAAATCATCAACGGTAGCTGAATGATATGTAGACAATTCTATGAATAACAAAACTAACAATTCAATGAAAACATCTGCCGTAGCAAAAAGTAATTTTTTTTATACATTTATTTAACGTCGGCCTATTTCCGCTACTGAGGCCTAACACCGACGCCTGTAGACGAGCTACCCCTAACCAGGAATTTTGCCGAACCTCTTTCCTTAAGAAGAGTAGGGATCTTTTACTTGCCTAACATTTAATAAATAAGGGACCGACGGTGAAGGATGGTATATCCCCTATACAACCCTCGCCTAAGGTTGTATAGCTTCGGTGCATACACTGATATAAAAGCCTTTGGAAGATGTGTGAGGCGAGGACGCGGTCTTCGTTGGAACGGTCACCCATCCAACTACTAACCGCGCCTTACGTTGTATTACATCGCATATCGAAGTATGTACATAGTAAAGGCGCACCCACGCTCGCCCCATAGTAAAAAGTAAGGATTCAACTATATCAAATAATAATATCGCTCTATCCTATGTATCAAGTAGCAAATTAAATGATAATCCTTTTGTATTTAACAACTGTACAGTTACTATAAATTATATCTCTAATTTAGCCATATTTCAAGTACTGTAACAAAATATTCGACTAAATAGCCCATTCATATTACTGTTAAATTATTATTCGTACACATAAATAGTCTTTTAATTTTAATGAATACAGCATGATTCAAAAGAAAGTACATTAAATTCAACTGTAGATTATGGTGCCCCAGAGATGAAGATTTTCCTAACAAAATATTTTCCTACCGCGCCTAAGTGGGTGCCCGGCAACCAGTTTTCTCCTAATAATCTTTGAGCGAATTGACGTACGATGATCAAATTGTGGATCCAGCTCTTTATTTTGGTGGGCTACATGCTCATTAGAGCAAGTTCGTACTGATATGCAAGATGTGTCCCATACAGAGTGGTCCGGTAAAGTTCAAGGTCAAATATGTTTTGTGTTATGTGAAATTAAGAATTTTGATTAATTATTGGATATCTTATTAAATTTAGAAACTTTTTTGGCTGTGGCGATTTTTCATCCAGTTAGGTCGGTTTCGAGCAAATTGCAAAAACCAGAGGCATGCTGAAGAAATTTTATTGACAATTTTATTCAGAAACAATGGCAGCACTTGTCAGATTGTGAGTTGCCTAATCAATGTAGTGCAATATTTTGCGAGTTATTGATCAAAAAATTGTGCGTTATACTGTCGAAAATTATACCAATATCCCTTTTATCTTGACATATTACCAAGGGAATGCAGCAGGTGTATTAAAGGAGTATCGAAGATGATATCCCAACCGTCGCGCCGCGTCTCAAATTTAAGAACCTTTCTTGGGGTTGCAAGAAGGTTACGCGGAACTGGATAAGTATTAATAACAACGCCTAGGCTAGGAAGGCCAAGGAATGTACTAACCCCACAGGTTGAAGAAGCGGCATTTATTTTTAAATCTGCCCAAGATGATGCTTCATAAAAACTTGCCGTATCATCGGCAAAACTAATTATTTTTCCAGTGCTGCGGATAGTCAATAAGTGGTTTATGTATAATATAAATATAAACGGTCCTAATACGGTTCCTTGGGGTACACCGTATTGCACAAATTTGTAATCACATACTATTATTGATTTTAACAAATTGTTTTCTGTCACTTAAATAACTGGTAAACAACTTATGCACTATTCTCCTTGCCCCTAAATGTTTGAACGCCTCGAATAACTGTAGCGGTTTAATTTACTTAAACAGCTTAATCTTTGTATTGAACGGAGAGGGAGAACATTTCGAGCAGTTTATGCGTTAATAATTTTTCATTTCTTTTGGCACTAATTATGTTAAAGTTAATGTTTAATTATTCTGTGAATTTTTTTAATAACCTAACTCCTATTTTAATAAAAAACAATAATTTTTTATATTGACCTTGAACTTTACCGGACCACCCTGTATCATACCTTAATCTTACGCATCAGTATGACCTTGCTCTAATGATCTAATCATCGTACGCCAATCCGCTTAAAGGTTGTTAGGAGAAAACTGGTTGCCAGGCACTCACTTTAAGGGACCGTAACACTGTTAGGAGGCGCGGTAGGAAAATATTTTATTGGGAAAATCCTTATCTCTGGAGCACCCCAATCTATAGTTGAATTTAATGTACTTTCTTTTGAATCACCCTATATGATCGTAGGTAAAGTATAAAAAATCATAATTCGAGTCGAAAACCAATTATGCACGAATGGTAAAGTTACGCACGAGTGTGTGTGAGTATGCTTCTTACAACACTCATTACGTAATATACTATTATTAATAGACTAACTATGGTGTGTACAGTGAAATAAGATATTAAGGTAGTAAGGTAATAATACTATATTATATTCCGCCTAGATATAATTTTTGAAAGTTATGTACAATAATCCAGGCGTTTTAGACTTTTGCTGCCAAATTCGTGCTCTACGAATTTTTTTATTGTGTTTATTTGGACGTCCTGAATAACACTTGGTAGTTACCCCACGATACACCTGGAGGAAGTCGTGAAAATTACTTCGCAAGGTCGCGGAAATCGCGATTAACTCAGCTTTTATGACCCAAAACGGGAACAACACCTATTATAAAAATTGTACATCTGTAAATTCTCTACCTTAAAGGTCCTATACATTTTTTCGTACGCCTAAACGTGTTGGAGTTATGACGCGAAATAAGTGAAAAATGCATTTACTTCCTTTTTTTATATTTTTTAAATACTTTTGTTATATTGGACAGCATAAAATTGTTGACACGTTCAAACATGGTTGGGAAAAGACACTGATCCTGAGCAGTGGAGCTGGAATAGGAAGAATGATATTTTACAGTCAGTACCAACGCAGTTACCACCAGGACCAGACATATTGTTAAATTAATTTTTTTTCAACTGTACGAAGGGTTGTGCAGGAAAATGTAGCTGTAGGAAAGTAGGACTGAATTGTTCAACAGCTTGTAGACATTTTCACGGTCATTCCTGCTTGAATACCGCATCCATAATTGCTATAAATGAGGAAATGGACCACGTAGAATCTTATCAGAATGAAATTAATGACAACGATTTGTCATTGGACAATAACGTTTCAGATACCGAAGAAGTCGCAAGTATTGACTAATTTAAGATCCGGCATGGATTGGGGATCCTGGGGAAACCATGCAAAAAAAGCGTGCCGAGCATTCTACCTCTAAGGTGGTGCGGAAATGAATGCATTTTTTGCCTTATTCACTGTAAATAAATGTAAATAAAATGTATAAGGTATTCTAGTGGAGAATAAAGATCACCAAGCTCTATAACAGCAATATATAATATTAATTCTGAGACATAGAAAGCAAGATAATTTCGAAATATGTGGTGCAAAAGAGGTTTGGCGGAACTAAATGTATTTTTCACTTTCTCCGCGTCGTATTTCTAAAACATTTAGGCGTGCGTAAAAAACGTATAGAACCTTTTAAGCAGAGAATTTACAGATGTACAACTTTCAGAATATGCGTTGTTTCCGTTTGGGCCATAAACACTGAATTAATCGCGAATCCGCGATTTCCGCCACCTTCCTCAGCGATTTTCACAAATTCCTCCAGGTGTATCGTGGCGTAACTACCAAGTGTTATTCAGGACGTCCAAATAAACACAGTAAAAAAAATTTTTCGTAGGACACGAATTTAGCACAGAGGTCAATTTTACAGCTAAAACGCCTGCAGTACAAATGATATTTAAAACAAAGCTAAAACTTCAAAGAGCGTCTAAACTTAATTTTTAGAAATTGTAATATGGCCTGACAAACTTCATTTTAAACAGAGAAATAGAATAGAACAAAAAACAGAATAATCTTTGTTGAATTATACATATATTTTGAATACTAAACAACTGGCTTTTGCAGTTCAATTTTATTCTATTAAATATAACCCCGTTGAAACAGGTAATGAAATATTGGAACCATATAGGAAGAGGAACATTTAAATAGGGATGAGTAACGTTGTGGTATCGTTAATTAATTTGTGTCTCACAAGTTAACTGCGTGAATATTTATACGGTACATTAATAAAGAAAATAAATATGAAGCGACGATGTTTTCTTGTTCTTAAAAATTTACACTACATACAGCAGAATAACCTGCCTTCTATTTTAAGAGCGTTTTTACATCATTGCAGTAGAGTGTAATATGTTATCTTCTACCAATATTGTAAGAAAATCTTAAGGGATACATTCTGTATCGGCTAGACTTGATGTTGGGGTGATCTGTTAAAAGCTAATATTATTGCAATAATTACTGATTTCCATTTCAACTCACTAGTTAAAGAGTTTTTAAATTTGTAAAGGTAATTAAGTTTGTCACACGCAATTATGCAATTTTCTATTTCATATAAGTTTAAAGTATAGTCTATATAAGTCCTAAACATTTAGCAGAATCACTGAGATTTAGTACAACCTCATTTAAAACTACACGTCTCTTTAGACTTTGCTTGCATTAATTTAGAATCTACACACATAGCAACAGATTCACATATTTAGATGGATTAAATAGTAATGCAAGTTCCAAACCTGATGCGAGTTTCTAATATGTGGGGCTACTAGGAGTAGTATTGATGTTGTGTACCTAATCAATATAGTACTTATATAAAATCTATACATTCTTCAATAGTTGCTATTTGTTATATAGTTATACTTTGTCAAAACGTTAATTGTGATGTTCTGCATGAATAAGTTATACTTTATTGAACTATTTTTTGCATGAAGAAATCTCCCCCTGCATGATCCTGTATATTATTCATTCTCCATGTTTATTTTTTGGTTCTATATCTTAAATTGTTCTCATACGACTATAGTAATTATGTAATAAGTGGAATGATTTTATCATCAAACAGCATATTTCTCTAAGTAAGCACGCTTCTACGGGGGGCAAATCATTCAGATCATTCAGCGTGAGATTGGATGAACGCGAAAATTACACTAGAAAGAATACAATTCAGAGAGAAAATTTGCGATCACATTGAGGAAGTTGGATAGAAAATATTACGGTTAGACATTTTTATAAAAGAATGAGCAATAGTACAAAGTGCATGGCGACTGGATTATAAATTGTTCTCTAGATTTTTATACAACCTGGTATCCAATGTAAAAGCACTTTTAAATGTTGAAATTTGAATGAAATTTATTCGACCGCATTTTACAGATATTTATCATATTATAGGTTTATTATCATCGGTGACATAATACTTCATCTATCTTTTATTCAGTTATTATTTTATTTCTTTTTATCTATAACCAATGATAAAAATATATAAATATTCTACTTGATGTCTGACCTTTACGATTATGTGCCATATGTTAGGTTAGTAGATCAATTAAAGTAACATAACATGTCATTAATTATCAACATTTAATAAAATTATTTAATACTCTTTTAGTTGACCCATGACGAAAAGATTTTGTACCATGAGTTGGTCTATAAATTTTTATTATGTGATGCGATGCTATCAGTAAAACAGATGAGAAAAAATATTTATAAATAAATATAAAAATAGTATCGTTTATGTTATTCAGACTAATAAGAGAAAATATTCCTAGCCTATGATCACCTAGGTATTTTGCAAGCCATTTATTTGCTAGATTTACACTAGCCTCTAGTCATCCGTCTCTTATACACAGAAATGTTGACGGTACTCCAATGAAGCCTGAACGATTAATATGTTGTTACATCCCGTTAGTTCTAATAATCAGTTGTCCAGAATAATTAGTGTTACAGTTAGGGATCCAAAAGCAGTCTTTCAGCCCTATGCAATTTTGGGACATATAGTAAAACCTTCCAATACCGATCACCATCGGAGAATCATATGTTGGTCGTTAAAGAGGAGTGGTCGTTTAAAAGGGAACATATAAATGCATATACATAATTGAAAATTACGGTCATATATACATACATAATATATATGTATAAACACAAACCCGTCAAGTCAAAAAACTTGTATTCTTTATTAGGGCTTAGTCCCACATAATATATAGAAGAATTGGAGCATTCTCACCTTCTTTTAACACAGGAAAAATCCCCACTGACTGATCTATTAGCCAAATATACATAAAGTGCTGGCAAGCACAAAACTTGAACCAAGGCCTATGCAGTATATAAGAGAAGAGAAATGGCCAAATAATAGGCTGAAAAGAAACGGCCGTCATCATTTTCCTCTTTAGCGGACTAAACTCTAACATGCTTGCTGAGCTGCTGGCGACAATGTTAATATATCGTTCTCTTTCCCGTGTATTTTAGTGATGAATAAAGGCATTATTATTATTATCATTTTTTTACAAAAAGCCAGTCACTCTACTCTGTGGCCCCGACCCTCACAGAGGGGAGCTGGTAATAAATACCAGTAGCCACTCCCCATGCCCGTGGGGTGAGTGACTATCGGGTCCGTGAATCGTGTGCCCTGAGTAGACGCAATGAACCGAGGATGACAGACTCCTGCATTCTGCCGGCTAAGATCTCTGCCGAATCTCTGCATGCCGGTATGATCTTTAGTTCTGAAAGCAGCGTCTGTCTCATTCCACCGAGGGCTCCTATAATCAGTACTACTATTTTAACAGAATGGTCTGGATAAAGCCTGCGGCGTTCGAAGAGCAAATCTCAATATTGTGTCCGTTCTTCCTCCTCTTTCAAGATAATGTTACTCTCAGTGGAGGTTGAGAACTCCACGACATACGTTGTCTTGAATTGGTGGTCGAGGAGTACTATGTCAGGTTTGTTGGCTTGTATTTGCCTGATGGTGGGAAACGAGCAGTTCCAATAAATTAGACATTTCTCATTCCCACAATGGATTCAATATCCCCCGGAGCGTAAGGCAGCACTGGTGTTTCGTCTATCCCATACGAGTGCCTTAGATGATAGTAAAGCACTCGTAATGCTGCGTCGTGTCTGTGAATATAGGCCGACACTGTGTAGGTCGGGCAAGCCGACAGTAATTGCATTACAGTCTCCGGCGCCCTACGGCAGACCCTGCAGCTGACATCATGGACCTCCATACCCATGACACGACTACGATAGACGAGGGTGTTAAATAAATCATCTGGCAAGCCATTTTAAACCCCTCGGTCTCGAACTTCAGCCCGGCTGACCTTAAAAAGGCGAAGGTTCGCCTTTCGGATAAGTCGAGGTCTTTTATATTTTTATGGAAGACTTCATGCAATGGCTTATCCTTATGGAGTTGCAGAAGGATGTTGTGTTCTGCAGCTCTAATATGGGCTTTTAGTCGAACGGGTTCCAACTCGGTGACAGAGTCGGAGTTTACCCGCTCGACGTCGAAGATGAGACCAAGTTCATCGGCTGCTCTCCAAGCTGCCTTAAAGAGAAAAGCTCCTACCTCTGCATTTTCATGGTCTCGGACCATGCAGTGGAGGGGATCCGAACTCCTGATGACTTTGCATGCTCCATCCAGAACCATCCTGCTATGGAGACTCCCCAAGCTCAAGAGTCTACTGCCTCCCCGATGTCGTGGGAGATATAACCGTGGAACGGACGATTTAGGATGCAAGCTCCTATTGAAATGCATCTTCTTGCGGGTTACTACATCGAGTTGACGCAGCTTTTCTTTAGTCCATTTCACTACTCTGAAAGAGTAGAGAAGGATCGGAACGGCAAGTATATTTGTAGCAGACACCTTGTTCTTCCCCGACAGTTCTGAAGACCAGATCAATCGGAGTAGGTGCAAATACTTGCCGCAGAGAGCGTTTTTCACTATACTCACTTCTTGGGTGGAGCGTTGCTCGACACCCAAGTACGTGTACGACTCTCCGGCACCTAGATTGTGTAAGATGCTTCCATCCACGAGCTGCGTATCCTCTCCGTAATCATCGCATCGTCCTCTCTTGAGATGGATCAGTGCGCATTTGTCCAACCCGAACTGCATACCGACAGCCTGCGTGTACTCCTGTACCACCCTGAGGGATTCTTGGAGATCCCTTTCTGAGGAGGCATACAGTTTAAGGTCATCCATATAAAATAGATGGGTGACTGGTTTTGAAAATGTATTAATACCAACTCGTTGGACCGTACATTTTTCTCCTCGATTTTGAAGAAAAACCCCTTTATGATTCACGTGAGTAAGACGAGTAGCTGCATATTTATGGTAAATATTTAGTGGACTTGTTCCATTAACCATCGCATCAATTACCGTAAAAGTTCTTTTAATGTGGGTCTTCGAATCAAGTACTTTAACAACCAGCATGTAGTCTTCTCAAAGGTCATATTGTAAAGTCCCTCTCGACGCCAAGTACCCATCAAATGCATTATTAATCCAACTTTCTACATTAAAAACTTTTCATCTGATGCTTTTAGTTAAAAACTCTCGACATGTACTGTGTCAAAAACTTTAGATTTTTTAGCCCTATACCCAGTGGATTATCGTTTCTAACTTTTACTTGGATACATCTACATTATTCTTTACATTCAAATTTGCTTTAAGCATCGAAAACTTGGACCAAAGACTTGAACATTTGAAAGTTTTTGCTTTTTCAAATAAGTAAGTCAAAAGAACAGACTCAGATATGTTACTTACAGTTTTCTGCTTTCACCAGTGCATAAATAAATCATATTCTTTTTCGTACAATTTTCTAGATTTCGCTGGTAATAAATCTAAAGTTCATTGTTTTATTATTGGTTTCTATGGAAACAGCAATAGAGTTTAGTCATTACGACAAGGCAACTTTGTTTTTTACTCATGTAATTTATAGCACTCGCTTTCGGCTCGTACTTGTAAAAAACACCATTTTAACCACTTGTTATACAAAATACTATTTCACCACTTAAGAAAAAATGCGGTTAAATGAAGCAATCACATCAGTCTTTAGCACATCAAAATACATAGAAAAATGATCCTTTTTTCGTACAGCACCTTTTTTTTCTTATATGTGGCTCTGTTATTAATACATATCTTCAGATGATGTTAACTTGATTCAAAGTATTGGCGTCTATGGAAGTTAATTCAGTGTTGATGGTAAATGAAACGGATCAACCTAGCTATTGGGACTGATTAGTATTCAAAATCTTTAGAGCGATTATATCGAGTTGTAACAATGGATAATGTAAAACATTTTCCACGTGGTTTAGCATGCTTTAAAGAGTCATTTTAAAAAATAAAAGTCAATTTGCTTAACAAATTATTTTAATGTTACATGACAGCTTACTTGCAAATGTAATATAAGCCATACGCGTGGGATTGCACTTAACATTCCAATAATTAACATAACATAGAGCTTCCTGACATCCGCACCAGATCCTACTATTTAATTTAATACGTTAATAGGTCATGAGAACAATTATAAAAATATGTAAAATTACGAAGGACAAATAAATAAATGGTTTAATTACAGTTTATGCAACATTTCAATGTAAAGGACTTCCTATTCAATGATCCAACAAATTTAGTTGTATTTAAAACATTTCATAACAAAGAGTTAACGTTGAAGTTGGTCATTGCTGACGTGGGTTATTTATTTTATAAGCAATTTGCTTAATAGATCCATCAACTTAGATGATTATTGAAAAACTTTCTGGTAATCTGCAGATTTGTTACCTAAGAATGCAATGATACAGTTACAAAGTTTGCATTTTTTTGGCGTTGCTATACATTGTCTAGAGGTAGAATTTAGCAATGAATGTGGTTTTGTAAAGAAATTTGTGAGATTAAACGAACTTACCAAGTGAAGTTCAATCTTGATTATCTTCACGCCTTGCTTGGGTGATCATATTGTAGTACCTACTTCGCCCGCTAGGAGGCGCCACGTACCGGTACCAAAACTAAATCAACATCTGCAACCCTATATACATACCCTCCGAACAGCTGTCATCAGTATCTTTTATCTATTATATATACGCAATATATATCACAAATTCGCAATTGAGTGATCACTTGGGATATACAGGGAGGGTTGGATGTGATCACTCAAGCAAAGTGTGAAGATAATCAAGATTGAACTTCACTTGGTAAATTCGTTTAATCTCATAATTATCTCCACGCCTTACTCTCGTCAGAGCCATTTGAGATATACGTAAATTTGTATTCGAAATAAATTTTAACTCAACGTACAAACATAATGTAAACATGAAATGATAACGAACCTATGCCTAAAATAGGAATATATAACAACTGAAAGTAAAATTTTAGTATAATATAATAGCTGCTTGTAATCTATTATTCAGTATAGAAGTACAACAATATGTAACTATATTAATCTAGTATTTAGATATTATCAACGTTTCAGGATTGATAAGGCAAAGTCATTATTATTAATCCCTATGGGCCTGTTGTAAAATTTTGCAAATATACTAGACTGAGACGTCCAACCAGTTGTACTTTTAATCAAATCTATGCTAATACCTTTTCTACTTGCCGCTGAAGTTGACGAGTGCCTAGTACTGTGTGCTGTAAAAAATTTTGTATTTATTCCAGCGACTAATTGATTGAATTGTGGCAGGTTTGTATGATTTTTTAATAGTTAAAATTAATTTTGAAACACTATTCCTTAAATTCTTCGTTTTTTGCAAATAAATCTCCAAAGTCTTTGCAGCACATAAAGTAGGATCTGTCAGGAAATGAGGTATATACAGTTAGTACTGGTTGAGGCTTATTTCTGCCTGTAGTTTTGATATGATCAGTTATCCATATTTGAAAGCCTGTCTCACTTTTCTGTATATTTTCTACTTTTATTAATGACAGTGAACTCGATGTGCCATTATTAGTGCGAGTAAAGTTACTAATTTAATTGTTAGCTCTTTCAAAGATAGGCTTTCATTTGGATATAAGTTTTTAAGGTAGTTTAAAACTATGGTGAGATACTTGGCCCGAGATTATATAAACCTTTGAAAAATTGCCGCTACCGCTACGTCCGTAGCAGAGTTTCGCTACTGTCCACGCGCGCCAATATCCATTGGCTTGATGACGGTCTCGATAACTAGGGCCGAGTAGGACTACTACTCTTTGCTCCTAGATTATCTCTGTAGACCTGGACCGGCCTTCGTGATAGGTGGGCCCGCTTACTTCTACCAGACCCAGCCCGCAAATGCGAGATGTGTCGTGGTATTTTCTGCGGACCTCCCCTGGTCCTGGCTCTTCAACCTCGCTGGCAGAGGTCTCTTCTGGCGCTCTTCTTGTCTTGATATTTTCTTTCTTCGCCAGCTTGTTACCCCCGTGGGTAGTCATCGGTCTAGTTGGGTTTTAGGAAGTTTTGGCTGGGATTGACTGCCGGTACGTAGGACACAGTAAAGGTGTGTCCTACCCCGGATCATCGGAAAGGTAAGGATATGAGCTGTGTAGCTCGGGAGTGTGGAGACCCTAAGTGCTTTTTTAGCACTTTCGGACTCCACGGAGCAGGTAGGACAACGGGCGTTGGACGGTATGTTGTCCGACGCCCGCAAGGAGGTTGGGTTTGGGTAGAAAAACGTCATGTCTCTGGTAGTGGTGGTCCGTCCTGGGGTATCTGAAACAGATCGGTTAGCGGGAAATATAAGTTATACTCACCCGTTGTCCAGAAGCTGTACCCTCGGCCGTTTGTGCCTCGGGGCGTCGGCAGGGTCGTAATCAGTGGCCTGTCTGATTAGCGGGTTCCCGTGCTCCTCTGCTTGGGCGTACAGCTTCTTCGCTCGTTCCCGGATGACTTCAGTGACCGTGGTGTACTCCAGGTCTCTGACGATGTCTGCGTTTCTCACGTACCATGGTGCGTCGACCGCCGTCCTGAGGGCGATGTTTTCCACTGCCTGGATTTTCTTCATGTAGGACTTTGCCTGGTAACCCCACGCTACCGAGGCGTACGTCAGCTGCGGCCTGATGAGGGTTTTGATAAGCGTGAGCTTATTCCTCAGGTTGAGACGGCTACCGTTTCCCATCATCGGGTAGATGAGGGCTCTTGTGCGCCGCGCCTTGGCTGTAATAGCGTCCGTGTTCTGTCTCGGGAGCGCGAGATACGTCGAGTTGGTGAGGAAGGCAACCATTTTTTGTTGGCGTATATAGTTGATAATTCTACGAACCTCGGTTTATCCAAGTTATCCTGGTGGATTTTGGAATTATCAACACAGGAAAATTTTCTCAATCTATTGCTGTTCCGTTTAGCGGAATATTTTGTTGTTGTGAGTAAATTTTAACTGCGGAAGCAGGATATTTAAATATACAAGGCTTTCCTTTGGAAGTATCGTGTCAACTTAAAAGGCGGACTCGACCCAATTCAATTCAACATAACTTTATTAACATTATAATATAATACGTACCTCCCCAGAACCCATCCCGGGACCGACCGTGCAACCACCGCGCTACACGATGGCGGATTGCAGGGTTGGGCGGAACGGAACGTTCGGTTAAAAAACAATTAAAAACTTAAACCTAGACTCCTTCTGAGACAAACAGATTAAAAAGGTATTAAAATTACTTACATCTAACATAAAAGATTTAACAACACTTAAAACTACACATCTTTTTAGAAAACTTGTTCACTTATCACTTTTTTTAAAAATTTCGTAGCTGACGCAGGCACCTCAATCCAAACGAGGAGCCTTCCGCGAGGTGTTTAAATTCCGGGCTGCGCAAAGGCGGGCCTAAACTTTGATTTTAAAAATTTTTGATTTCACAAGGTTTTGATTTTGTAAAAATGTGCGATGAGAAATGAATTTAAAGACAAAAATGTACAAAAAGAAAGCAAGAAAAAAATAAACGCGACAAAAGATTACAAACATAAAGGAAGAGGGGGACAGGAAAGATTTAAAGATATGAAAGGTATGAAATATTAGTAAAGGTGGATAGGGTAAGTTGAGGTTATGGTTGGTGAAGTTTGGCTACAGGAGTTGCGGACTCGACCCCATTCATCCAACTGTGGCTTTCTAGGGACATTGGTGGATTGTTTCCTCATCGATGAGGGTTCCATGGACGGGGCTTCTACACACATCAGTGAAGTTCCACGGACGGGGCATCCACACACATTAGAAAGTTCCAGGGCTGGAGAGGCTATAATCAACCCCATCCTTGTGTCAATTTCTTTTGTCCCGAAGACATCTCCGTAGGGTTACAGGTTTTTCCACGTCGAAGTCGGTATCGGTGTGTTGTTATTTTTACTTACCGGGGACCACCTTCAGTGGTTCGGCTCGGTTATATCAATTCATACTTTTGTATTTTAACTTGTACATATTTAAAGATTTTATGCATTTATATTTATTTAAGGAGGTTCTCTAAATCAGACCCATTGTGGCAGAATTTATGACCATTTATCCTCACATTGTAAACCGATGTGTAGCTACACGAGGCATTTTGTTAATATTGTAACTTATAAATCGAGAAATTTGCCACACCTTTTGAATATCGCCAGGTTACATGCTAGAGAACCAATATCTGTAAATTCTGTAATATAATGCATTTCATTTTTAAAGAAAGTGTCATTATTTCGTCTGCGACCACTACGTCTCAGTGATTTGTTAAGTAAGTAAACTAATAATTTGTCATAGTTTATGTAAACTTGGGCTTAACGCCCTGAGATAGTCTGAGCTAGAGAAATTTTATCGTAGGCACGTACATCACTTATCCGAGTTAAGTTTGTGCCCTACGATATCTGCTACGCTACAGTAGCCCAAGTGATTTCGTTATGTAATATCTTATAATCATTAATATCCAACGTATTTATTTGTTTATATACGTCTAAATCGTAGCATAATCTTTTAATTTCTAAGTTAGAACCTAATTCGGGTGAAATAATTAACGCTAATGCTGATCTTGCACAATTCAGCGAATCATAAGCTGCACCCCTTTTGAGCAATCGAGTTAGGAATGTTACAAACCAATATATGGAAAAAATGTAAATGTCAATATTATTAGTCATACAAAATTCCCACCAAAGCTTTAAATTACCACCATATTGTTTTAGTGTTTCTAAGGAAATTGACAAAACTATTATTTGCACAGCTTCGTCTGAGAACTCTTTCCTTCTAAAGCCCTGTTCGATAACACACCTGCCACCAGGGAAAGGTTGCGCCATAGTGGATGCAACTTCCTATCAAGAAATAATAATTCTTTTTTAGGCTTTACATATAAGGATTTTCCTTCTAATAATATATTAAATAGAGGAAACCAGGGTTGTGTTGGCCAATAAGGGACAACTTGACAACTACTATTACCCTTGCATCATCAAATTTAATTTCTTGTAGAACTTTTGTTATTAAGGTAAAAGAAGGAAGCTTTTCATTCCATAGTACTGTAAATGCGTCAGTGGTCAGTGCTTCTGGGTCTCTATGCCACGAATAAATTTGCTACATTTCGTGTTATGCCGACAAGCAAATAGGTCAACGTTAGGGGTTCCAAATCTGCTACAAATTAAATCGAAAGCCAAGTATAATAATTCATACTCGATATCTTTTGATATTATTCTGGACTGAAAATCTGCCTCTTTGTTTTCTATTGATTGTATATAAGTTGCAAAACAAAAATATTGCGATTTTCGCACCATTGCCAAATTTAACACCACCCATTTGATTAATATATGCGATGGCTGTAGTATTGTCTATGTTTAATAGAATATCGCAATCGCTGAGCTGTTTCGCTAAACATTTTAAATCGAAATAGGAAGCTAATTGTTCTGAACTATCGATATGTAAAAAAATTTCCACAGTATTCCACTGACCACTGGTTCTTTTATTTTCGCAGTACACTCCCCATATGCTCATGGAAGCATCGCTATATATATCTAGATTAAATTTGTGTGAATGTACGATTTCGTTGTCTGCAATAAGAATATTATATTTTCACCACAGATTATAAAATGTGGGATTATCATGGTGGTTCTTTAGATTTTCCAAAAGCTAAGTATTTAGCTCGTTTAAAATTTTTAAGATACACACTCTTCCATATTTAAATGCAGGACATACTGCAACCATTTTCTCCACAAATCTTGAAAAATATAAAATAATGCAAGTTTTCCTGTTTAAAATGTTATTAATCCATTTAAGAATCTCGAGACGTTTATTTAAAGGAAGCTCTATAGTCATATTTACTGTATACGAAAAGCCAAGAAAATTACATGATTTTCTGGGAGTACGATTAGACTTTTCCAAATTTATAATAAACCCAAGTTTTTGTAGCAATTGTTCTGTTCTTCTTACATTATGTGCACATTCATCATAAGTACTGCCAATTAACAAAAAATCATCCAATAGATCACAGAAATAAGATTTTCCAATCTTAAATCCTATAGTACAGTTTAAGAAGATTTGTAAATACCATTGGCGCACTGCATAATCCAAATGGGAGACAGGTATACTGATACATCTGAGACGAAGATATTTCCTATGAGATTTATGTACTCGAATAAAAAAATATGCGTCTTTTAGTTCCATGGTAGCCATATAGACATTTGGAGAAAGACATTTTTTAACCGTATTCCTGTCTAGGTTTAGAAATAAAAAAATACTCTAGAGATAAACTGCCCTTTGACCAGCTTGCATTCTTTAATAGTTCCCATACTAAGCAAATGTTCAATTTCATGCTTTATATTTTTTATGTCCGCTACAGACCAAATTTTGTTATGATATACATGTTATTGTTTCACCTTTTTTAAAAACCTTTTAACCATGACAATATCAAACGATCTTTTGTAATGTTATGCCACTCATGCAAATAATTTGGCAATCGTCCCGCTTTATAGGTTACCTCAAGGTTTTCACTGTAATAGCGATGAAGACGCACTCTCTCCTTGACTCTCCTCTGATAGTGGTATTGCTGGTCTCGATCCCTGCGTTGCTGACAGTTGCGAACACTTGCCATCCTTTTGTTGTATTGTTGTCCACCCAGAGCTGCTTGCCTCGGTGGATTTGTGAAGTTTTTTTAAGTTCAATGGCTTCTTCACAGGTGCAGTCTTGAATTTTAACTCCTCCCCCCACTTAACTATTCGTTTGGCATTTTTCATTCTATCAATCAAGTTTTCCCCGAATAACCAACCATCAAACTCGGTATTTTCAATTATAGATTAAAGTTTTTGTCGAGATTAGTACTAACCACGTTCTGACGTGATACCGATTGCTCATGGTGAGCATCTGCAAGTAATTTAGCACCGTCGCTGAGGGCCTCAATTATTTCTATTTTATGCTCCCGCTCTGCTTGTAAGCACATTTACTAACAGGGATAGTGCTTTACCCAAAGCTGCTAAACTTGACCCCATTAGGGATTGCATCTTTTCCAGCCGCTGGCCTCTTTTAAAGGACATATCGTTAACCGCTGCCTTCACCTCAGGATTTAATTTGGGAGGGGCAGCCGAGAGGAAATTACTGGAAATCTTGCATTTCTTGAGCAAAGCATGCTTATCCCCCTCCTTGAGGCCTTTTTAAAGTAAAAATTCCCATTGTTGTGCAATTTCTGTCTGTATAGAGGGAGCCCAGCTCACTTGTTCTTGCTCCGAAGAACATAGAATATTTAAAATATTCTCACTGATACTAAGCATGGTCTTGGTTTACATTCACTGGTGACGGAGCACCTAAAAGAAAACATACCTGTAATTTGAGTCTAATCCCTAATAAGCATCAGTCATTTTCATGACCTCTAGATCGCCTTATTCAAGACTACTAGGATTGATTAAGCAATAATATCATAAGCCATAGTCGTGACCTCCTGAGTGATCGACAGGGGACACCTGGTGTGTTCGTATTATTTATACATATTATACTGCTTACGTTCATTCTCCGAAGATGACTCCAGAACACTCGTCGAAATCTTTGTTCTGCATTTTTTCTACCTGCTGACGGCGATCGTTGGGCCTGGGTGGAAGAGGATCGCTACCGATAATATCGTTCCCACCTTTTATCATCATGTGAATGTGAACGTTGACAGCGCCTAATATGGTCACCATGACCTTTAATTTACGGATTTTTCGTCTTAAATTAAGTATTTCCTTGCCTCTGCTGTTCTCAGAAGTCTCCGACGAGGCTGATGAAACATCCCTAATACTTGCCGATGAGGAATCGCGACATTTCCGCTTTTTCCCATAATTTCACTGGTAACGAATACGAAGCTCCTATCACACACGCACGTAATAAAAAGAAACTGATGACAGTTGCTCGGAGGGTATGTTTATAGGGTTGGAGATGTTGATTTAGCTTTGGTACCGGTACGTGGCGCCTCCTAGCGGGTGGAGTACTACAATGTGATCATGAGAGCAAGGCGTGGAGATAATCAATATATAAATATCTAAGTCTTTAATCACAACCACTCATAGAGAATCTTAGTACCGAAAAGCAAAAATTTGGCTGAACGCCATCTGGAATTGGTTGGGAGGGTGGTCAATAAAAATTATTGAACCACAGCACTTAGGCCCCATGGGGCCCCTTGTACATCCTTTCTGTAGGCAGAACTTAATCTTGCGAAATAGGTAGTGATGCTGACCAAAGGCATCTCCCTTATATCGGCAAAAGTAGGCCAACGTTCTCCCAAAATGGATTCTTTGATTGACGAGACGGCAGAATAGTCACAGAGTACATGTTGAACCGTCACAACCTTTACAGAGAGGTGTTTCACTTAATCTCATATTATGTAGATGTTTTCTTAACGGTCAGTGTGCAGTCTGGATTCCCGTTATAAAACGTAGGTTCCTTCTGGACATTGCTAGGTAGTCCATTGCTGTACTCTTGTTGGAATATTTTAGTAGTTCCCTAACAAGCTGACAGCTGTTTGTTTCATCCCACAGCTTCTTGAATTCATTGTGGGTGTTCTCTTTAATTACCAGTATGTTATTCATGCTGGAGGCACCCACAAGTGCTTGATGATATTCTCATACTGTATTTTGTAACTTCTCAGGCTAGTAATGATTGTCTTCAATCTATGTAGATGCTGATTGTTCTGCCCGTAATTTGTCTATGGGCAATTTCTTTTGCAGCTATGGTTATGCCCGTCAGTTCCGTTTGTACTACGCTGGCTCGCCCATCCATAGCCCATTTATATTGGATTTGCAGACTTCTGGAGTATATTCCACATTCTGCCCCATCCTTGATGTTGATCACACCTTCGTCTGTATTATGTAGGATCTGTCAAAGATAAACCGGGGAGAAATGCCATCAGTGCACGCCTGTAGAAGAGGCGTCTTTCTGACAGTCTCATTCCACAGCCGACTTCTGGCCTCTCCACAGCCTACATTTGGTTGTATGCCAACGGATATTTGAGGCGTACCATTGTTGTCAGAGCCACTTCTCCTAGATATATATCTAGTGGTAGCAGACACAGCATTACCTCCATAGCTCTCGCTGGCGTTGTTCGCATAGCTCCGGTTATGCTTAGGTAGGCAACTCTCTGCACTTGGCTGAGCTTGACCTCAACTGTAATCTGTTTGCTTTTAGGCCATCAAACCACAGCTCCATAGGTTATCATTGGTCTTATGACGGCAGTGTATATCCACATGACTACTTTGGGCTTCACTCCCCAAATTTTCCCCACGGTCCTGTGGCACTGCTCATAAGAAATGTAAGCCTTCTTTAGTCTTCGGCTAAACGCCATGTTAACATCGGCCGCTACTGAGTCCCTGAGTCCCAACACAGACGTTTGTAGATGAGCTACCCCCAACCAGGAATTTTACCGAACCTCGTTTCTTTCGAAAAGTGAGGATCTTTTACTTGCTAACATTTAATAGTCAAGGGATCGACCGATGGCCCCGAGAGATGGTGTATCCCCTACATAATCCTCGCCTAAGATTGCATATATTCCGAGCATCACTGATATACAAGCCGTTGTAAGATGTGCGGCGAGGACGCGGTCTTCTTTTAAACTGTCGCCCAACTAACTAACCACACGCCTAACGTTGCTAATAGGATGCCATTGAAGTAGAAAAGGAATGATTGAACAGAAATGTCGATTTGACAGAAAATACATTTTGAGAGAATAGAAAACAAACAATTAATTTTTTATTTTATTCCCTTTAATTTTTACCAATTGCAATATTATTCTTATAATATATTTAAAAAGGCATCTACCATTAAATCGATAATTTGTAGTACAGACGTTTAACCAGCTTTTATTTTTTTAAAACTCATTTTATTTATTATAATCTGCATACTTTTTATAGTAATCATGCATGTATGGTGATTTATTTTCTTCTTTTACAGGTAATTTTATTTCGATATAATTAATAATTAATTTTCTTGTATTTATTTGTTTAAGAATAGCTATAAAACGACTACGTCCAAATATGTTGTATAAATAATATTGTAAAATTATGATCGAAGAATAAATATCAAAATTATTACATGTTTCTTTGCATAATTTGAAATCTAGATTTCATAGGTAAGGTAAAATGTGTTCAAAAATATGTTGCCCATCCAACGTGCTAGTAGTTTGCGAAATATTAACAAAGGACTAAAGGTTATTCTCACGATGTTGTATTAAAATACATACGCCGATTGCGTGAAGGTCAGAACTTATTGAAATTAATATTATGCACAGAAATTGGGTTACACACGTGCTACTATGTGGTAATTTCAAGTTTGATATATTGACCAAATAAAATGTCATATTTGATTTCTATTTTATAATGTACATTAATATATTTGAAGTACACGATGCACAAGCCGATTTGAATACAATATTTGATAAATCAAGATTATCTGAAACCACTAGACTAACACTACAATATTTTGGTTTTAAAATATCCATTATAATCTTTTATTAATTGTGAATCTCTACAATTTAGAATTTGTTCAAACACAGTGTGATTCTAAATGTAATATCAAAACAACCTAAGTGACACTTAGGTTGTTAAAAAGGGCATGAAAGTGCCGAAAACAGGTTTTTTCACGTTTTCGATGCGAAAGAAAAAAAATTTTTATACAAAAAATAAAGTACTATGAAATAGCTCGTAAAAAGTCGGAAAGAACGAGTTTTTGACAATTAAAATCGGTCAATAACTACTGTTTGCACAAAAACTTAAAAACCGCTAAATATGTTCCTTTTTTGACATTTAATCACAGGGAATGTAATTATCGTAGGAAGCTGTTTCGCAGATTAAATTGGGCTTAAATTGTAGCTTTTGTTGGTACATATCTACTCTAAAAATTTCATACAAAAATATTAATAACTGTTAGCGGAAATAGCGAAAATGTAAAAAAGGTCTTTCCGAAGGACGTCACGGAAATGATCAAAAATGGTCATAGAACGACTTTTCAAAAAGGTATTTGTTCCTGATGAAATTCTCCACAACCTTATTATCTTTCAATTTTCGTAAAGTCTTGTTTAGTACCTTAAAAACGCATTTGAAAATCGAGCTATTTCTGAAGTTTGAACGTTCGGGCGCTCGAGCTTAGGGGCAGTGACGAGTGGTGGGGGAAGTATCTCCCGCAGCCGGACTTCGGCCTCTTCCCCACAAGGCGCGATCTGATCGCGCGATTCGAACGCTTGCGATCTCGTATTATAGTTATCACATTTGTACTCAGTATGGTCAAAAATTCATTTTTTCGTCCTTTTACGAGCTATTTCGTAGTATTTTTTGTATATACAGGGTTACTGGTAATTCGATACATTCTTTTGGAGGTGTGATGGGGCATGATCTAAGAAGTAAATTTAGCCATAACATATATTATGCAAAACTCAATAGCCTTTGAGATATTTAATTTTTTTTGTTTTTCTCAAAAAGTAGATCTTAATGTTCTAAAAGTTAATTTTCGAAAAATCTATTTGACATTTTTAATTTTTTTTTACTGGATTACTTGTCCAATATTATAGATATCCGTTTGGAATGAAAAATATCTGGAAACATTTCGATCATGTGAACATCTGAAATAAAAACTTAACGTATAAATTACTATAAAAACTGCCTTATTTCAATAGCTATCTAACAAGGTACAAATGTTCAATGTACCCTTGATAGTTCTAATAAAAAATTAGTAAAGATAATGCTGGTGGCGGAATTTATTAACCGATTAATCGTTCATTGAGTTTTGCATAATGTATGTTAGGGCTAGATTTACTCCTTAGCTCATGCCTCATCACATCTCCAAAGGAATGTATCGAATTACCAGTAACCCTGTATATATATATATAAAATTCTTTCGCATCGAAAACGTGAAAAAACTTGTTTTCGGCACTTTCAAGTCCTTTTCTCAACAGGTTCCAAATAAAATTTTCTAATTCTATTCTAATCTAATTCCCACTATTTTTCTCTTAATTATCACGTTCACAAAATGGACTGAGGAATTTTTCGAAAAAATAAATTATCTGACCTGAGCTATAACCCCTTCGTAATATACAGTATGTATGTCTCTTAGTTACAGTTGAGCTTTCCGTGTTCAGGTTACACATCAGTTTTATCAAAGACATATTATTAAGGTGGGCATATCCAAGAGAGAGAGAGAGAGAAAGAGGGAGAGAGAGAGGTCCGATAAGGGAATATTTATTATTTTTGGCCATAACTTTCTTCAATACATATATTGATAAAATAAAGTATAAGGTGTAGTGATATAAATTTTCATTCAATAATTTCAGTGGAATAATCTCGTTTCAAGTATCGACAAAAGTAGCGAATTTATTCTCCAAACAGATGCGACGGATATATTTAATACATAGAGTACTTTATGGGAAATGCTTGACTTCATCTCATAAATTATCGCCTTTAGTTTATATCTACCATATTGAAATAGTTCGGTCGCTGATGCCAAAATTCGAGGCTTTGTACGAGCTCCACTAAGCTCTTACACTAATACTTAATCTCTTTGCTCGTTACTTTTATTTATGATTTAACTTAACTACATCCATTTTGAGTCCATGACCAAACCTACTGACTCAATGCCAATTAAACAGGACTTTGACTGTCCGTTTGATGTGCTGATCGAAAGCCGTCAGACAAGCAAGTTGGAGACACTACGATTGGAACAAGGGTCACTCGTCTGGTATACAGATGGATCTAAGATGGCTGAAGGGGTAGGGGCGGGCGTAGCAGGGCCAAGATGCAGGCTATCAAAAGCCCTAGGCAACACCCCAACCATATTCCAAGCAGAAATACATGCTATAGATCTGTGTGCCCAGGAATGCCTAAATAAAGGCATTCAAAGGGCAAAGATCTATATATGATCAGATAGCCAGGCAGCATTGAAAGCTCTAAGATCCTACACCTTTGAGTCTAAAATTGCCTGGGAATGCAAACAATCCCTGAAGCAACTGGCCAACAACAACAAGGTTACCTTGATGTGGGTGCCAGGGCATGAGGCGGGATACAAGGTAATGAACTTGCTAACGGCCTTGCAAAAATAGAAGCTGAAGCACAATTTATTGGACCTGAACCGTTCTGTGGCCTGGCCAAGGGACATATAACAGAGGAGATCCAGAAATGGGAAAAGGACCAGAGAAAGGCCTACTGGAGGAATACTCCAGGCCAAAGACAAGCGAAAAAGTTTATAACTTATTCGACAAAGAATGCCACAAGGCTTCTCGAACTTGAAAAGTCCGAATTAAGGCTGATCACAGGCCTTCTAACTGGCCACTGCCCCATGAGATATCATCTCAAGAACATGTGCAAGGCAGTAGACGATAAATTCAGATACTGTGATACTGCAACTGAAACTGCGGAACATATACTTTGCGAATGCAAGGCATTAATCCGCACTAGGCTAAAGTTCCTAGAGCTGGTGAAATTAACGCCTGAAGATAAAATCAGTAAATTTATATTAAAAATTAGTGCCAATCTTCATAATCTGCAGTCTTAAATGAATTTTGCAAATGACTGAAATTATTGAGTGGAGATTCATATCACTACACCTACACCTGACATAGTTCTACTTAGGTAGGCTTATTTATTTTTTTAACAATATATGTATTAAAAGAAAGTTATGGTCAAAAATAAGAAATATTTCCTTATCGGACCTCTCTCTCTTGGATATGCCCACCTTAAGTTATTTATTATGAATGAAAGTTTCGGTAGAGTGTTATCGACCATAAATACACATTTGTACAATAATAGCAGTAAAGATATTGTATTGTGTCGATTTTAGTCCTGGCACATAGTAATATTAAAATAACTTCAATTAAATGTTTAATATATTCAACTTCTAATGTTTAATAGTCATGTAAACTAAGTACACCTTAGAAACCTTGAGGTTCGCGCCAAGTAATAGTATGTAATAAAATTGTTTTGCAAATAACAAAACAAGTTCTTTGCATTAATCATAATTGAATCTATATATTACGGAATTATATAATCGCTATTTATTTTGCTTTTACTTACCTAAAATTATCTTGTCTAGGTGTATAATCAGTAGACAAATAACAATAGGACGAAATTCTAAAATTAATCAATGATAACCAAAGATAATTGCTATTGACTAGGAGATAAATTACTGAACACTTAAGAATAGTTACATAAATTGAAGGCTGGTTCCTTGTTGTCTAGACCTCTTCAATTTCGTGGGAAATTTAGAGTTAAGAAGAATTTAAAGATTGGCGTTAAGTTGTCCAAGAAAAGGAAAGCGCAGGTTTAGGTTGGTTTCTGTAAAGCTGTGTGGCGTGTGCCATCTTTCGCTGGTTTCCACAAGTTAATAATAGTAGATTAATTCACCAATATATAGTAATAAATTACTCATCCAGCGATAGATATCACCACGCTCCAATTTTCTATTTAAATTATCACCTTTAAGTTTTGAGCCTAAAGATGGCTCACTAGGCAAAGTTTTACTAGAGTCCCTATAAAGTAGAGTCTGGCCACTCGGCCCCCACTCCACACAAGTGGATGGACAATGGCGGCGATAGTTTCAGTGTGCGCGTGTGCATCAGTGTGTTTACAACGTATCGCAAGTGTCAAAAGCAGGTTGCAGTATTGGCACAGTATTTCCTAAACGTCTTCTATCGTACTATTACACGTACGTTTATTCCACAATTGAAGGTTCGAGAAACAAGGCACTCTTAACAAAGAGTCTATTCTGACCTGTGCCTTTTCCTTCTCTTACATACCACAATGCTTCAAACATCTGTTCCTAAGGTCGTCTAGAATGAATGGTTTACATAAATTAGTGAGGTACGTATATAATAAATAAAAATCACTAGCGTCAAAATCCGCTAGACATGCATTTTGTACAGAAAATTCTGCTCTATAAATTCATTCTTGGGCATTTTTCTCGTTAAAGTACCAGTACCAATTTCCACCCTTCAGCTAGTGTCCTGCAACTGCAAAAAGGGTTGTGGAAACAATGCAGCTATGTTAATGTTAGATTGCACTGCTGAACAATTAGATATGCTCTAATTGCTATGGGTAAGGATGTTTAAATTCCAAATTTGAAGAATTGTTTGTCGATGAAGAACCCTCTAATGCGTAAAATCGGACAGAATTTTAGTAGAATGAACCTACATGGGAAACCACTTTTAAAAAACCCATCGAGATCTATATCTCAAGATTGGTGTGGAAACAAGGTCAAATTAAAAAACGCATCTTTGTGGAAAAAAGGGAAAATAAATAAAAATCACTTGCATCAAAACACACTAGACATGCATCTTATAGAGAAAATTCCGCTCTATAAATTCATTCTTGGGCATTTTTTTCGCTAAAGTAACCGATTTTGAGATACTCGCTGTGAAACTTCGAGTAAGATCGATTTTTCCTGTGCGTCCCAAATTACTCCTTAGTTTGGTCGCAAAGAGCAATAGACCTTTTTCATACAGAATTTAACGACACAATATTTTTTTGTTTTTTTAATGCCTTATTTATATTTACGTCCTGGCGGAGTTTTGCTGCTATAGCTATCTTCCACTCGACCCGGACGGCGAAATGAGATGCCGTTCACTGAACACGAAAATGACACCTCCGTTGGGTAAAATAAAAATCGGCTAGTCGGTGAGCTTCTTTTGAGACTCAGGAGGGTATTCGTGCACTTAATTTATTTGTAGGAACTTCTGTTGCTGTTTCAGGGAAATAACTATACGCCGGTATCAGGGTCAAGGCTTCAACCTGTACAAGCTTTCGGAGCACTTAACCTTGGTTAAAAGTTTAAAAAGTTACTTTATGTGGGTTGGCAGGTCACTTTCGTAACACCCTGTATACTCTAGTCGATTAAAACACACGTGTCTTAACAGAAAATAAAATATTCATTCAAATTCACTTCACAAAGTTTTAGAAATGATTATAAAATAACTAAAAATAAATTCAGATACATAGGCAACTTTTCAACTACGAAAGTTTCGTCGAAAAAAACTTTAAAAGTTAACTCGTTGGTTGTTTTAAGGAATTTCAAAAATTCACTTTGTGGCGAAGGAGCCGGTTAAATATTAATAAAAGAAACACTAAAAATATTAAAGGTGCATTAGGGCAGAGATTATGGATGTTTCTTAAGAGCGCTCCGGATATAAGCCGGAAAGACTGTGCAAATTACTCTCATATAAATCATTATTTTAAAAAACGGCTTTCACTAAAAAACATTAAAAACATGTTACAATGTGGGACAATGTGGGAAAAAAGTATATATAAAAAAATATATTTTTTTTCTTCTATTATCGACTTATGAAAATAATTTTTATCGTCCCGCATAGGTATCATTAAAATAAACATTTTCCCTTTTGTAGAACTAAAATAAAATTAGCCCTAATGTCCTCAAATGCACAGAGAAATTTAAAGATTAGGTATAATAAATTTGTCCAGTGTCATATTCTATTACATCTCTATCTCTCGCCTTCCAAGCACACCGTACATTCTACAATTAAAATTGGAAGCATGGATGACTAATACACTCCGACCAACTCTTAAATGAATCACCAAGGAAGACGAGTGCGGTTTCAGAACGCGGCACTAACGGAACTTGCTTGAGTTCAGTCTCGCCCGAGCTTATATACTCTAATGAGATTTCGTTAATCGTGCCCCACCGAGTAAGGCGGAAATGTTTTTTGTAAGCTGGAAATATCCCCCAGACTGCGTGCGGGCTTGGTCTGAAACAGGTTGCTAGCCCCAGCCATTCGGTGCACTCTCCTAACTACGTAATTATTGAAATTTTTGGAAATCCTATTTGAAACTTGTATTATTAAATAGAGTTTAAAATTTGGTTTGGTTTTTTTTGTTTTTTGATGAATACTTATCATTTTTATTATTTTTGCGTTTATTTGAAGTTAAATAGGCACCTAAATTTTTTATATTTCAATTAGTTTATGTTCTATGTATTCATCTATTCATATATTAATTTAAGAATTAATTAATTAATAATTTCAAAATTAAGAATTCATGTAAAGTATTTTTTTTCTAATACTTTATGCATCTGAAAAATTTGATAGCAAAAAAGTTTATCTATAAATGACTTGGGATATAAAGTATCCTATAGTATAGCTAGAAGTATACCAGTAGACAAAATACCTCAATTGGAGCCTGCTTTGTTACAACATATTATGCGAGTGAAATGGCAAATAAATGAATCGTCACAGTCAACATCTAAAAATATAAATTCTTTTGATCCTACTAAATATGGCTGGATATTACAAAATAATGTATTGAGTGTTAATTACTTTGAAGGGGACTCAGTAATGGAACTTTTGCAGAAATTAATTTGTTCATGCAGCGGAAAGTCACTTTGCAGTGATGAAGAAATTTGCTCATGTTTGTCACAAGATTTTAAATGTGAATTTTGCAGTTGTTCAGTTAAATGCAAAAACGCAGAACTGACACTCGTTTTTATGGGTTTTGGCACTACGTGCGGATAGATTCAGTATTTTGACAGATTTTGATATTTTTTCGAGTTAATTTTTTGATTGAATGTAGTATACACTTGAACACGAATTTGGCCCTCTGAGTGTGAAAATAAAAAATTGAAACTGCTGGGGGTTAGAGCTGAGACCCTCGAGGGCGTTCGTGCACTTTATTTTGTTGTGAGAAGTCTTCTGGTTTGTTTCTGTGGTGAAGGTTTGGGTCAATGCTACACCCTGTATAGTTGTATTCAGGAACAGTCGAAGCACTGCAGTGACAACCTTATCGTTGTTGAACACTGTTTTATTAAAATTGTTTTTGTTAAGGGTCAATGTCTGTACCCTGTATAATAATTCTTTGAAAAAATTAACACTTTATTTAAACGGAACGAACAAATATTTTTATTTCTGGTTTTTGATTAACAGAGTTGGAAAAAGTTATTTATTTTTACAAAGTTTCTTTTGGGTTGAAACTATTCGACAATATAAATTCTGTCAATAGAATTTATTTAAAAAAATGCTTTTTTAATTAATTAAAAATTGTAGATAAATCGGAGAAAATTCACTGGAGAATATATTTTTTAACGTGGCCGTGTCGGCAGGAATTAAAATGTCGCTTTGGACGAAAATAGAAATATTAAAATAAAATAAAAATAGGGGCACTAAAGGCGATACTTAAAACTAACTCTTTTTAACCAGGTTTCGGCCTGGGAAGCTAGATCGGAACAGTTAGTCACGAGAAGTTGCTAGGATGGGTGGTGAAGAAAGCCTGTCTAGACGGTGGGTATTTAAATATTAACCGGACCGAAGCATTAGTACACACTTATTACACTACAAGGAAACTTGTCCCACTTTATCATGTCGCGAAACTAAACTTTGGAGTCACTGCCGAAAACTGAACTTGGTTACGGCTTGCGATGCACCGGTATTTATACTAAATTAGAAATGTTTCGTTTTCTCGCCCCATCGAGTCTCGCGGAGAGCTGGAAAGGCGTGAAATCGCTCAGTGCGGGCAAGGATGAGTCATCGATTGCATCATGTTGTGCAATACTTAAAAATTTTGGGATTTGAAAATAATTTTTATATGGACAGATCGGTTATGTGAAGGGGAATCGATTAAAATTTGACTGAAGGTCGGATTATTTTTCGTTTGGGAGTTATTTGAAGTTTTGTGGGTGAAATTTGGCTCGACCCCGTAAGGTATCACGAAGGTTCGCTGTTAACAGGCTGTAACTCCGTTAAAAGGCATCCAGTTCGTGCGTCAGAAAATAAGATAAGACATTAACAAGGTACAATACGGGTATGAATCGAGCTGAATGGAGATATAGTATGGGTGTCTGCTATTATACGGGGGGTGATTGAAAAGAGTAAAGTTTATAATAGCAGTGGGATTGGGCAAATTCGGTGAAACGATATTCGGGCTTTTGGGACTCGAGGCACGGAACGTGAATTGACGTATACAGGGGCTGATTAAAAAGTAAAAATGGAAAATTATTTGAAATGGGTTTTTTAACGTGGGGAAACGGACTCGATGGTTGAATTTAAGATAGTTAGATATACGAGGGGTGGTCAAGAAGTTCGAATTTTTTGGAAAGGGGAATTGCTTATAAAATCGAGACGTATGGAAAGGCGATGATGAGAATTTGTTTTTAGATGAAGAATTCGACTAAGTTAAAGAATATACGGGGGCTATATTTTTGAATTTTGTTTTTCGTGATGATTTGGTTACGGATGAGTGGGAATGAATGTTTTATGTTTGAATTTGATGAATTATGGTTAATTATTGTTAATTTATTACAGTCTAGTTCTTTGGGCTATCACAATTGAATACTTACACAAAATTTCGTGTTTGTGCTGTTAACCGTTGAGGAGCACAAGGGGGTTGAAAATAAAATGTAATCCACCATCTTGTGGCCGCGGCGATTTTAAAATGACGTCACTCATTCTTATCGTTACCTTATACTTCAAGCTCTTTCATTTGATATCCATATTAACAGGGTTGACAAAATATACACCATCCGCCATCTTGTGGCGGCGGTCATTTTGAAAATATTACATGATTGAGTATTGCATATTGTATTGTCACCAGAACTATAGGTGTATGCAAAATTTCTACAAAATCGGTTAGGAGGAACTGGTTCTAATTCAGCTTGCAAGATTTGACCTATACAAACTAACAAACATTGCAAGTTAAATAAAAGCTTGTAAAAATAATTCAAAAATGTGTATTACTCTTCCAGGTGGATGGAAAGTATATGAAACCATGTATAAAATATATCATTTAGATTACACATTTACTTGAAATTGTATGTTTATTTAGCAATGTATAAAAATATATTTCACCTAAATTGTATATATTTCTCAACAAGAGATATCAAATAATTCATAATTTGAAAGGTTTCAAGTAGTTATACGGGTGCCTCATTCCATACGCCAAGTTTTCTATACGAAATAAAATATAATAACGAAAATTTGTAAATTGAATGGCAAAACAGTCAACCGGAATTAGACTCCTCTAAAAATAATTTGAAGGTTCAGAAGAAAAATAATTAAAGTTCGAGTTATGCGAGAGTTGTCAATGGAGATATATTATCTTTTTGATGAACATATTCTTATATAAGTATATGTAATCAATAGCATTCAGGAAATTAACAATAAAATACATCTGTTGATACGAATATGCCCCGTGACACAGCAGGCAGAGATTACTCAAGTTTTCTCCATAAACGTCACGGACGTCTGAAATTTACCCACATTTTTACTTTCTCATATAATATACGTAAGTGCAAAAAATTGATTTTGAGTTTTTGGTGAACTCATACGTTCTCAGGTCCTCTGGAACAAAAAAAATGGTTTTAAAAAAATGTCTGTCTGTCGTCTGCCATCTGTAGTCTGTGCTCAAATGTGTGGGATAGTAAACCCCTAAAAACCGATACAAATATAAAACAATTTCTTTTTCAAAAACGTCTCTAACGCTATTGATGAGTTATTATAGCCCGTTATTCCTTAAATATGCAGAGAAGAAGGCTGTGGGGAGTAAGGGTAAAATAATTGAACTATTTTTCTTCTAAAACGGTTATTTTTTTTACGGAATAACATTTAGAACTACATGACATTGCATTACATTACATTTACATACAATATAAATTGTAAGCAAAATATAAATAAACAGAACAAATGAAATGTAGACAAACAATAGAAGTAATAACACAAAATGTAAAAACCGCTGCCCAAGGAATCACTACTTCCACATCCAGATTTTGTATCCAAGTCTTATGCACACTGAATCCCAATGTAATATTTTATTCCCTCTAATAACAGAGTGGGGGTGGTATAGGGGGTGGATAATGTAAAAAAAATTTTTAAAGTCCTTGGTTCTTGTATACAAAGTAAATCCCAATTAAATTTTGTATTCACTTAAACAATAGGGTGGAGGTGGCAATGGGGGTGGTAGAAGGGGTAGCTAATGCCAAAAAATTTTTTTTAGATGTTTCGTTCTTGTATACACACTAAATCACATTTTAATTTTTTTACCCCATTTAATAATAGGGCGGGGGTGGCAATGGGGGTGGTGGAGGGGATAGCTAACGACAGCTTATCAGACATTTGTTGGTTTAACGGTGTTTTTATTGTGTCTTTAAAAATTGTTTAAAATTCTTGTTAATTGTGTTCAAAATGCCGCAAATTTATACAAGAGATGAAAAAGTGGACAATTATTTATGGGGAATGTAAAAGAAATGCAGTTGCGGCTACCGATCTTTATGCCCAACGATATCCTGACAATGTCCAGCGAAAAATTATTTTAAACGTGTTGAAAACCAATTCCGAAGAGAGCCCAATAATGATCCCGAAGAAAACTTCATTATTGACGAAGGAACGGAAATTAATGTTTTGGCTGGAATAGAAGTTGATAAGATTGTTTCTTTAAGGCAAGTTGGGTTTGAATTAGACATTGGATTTTGTATAATAACGTGCAGCCAAACAAGGATTTTTTGAGACTGATTTTATTTTCGGACGAGTCTAGGTTTACAAATTTGGGATTATTTAACCGACAAAATACAAAATATTGGTCAAGTGCGGTTCGGTTTCAATGTTTGGTTTGGAATAATCGGTAGTAGAATCATTGGTCCAATAATATTTGAAGGACCTCTAACTGGTATCAGATACCTGGATTCCTGGAAAATGAGATTGAGGACATTTTAGATGAGTTATCTTTAGATTTAGGACAGGGAATGTATTTCTAACAAGATGGCGCTCCTCCCAATAATTCAAAGATAGTAATTGATTACCTTCAACAGAGATTCGAAGAAAACGTAATTTCGACGAATGGTCCTGTGTGGTGGCCTCCAAGGTCACCTGATATAACGCCCCTTGTTTTTTTTGTTTGGGGTCATTTAAAAAATATTGTCTATGCAACTGCCGTTACAACAACAACAAGACGAGCAATTATTAGCATAACGGCCCAGCAATTGGCGAACGTTCTTCGAGAAACAGCTATGCGAGTTCAGAAGTGCACTGACGTTAATGGTCAGCGTTTTTAACAACTGTTGTAATGTTTTGTGTTAATTTTTTGTATTCTAAAACCACCTTATGTGTAACAAGGTAATTAGAATAAAATTGTATTTTCTTATTTTCTTTTAGCTGTAGTTTTATTTGTATTTATCGCACATTTTAATGCGATATATTAATAAATTTCTTATTAATAGTACTAATAAAAAATGGTGCCACGGTACTGACATGGTTCCATCTGAAAACATTGAGTTTTGCCCCAAAATCTCTTTTGGTGAATTTTATTTGCTCATAAATCACGTAATTTAGTGTTTTTAGCGGGATTTGGATTTTTGTAGCATTACACGGGTCATTTGGAATAAATCGGAACCGTCATGTCACATTTAAATGGAAAAAATGGAAAACTAAAAATTATATTATAAAAGAAATTGATGTTTGAAATGTCACTTATTTGGCATCGTTGGATTCAGAAAATTACGCAGAATTTAAAAATGCAGTAATATACAGGGTGTTCCATTTAAACATCGAAAGTTAGTGTCACTTCCGGCGAAACCGGAAGTGAAAAAATTCAGTTGTATGTCAAAAAGTTCCGCTTATTATGTATGTGGTACATCCTAAATTTCTTTATCTTCAAACCTAAAGGAGAAAAGGGGGGTATACCATGATCCTGTTACACCCGATATAAATATCAAAAGATAATTTTGTACATCCGTGTACAATAGTATATTACACTACAACGGTGATAAGTAGGTTTTACCAGCCGAGGAGGATTTTGCGCCCGAGCCCAGAATGCGAGACTGGTCAAAACTTACGTCCTGCGTGGTGTATAACGTTTTATCTGCTCCTGAAATAAAAAATCAGATTTCACATCTCTTAATCAATTTATTTTGACAGTGATACTAAGTAATTTTTTGACATTAGTGGATATCAAGTAGTCTGCTTTGATTTTTACAAAGTGAGGGAAGTTATCCAAATTTTGTGAATAATGTTACTAATTGTAATAATTGTCCTATTACTATAAAAAAATATTAATCAATAATTAATAAAATTTCAAGTTCAACATCTTTTGATTTGCATGATTCGAAATCACTTATTTCCCCAAAGGAGGTAAACAACTCACGTACCTCCCGTCGTCAATAGCAACTAGCACTTAAAGGTAAAATCTACTTGCCTGCTTGAAATAATGTGACAATAGTCTACTTACCATAGTGGGAGCAGATAAACAATTTTTGTTCTGGCGGCCATATCTATCTTTTTAGAAGAAAAACAATTTTAAATATTCTAGGACGTCGCAGTAAGGTATATGTAATAAGTATACGTTGTTCTTTGAATATGTGACAGCCCTATAAAATAAACCAATTGTTTAACTTTGCATGAATACTTACTATGTTCAATAGCATCATTTTGATCACTTAAATATTTAGTTATGTTTGTAATAAACACTCAAGTATGAGAACGTTAAATTATATTCATGAGGGTATATCAGAAGCTAGGGAGTCCTATCCGTCTTGCAGTACTGGAAACTGAGTGACAGGATGTGGATAAGTAGTTTATTTTCGTCATCTAATAATTGCTACCAATAGATAAAAATCACATTTGTAGTCCTTTTATTTTCCCTCTAGCTTCCCAATACTGTCTATGAATTAATTATTTAACCCTGTATAAACCTGTGCCATTAGACACAAAGAAAATCTTACACAGAACTCCCTTTGGTAACAAAATAAATTGTTAATTAGCAACATATTATTAACATCGTGTAGGTTTTAGTTTTCACTTGCATTAAAATAATTTTTAGTTGCCAATAATATACATATTAACTTTGCGTAATGATGCTTATAACTTATTATGCGAGATTTCCTTGAATTAAGTTAGCTATTTACTTGTTCTTTTAATAATTTATCAGTACAATATTATGGTAAAAAATAACAGAAAAAGCAGTAACAAATTGTTTAGGTGAATTCTGATAATGGAACAATTTTAGTTAGAAAATGTCGCTGCACAATGTCGTTATATGTGATAGAATACAAAGAAATAATATTTTGGAGAACCAAACATAGTGCAGTCATTGAAGCTTTATACCTCAGAAATATTTTACTATGAACCGATTTACATGAAATTTTGGAATTAGGCTTATCTTACCCTTAACTTCAAAAGTGATATTGACCCGATCTCCGTTCTTACCCTGGGGGTGGTTGCCACCCCTTCTCGTTAGTATAAATTTTTTTGGTCAAAATAACCTCGGGGATCGATAGAAGACCCAATTCTAAGCAAAAAGTGTCCTATAAAGTTTTTTCAAAAATTCAATATTTTTCAAGTTATTGGCGATTGAAAACTCCGAATTTTCCCACGTTTTTCAACGGTTTTTTGCAAATATCTCAAAAAATATGCGTTTTAGCGATAATTTTATAATAAACAAAATTGTAGAAGGTAAAAAAATGAACAAACTGGTTTTTTAAAGAGTGTTCTAAGTGCAATATTAAGCGAGATATTGAAGATAAAAGCCGTTTTTTTTTGTCTGAACTTTAATCGATGTATTCAATGCCATCTAGCTGACAACGGATACATTTTATCCATATGACAATGACAAACTTTTTTATAGTGCTTTAAATAATCTTTAAAATGAGCAGTGTTAAAAGTCTTTTGCACGTAAAGTGAGTGAGTTGTAATGAAAAAAAGAGGGACATAACACCTTTTTTCATAATATTTCAAAAATAATGAAAGATACGTAAAAAACTGTAATAATAAAAAATGTAGGTCTTTTTTTGACAAAAACTTTGTTTTTTGTTTTTTTTTTTCTATCAGACCAAAATTGACGGAGATATGACTGTTTAAAGAGCGCGCGGTAGCGCAATCACAGTCTCTCTCGACCCTTCACCGTTTCAAAATGAAGGGTTTTACACTACATGTCGTAATGAAAAAAGCTGTAGCTCTTTCAATTACCTTTAAAATGGTTTTTTTAAAGTTGTGATAGCTTTAAAATTGAAGGAGTTATGGTCCAAAAACTAAACGTTTTTTTTTCTATTTAGTAAAATGAAAATTTCGGAGCACAAAAATTTGGAGCAGAGTGAAAGTAAAGAATAATATGAACCCAAAACTATTGTTTTATATATATATATATATATATATATATATATATATATATCCATATATGGCATATATATCGGAAACATACGCACGAATACATACAAACGTTCATATATGTATATCCAATAAAATCCAATCCAATAAAAACTGCAGATCCACCTGCACCGCAAGATTTACTTAAAATGATTTTTTGCAACTGCAAAAAAGATTGCGGAGCCACTTGCGGATGCCGAAGAGTCGGGCTGTTTTGCAATGTAACTTGTGGAACATGCAGTGGAGATAACTGCCAGAATAGCCCTCCAATTGACCCAGAAGAAGATCTTGATTACGACAGCAACTCCGATATTGAGTCATGAACGATTGGTGTAATAGTTTTTTTATGTATTGTAATGCTCTTGTTGCAGAATTTTTTATAATTAATTACTAATTTAATCTAGTACATTTCCAGATAACTTTAAGTTAAGTTTATATTTTATTCAATAAAAAGTGTCTGATTACTTACTCTATAATTAAATTATTTTTAATTGTATGAACACATATTTTCAATCTTTTAATTTAGGGGTAGTTTTAAGGGTTGAAAAGCTAAACATATGATAGTCATTTTCGAGAACGTGGAACAACATTTAAATCATTTTGAGTTCATCAAAAGAAATTTTTTTATACAATTTTTAATTGAGGGGTTGTTTTTAAGAGTTGAAAAGGGGTTAAAAATATGATAATTAAGGTAGAGAACGTAAAACAATATTTACTCTATATTTAAATCTTTTTAAGTTATACAAATGTATTTTTTGTAATTTTTTTCAATTTAGGGGTCGTTTGCAGGGGTTGTAAAGTTTTTTAGGGTTTGAAAATGGGTTAAACATGATATAATTGTGTTAGAGAACACTTTACGATTTCACTCCTTATTATTAAATACGTTTTCTAGCGATAAAATGGCTCAATGTCAATTTTTTCATTAAGGGGTCGTTTTCACCCCTTAAAAATAAAAAACGGAGGTCGGGTCAATATCACTTTTGAAGTTAAGGGTAAGATAAGCCTAATTCCAAAATTTCATGTAAATCGGTTCATAGTAAAATATTTCGGAGGTAAGACCCTATTTTTCGCTTCAATGACTGCACTAACAGTAGTTAATTTCGATCTAATATGTAATATTATAATTAGTATTACTGGGTATAAGATCTTCAAGGACATTATAATATTGCATATAAGTAATGTTAATTTCTACGAAAATTTAATGGGTCTTTGAATAACAATTTATTCTTGAAATATTCCAGGCATTTGTGCGAAATCTGGATAGTATAAAATATAATAAAATTATATTTTTTCTGACAATACATTGATTTGGCATAAAGTGAAAAATATATTTTTTTAAAATCAGTAGAAATATTATGACGCAAGCAAACAATAACATGATGTTTTTACTTCCTCTGACGTATGCGTAATTAACATTTATATAAAATTAGCAAGAAAACGAGATAAAAATGGTTAGTTTAGCGAGCCGACAACATAAATTACTGTCAAAAAACGAAGCATCCCCCAGTACGTCTCTGCCTATTTGCGAGATCCGGTGGGATTGCAATTGCTGATATCGCACAGAATCAGTGGAGCAGTTCGTGGGCAAGTGTTGCGAGCGGTAGGCATTTCGCGTGCGTGCTTTGTGAAACACTGTTTGGTGCTTTTACTCGCTCCATTATCTCCTTACGGATACCCGCTTTGAAGCTACTTTATCGCTACCTGTTGCAGTAAGTGTTGATTTGATGCCGCATGTGCTTTTCTCACTACCCACATGTTGAACAGAAAAATTATAGTATTCACTATTTTTGATTTATTAACCTGGTTGATATTTTGGAAATTCTTATAATTGTGTCACAAGTTTAGAGTAGGTATTTCTAAACTGTAAATGTTGAAATATTCAACGCGAAATAAATGACACAAATTAATTATTGTGACAAGATATTTTTAAAAATCCTAAAAATACACATTTTATTTATATTTTTGAAGTATAACATAAGAGTTAATAGAAAATATAAGCATTTCTTTAATCACCAAGTGTTGGTTAAGACTATTAGTATAGTAAAATTAATGTTTGATCTAAAATAAATTTGTCCCAAATTGATTTTAGCGTTGACTGTATTCGTAAATGAACCTATTCTAATTCACTATAAATCTCCTATGAGCCCAATAATTGCTTAACTACCTCAACACCAACCCCTAAAGTATAATTTTTCAGTTTTCTTAAATTATTTCACAAACTTTGCATTTCTCGATAAATATACTAGATACCTTTTTCATAGAGCAGAAAATTCCAATAGGCTCATGCCCACATAGTTTTTATTCAAAGAAGAGTTAGAACCAATGTAGGCCTCAAAAAAGAGAGAATATACTTAGTAGTTTCACGTAAGACCTGAGATGTAATAATACCTCCATTCGATATAATATGTTAGTTTTTACAATTTTGTTTAAAAAACGTAACAAATAAAGAAAACTCGAAGGCAGGGGGCCAGTCGGAAAGGTAGATTTCGTCCTATATTTTTGTTGTGTAGTCTTCAAAATATAAATAAATCACGCTTTTTTCAAAAAATTGTCTATGCGTTTTAGCAAAAAGTGTTTTAGAAAAAAGCTGTGGGTCTAGATGAGTACTATCCGATCATGTATCAAACAAAGTAGGTGATTTGGCTTATCTTCGAAATTAACCGAGATATGGACCCAAAGTATATGCCTGCCAAATTCCGTTATGATCCGTTTAGAAATGCGCCCTTTAGAGTGTTTACAAATTTCGTTATATACAAGGTGTCCGGAAACAATGTAGAAAAAAATTAACTGTAGATTCCTTAGCCCAAATTAATTTGGGTTCTTCATATAACATTTTTCAAAATACCCCTTCGTTTTCAAGTTATAGTCCTTTTAAAGGTGTACGTTAAAAACTACTTTCATTTTCTTACTCAAAAAAAATATTTATACCCCACATACTATTGCCTTCTCGAGAGGCCCTTTTCCCCCTGATTTCAAATATATAATATTGTATAGGTCTATCTTAAATATTTTTTGACATATTTGACATTCAAAATGCAAATGAGCTGCTTTATTGCAAGAATAGTGAGCCATGAGTGTCAAAACAAAAGTGAAACAAAAATAACATGGTAGGTCACGAAGAAAATTATTTTATTGTTTATTCAATTTTGACATTTTAAGCCGTCATTATTAACATTCATTTAATCAAAATATTATACTGAGGCTGAAAAGGTCGAAATATTTTCTCTTTATGTGAAAAATAATAAAAATAAGTTTGTCGCAAGAAGAGAATACATGAAGTTGTATCCGAATCGAGCGATTCCTAGTGTAAACACATTTTTGAATGTTTATCGTCATGTAAATAGGACCCATGGGTTTTCAAGAAAACGACGTAACGTTACAACAAACAAGGAAGAAGATCTAGATAGGTATATTGTTATATTTTGAAGGTAAAAAAATAATTAAAAATAGATCGATACTTTATTTTAGTATTTGTTTTAGAAAATTCGGTTAATACTTTATTAAGTGCTTGTCGTGAAATGGAAAAAGTTATTCCAACATTCAAAGAACTTTGAAAAAGCATCAATATCGGCCTTACAAAATATTACCCGGGGCCCTGGACCTGATGACATAACACTTTATTTTTTAAAAAGTTGTGCATTTGCTCTCTCTAGGCCACTATGGATTCTGTTCAACAAATCCCTTTCTTCTGGGTAATTTCCGGATGTTTAGTAAAGATCTTAAGTAGTTCCTATACACAATAAAGCTGGTGACAAAGAATCAGTTCTGAATTATAGACCAATAACCAAAATATCTCATATTCCGAAAATTTTTGAGTCATTAGTTAATGATTATTTAAAAACGCAATTCGATAATGTTATCAGTTCAAAACAACATGGTTTTTCTCAAGGACGTTCGATTACCACTAATTTATTGTTATATGAAAATTATATTGTCAATGCCCTGGAAAGAGGAAACTGTGTAGATGCAATTTGTACAGACTTCTCTAAGGCATTTGACAAAGTAGATCATGTGCTCTTAATAAATGTACTTTCACAATATATCAGTGGTAACTTACTATTATGGTTCCTATCTTATCTCAATAATAGGACGCAAAACGTGAAAATCTAAAATTTTCTTTCCATTGCAATAAAAGTCACTTCTGGGGTACCGCAAGGGGCCCACTTAGCACCGCTGCTGTTTAATTTGTTCATCAACGATGTTGAAAAATGTTTTGTGCGTAGTACTATGTTACTATATGCTGACGACTTGAAGATCTTTCTGGAAATAAAGGACAATTTATCCTCGTCGGAACTTCAAGAAGACCTTGAGCGCTTTGATTTCTGGTGACTTCAGAAAAACATGATTTTGAATACTGAAAATGCAAATATATACAATTTAGTAAAGGAATCAGTAATTCACCCAGCATTTATTCTATTAGAAATACCACTATTGAATTCTCTCTTAGTAAGAGACTTAGGAATATACTTTGATGATAAACTTGATTTTCAATACCATATAGAATATATTTGCAATAAAGCATTGAAGACTCTTGGCTTTATTAAAAGAAGTACAAAAGATTTTTCCAACATTTGTGCAATTAGAACCCTATATATTAGCTTTGTTAGATAATGTTTAGAAAACTGTAGCTGTGTATGGTCACCCTATTTTCAAACTTATATAAATAAACTAGAAAGAGTTCAAAATCGTTTTTTACGATACATTTCTTTTGAGATAAATATACCTAGTGAAACTGTACAGTATGACCTTATATTAACACGATTAAATATCCAGACGCTTCATAAACGTAGGTATATCGCTGATGTAATCCTATAAACTGTGCGTCAATTCAATTGACTGCCCAGATCTGTTATCGTTGAAAAATTTTCATGCTCCTCAGAGACAATTTCGGATTACCTATAGCTTTGGCCTGGAATATCACAATGGGGTAAATAATCCCATAAACAGAATAATGTTTAACTGTAACAGAATTAATTTGGACTTTATTATTGTTAGTCTCACTGTTCTTAAAAAATATTTGTACAATAATTAATGTGATGTGATTTTTTACTATATGTATTAAATGTAGAGTGCTTTTTAATGTATGTTTTGTTGACTTTTTTTTATGTTGCTTATTTTGCATGTTTGTATTTTTGGAGTATCCCGTTAAATAAATAAATAAATAAATTACCCGTCCAGGAACTGAGTGAAGACCAAAAATGTAGAAGATGGAGTTTTGTCAAATCATGCTCCATGAATTAGATGAAAATCCTAATGTTTTAAAAGAAATTATGTGGACAGATGAGTCAAGCTTTTCCACGGCGGGAGTTTTTAATAGAAAAAACAGACGTTCCTGGGAGAATAAAAACCAAAGACAGAGAAAGGTCAATCAAATAAAAAAATCGGGTAGAAAATCAATCCACGTTTGTTGCGGAATTTTCCAAAACAAAGTAGTTGGGCCTATATTTTATGATTTTACTTTGACACGACAAATATATCTCGAAATAATTTTACCAGAGGTAGATCGTCTAATTCAAGAATTCCCTATTAACGTATTATCTAGAATGATTTGTCATCAGGACGGACCGACTACACATAGAGTTTTAAAAGTTCTAGAATATTTAAATAATCAATTTCCCATTTGGATAAGCAATGCTGGGATCATTAGATGGCCACCAAATAGCCCTGATTTGAAGCCATTTGATAGCCTTTCATGGGAGTTTTTAAAACACAAAGTTAATTTTAACCATAACCACAATCTTCAGGCCATTCAAGCAAAAATTCAAGAAGAAATTAACAACTTAAACAGAATCCATAATAACGCTATTTGCAATATTTTCATAAACTTTAGAAGACGCTACGAGCTTTGCATTGAAAATAATGGTGGGCACTTTGAACAATTTCTTTAATTGATTACTTATGTAGTATTATTGTATTATAAAAAGTTTTTCTTGTGGCCTACCTTGTCATTTTTGTTTCATTTGTGTTTTGACATACATGGGGCTCATTCTTCTTGCAATAAAGCAGCTCATTTGCATTTTGAATGTCAAATATGTCAAGAAGTATTTAAAATAGACCTATACAATATTACATATTTGAAATCGGGGTAAAAAGGCCTTTTCATGTAATAATATATAGGGTATTCCATTTAAAAAACCATATATTTATTTCGTATCACGTGACCTATACATAATATTGTTTTTTTGATCTCGTTTAAATAAAACATAGGTAGGATCCTATACCTTTTATATGAATTTTTTTTCTATTTTCAATAATAACAGAGATAAAGGAGGGGGATCAATATATAGTGAATAACCCTGTACAATAAGGTTGATATTTTACCTAAGGCAAATTTCATTTTTAGCTGATTGATATTTTGTCAATATCCTCGGAATTCTAGACATATATACTAGAAATACTTTTAATACAGCTTAAAATTTGCAACCATTATTCTTCTAACTTGTGTTCAAAGAATTGTTAGAAATCCTCCAAAAATATTTGATTTAATCATAAATGTTAAGTCAAATATATGATGTTACACTCCACCATTTCTTGGCAAGTGTTGCAAATACTTGTCATATAATTTATATCTAATTTTATTTTTGTGATCTTTATGTGAAGTAAATCCATAATTTATTGAATATGAAATCAACACCAATATTACTATTATTAAGTTGTGAACTAAAGAATACCTACTACTATACTAAAGAATATCTAGCTGATAGAAATTTATCATATAATAAAAAAATAACTACAGCTTACAGTGCAATGTAACCAACTGCAAGGTTTTGAACAACCTGATTTACGACATATTGTCTGAAAGTTATTTGTGGCATTCTACGAATATTCTTTCCTATTATTTGGGTTTTCTACCACATGTATTATTGTCCTCGTCAAAAAACAAATCACCGAATCTACAAAATAATAGAATTATTGGAAAAAAGCCTCTGCGCCCGTGATGTTTACGCCAAAGGAATAGTCCGAGGTTATGTTTTGCAAATAATATAAATCGGAATAAACACAGAAATAATGTATTTTGCTGACGTTTCGGAAAGTAATCTCTTTCCGTTTTCAAAGCTTTTTTTTTGGAAGAACTCTTATTTTCCTGTGTATGTCAAATACATAGCTTAAAGATTCTGTTTATGTTTACGACCACAAGATAGAAATTTCAAAATAAAGTCTGGGGCAACTATTTTCATTATTCTTCCAATTTTCTGGGTTTAACCCTTTGCCCATACAAAGTTGTATGTGATGATAAACTTTCTTAACTTGAATTTACGCGGATCCACTTGTGAGTGGTAAACTTGCTAGTTCATTATTGTAAATGACGTACAGTTAGTTGATTATACTTTAGATACTGTACTGAGGTATATTTTAATTTTAGTTTCTGCTATTGTTAGACCATTATACACCAAATACAAATTTTCTCTAATTTTTACTAGAGTAGTTATTGATTAGGGGAATCACTTTTTAATATTAGAAGTTCTTTGAGGATAGCTTCACGATTTTTGAAAAAAATATCAAAAAATTGTAGTAGGATTCGGATTATTTGGGATTATTTACCAGTCAAGAGGTGCCTTTTGCAAATAAATTTGTTTTGGCCCATACTATAATTTTACCGTAGTAACACATATATCATCCCAGAAACTGAAATTTCTCACGCACGGCGTTTTAGAGGCTTTAATTACCGCTTGTTTCCGGAAAAATTCAATACAATACGTACATATTGTATTAAACATAATATTTTTAGTCGCAAACTCCTCTATAAATCCTTATTTTACTATAAGGAAAGTAACCAGACTGCAACCAAAGTTCCACATTTGAACTATACATATTGTATGGTAGTAGTAGTAATAGTAATTATTGGGGGAGGCCTGGTGCCTGGCGAGTAGGCCACAGATGGGCCCTTTTTACCCACCCCCTGACATCCCCTCAACTGTTCACTCCTACTCGACCTTCTACTTCCTCTTGAAACCTTCCTGATCTTCCAATGAAGGTCAGGACGTGTTTCCATTCGAGAGAGTCCATTTCCTCTTTTGTGAGCTTCATGGCACCGAAGAGTTCATACCTCAGGCGTCCGAACGTTTCACATTGTCCCAAGAAGTGAAACGATGTTTTTTCATCATTTCTGCATCTTGGACAGGTGGCATCTTCCTCAGCTCCTATCAGTGATAGGTATCTTCTGAGCCTGCAGTAACCGGTTATATTTTGTGTTCGTTGTGTTTTAAAGAGTAACACACATTTTAATAATGTCCTATAATTTTAATGACAATTTTTTTATCGGAAAACAATGAAATCTGTCAATCTTAATAAAAGGGTTAGGTCTTCAGAAATCATTATTTTAACTACGCAAATTAGATTAAAAAACCGTGAATAGAAGAAATAGTTTATAAAGAAATAATATTTAAGGTGCATACTCTCGATAGGGTAAGAGATAGACATCCGAAAAGTTTCCATCCCATTCAGTAACGGAAAGTCCCTTTCTTGCAAAAAACTACCCCTAACGGGGACTTAACGCTGGTTTTTCACTTTCATCTTGTAAACTGTTCGTTGGAAGAGAAAAAAGTATAGGAAATAAAAAATTTGTCGTTAAACTCCGTATAACGGATATTGACCTTGTAGTTTATCCCCACCTATTTCGCAGTAACAGCATCCAAACTAAAGGCTGGTTTGGAGCTCACAGGTAATAATCGATCTTACATGAAGTTTCCTAGCGAATATCAAAACCGGTTACTTTAATGAGAGAAATGCCCAAGAATGAATTTATAGGGCGTCATTTTCTTTATACGATGCATCTCTAGCGGATTTTGGCGCAAGTGATTTTTGTTTATTTTTCCCTTTTTTCCACAAAGATGCGTTTTTTAATTTGACCTCGTTTCCAAAGGTAAAGATCTCGGTGAGTTTTTTTTAAAGTTGTTTTCCTTGTAGGCCCACTCCACTAAAATTCTGTCCAATTTTACTAATTAGAGTTCTTCATCGACGAACTGTTCTTCAAATTCAGAATTTAAACATCCTTGTCCATGGCAATTAGAACACATTCTTGAGCAGCGCAATCCAACCTTAACACAGCTGCATTGTTTTCTGCAACCCCTTTTGCAGTTGCAGGACACTAGCTGAAGGGTAGAAATTGGTACTAGTACTTTGACGAGAAAAATGCCCAAGAATAAATTTATAGAGCGAAACATTCTTTACAAGATGCATGTCTACCGGGTTTTGTCGCAAGTGATTTTTATTTATTTTCCCCTTTTTCCAAAAGATGCGTTTTCTAATTATACATAAAGTATGTACCTCACTAATTTATGTAAACCATTTTCATTCTAGATGACCTTAGGAACAGATGTTTGAAGTATTGTGATATGTAGGAGAAGGAAAAGGCACAGGTCAGAATAGACCTTTTGTTAAGCCTGAAAGTGCCTTGTCCCTCGAATCTTCAGTCGTGGAATAAACGTGCGCAGTACAATAGAAAACGTTTAAGAAATACGGTGAAGATAGACTGAAATAAGTATAAAAAAATGTATGCAAACACGTTATTACTACATGGACTTAAATATGCGTGAAAGTGTTTCTATAGATATGGAGACGATAGGTGATTGTTTCATTTGCGAAAAGACGCTTCAAGAGGGTAAAACTAATGTGCGTGTTGAAAGAAAATTGGTGAATTTAATAGCCGTCAAGAAATCTCGACAGGACGATAAATATAAACAGCTTCAAAATATTACGGCTATATAACTCTTCACTAGTATCCTGCAGCTGCAAGAAGGGTTGCGGAAAACGATGCAGCTGTGTTAAACTTGGATTGCGCTGCTCAATAATGTACTCTAATTACCATGGACAAGGATGTTTAAATTCCAAATTTAAAGAGCAGTTCGTCGATGAAGAACCCTCTTATGAGTGAAATTGGACAGAATTTTAGTTGGATAGGCCTACGGGAAATCACTTTAAAAAACGCACCGAGGGCCTCTACCTCAAGGATGGGTTGGAAATGAACTCGAATTAAAAAACGCATCTTTGTGGTGAAAAGGGAAAACAAATAAAAATCACTTGCGTCAAAAACCATTAGACATGCTTCTTATAGAGAAAATTCCGCTATATAAATTCATTTTTGATTATTTTTATCGTTAAAGTAATCGGTTTGGAGATATTTGCTGTGAAACTGTAAGATCGATTTTTACCTGTGCGCTCCAAACTACCCCTTAGTTTGGACTGTGAAATATGTGGGGATAAGCCACAAGGTCAATAGGGCATTTTTTATACAGAGTTTGATGAAATTTTTTTTATTTCCTATACTTTTTTCTCTTTCAACGAACGGTTTGCAAGATACAAGTGAAAAACGAGCGATAAGTCCCCGTTAGAGGTGTTTTTTTTCCAAAAAAGGACTTTCCGTTCCCGAATGGTGTGGGGTCTTTTCGGATATCTTCTAAAATGTCTAATTTGCGTAGACTATTTTATTAAATACCACCACAATTGAACACCACAAGTAGTGCAACCCTCTGTGTACTTAAAATTATTAGACGGGACTATACCTTTGGAGATCATAGGCATACACACGTTTTCTGAGTGCACTCACTAAATCCCTTGACCCTCCGACCCACTGATGAGTACCACTATTTACATCCCCTTCTCTTTTTTAATTAATCAAGAGGCTATGTTGCCAATAACTGCTTAGGAGAAGAGGAAAATGCCGACATCTTCAAAAAAGGGTTAAGTTCTGCTTTTTGCAATATCTCGCGTTGTTTCAAAATTTCATAGAAAATAATTTAGCATTTTGGTAGCATTAAATTATTTGTCATTTTCTTCATTTTCTTTTTCTTTATAGAGAATGAAAAGTGTTTTGATCATTTGTTATGGTGAAATAGTGAAACTAGTTATTACTAAATGTTTAGAGCGTGTCAAAATATAGAACTTTTTAAATGAAAATTTTAAACTTCATGCGCGAATAATAATAATTGTGCAAAGTTGCGAAGACTAACAAGTGCAACGTTTATACCACAAAGGTAGAGTTCGAGGTGTGTTATTTGTCGTGGTGTTCTCAATAGCCCTAGTTCTCGGCCTGGTTTTATTACATCACAATTCTTCTTTTATTGAACTACATATCATGTCCTGTATGTTTTTGATGGTGCCGGATTTCTTCTTCACCTTATGGGTAAAATGGCAGTAATTGGATTAGTTAGAATTACTACCTAACGAAAATATCCAAATAATGATTGTCTATTAATATTGCCTTTAGTAGTTTAGTTTCATGTTTGTGCTTCAGACTTGGGCACGAAACAGATTGACTAGCTTGTTATTATCACTTAATAATAATACATTTTCCCATGCTATGATATTCTAAGATTACAGAAAGGTTCAACTTTTATGGCAACCTGTCCCAGTCCATGGTTGATGCAGGACCTTTGTGAAGGCCGAGTCGTATGTGCATCAGATATGTTATGTGTGCGTTGTCAGATATTGCGGTTTCTGTTGAAGTGTAGAAAGATTAAATTTGTTGTTTGTTACCGATTTCGTGAAGCGCTAGTAGCGTAATGAATTTACTGACTGCTCGCCTTAGTCGCTGACAATCACTTTCATAGACATTCGTGAACAGAACAACTGGGACTACTAAATAATAAATTGGGCTACTAACCATTTTCTGTTCTTTTGGTATCTTAGAAAGAATTTTTTTTATTCTTTGCAATTTATAAAAATCACCTGTTTGTATTATTTGAAAATTATACTGATACGTCTATGTTCCGAATTATAATGTGCAACACAAAACGTAATGTTAATTTGTCTAATTTGAATACTTTCAAAGTTTATAAACGACAGAAAATTGACTGTTATTTTAATTCATATGTAAATGTTTATTAGATTACCTCATTTAAACTTGAACTGTATCCAGTAAGCTCTTATTTATAAATCGTTTAATTTATAATCTCTGCCTGTCTTCTGTATTAATTGTGATAGCGACTGCTGTGCTAATGCCATCTGTGTTGTCTCTGTATGTATGTTAAAACATTTACTATACAGAACAAATTGCTTTTCATAATTAATGTATTTACTAATTAAACGAATTCATTAATCTTAATTAAATAAATACTTTTTGGATTTTTAACCGAACGCACAAAACTGTCCGAAACGAACTAATCATTAAGTTAAGTCAAAATCTAGAGTGTTTGATAGTTAATTCATTTACTCATTTTGGCTTCAAATAAGAGTTTATTTATTTCTCGCCGATAGCCGCGTTGAATAAGGCGCCAGGTGGCAATAGCGACTAATCGAACGGGTACCGCGCTACCGGGTTCGAGCCCTGGCTCCGGCACTGACATTGTCGGAAGATATGGTGTATGTCAGCGTTTTTAATGTGTAACCCCCTTCTGCACAAGCCACTGGCTTCTGGAATTGGAGGTTGTCTAATTTCTGTGGTGTTCATTTATTTGTTTATTATTTATTTATCACTATAGAATATCCACCGGGCAAGCGCCCAATTACAGGAGAAGTATCCTAGTATAATATAACATTGTAATAAAAATTACAGTGAAAATATAATAAGAAACATGCAAAAATTCAAAACCAGCTAGACATTAAGCACAAAAAAAATACATAAAAATAAAAAAGGATATTACATAGACAACACATTACATGAAGTATTTTTTGGCTTTACCAAAATAAAATATCCAAATTATATTCAAGATTTAAGTAGTTATTTAGCTATTGATATAGGGGCGACTTTATGAGATTTTTGCGTATACAAGGTAGTAAGAATAAGCTGCTATGTCTGTTAGTGATTCTTGGGACTCGATATTTAATCTCCGTAATAATTGAGTTACATTTTATCCAATAATGAATCATTTTAAAAGAGGAATATAACCGAATACAATGTGCGTCTAATGAAGGTTTTGCAGTTAAAATCGCTCAAGTAACTGATTCTGAGGTGTTCCTCTTTAGGGATGGAAAATATCTAAAAGAAAAGCAGCGGATTTGAAAACTCCTCGTTGGACTCTTTCAATTATTGCCACTTAAGTTGTATATATAGGACAGCATACTACTGACGCAAACTCAAGCTGACCTTAAAAAGTAATAAATAGTAATCGCACAGTAGAAATATCTTTAAAATCTTTAGAATTACGTAAGACAAAACCAAGACTTTTATAATCACCAACAAACCATCCATCCAAATGATTTTTACGACGGAAAGACGTAACGTTACACTTGTTTGGATTCAGCAGTAGTTTGTTCTTATTACACTAATTGTCGAGTTTAGTAATATCCTCTGAAGATTCCCACAATCAGAAACGGATGAAATTCTATAATACAGTTTAAGGTCATCGGCGTACAGCAGGTAGTGAACATGTTTCCGACAATATCGTTAATAAATATTATAAACATGAGGAGTTCCAAAATTGATCCTTGGGGTAGCTTGAGGAGGCGAGTTTGATCTAAACCCTCAATATTGCACAAATTGAGAGCATCCCGTGCGGTATACCTGACAAATATTTACTAGGCCTGTAGAAAGTTCAATTTCATTCAGACTGTTTAAAAGTAGAGCATGGTCAAATCTGTCAAACAACAGATATCAGTAGAGGTAACGTCTATCTGACTTTCCTGATCAGGGAGCCTTAGGAATATTCTAAATAAAGGACGAAATCGACTTTTCCCATGCGTTTTCTTCTATTTTATAAACATGAGGAAACTGACTGGTTAAGCTCACATGCACTCAGACCTCGAAAGTGGGCAAATTTTGCTACCCCCGCAGGTACTGACATTTCCGCAGGGCCTCTCATTCTTCATGCCAATCAACGCTTGTGATGAACCTCAGGAGGAGACCCGGTGAGGCACCACATGTAGTCCCACAGCACGGATAGTCTTATTGTTGAAAAAGCTGTACAGTGACGCAGCACACACTCGGAAATCTCATCTGCTAGATACACCCTCTACACTTGGATCTGCCTACAACACACTGTGTGTGGAGCTGCTTATGCAGTCTGCAGCGTCCTGCTAGTAATATTATGTACACTCGCACATTCTTCCTGGACCTCTGAAGACGATGATTTCTTAGTTTACAACTGGGAGCAGTCAAAGCCATTCTGTGTATTTGCAGCTGCTTAGGCTGCTCTACCAGTCCTGAGAGTGCCATTGTAAGTCGCCCGCAGAGCCTTTACGGGCTAAGGCGTCCGTCCTCTCATCACATTGATTGCCATTGTGTCCTCTTTTCCAACAGAGTTTCACGCTATTGTTTTGTGCGGAAACATCTAGAGCCTTTCCGCTTTAGACAACCAGATCGAGTCGATTCTGTAATTGCTTTAAGCAAACAAAGCCGCTCTGCTATCCGTAGACATACGCATTTTCTCACTAATGTTTGCGTTGGTGGTTTCTGTTACCGCTTCCATAATTCTCACTAGTTCCTCCTGGAATATAGGACTATATGCGCCTAGCGGTATTATTTAGTTCTAGTTCTTTTGGATCCATATTCCATTTTTGAACCATCATTGTAGATGAACACATAGGGTTCTTCATTTCCTGACGTGCTCAGTCTAACTTCGAAGTCCTTATTGAACGTATATAAAGGAGAAATACGATCCGTTCTGATCGCTAGATGAGCTATTTGTGTTTTAGTATACGGATATGTCTCGCAACCGTACGTGTTATATGGATTTGACTTACAGAATGCAATCTTAGAGCAGTCCTCAATGCCACTTTCAGCACTTATATATGTGAGGGGGATGCCTAGTATTGTCTCCATTGCAGCTGCAGGCATCATTTTCACTGCACTCGTAACACAGAGATATGTCAGTGGGTGTGATACTAGTACTGTAGTCCTAATTTCTCGATCGCATGGTCTTTAGGAATAAAAAGTAAGGCTACTGGGTCGATATGATTTTGGTAAAGAATAATTCGCCAATGCCTGGCGATTTAAAAGGAAGAAATGTATTTATTGCCCAGGTTACTTTTAAGTCTTCCACTGACCCATCTGCTATTCTTCTGATTCCAACCTTCTATTCATTAATATTTTATAGATGACGTAGTATTTTTTTTGAACACCAAAATAAATTACTATTATTATTATCTGCATACATATAAGTTTAACTGGTAAATCATACAATAACCTTTGGCAAACTCATCAAGCTCCAGCTTGTTTCAGTTGACATTTCCGTTTTTTGCTTTTAAACACAAATTAATCTGATGTCAACTGAAACTGAAATTAAAAAAATAACTGAACTGATCGTATAAAGGACCTTTCCAATGTTTTTAGTTAATATTTGTAATAATTATCATTAATAAAACTGCTAACTGCTATACGCTAATGTTCTTTAATATTTATTACTGACTAATATATTTAATAATTATTTATCCTATCTTTTTACTTTTGTTCAGATTATCTGAATGGGTTGATGTGATATTAAAAGACGCTTCCTTTCTATATTATCATATTAACGCCATGATAGGAGTATACTATTAACCAACAGTATGAAGTGTCATTAATTTGAATTAAGTCAATTATTGTGCCTCTTGCAGCCACTTAATCACCACAAACAGAAAAACGTCAGTTAATTAATCTACATTGATACATGCGCAACTAACCATATATAGAATTACGTAGTCTTTTCAAGTCTCTTATGTATTACTAAAAAAATGACCACAAAATAAGAAGTATTCTTAATTCTTTAATATTGCCTGAAACTAAACAACACTGAAAAATATTTGTGAAAATTAAAAATTAAAGAAACAAGTTATTGCCTTATATCTCAAGAGAAACAACAATGTAGCTACGGACACGTGTTTCGGAGTTATTGCTCCTCATCAGCGTAACGTAGCTTAGCGAATATATCTTAGATGAGCAAAACTATTAAAGGTAGGGAAGACAGTAGACGGTACTCCATTTATTTAATTATTTATCCTCATAAACCCCCATCATATTAAAAATTAAGTTTTTCATATCAGAAATCTGTGTTGCCTCCTTTAACACAAATAGAGACATCAGTTCGGCGGAGCGTTCTCCCAATAGTGTTACCTCCTTTCTCTTATTGTTTATTTTTGAGAAAAAATTGAGGCAACATATGTGGACGACTAGCTGGTTTACGTCGGAGCAGAGAGCCGTGGGTCCAGAGCATTCGTAAGAGTGGAGAAACTTACCCTTTCCGACATGTACAGCATAAGCGACAGATTTCTGTTTATTTCGAGAAAAGGAGACAAAGAAAAATTAATGTTAAATTGGACACCATCTATAGTAAAATAAGCAAAATTGTCTCTTTTTCTCGAATAACCAGTCTACTATAGATCAGACTGAAATTGTTGGTAAGAGAAATAAAAAGATAGTTTAAAATGAATGTTAAAATATATTACATGAAAAATAGGCAAACGGTTTGAAAGACAAATTGAGAGTTAATATATATATATATATATATATATATATATATATATATAACAAATTTATACCAGTATCCTGGATTGATTATGGTTGAGGTGACTGGTTCTGGGACAGCAATCCAGGCCCACAATTGTCTCTTGTTGCAAGAATGAATTCTAAAGTTTCCTTGGCAATTTACGTCTCTCAATGAAATGGGGTGAAAGTTGTAGGAAAATTAACCAACTATGTGGTTTAATGAAATGATAACGAAATTTTATCTATGAAAGATAATAAACTGTGCAGAAATTATGCAGGAATGTAGAAGAAGTATCTGAGAATTTAAGTATCTAAGAATATAAGGATCGTGTAAGCATGTAAATATCTAAGCATGAATGCATGTACAAAATCTAAGCAAGTTAAAAGTACATATATAAGCAAGTTAGCTAGCTAGCTACACGAAAGCTGATTTCATAAAAACTATAAATTGCCAAAAAAATGAAAAGGAAAGAGAAAAATATTTTTAAAAACATGTGGTACATATAGTATTTTAACTACTTATTAAATTAAAAAGAATTGACTTTGAATTCAAATTTATTTTAAAAATAATTGAAATTATATCAAAGGCAAAATTTGAAGATGAATTAAATTTTTAAATGAATAATGAAATTACCTGTATGTTCAACACTTGTTAACTGGGATATAAAAATTGTAATATCAATTACTGAAGTCCACAGTTAAAAATTATATACGTTTGAATCAGTACAAAGGCTGCAAGCAAATGACTTCCTTGTGAGTTTTACTGATAAGGTAAACTTTTTGTCCTAGTTACTGGGAAATAACGCTACCAAAAAACTAACCTGACAAATTTAATTCCCTAATTAAATTGAAAGCCATAAAAATATAGAAATAGTACAGGTATGGCCATCTGTCAATGGCCGAGTTAAGCGCAACAACTTGCAGGTCGCAAATTTACAATTTCCTTCACTCACAACGAAAATAGTGGCATATGATCGATAAAAGGAATCTATAATAAAAGTTTTTGTTCCATACCAATGCCTTTGCCTCAGTTTGTAATTTCTATTTTATACATAACCACAAATATGAACATATGTAAATAAATAGTAAAACGTATTGATAACTCAGTAAATATATTACATCTTTTAGGATATATTATATATAGAATGAGAAAAGGTAAGGAAAATAACCATATGTACTCCATAGTAAACAAAAATATAAAAATTGAAAAATAGATATCTGATGTAAATAAATGAATTGTAGACAATTTTTTCCTGGGATAATAATGCTGTGTAGAACGGAAATGAGATACATCATAGTTTAGAATGTGACTTGAGTTCCTAAGATATAAAACTAAGTACATAAAACAGTGTGAAATGATTTAGCAGTTATACAAGTAAAATTCTGTTAGTTGAAAACAGTTTCACTTACAAAAACTGAATCCAAAAATGTTATACAGGTCGTGCTAAAAATCCACAAGACACTAGTTTTTAAATAAAACTGTTAAATGAACATAGGCCATGTAACAATAGCCTGTTAACTTATCCTTGCAATAAACTTGCAAATTTCTCCTTTGTAGCTACAATGAGCTGCTCTCTATTCCCAGGGTTACCTCGTTGTGCTCTAATATTTCTTTTAATTATATCCGTTATATATCTTGTGAAACTTTAAAAGACGTATACCTTCTGCTTCCAGAAACTCTAGCAATTCTGCTGGTTTGTGGAGGTGCATTATCATGCGCCAAAAGATAATCAGCATCCCTTGCGCTTCTAAACAACGCAATGACAGATTCTATCACAACATACATACAACAACCACTTTAACTTTACCAATATCTTTCATCATAATATCTCCCTAGATCGTTACACTTCCTTCTTTATATTTTGAAACTGATCTGGCAATTAACTTAGCCTGCCTTCCTCGACCTCTTAGGATACGAGTTCGTTGGTCATTTGATTTAAGACCAATTCTTGTTTGATCTGAAAATAGGATGTTTTACCAATCTTCAATTCTCCATTTTGATGTTCAAGACACCAGTTCAACTGGCCAATATCATTTTGTCTTCGTAACTCACGAACAGTCATTGCTTTCTGCCATGAAGTATCTTTCTTATTGTTTCAATTGAAGTATCAACATGCGTAACCTTCAAAATGGATCTGTAATACCGTAGATGAGAAACATTTTGGTCTCTTCTAATGACTTAATACAAAAAGGATCTTGCGAGCCCGCAGTTACCCTTTGATGACGTTCTCCTAGCCTGCTTTTCAGTGCTCCCAGTTTCACATACCTTGCATAGGTTTTTGTGATGGTGTCCTTTGTGGCGTCAAGTGTTTTGATGATTTCTTTGTATGCCATTTCTTACTCAAGAAGAACATTTGTTTTACTCCTCTCCTATCTGATAATTCCATGTAAAACATTATTCTCTTAAAATGTGTACACGGTTTAAGTTTGTTGCTTTTATTTATAATCTCAAGTATTGTCGTTGTTTCCTTTATTTTTAGATTTATTTTATAACCGCATTGTTGACATTACTTCCCCTGTATAATTCCCTCCAATTTATTTGCTCGACTCCTTCCAATAAATTTATGTCGTCTACTTTTTTATTTCTCTTATCTTGATTGGTTTTAGCGTTTCATTATTTTCAAGTTTTATATTTAAGAATATTGGGTCCTTGAATTTATTTTAGTAAAAATGTGATCATTATCGAAATACTGTTATCCTTATATATAGGGCAAAAAGGTCTGTTAGGTCATTAATATTTATATTTATGTCACCAGGTTCATCATATAATGATTGTTTATAGATTTAATATAAACCTCAATATCCCAAATAAAAGTGTTTACATTTGTTGGAGGAGGTCTGTAGGCCCCAATAACAGTAAATTTTACTTTATTATAAGTAAATTTACATTCCATAACATACGCACATCAAAATTATTCATAACTTCGACAAAATGGGTCTCCACCCGTGAGGTGGAATCCCATTTTGTTGGTTTGCTGTAATATGTGCAAGTTATTTAAATCAAGTTATGCCATGTATATGGATGGATGCGCCTATAGAACCATTCTATGATCACCTCGATCATCAGATATAATTGGATTGGAAGTTGGATTTCTTTCTCTAGGATTCTATTAAAGATAAAGTATTTCAAACTGCCCCTGAAAATGTTGAAGACCTCAATACCAGAGTAAGAAAAACGCATGTGAGAGATTTGTCTCTGAAATGTTCTAATATATAATGCGTGGGGTGTCCGATACAGCACGTTTGTGATTAGAATACATCGTGCACAATTTGAGTATTTATTGTAGTTGGCAAAATAAATACACATATTTTCTTTTCAGTATGGTATATAGGTAGTACTGTTATACATAGTATTTCGTTTTATTCTTTTTATGTTTGTTTTGTACTTGTGTTTTAATTTATGAGGTGGTTGTGTGGTTGTATTAAAAATGCAATAAACAATTATTGGTCTATAACTATTATAAAGTGAATTTTTACTATTATGGCATACTAGATTTTTACGATTCAATTATATGTATTATGGTTTTCACAAAGTTTCAAATGTTGGTACTATTAGTTAAAATTATTATATGTTTTATATCGTTGAAAAGAGAAAATGTAATGGATTTAATAGTTTCATGGCCTACTTTGAGATGTGTTCTTTTTATTTTTGCAACTAAGAGTAATAGCAGTTATCAGAGACTAATTTTGATGAAAAGTTAGAATTAATTTTACCTCGCTAATTTTTTCATGAAAGGCTAGTTTTTTGTTAGTAGAAGGTGACTCAAAAAGAATTACTAAAATTTACCCCCGCGAACCCTTATAAACAACCCTCTGAAATGGAAAAACTCAGTTTTCTGCTAATAGCTCGAAAAATAATGAAAAATAAAAGAAACGGAGTTTAAAAGTTAATTCTTTTTTACCTGGATACTTTATAGCATAAAAATTAATCTTAGATTGAAGTTTAAGGTATAAACAAGCTATATCTGTAAGGATTTTTAAAAAAATAGTATTCTATTTAATATTTATATTTGTGGAAAAAATGCTAAAGCTTAACTTTCACGTGCAATTTATAAGACATAAAAATTATAAAAATTAAAAGTAAGTATACCATTGGAAAGCTGAATTCCTCTTTAAAATGTTACTTTTTTTTCATTTTTAATGGGTACAAATTGTCTTTATTATGTAGCGACGGTCGAGAAATGCTTAATTTCCCTGTGCGACACGCTTGAAATATTGAACGAGCTGTAATAATTTCTCCTGCTAAGGGAAAAATTAAAAAAAAAAACTTTTATACTATTTTTTTTGTAAAATTTCTTGCTCTTTCACGTGGTGCTATCCATTTTTTATTTTTCATTAGTTTTCGAGATATTAGCAAAAAAACTAGCCTTTCATGAAGAAAATTGCGAGGTAATTAACTGGGCTATATGTTAAAAGCAAGTGAGTTTTTTGAATTTTTTTAGACATTTTATTATTCTTATAACCTTTGACGTCAACTCTCATCCCTTTAATTTCTTTCATATCTTCTCAAATAAGGAAGATGTAAGCGTTTGTGCTTTTCCTATTGTTCAGGTCTTTTTACTGAAATAAAGGTCATTGAAATTGAAAACTTTTACTAAAACTTTATTCTTAGAAAGTACATATTAGCAAGATATTTGGCGCGAAAATAGACTGACAGGCAGTATGTGATTATAACGTAAAATTAATAGGAAAGCAAATATCTGCAAAATGCCGTTTATTTAACACTTATAAAATTCTATTAGCTTGGAGATTTTCCAAAAAATGTTTCTAATATTCCTGGAATAAATGTATGTAAGGTGTTCAAATTGAAAATTGAAAGTCAAGGTTACTTCTAGCTAAACCCGAAATATTAATAATTATTAATATACCAAAAATACATATTTTGTGGTAGTTTATATTTCATAAATTTCATTATGATAAGTTAAGTGGTAAGGGAAATGTAGGGGTAAGCCTTCTCCCCTGAAAGCCGGTAGAAAAATGAAATTGTTTTTTTATGTGTAATATGTTTGGATTATATTTAGGAAGCAAAGGTACGTGTTTCTAGAATGAATAACCTTGAAATGTTTGGCCCACGTACAAAATCTATTTTGTATTGCTTTTTATTTACTTTATTTTGTGTAACACATTGTAGTCACACTTAAAAAATTGTGCTATATACTAATCAGTAACTGACATATTGCATAATAAGTGTATAAACACACACTATATTGAATCCACCTGGTTTATTTACATTATAGATATCTCCATTAATATTAATTTATCGTTAATCATTCATTATAAGTAAATTTGTATTTTCCATATTTTACAAAAGTAAATTATTTGTGCTTGTAGTAAATAAATTCTAAATATAATTTTAATATGTCAGTATTTCGTAAATGCACTTCAGAACACTTGTTCAGGAACTTTTTAATTAGATTTATTCAAATTTAGATCTTTTACAACTATGGTTATATATTCCCGTATATATTATTAAGACTTAGTATCATATTTATTTTGTTTTAAAATAAAATATCACAAGATATTTCCATACATTTTATTATTGATCAATCATGAATCCGGTTTAGAGAAGATTTATCACGATTTTGTGTACACGCAGTCAATGTTGTTCTACTTTTGTCATATAATTTGTATTAATATGATATAAATATGAAATACATGTTTTTGGAGTGGAATGTTTAGTTTTACACTGCATTTGAACAAGCGCTAACCTATTTTATTTAAATAATGAAAGATAACAGTAGATAGAGAGAGGAGCTGGCCATTCGGCCTTGACTATCACAGATCTATTATTATGGCGCTCATGTATGGTTTTCCGTAGAATAGAATATCTTATTCAGCGTTGTCTTTTATATCAGACTCCGTAGCTTCAACAGAGGCTACTGTTTTCTTCCTAAAGTGTTGCAATCTCAATCTTCAAAATTGATAGTACGTAGGCCGAAGTTTCCGCTATCTTTTCGGTAAATCTAATGTTGCATCTTCTCCCAGGTCCATTGAACTCATATATCTATGCAGCAGGTAGTGTCCATTCAGAAAATTCATCACGAATGGACTTTCTGTTCGGGCCAATAACAGATAATAACTTGAAAGAAGCTGATTGCATAAGAGACGTGCTGGATCCTGTTGTATTGCCTCATATACAAGAATCGAGTAATCCAGTTATGGTGCAAGATAGTGCCAATCCTTATACGTCAAGCGTTAGAATGAATTTTTACGAGCGAGATTTTGATGGATTTTATAAATAATTCATACAGATATTCATAATTATAGATACGGAGTTCCACAAGGTTCAGTGTTAGGACCAATCTTACTTTCCATATATGTTAATGATCTATTTAAATTATTAATCGATGATGAAATAATAAGCTATGCCGTTGACAAGGCTCTTTTCTTTAAAGATATTACTTGGGAGTCGTTGAAAGGACAGGTAAGGTTGAGAGACATATAAAACGGTAGTAAATTTCTTTAATAGTAAACTGATAACAATAAACTTTGACAAAACACCATTCTCCAGCTATAGCAATGGCCTACCCAAGTATAATTCAGTCAATATAGAGCATGAAGACTCTAGGGTTGTAATAACTCCTGTAAAAAGTATCAGGTATGACTGGTTACGCCACTGGCGTAAAATATTTTTGGTGCTCTCTCTCTCTCTCTCTAGAGGGAGTTTGCACGTGTCTTACAACGCGCGAAGACAGGAGTAGATTTTCACATATAGACCGGAATCCATGTTCCCGCTTGAATTTTATGTTTTATGTGTGTTTCATTCATCAGCAAAATTGTAATTTATGTGATTGGGATAAATAGTGTTTGTGTTTAACTTGTCAAGAGGATAACGGTGTGTATTCCCTTTTTCCTATACCCTGAAACCTATCCCGGTATACACAACAATTTATCTTTATGTTATTCAACCTACGACGATCGGAAAACGGTGAGTTTTTTATCGATGTATTATAAATTTATCAAGAAAAATTACAGTCCACTTTAAATAGACAATTTGCATAGACTCTTCGGTTAAAATATTTTTTATAAATAAAATATACCCGGCGCTTTCAATGACTGTCATTTAAAATGGGACGTACATGTTAATAACATAGTAAAGAAATCAAGATTTTACTGTCAATATTCAAATATTTGTAAAAAATTTGTGGTAAGAAACACCTTAAAATAATGTACCATAAACTAGCCGAGTCACATATTACATATGGGATCATAGGTTGGGGAGGGGTAACAAACTGCTTCTTGGTAACAAAGAAAGTTCTAGGAGTGTTTAGAAAAATTCTGGACTTTTACTATACAATCTTAATATGCAGTACCAAGAAATGACAGAAGCAAATTCATATACAGAGTTTAACTAACAGCTCTTACTAGAAGCTAATGTCATGGTGCTTCTATCGCCAGCAGGGTCACCAAAGGCGATTCTGATCGAGCATATTATCTAGGATTTCGTTGCTAGAAGATTGAATCAGTTACCTCGTCCATCGAATAATTTCAACTAACTTTCTATTCAAGTAACTTGGTGTGAGAATAAACAGAGTTAATGAGTGTATTCGTAATCGCGATAGACCACTCACTAACGACTAATATTTTTATTCCGCGTCTCGTAATACACAGACCGGTTTCGAAGTTATTAGTTCTCATCAGTATGCCATAGGTCATGGAACAGACAAACGACGGGTATTTGCCCGCTGAGTAGTTGTTTCCTGCAAACCATATATTATAATATCCATCTACGATTGAAAGGTCGCCTATTTCAAGTACTTGTAGAATGGCAAGTCGCTATACGCCATGGAGACATCTATGGTGTATAGTAGCAACTGACCATATGAAAGGATTCATCTTACCTCTCACCACTACTCAATTTATTATAGTTTGTATAAAACTAGCAGGTTGGCCACTGTCGTTTGTCTGTTCCATGACCTATGGCATATTTATGAGAACTAATAAGTTCGAAACCGGTCTATGCCTGGTCAGGGGATTGATAAATGATATTGGTTGCCATTCTTTCATGATTTGTAAGGTATAATTCAATGCAGGTCGGGGTATTTGCCCGCTTGAGTAATTGTCTCCTGCAAATCATATAATAAATATAATAATAGGTTAAGTCCACCTAGGACTGAAAGGTCGCCGCTTTCAGGTGCTTGCAGAATCACAAGTCGTTATATGCTATGAAGACATCTATGGTGTATAGTAACAATTGACCATATGGGAGGATTCACTTACCTCTGACCAATACTCAACATTACACTAATAATATCTCTAGGTTAAGTATGACTTTTGTCATCTAATTTGATAGTATAATAATTTAAAATTAATTTTTTTGACACAATTACGATTTGGCACTGTCAATAGCTCAATAAATAAAGTAATAGGGGAAAACACTCCAAATAATACAATTAATGGTAAAAAGTACAAAACTTAAATAAATAGTTTTTAATAATTTAATTAGAATAATTATTACTGTAAAAAAATTTCTATGTGAATGCTCCTCGAACGTTAATAAATAGCTCATAATTTTATGACAGCTTCCACGAGCACGTTTCTATTAGGTAACAGCCAAGCAACGTGCTTTTAGAAATTGTGATAACATTATTTCCTAATTATCAACGTTCTTGGGACATTATAACTGAAAATGGATCAATGATTTCATTGTGTTCTATATTTGATTCAAACCAGTATATTTTCGTTTATATTTTTTATATTGTTCAACCTGTCATCGAACTTAAATATTGAATTGCTGATGAAATTTTATAAAAGAGAAAGTCGATTTAAAAAGCAGCCTACATAATCATATCAGGAAATTCAATTTGAATGTTTTATGCTCTCTGCGCATTTGGTGGTTATGGCAATTAATTTAAAACGTAGAACCTTTATTTCCCCAATTATTAACCTTTTAAGGGTATTCCGTATTAATTCCTTTTCGTACATTTGTGCATTCTGTGACGAAAAATCTTTGGTATCGCAATTCACATTCTTGTAAATTAATTTTATAAAAATAATTGAAAATGCTTCTAATCAGTCTCTAAGTCATCTCAATGGCCACCTTAAGTCAAGTATATATCTAGATTAGTCTAAGTAAGGAGTCGGTATCCTACAGTTTACTATGGAGAATTCTAACCACATTTTGAGGTGAAAGACAGCTTAAATATTTCAATACATTCCAAGAATGGGTATTTTTAATTTATTTTTATTATTTTGGTTCGACGACTTCCCAGATAGAAATCCAATTATAGGGTACGAATTTTACAAACAAAAAAATAATTAAAACTAAATAACTTAACTAAAGTAAACAATTAAATCATAATAAAAATTAATAAAATACATATATGATTAATATAATCCATAATCCTAAAAATAGAAATCTAATATTTTAGAATGTTATTGACCAAAGTTGAGAACAACATTTCACATTTTGGATATACTTACTAGTATTAAAAATGTCTATATTATTATATAATGAATCATAGTTGAAACACATATGGTACAGGAGAGAAAATAACAGCAAATTTGTTCTTGGTGCAGGCAAATAGAATAGAGACGTATGCGAACGAGTCTGCAAATTCGGAACATGAAATTTAATGCAACTAAGAATTTCAGAATAGTCAATAGTGCCATTTAAAATCTTAAAATGGAATACAAGAGACTGATACAACCGACGTAGTTGAAGATCATTTGTGTTGAATCTATGTAATAAGTCAGAATGTGGAAAACCTATCTCTGGATAATTTCCAGATCTTTTGAACCAAAGATATTTATCAAAACGTCTCTGAGGTTTTTCAATGCTATATTTATGATTTTCATAACCAGGACTCCAGACTATTGAAGCATATTCAAGTCTTAACCTCACAAATGAACTAAAGAGAAATTTCAATGTGTTTTAGTTAAATTCTCTACAATTACGGATAATGTAGCCTAAATTTTTGAAGGAATTAGCGGTCATTTGATTGATATGGTTAATAAAAGATAACTTTGGATCGAATATAACTCCTAGATCTTTGAGATGATTACAGTTCTTCGTTATTAATTGCATAGATACATTTTATTGGATTTTGTGCACGCGAGTATGTCATATAGCTACACTTTGAGGTATTTAACTGTAAATTGTTTACGCTATCAATCAATCTCCTGGAACAAGCAGCTTTAGAAATCGAAACAAACAATTACATCAAATTACTTCAGTTCGCTGCCAAAGAAGCTACTCCAAATAGTACCTCTCCAACACCAAATAATCAAATACCAGTTGAAATAAAAAACTAATTGCCAAAAAAAGAAAAGCAAGGTCAACATGGCAATATACGCAAAAAAGCAACGAACTAAAATCCAAACTCAACGAAATGTGAAACAGGTCCTTCGAAATATACGTATCAAACGTCACTAGACAAGACAATTCAATCTGAAAACCTATAAACAATGCTAAAAAGCCAAAAACCACATCTCCTCCAATCCGTAAATATTGTACTCCCCCTGAACCTTGGGCAAAAAGTGATAAATAAAAAGCTGATTTATTTGCAGAACACTTATCAAAAGTTTACACCCCACATGATGACGATGAAGATCTAGAAATAGAAGAACTAGTAAATACAGCCGCCCATGTGCAACAACGCATTAAAGCAATCTCTTTAAGTGAAATAAAAGAGGAAATTAAGATACTCAACTCAAAAAAATCACCAGGACTCGATCTTATTACCGCTAAAATGCTTAAGGAACTACTAGAAGAAGGCTTAAGACTACTTATATATGTATACAATGCAATAATAAAATTGGGGTATTGGCCCAAAGCACTAAAGATTGCACAAATAATTATGATCGATATCATATTCAATTATCGCATCACACAATCTTCAAAAACACTCAAGAACACTTGAAACCTGGTTAAAAAAGTGGAAGATAAAGGTAAGCAGACATAGTAAAATACCTTGGACTCCACCTGAATAGTAAACTTAATTGGAAAGAACATATAACCAAAAAGAGAAAACAAATTGATCTAAAAGCGAAAGAAATATATTGGCTTATCGGATGTAAATCAAAAATATCCATAGAAAATAAATTGCTATTATATAAAATTATTATTAGACCCATTTGGACCTATGGAATATAACTTTGGGGCTGTGCGACTAAGTCTTACAATGTCATTATGCAAAGAGCCCAATCAAAAATGCTCCGTATCATAACAGATGCATCATGGTATGTATCTAACCATACATTACATACAGACATGAGCATGCCCTACATAAGGGAAGTCATCCAGGACAAAATTCACAAGCATCACAATAAACTAGAAGTTCACACCAACCCACTACTGGAGACGCTACTACAATCGTTGATGCATAACAGAAGGCTGAAAAGATGCTGGCCATCAGACTTAAATGGACACTGTCGTGACTTCGTTGGATTTTCACCTCTTCACGCCACCAGTGCAAGCAACCACAAACACTTGCACAAGACAACACATTAGCTAAAAGATGTATCTGATTGCTAATAAATAAATCATTTATAAAAACATTAAATAGCAAAAGCCCAAGCAAAGAACCTTTGAGAGCACCCGATGTCGCTGAGATAGAGAGATTTTCTCTAATATGTCAAGTTGCCTGGTACAAAATGTCCTGTGCGAGAGTCAGACTCGCACTTGGCTCGTGTCCTACAGTTTGTAGGGGAAATTGAAATCGAACCGCTTCTTGGGATAAAAGACTAGTCTACATACGTCAATGCATTCAAAAAACAGGCATTTTCGCTAGTATATTAGAGTGCTCTTACTCCGCTTGAGTAAGAGCACTCACAGAAATCAATGATATTGAATTCATTCTTATTCTTCTTCTCATTCATTCATTCTTCTTCTCTCGCGTTTTCTTCTTTTAATCTTTGAGAGGGTCATGGGTTATCTAAATCTTAATTTTCTAGGTTCGAACTCTGTTCCATTACTAGCTAGCTTGAGTTGAAGGGTGTTTCGGTTTTATTAAATAACTCGTTTTTTTTACAACTTTAGAGGCAAAGTAAAAAATGGCAATAACCATACTTGTGTAAAATTTAATCCTCCACAACTTGTTTATTATCATTTTTTCCGTGTGTTTCACTGTTTTGAACAATATATGGAAAAATGAAGTAGATTCTTCCGGCAACACCCACGACGGCAACGACCACGGCAAGATCCGGAAGAATCTACTTCATTAGACAACGGCCGTGAAAACCTGCATTCCAATATACGGAAAGTTGGTGTTAACAAATGGTACGAATACCATTAAGTTGTACTTATTGCATAGTTGTCTATGACTCCCGCCTAAAAACATACTTTTGTTCGTTAATAATTGGGCAAAAATTATAATTTTTTCACGTTTCTAAATAATATAGGTTCCTACTATGTGATTGGAGGCTCAAAATGTACAAACTTAAACTCGTGCAAATCAGCAGTTACTCTGTAGGTGCAAAAGATACTGTTTTAATAGTGTATTTCATGCGGTATACTTTGGGTCATGTTACAGCTTTCTGTGCACAGAGGAAAACTTTTTTTACAAAAATTTGTTGTCTGATCAAGAGGTAAAGAAGTACGTTCTTTTTTGGAGTGCGTTGTAAATAATCATGTAGTTCTCGAAAAACAACTTAATGGTTCGATAATAAACAATACATTGAAAGTAAGCCAGAGAATACAATAATACAATTTCACAACACATTTTCATATCTAAGTCCAAATACATCGATCCTACGGAAAAAATAGCAATAACCAGAGTTGTAGAGAATTAAATTTTCTACAAGTATTTAATGTGGTGAATATACTTCCTTCCATAGCCTATTCATTGCATAACTTAAGAAGTATATTTACATTTTCTGCTTAATAACTGTTAATTTTTTTAAATGCTTAAATACTTTGGTGGTGTTGTTTCAAACGCAGTTATTTCTTTTCATTTGTAAGTCAATGGGAGAAGTTTTTTTTTCGCAGGAAATATTGAAACAAATATGCCGTTTGTTTCTACCATGATTAACATTCAGTGGCGTTACATCATAGAAGAAAGTGATTCGTCACCAACGAAGTTGCGAAGTACTATTGAAAAAGAAATCGTCTCATTTAACTATTGCTCCTGTTCAAAGCTGAATACTTAAAAAATAACCTAACCTAACATACAGATGGCTCCAATACATGTACTGCAGTTTGTTCGAAAATTTATGGAAACATCAATAGGTACTATAGAATATTGAAAACGTGTTAAGGAAAACACTGACAAAAAAGGGTATTCGAACGTCTATAACTCGTAAAGTACTAGTTGGGAATAGTAACAAGAGGAGAAGGAAGGAGGAGGAGAATACTGAATATAGCGAATAACTACTCAACAAACAATTGTACAGAATGGGATTGATCAAAAGACGGTATGTGTAGATCTTGTCACACAAAAGAACATTATAGCAATCCCTACTATTTGCAATTGTGAAATTTTTTCTGTCAGGCACTTTCTAATGGCTAATTTTTGAACACGGTCTTGGAAACTGCTATGGTTTGTTAAAGTTTGGAAGATATATTATAAATAAGTCTAGGTACAATAGATTCTACAGATCCTAGCATGAGAATGGATTTTGTTTGAGCCTAATTGCATTTCAATTATTTGTTAAAATTTATATCAAGATTATATTGTTATGGGCTTCTGGTTCGTTTAAAAATAAAATATTAACTGCGGAGAAGGATTTGTTTAATGGCAATTTATATTAAAAATTCAATTACAATCCAATAATAATCAATTAATTATTCTTTCTTTTTTTATCTCATCTACTTTCCAACTTGAACAATAATCATTTATTTTAATTACCGTTTTCAAGGTTATTTGTAACAATATACCAAAAGTACAAACTTATGATGAAGGACAAAGTCATCAATGGACAAGTACAGGTATATTTACCGATCATCGCGAGAGAGTGCATTTTATTACCTATCGTGGTCGGGGTTGTAGCCCTAACTTCGACAGACAATTGTTGTTTGTATGTCTCAAGTAGTGTCGTCATCCCGTCTCTGCAGCTTCTTGGATATGCGGGTGTCTAATATATAGGATTTTTAAAATTGTTAACGAATTTACCTCATTTGAAGATTTTGTTTAAATATCATTTATTAAAACTTTTACCAATTTTCATATCAGTGACCATACGTTCTTAAGAAACATTTAAATTATTAAGTTTTTTGAATATGCATATAAGACAATGTAGGAGCATGTATGCTATTTTTAGATAAAGGTCGACTGTTCCATTATAAAATGCACAATTATGCACTGATAATGGCTTATTGACAATTAAAATTAGACCGTTTTAAACCACTACTAACACTAAATTATTTGATTATTTAGTGGATCATTCGTAGTGTGTCTTAACACGAATGGCAATCTTACAATTTTTGTAGACCTGTTTAGCAACCTAAATAAAACAATACAGGGATATAAAGCTAAAATTAAATGCATGCATACCGGAATTAATTCAGGCCCGCAGACAGATGCTTCAAATAATAAGGTGGAATTTCATTTTAAACCACTTGTTACGCGCACACTGTTTCAGAATTAGAGAACTTTTGAATATAGTAATATGTGTAATAAAAATAGACGTGTTTCTGAATTAGAATACTGATCTCTATTTATGTCTTATTAACTCTGTTCTATAATCAATCTAGTACTATAAATTATTATGACTATATCATCAATGAAAAGTGAACGAGAAAATTGAAGCGATAAATATTACGTTATAATGTAATTTAAGAAAATAAATGATTAGATATAACTGTGATGCACTTATATGACAAAACTGGTGTATTAAACAAATAAATTTATAAGTATATTAACAAGTAATCATATGTCAAGTTATGAATAATTATAAATAATATTTATATTTAAAATATAACAGTGTTATAGACATAATTGCTCAGAGCACGTTACTAAAACAGGCATGGTCCATATGCCCACAGTCACTGATCACCTGCTAACATACTGCTGTGTTGAATGTCCCGTGATTAAAAGAAATAAAACAAGGTTTGTTCAAATTAGAGACTTTAAAAATTTAGATTATAGTGTATTCACTGAAAGAGTTACAAATACTAATTGGAACGCTATTCTGCAATTAAATAATATTGAGGATCAAGTCGATTACCTTAATAAAAATATTATAGCCATATATGATGAATGTGCCCCTATAAAAACCATCAAAGTTAGTAAACCTCCTGCCCCTTGGCTGACCGACATAATTAAACTAATGATAAAACTACGGAATAAGGCTTACTCTAAGTATAAGCAAACTCTCAAGCAGGGTAAGTATACCCAAGAACAAATTAACTCCAGGTGGATATATTATAAGCAAATGAGAAATCTGGTTACCTCGTCTATTCGCCGCGAAAAAAGGCTTACGAATATACCTTAGAAAATCATAAATCAAATACAAAATTATGGTGGAAAACTATTGAAAGAGTCAGTATTTATAATAAGGGAAAAGCACAAGACATACCACAAGAGTTAAGAGACCCCGAAAAATTTAATAAATTCTTTGTAGAGTCAGTACCAAATACTCAAGTACCAAATACTATCATCGACTATTATAAGGGCAATCTCCATAGAAATATGAATGTGCATAATCTATTTAAATTTCGGGAAGCTACCTCCGAAGAGGTGGCAAAAGCAATTAATTATATAAAATCAAATGCTGCTGGTGTTGACTGTATCACTCTCAAAATGGTTAAGTTATATCTTCCTGCTTGTCTAGATGCCATAGCACATATAATTAATTTTTCTTTAATGCAAGGTATATTACCCAATATATGGAAGTGTGCTACTGTAATTCCAATAGCAAAAATCAACAAACCCGAAATATTTAAAGATTTTCGCCCAATAAGCCTTCTGCCTGTGCTTTCTAAAATTTTGGAATGAATTGTTTATTTGCAACTTTTGGATTTTGTAACGCTCCACAAACTGTTACCATGTCGTCAATCTGGCTTCCGAGCAAAGCATAGCACAGTTACTGTCCTTGTAGACGTCATGGATGAGTACGCGAAAGCTATTGATCAATCAAAAGTTACCACCTCAGTTCTACTTGATTACAGTAAAGCATTTGATTGCTTAAACCACAAACTACTGCTTGCCAAACGTTCATTTATGGGAGTTTCTGATAATGCAACAAGCTGGTTCGATTCGTACCTCTGTAGACAGCAGGTTAAAATCGTAACAAATAATGACATGTCTCTTTCCACTGATCTTGCACTTAAATCTGGTGTGCCGCAGGGTTCTTTGCTGGGGCCACTTTTATTTGTTCTCTATATGGCAGATATATATGAAGAAGTTAGCCACTGTATGTTTCACTCGTATGCGGATGACCAGCAAATATCCTTGTCCTATTATCCTTCAGACGTTGCCGATGCGTGTGTCAAAATAAATGAAGACTTGCAGAGACTGGCCCAATACAAGTAAATCATGGCTTGGTCCTAAATATCAAGAAAACCTGTTCCATAAATATCGGAAGCAAAACATTGCTAGCCAAAATTAATGAAAATGATATGCAACTTAATGTAAATAACAACCCTATTTTGTCCTCTAAATCTGTAAAAAACCTCGGAATAATATTTGATTCTCACCTTTCTTTTCACGATCACATTAATCACCTAGTACAAACATGCTATGCTAAGTTAAGACACATGTACCAATTTAAGTATATCTTGTCACAAAAAGTAAAATTGAAGTTAATCGAATCACTTGTTTTATCTGTGCCTGCTTACGGGGACGTGGTATATGGGCCATGCCTAACGAATCAAATATTGTTAAGTTGCAAAAAATGCAAAATTCCTGCGTACGCTTTGCGACACTAGCAAATAGGGAGAACATATTTCACCTATTTTACGGGAATGTAAAATGCTTAATATTAAAAAAAGGTGGATATTACACTTTTGTTGTTTAGTACATTCTATCCTTAATAGCCACATGCCTATATACCTGCGTGTAAAAATTAAATTCAGAGGAGAATTACACGGTGAAAATTTACGTCAAGCGTCTAATCTGCTACACATTCCACAGCGTAGAACCACCTTCTTCAAGTCATGTTTCTCTTATGCCGCAGTTAATAATTGTAATAAAGTGCCGCAGTGTATTAAATCCCTGACCTACAATAGCTTTAAGAAAAAAGTTAAAAACCTGTTGCTCTCTGATACGTTTAACTAATAATTAAAAAAATGTATTTTATTTCTGTTTGTAGTAAGTTTGTTATCTACTCCTATTGTTTTTCCCTGTTTGTCAAGAAATAATTCAGTTTTTTTAAATTTTTATTTCTTGCTATATTCAAATTCGTCTCTTCGCTGCATCATTTCCGTCCTCATATCTGTGAGATTATTTAATTTGTAATTATACATTGTATTATTGTATTTTTTGGAACCCTGGTTGGGATTAATAGCAGCTATTAGCTGACCCTCGCCAGGCTAAATAAAGGCATTTATTATTATTATTATTGTTGGTTAATTTACTTCATATTCATATTCTTCTTTTTTGTTTATCATTTCCATTTAAGTAGTTACTATATTTCAAGATATGATCAAAATAAGAACATTTATACCAGTTGGTCCCATAAGCTGTATTTTTTAAACATACACATAGATAATTTACATTGACCATTCCCTACGACATTGCCATCTGCCGCAGTTGAGACTCGAACTCGAGTGGCACAGCGACTAGTCGTGTTGTTTCTTACACAACCTCGTCTAGTTCACTGTTATCAACTCGGTAGCACACGAAAAATGCCATTAAACATCCATACTCCAGGTAGGATACGAACCCGGGATTCCTTAGTCGCAAGTGTTGAGCCACTGAGCCATTACTCTCCGTAAACACCAATAATTGGCATTTATCATTAATAACGTATTTTCTCTTTACTTTATTACTAGGTGAGTTACTAGTAAGAAGCACTAAGTGTAATAGCGAACAGCACGTTTATATATAGCTGCACACTGATATAGGGGAATTGAGAGTGATATACAATATACATAAAATATTTGGCATCTATGGTACTGCGTGTTGCATGAACTTGTGCAGGCAATTCTACTGTAAATATACATAAGATAGATCGATAGAACAAATTGGCCTTCGCAAAAAGCATTAAATAAAATATTGATTTTTTAGATTACTTTTTGTCTAATAAAAACATGGCGACTACTTAATCAGTTTTCGACAAATATTTGTTATTTGCGTTAGCTGCATCTCTTCAGTCTTTTCAACTTATTGGAATTTGGTTCTCTGGCATAAACTTAGAACTCAATGTATATTTCAAGACAAGTATTGTCTCTCTCATAGGTAACATAAAATGGTTGCAGACGGCGCCAACGTAACTCCTACTAGTAATCTACGAAATTCAAACTGCTCTACGATTGATTCTTACCTAGCTGTCCATATTTAATGTGAAGTATTCGCTAATTGTTTGTGGCTATATTAAAAAATGTGACACTATTTCATTTTCATGTGTTTGACAGAATTATAAACAATTTCTCCTCCTCGTCTTCGTTGCATCCACAATACAATATAAATATTATTCTAAATGTCAATCACATACATCAAATCTAAAGTACATGTGCGTAATATTTACAGTGTAGTCTATATAGCAAACCTTTAAATGCAATTAATTATTACGTGATTTCATTTATAGCCTCGGAAAAACATAGCTCTATCTATTTGACCTAACGCCTTCTATGTGCGTTTGACAGCTAGAGTGAGCAGGATGATGATATTCAATGACACGTTGCGTTGGTCTGACGCAAATAGGAAAGCATGTTAATTTTCAGGTCTACTGAGCTCACTGGAAGCATCTGATACACAAATTTGACAAGGAGCATTTTTTGGAGGCCATTCTGTCTGTCTGTACTCGAAGTGCTGCGGTGTCTTAAATGTAAAATTTGGCACTTATATTACTACCCAAAACAGCTTGTCAACGAAGAATATTTTAGAAGTATTTTACAAATTTCACATTTCATATTTACAGGTGCGGAGCAAATTGAATGCGCAAGTTGAGGTTGAATGGTAGTGTGTAGATATAGATGGTCACCATATCATACGTTCATGTACATAAGTTATTCCGCTTTGAGTAATTGAAGTGTATAGAACTTTACTCTTATAGGGGAATACATTATTAATACATACATACATTCGGGATAATTATCTGGTTACCGAAAATATTCACATAATTAAATGGTATTATGGCGGCCGTTCAACACGTTGAGTTAAAAAATGTTTGAAACTACATTTCCAAATAGGCTTCCTCCTGTACTAGACACAATTAACCTAATCATAAAAAAATTGAAAAAAGTGTATGAATTCTCCCAAAAGAAATAAAATAGAGTCTGCCCCATAAAATAATAATAATAATGAAATTATTGAAAATCCCACATTTTCTGCTACAGAAATTGCTGAGGCGGTAGTTTCAAGAGACACTGCAGTAAGAAGGATCTCAAGAAACATGGTTACGGATCAAACGATGTAAAAAATACCCATGATAATTTATTATATCATTATAGTATATTATATTTCATTACATTTTTAAGTAGCTTATATTGTTATATCTATCATATTTTATATATTTTTTATTTATATTGTCATGTACATTTATATCTATGTTAGTTCCTTCGTATTTTATTGTATATTTGTCTTTTTACTCCCCACTTTAAACTTTTTTATTTAGATTTATTAGATATTTGTGTAGATACTATATTTTCTGTACCTAATCTTGTAATTGGGCTTTGCCTGTTGGAGTTTGTAATTAAATAAATAAATAAATAAAGTAAATAAATAAATAAATATTATGCTCAAAGGCAAGCTGATTAATTAAATTTAGATAATTATTGATAAGGGTAGAAGCGAGAGGATAGTCATGATGATCAAAATATAGGTATATTTGCGTATCATCAACATACACTTGTAAGGATGTTGTACTAGAAGTATAAATCAGAAATAACAATGGTCCAAGAACCGAACCCTGAGGAACACCTGAATAAATTTGATTATTTAGTGAATACATATTATTATAAAAAAAGTTCTGCGATCTTCTAAGTATGAGTAAAACCATAATATTTCAATTTAGCATAAATAAGCTGATAGTTAATGGTATCAAACGCCTTCGAGAAATCAAGTAACACCACCGCATTATCCAGTTTATCATATGTTTATAAAGTATCATTGGTAACAACCCACACTGACTATCAGGTAAAGGAAGTTCCGTAATTATAAATTTGTTCATATAAAATTTTTTGAAAAATTTTTGAGATCGCAGGAAGAATACTTATAATACGTAGATCTGAAAAATTAGCTGAATTAGATATTTTTGTTAATGGTTTACCTATGGAAATTTTCCAAGAATCAGGAAAGTAATTAGTTTCAATACAGCAATTGATGATACGGGTTATATATTTATCAATAAATGGGCTGCAATACTCAAGCATTACAGCCAAAATATTGTCCACGCCAAGGACATTCGGTTAAGCTAAATGAGAACTGGTTATTATCATCATAAGTGCTGTTGGTATAATAATTAATTTTTTCATCACAATTATCAGTGGTGTTTTGTAAAAAGAGAGAAAAATAATTGCTGATCTCGTTAGGTTCAGCCAAGTGTTCACGTATGGTATATGTTTCATTAGAGCGTACGTTTAAGTTCTTAAGGAAGATAATATGAACTGATTTAGTAAACTTATTTTATTATCAATATTATTTTTCCGAATAATTTGGTAGCAAGGTAAATTATATATATCGTCTAAAAATAAATGCATATTAAAGTTCCGAAACGAACGAAATTTACTAAGTTTAGGTTGCATTTTAAAGTTCGGAACTACCAGTTCATATAAAACTAACCTATGGTCAGAGATATTGTCTGTTGATAACGTCTCAAAGGATTTAACTGTATCAGTATTTGAGTCAAATACTGGACCTATAAGCGTGCTAGTGGAACAAATAATTCTCGTAGGCTCATGTAAAATTTGTGTAAAATTGAGTGACTGAAAGCAAACATTAGAAAGATTCTCATAATTAAAAAAAATTATATTTAAATCACCAATGCATATCACCTCACCAAATAACGGACATAAATAAGAGAGAAGCTGATCAAAATCATTAATATAATTATTAATATTTGTGTTTGAATCTTCTAAAGTTCTGATATACTGGGTGATTTAAAAACATTTCCATTTTGTTAAGTTTTCCTATGTTTCCTCTTATGTATTACCTGTAAATAGGTGTATATCATCGCAATATATTTTTTTATTTTAAAGAAGAAACATACATGTAAAAAATTTGCTTAATTCCTTCAATTGCTGATTAATTAATTTTATAAAAAGAATCATTTTTAATACAATCTATTTCTAAAGCTAGTAATAGGATCGAGTTGGGCAATCGGTACCTTTAATCAGGCAACTGAATTCTATATCGTAATATAAATTCAAGACATTTGCATAAGAAAAATGTGGGGTCGTTAATGATTCAATTATAGTGTCATTAAAATTTTTCCATTCGTTCTATTAGAGATTCCAATTAAAGGCTATACGTTAAAAAGGTTTTCTTGGCAATACATTTTGATAAATGTTTGGAATTATTGGATTAGTTCGTAGTAAGAAAATAACATATTTATGTGTAAATTAAAGACAGTTGTTTCATAACAACTAAATGCAAAAACAATTCTTTGAATTAATTAATAACCAACAACTAATTCACAATAATTATTCTACTTGTCTTACGGTGTATTAATGCTTATATTGTGATAAATACTTGATTACTTTTTTTAAATAATTTGTTTTATACGATTCATTTGCATATATGCATAACTTGGATAATACTCATATTTTTTATTACACAAATTCTAAGGCAGTAGGTTATCGTCATATGTGTTACGATATAATTTATTCAATGAAATTAAAATTGTTTATATTAAACAATAAATTAAGACATTTTAATTATCAGTTCTAATAACTAGACATACTTTTATAATTAACTTGATGACATTGTTCTATAAAATGGTAAACAAAATAAAAATTTAATAAGAATTGTAATTATGTCATCAGATCTAATTAATTTATCTGACTTAAATCAAATACGTTGATACAGCTGCACAAAAAATTGAGTAGATATATTACAAATATTACAAAGTACTTGACTAAGAGCCGGTTTATCAATACAGGGTTAACTATAGGATAAACGTCAAACTATACAATGAGTATCTATTGTTTTGTTTGGTATTTATCCCTTGGTTACGAGTTAACTTTGAATTGATAAATCGGCCCTATATGGGATAAATATTATTTTCCTTATGTACGAATTTATTAGCTAAATTATAATCACAATATTCAATTCCAATTCTATTTTTACTTTCAGTTTCAATTTTTTTAAAGTCCTTGAGGTATGTCTGAGCAATTTATTTTGTTGTGTTAATCAAGTTATGTTTGCATATATTATTGCAGGATTTTTCGATTGCCTTCATCGTAAGGAGAGGAGGCCGCTTACTAATAATCTTTAACTTTAGCTGGAAGCTATTCATTTAGTTATTTAGTTGTTCTAAAAATATATTGAATAGAAGGAATATCAGAAAGGATAAATGATTCAAGTTAGTATAATTATGTGCTTGTTGATTTGATCAATTAGGACGTTCAGAGACACGTGTCGACTTGATCATAATCGCGCCAAAAGTCTGAAGTGGTTATACTTTAGTTAAGTTATTAATTATACTTAAAACTGTTATCGGGATTAGACATATGCAGTGGATCTGAAAAGTATAAAATATATTAGATAAAGTTGAAAGGAAAAGTGAAGGGGGAAGGCAATTCTGATTAAACGTAGTAAAATTATCAAGTGTAACATACTCTTGAACTCACAATTGCAAATGCTTTAAAAATTTTAAATAAAAAAGGCAGGTCCGTATAAAAAAAATAAAGTTCAGGGTTGCTCTGATGACAAAACGTCAAAATAAAAATATAAATACGGTAAGTTATAACAAATTGAATGTATAATGAAATATTTTATTCCTATAACGTTTTTTAATATTTTGCATAATAACAGCGCTACTTAAAAAAGAAAAAATGAGGTGTATGATTTTACCGTATATCTCCGGAATTAATGGGAATAATTCAAATGTCTATAACCCATCTTTTTGTATTTCTGCTTCTAGACTATCCTGTTTCCTTCGTTTCTGATTTGTGTAGTGCAAACATATATCATTGTGATTTGTTTGTTGTATTCAGTTTCTCTTCCCGATGTTCGTTCCCAACATATACTTATTAGACCAATAATGCCAGTTTCTAATATGTTGTTAAGCCAAGACTCTAGCGTACTCGATAACGCGCACGTACTGATCCCTGGCAGATGATTAAATCAAGATGCGTATTATCATTTTCGCCGGATATATGAACTTTTAATAATATATCACTGCGGAGTAAGTTTGTAATTTGATAATACGCATACACCAACCATGAATATAAACCGTTAAAAGTTTGGTGCATGAGATTAGCGGCACGCTAAGATTTTGCCTAATTTTACTGCAAAGAAGATATAGGAAGCTAGCAGTACTGGCTCTAATAAGTATATGGTCCCAATTTGTTTCATTCAGCAATGTGTGATGGTGGTAGAGTCGTCAGCACGTTAGTTTGTTTACAGTATGGAATTCGTGTGAAATCATTGAAAATAGTGACTTTTATTTTATCCTGTAAATATACTTTTATAATCACTGATTGTGATACTGCAACGTATTTGTGAGAAACTATCTAAAATTAGTGATAATTGTGTTTCTGAATAGCATCATTGACTACTACCACTACTAAAAAAATTCCCTGCTCTGACAACAGCAAGTGGAGTTCTCTTGTGCCTAAGGCTAATTGAGCGTCTATAATTTCCTTATAAATGTAAGTAAATATGAATGACCTCTGCGGTAAGTGCAAAAAGAAGAACAAAAACTCTATAATAAAATGCTCTTGAAATTGTAGTGCTGTTTTTCATCTGAAGTACGTAGAAATATCACAAGCTGATTACCAAATCATATAAAAATTGAAAGGTACTAAGTGGTTCTGTGATTCCTGTTTAGGTAAATTAGAATATATCTGGGGATGGAAATCAGATTTAACAGAATTACACAGTCAATTATTATGCGACATGACTGATATGAAAATAATGTTAAATAGTATGCAAGGGTCGAAAATAATAAAAAACGAGAATACTTCAACGAAGAAAAGTTATGCTAAAGTTGCAAGCGAAGTTGTTATAATTAAACCTAAAAATGCAAACCAAGAAAGTAATAAGACTTTAGAAACTATAAAGAAATATGTTAGTCCAGCTGTTTTGGAGATAGGAATAAAAGAATTACGTGCTGCAAGAGATGGTGGTGTAGTAATTAAATGTAACAGAAAGATGAAATTAAAAAATTGTTACAGTGGCTTAAAAAATGTTAGGTAAAAATTATAAAGTAAACACACCTGACTTAAGAAATCAGAGCAAAAAAATACTTGATATTGAGAAAGAGTATAGCAGTGAAGATTTAATCGAATCATTAAAAAAGCAAAAGGTATTTTTCGACCAGGAATTTGTTGTACTAAATGCTGAAATTGTTCAAAAACTGAAGACCAAATGGATGGCCATAATGGAATGTGACCCAATATCGTGGAATAAAATAATAAAAGAAAATGCTTTATTCCTTGATTGGTCTCGTCGTGTATATGAGAGTTTACTTCGTTGTTACACATGTGGTGGTTTTCGACACAAAGCAGAACAATATAGCAGCAGTGGATCCAGATGTCTTGAGTGTGCAGGTCCCATGAGTGAACATACCATACAATGATGGACCAGCGTGTGGGCACGCCTCGGCTACTATCGTCCATGTTTAACATGTGTTCAAAAACCCGACACAGAGGCTACTGTCGGCCATGATCAGCCATCATACACCATCTTAGGCCAGTGTGCTTTCTACACGATGATGATGGTCGATGATAGGCCATTGCATAGAGGGACCTTAACACTTTATTACTATCTATGGCTGGATTTTATAGTATACGTGAAGATTATAGATATTGTGCAGACATATCTGTAGTTTCTAAAAAAATGTCATGATAATATTTTCGCAGTGAGAAATACTCGCTTCAGGATAGCTTCTGTAGATCCTAGAATCGAATTAATACCACTGAAATTTAAAATGGTTCTTAATTTTTCATTGGACAAGCTTAATAAATATAGAAGATTGAATATGCATATTACTTTTTGAAAATCTAAAATAATTGCGTAATCACGGTGCATTAAACAATATATAAAATAATATGCTCTGCCATTGAAGTAATAAGAACACATTTTTGAAGCTAAAGTTTATATGTGTACAAATACAAATATAGATATGATTAATAATATGAGGGATGAAATGTAATTAGATTCAACAGAAAGTTTTACTTTATATTCTATTCAAAAGAGATTCCAAGTACCATTAAGTTCATAATACGCGAATTGACTTTAGTGTACTGTTTTACTATATCGATGTTGCGGAGAAAGTTTATATAAAGTCAATTAACTAAAATTGAGGCACTTGAAAGTGCCTTTGTAAATTTTCTTCGTAATATAATCTGTTAACAGTGGCGTGGTGGCCCTTTTCAGTATATGTATGTTAAAGGTACCTTTATAAATGTAATATACATAGCTGTTTGAAGTAGCATAGTTCATTATTGATTCTAGGGAGTCTCCTTGAGAACTTAGTTATGTTTCCCAGTATATAGTTTACTAAAAATACCTCCAAATTTACAATATACAGAGAAAACTAAACTTTACATAAATGTTCATTTTATTATGCATCTCGGAGAAACCGCAAATAAATGTATCATATTAGGGAGAAAATCATATGTTCCTAATAGAAACTTATATTTATTTATTTACATACCCCATCCAACAGCCAGCGCCAATTACCAGACGAGGAAATACAGAACTGTCAATAACACAAATTCACAAATTCACAAAAAAAGGAAGAACTGTCGTAAAACATTCAGTGTCTAAAGGTACCCATTTACATACAGTTCGCCGATGGTACCAGAACTGTACGATCTGAACTGAGGATTTAAACTTCTTCGAGCCACACATTATTGAGTTAACTCAAACGATGCGGCCCTCAGTTCTCAGACCAACAGTTTTTGAACTGCAAGCGAACTGAGATTTCACCACATACACAAACGGTTTGACAGTCCGATCGTTAGTGAACAATGTTTTTTAGAAGAATAACGCTAGCAGTACTTCTTGTACTTTTATTAATAACAAAGGCAAAAATAGTTTTTGGGTAAAAAATAGGTTGTTGCAACATTAAGAAGTAGTGCCAAAGATGGCCTTAAGAACGCCTTGATTTTCTCATATTTTTTTAGTTCTTTTCGAAAAGCACTTCATTAATTATTTTCGTTTTAATTGTATCAATTGTTGCACTTTCATCGACACTTATAAAATTTAGTGATTTTTCGTAGGCTTTATTTTTTTCACATCTATTAGAATAGAATTTGGTCACTCAAACTATCGATTTTTGTCCATACACATCAGTCTATCGTACGATTCAGTTAAACTGCTAGCTTACACCTGTCGACGACCTGTACGTGTATCGACAAATTTTAACTGATGATATGCAAATCGGCAGTTCTGATCTGCAGGAGAACTGTATGTGAATGGGTACAATTAGATATGTCGACTCTTTTTTGCAGGTTATTTTAGTGGTGAGTATTTTAACAAATTCATTTTTGGCCAGAGAGAAGCTTTAATTCTGGGCACATGGAAGCATATCTGGCTATATTATTATTTATTGTTTTATACATACACATTAACGATTGTCTAGTTCTGCGATCTTGCAGGCTTGATAATGAGACTTTATCAATTAGAAGATTTTATGATAGTCCAATAGGGGGATATAACCCATCGTCCTTAAAGGATCAATACTTAAGAAACCGTTTTCGCACTGCCTCTAAGCTCGATCGATATACGACAAATAGCTGAGATTCCATATTAGTGACGCATATTCAAGTTTAGATCTGACGAAAGAATTAAAAACCTGTGTTCACGTATTTCAGTAAAACCTATTGAATTTCTTATTACAAAGTCCATATTTTCAACAGAGGAATGTAGTATATTATTAATATAAATATATAATAACAGTTGATTCACTGTTATAGATGACCCCCATGATCCGATTTAGAATTAGGTTGGGATGATGTAATGCGTTGAGATTTATTTCTATTCCTTTTGTTTTCTTTAGTTAGACACGACATTACGCTTTTTGACATTTAGTGGAAGATTATTCAAAAAGCACCAATCATTCACGTTCTTCAAATGGTTTTGCAATTTTTCTCAGTCTAGCTTAGAAATAATATTACAAAACAACTTCATGTTGTATACTGCGTAACACAGAATAAATATGACACTCTGAATCTATTCTTAACGAAACCATATTGATCATGGTAATCTGCCCCTCTATATGAGGATATAGCACGTTATGTGGAGCCAGATATTTCAAAATACGAATTACATATGATAAATATTTGCTGATAATTTTCTAAATTATCCTTATCGTCCATTTTGTAAACCAGGCAGATACAAATCTCTAAATATACATGTGTGGTGGTACTTCATCAGGTCTTTTATAAATTTAGGCTTTAATATCTTCAAAGCAGATAAGATATCATGTTTAATTGTGTCAAGATTATTACTATTCGAGCTGTTCTGTAGTTAGTAAATTAGGTACTGAATAATCTTGCAAATCCGCCTACAGTTTCTTGTGTGTGATTTAATTGGATATTTCCATGAACCAAATTTTGAAGGACAGTGGATACACTTTTTTGTAATTAATATAGCCCCAAAAGGATTTAACATCATTTCTAATATTATTCTTAATATTGTTTAAGTATATTTTATAATCGTTATCTAGATTTACTTTCTTTTTTTATGAGTTTCTCTAGCATATGTATCTCTTTGATCAAAATTCAACAAAAAGATACAACTTTTTTGGAAACCAAATCTGTTTCTTTTTCCAAAGTAGATAGATAGATAATACGTTTATTTAGCCCTTGGCTATACAATCAAAAATATAGTTTTACATTAGAAACCACATGTAAACGAAATAATATAAAAATATTTAAAATGGAAATAAAAGAAAATATAATTATATAATTCATATCATGGTATCTTTTAATAGTCTTTTGAAAGTATTTAGATCAGTTCTACGTAAGTCCGTATTCAAACGGTTATATTCAACAACTCCTTTATAAAAAATTGAGCTATGTATGCATTAATGCAATATTGGCCCGTTTAATTACAAAATTTCTCTTTCCTCGGGTGATACTTCTCGTAATTTTGTTAAAATATTTTTTATGTAATCTGGAACTAGGCCCTTGTCAATTTTATGTATGAAAATTAAAACGTTATACTTTAGAAAGTTCTCTATATTCATCCAACTAAGACATTTTAACATGTCATCTATCCGAGTATATTAGATTAGATTAGATTAACGAAGGAGCTGGTTGTTTAGCCTTTACCACCGCGACCTTTTCAGGGCTATTGTGATGCTCCCAGAATATCTTCCTTATAGTACCTCATCCAGCTTTGTCCTTTGTACTAGACTCCACAGCTTCGATTAAGGCCCTTTTGTATAGCTGTCCGCCCTTGGTTTTTCTTCTCCGAGTACTTGGAATCTCAACCTCACCAAGCCTTCACAGTGGCACAATACGTGAACTGAGGTTTCCTCTTCCTCTTGGCAGAATCTGCATGTCGCGTCCTCTGCCAGGCCCATTAGACTCATGTGTCTATTGAGCCGGCAGTGGCCAGTTAGAAGGCCTACCATTACTCTGATGGCCTTCCTATTCTGCCTTAGTAGATCTTCCGTAAATTTGGCCGAACGTTCTTTAATGAACTCCTTGGCCTGTCTCTGTCTTGGGAGATTCCTCCACCATTCTAGAGATTTATTTTGCACCCGTTCCTTAATGGCTGCTCGTATGCATGGCTTTGCCACGCCACAAAAGGGCTCGGGTCCTATTGGGGCTTCAAGTGCGCCTTCCTTGGCCAGTTGGTCAGCCTTATCGTTTCCTCTGTGTCCCTCGTGTCCTGGTGCCCATGCTAGGGCCACTCTGTTCTGACTTCCCAGCTCTGTAAGGGCTGTCAAGCAGTCCCACACTAATCTTGAGTTGACTTGCATGGAACTGATTGCTTTTATTGCCGCTTGGCTATCAGAGACAATGGCAATCATCTGGTTAACAGTGCCTTGTCCTATTATCTCCCTTGCGCAACAGTGTATGGCGATCACTTCAGCCTGAAACACCGTTGCGTATTTCCCTAGACTTATCAGGATACTGGCTTTTGACCTTGTCCCGTAAATCCCGGCTCCGACTCCTTGTTCTGTCTTGGAGCCGTCAGTGTACCAGACTGTTTGTGCTGTTGTGGGAGGACCGTTTTTCCAATCCTCCCTGTCTGGTATAACAGTCTGAAAGTTCTTGTTGAAGTTATACCTTGGGACCATTACATCCGTGGGCATGCCTAGAATGGGATCTGCCCTCATCACTGAGTATAACTTCTGATACTCCGTCCCGTGTTGCTGGCTAACTGGCGTTTGGCCTTGCATTAACCTGTGCACCACTGACCGAGCTTCGCCTTGTATGAATACGTGTAAGGGTGGCAGGTCCAAGAGGACCTCAAGTGCAGCCGTAGGAGCAGTTCTTATAGCCCCCGTGGTGCACAGGCAAGCAAGCCTTTGTACGCCACTTAACAGCCTTATTGCTCCCGACTGCACCGTCTTAGTCCACCATACCACTGATCCATAGGTTATCATGGGTCTCACTACCCTGGTGTATAACCACAGGTTCATTTTGGGATTTAACCCCCAGTTTTTTCCACACATTTGCCTACACCTTCCCAGTGCGATTGTGGCTTTCTGTGTGACTTTTTGGATGTGAGAATTCCATGTTAATTTTTGGTCAAAAATGACTCCTAAATATTTTGCCTCACAGACAAATGGAATTTCCACTCCGTTGAGCCTTAGGGGCTTTAGGCCTTGCAGTGCTCTTCTCCGTGTAAAATTGACGAATGTGGTTTTGTGGGGATTTATAGAAAGTCCTTCCTTGCAACACCATTTGTTGACAACATTTAGGGCTCTTTGCGAACGCTCCGTTATTGTATTCGCAAATCGCCCCTTAACGACTATTGCTAGATCATCAGCATATCCTAAGCAATAGACGCCCTCTGTGGAAAGTTTCCGGAGGAGTTCGTCAACCAGGGTGCCTATAGTAGTGGAGATAATACCCCTCCCTGGGGACAGCCTGTACTCACTTTTGCCTCAATGGAAATCTCACCTAGATTAGATATTATAATCCTATTATCTAGGCTGACTTTAATCCACCGGTAGATCGTTGTTGGGACTCCTCTGTTTGATAATGCACTCGTTAATGAGTGCGTTGTTGCGTTATTAAACGCTCCCTCTATGTCTAGGAATGTAACTACTGCCATTTCCTTGTCCTCTAGGGACTTTGCTAGTAGTCTGTTTAATTCATCCAGCCCAAGGTCTGTCGACCTCCCTGGCTGGTATGCATATTGACGTTCACTCAGGGGATTTTCCCTAAGTAGTTCGTCTCTAATGTACCTATCTATCAGTCTTTCCATTGTTTTAAGTAGGAAAGAGGATAGACTTATAGGCCTGTATGACTTGGGCGTTTGGTCCGATAATCTACCCATTTTTGGTAGGTAGATGACTCTCACTTTCCGCCATATTTTTGGTATGTATTTCCAAGCCAAGCAGGCTCTGAATATTTTACATAAGTAAGGTATTAATACCTCTAGTCCCTTTTGGAGCAAAATTGGATATATTCCGTCCATACCAGGAGATTTGAGTGGTTGGAACTTACTAATTGCCCATCTGATTTTATCAGGTTTTATAACCTCGGCAGCCAACCTCCAGTCCGCAAGTTTGGGCCTTTCTGGCCTGTGGTCTGGATAATGCCTGTCATCTAGGTCTGTTAATATCAGTGCGCCCGGAAAGTGTGCCTCCATGAGCAATTTGATACTTTCCGTCATTGTTTCTGTGTAGGTTTCATCATCCTTTCTGATAAAACCTACTTCGTTTGCAGTACAACCATCCTTGGCCAGGACTCTATGGATTCTGGAAGCTGCGGGGCCATCACTGACCTCTTCGCAGAATCTCTTCCATGAGTCTCTCTTTGCCTTGCGGACCTCTTTATTGTACTGCGTGAGTTTTACTTTGTAGGTATCCCAGTCTTGGTTGGATACCTACAAAGTAAAACTCATGCAGTATATATACTGCATTTAAATATAACTCGCATTGCTTTGTTTTGTAACCTTTGTAATCCTTCTAGATCGGTCTGATTAGCCATATACAGGATTGTGCTACAATACTTAAAATGAGGTAGTATTACAGCACTATAAACAGTTTTTCTTGCATTTATTGACAGGTACCAACTGACACATGTAAAACTCACATGACTTTTAAAATTTAAATTGCAATCAACAATAACTCCTAGATATTTTGGGTGCCTGCGTACAGTAACACTGAGGATAATGAGCAGGCAGATGCTCTGGCCAGAGAGGGCTCTCAACAGCCCTTGAGGGGCCCGGAGTCGGCCCTCGCTTACCCTAAAGCAAACGCTAATAGGTCAGTAGAGGACTGGTCTCACTTCCAGTTTCTGGACCTTTGGAACTCCCACCTGGGACTTCGACAAGCGAAGCTCTTCATCCCAGGACTCTTGCCGAGGAAGGCGGAACAATTACTGCGCCTAGGCAGAAAGCAAGTTGATTATACACGACTCTTTCAGGAAACACCTGCACACCATCGGAGTGGTTAACAGCCCTGAGTGCAGGTTTTGTGGAGAGGAGGAGGAAACTTCCATCCACCTCCTAACCTCATACCCCAGTCTCATGAACTTGAGGCATATACACTTCGGTATGGGCTTCCCTATACTGCAGAAAGTAAGGAATGCCCCGCTGGGAAGGATTCTGGCCTTTGGTCTGGAGTCCGGCCTGGATGGGGACATCCGCTGATGAGCTAGCGGATGCACAATGGGCCACACGGCCTGAGTGCTGCGATTTATAGTTGTACCGCTAAGAAGAAGAAGAAGGTCTTCTTTAAAAGTTGTTAATCATGTCATGCAAAAATTTGTAGAACATTATAACGTAAAAAGAAGAAAAGAATATAAACAGAACAGCGTAATTAACGTTTAGACAACATTATTTGAATAATTCTTAATTAGAATTCCTAAATTTTTAAATTCATTATATATTAAAAAAATTAATTTGCACCTGTTTACTTGTCTAAATTCCAGAGCCTAGATCTTGCTTTTAAACTCTTAATAATATTGTTGTTGAACCCGGGCGGATACTTTCTTGGTTCATATTTAAGTATGCAGGATTCAAGGATTTCATATAATGATATGTAAAAATGTTGACCGCTTGAATTTGCATTACTGAATGAATTAATAACAGTATCTTCTAATACTATCGTATAATGTGCGATGTTTTGCCTTGGAAGTTATAAGGGTAAATGTATTTATTTACGGAGTTGTTGTTTCGGGACCGATGGTTTATGGAAAATACAAAACTCTTACCATTTCTGGATCTTCCTTTTAATGGCGCATAATTTTTCAACAGTAATAATTTCAAATAAATCTCAATAATTTATAACTAGTCGCGTAACGAAATATTTTCTGGCCTAAAAAATTGGCAAGTAATGCATGATTTTCAGAATTCGTGTCCTAAAATCATATATTATTTTTAACTTTATTTAAATAATATTTTGTCACTAAATTATCTAAATTTAAATCGGTAATATAAGCTTATGTAGGTAACTACTTCTTGTGCTCACGTAAAGTTCCTTCAATTGCAAACAGGGGAAGTAACGAATACTGTTGACTCAGCTAACTTACTATTTACTAATAAAAGATAGAGCTATTACTTAAAGTATATGTAATTTTAGCGACAATTTGTCTGGCCTGTAGTCAATCATACACACCGTACCTAAAATACTTTCCACCTAGATTGGCACCTAGACTGTTTAATTTTAGTGGCATTATGCTTTATATAAGTAAATAGTACATAAAACATCTAATTGCATTATAGTAAATATAATGTTATAGTACCCTATATTATAGGATCGTTTGAGCCTCACTTTTCATTAATAATTTATTTTTATTAAACACTTCCTTTGGCGTTCTCATTCCCTTGTCTATGCGTTCTTTTCGTTCTGATACCGCTAATGTCGCTAATAACACTAATCCGTCTATAAATAGGTAACGAATTCTGCTGTTTCTGAAAATATTACAATTTATTTTGGCAGCTTGTTCGATATACAAGTTTTGCAGCCCACTGAAATTTTGAAATGCGTTATCAGGTTATAGGAATTTTGAACGAATACTTATTTTCTGGGACATCTGGGATTGCATTATTTCTCATAGCAGATGGAGGATTAATTTTTGTCAATTTATTAGTATCGTTAGTGGTTGATATATTATTACTCAGAAGAAATCTACAATTTTGCTTGTGAATTAACTCATTTTTAATATTCGAACGGTGTGTGTCAATCTAATAATAAAGGGCCCCGCACTAAACCTAAGGGAACATGTGCCCCACTCGAATTGGATGAAAATTTGGTATAATGTAGTTTATGATGCCCTGATCAAAATTTTAAAGAAGAGAGATAGAAAAATGGACAGTTTTCGAGTTACAGGTCAAACATGAAGCAAACGGGTTCATCGGATTATTGATTTCACGAAGTTTGTGGCGGTGCTATTACCATACATAGTTAAATATGACAAGTATTATAGATATATTATCTTCGTGATGTATGCAGTTTGAATAGTTTATGTACAATGTGCGCCAGTTAACTTGAGGCCGACATATATCTCGAAAACGGTGCATTCTATAACAAAATGTTTTAAATAACAGTTGTTTGCATCCATCCATAAGGATAGAGGTATGATACTTATTAATAATAGCACCAGCTATACGGTAAAAATCTCCCAGATGAGGAAGACGCTGGATATGAATCATTTGCTGCAAGAACTTAAACATTGATTTAATACACCCATTCTTTGCTACAACTATCCACCTCGACTTTATAATTATACGTGAATCATTAGTGTCCTGTAGAGAGTTGACGCTCATTGGGTTGAAGGTACGGTGTCATTTTCCTTAGGCGAGCCAGAATTTCAATGGCATCTCGGTAACCCCTATCCACTACCACAATATCATTTTCCTGGAACCATATTCTCATTCTATCTACGTCTGTATCAAATTCATTCTGCAAAATAGCAGCATCATTATTTCGGCGAGAACCAGAGAAGTATGGTCTTTGAATGTCAAGTATATAGCCATCAGATGGTTTGAGAAGGTGCCGCCATTTATGCACACAGTACGACTGCCGGAGAATTCGGAAGTTACAAGTCTTAGGAATGTAGCTATAAGTATCATCAATGAATGTGATTATTTGTGAATTTTGTGGCTCTGGATTATATAGTGTGTTGGCAAACTCTGTGACATGTCTTCCGATATAATTTTGTCTAGTAATATCCAATGTTGGTGGGCACAAAACTTTGCACTAAAGATTCTCTGACAGTAGCAATGGCTAGGCTAGCTGCCTACCTAGTTGAACATTGAAACATAACACGTAGAAATTCATCCAAAAGCGTGTGGCATATTTTGCACATTAATAAAAAGCGGAGGAATGTAAAAAATGGCCGAAATCTTAAATTTTTTATTTTTTTTAATATCTCCGTTCGAATGGGTTTTTTCAAAGAAATTCTAAGGTAATTTTTTGTAGAGGATAAAAATTTAGAATATTTTATTTTTCAATACTTTTTCTTTCTCTAAAGTGAATGGTAAAAGCAATAGAGATATTTTGTAGTATATGTTTTACACATTTCACGTTTTTATATATATATAATTTTTGAATAAATTGTAATATAGTTACTTCCACATAACTTTTTAGTATTCAATATTACTTACGCCACACTATTCGAAAATTTCTGCAATGAGGCCCTATTCGAGCAAATTATCCTGTCAAAAAGTTGCATAGGGTTGAAATCTACATATGTCTTGTTTAATTTGATGGTGCCGTTCGTAGAAGCAAATTTTTTTATATTTTCCTTTCGTTTGCATTGGATGCCGGTAAACTTTTTTCCAATATGATTGTTGAAAAGGTCTTCTCTAATTTTCTTAATTTTGTCACTATTTACATTAGAAGAAACAATTATTCCTGTTGAAAGGGACAAAAACTCCCAGAATTTAAATTGGTTGTGATCTTGTAGCCATTCAACAATTATTTTTAAATCGCGTTGATTTCATCGTTGTCGGGCATTGCTTACTCCAACGTGCTGATCTGAAGATACTGACTTTACTTCAAGAAATTCTTCTAAAGAGGTACAAATAGGGATGCATGATGACATACTGATATCCATCTGGCCAAAGAAGAATCTGTAAATCCACGGCCTTGAGTCAGGCCTCCTTGGGTTTTCATCGCTCTCATTAAACTTGCTTTGGTCCCAGATCCAATAAATGTCCAACTTTGAAATTCATGAGAATAAAGGGGGTTTCTCACATTTTTTTGCGTGATATCCACAAATATTAAAATTATGTGTTTTTTTATTTATTTTGATGCGCCGGAGAGATGGGAGTTGGTCTCAGATCCCAAAAATTATCCATGTTCGAGAAAGCGCCAGAAATAGTATTTTTTTATTGCAACATAATAATATTGAAAAGAAGAAACTGAGAATGAAACAAAACTGTACTGTCATCAGAAGAAAATAGGATTGCCGTTGTGAAAAAACGAACAGGCAAATTCAAACACATCACAGAATAACAATTATATATGCGTGTCGATCTATTTTTACATATTTATATTATTCGGTTTTAATGTAATTTTAAATAGTAAAAATTATTTATGTCCAATAAAACTTGAAACGTGCTATGTTATTATCACCTACAATAACAGTGTTGCTATTAACATATTCAATATAACTTAAGCATACTTATTTATCGGACATAAATCAATTACAGCGTTATGTAAATGTAAATATAAATTATGTATAAAAATACAAATATCAATGTTGTCATCAACTTTGTATAGAACCATGTAAATATGTACAAACACATAGTGCACTGCACATTCACATAAAATCGAAAATTACACAACTCTCAAAATATTTGTTTACAATTATGCAACTACATTAGTTTACCCAACACCATCATGATAATTTTAGATACACACGTTACTATAAAATGAATAAAAGTGTAAGTGTATGTGTATTTTATCTAATGGAAATAATTTTCGGTCCAATTGTGCGACAAGTAACTGAATAATATTGTAATAATCCCAATTTATCTTTACGGAAATTATCATCTGAAATAAATACTCTTCTTGTCAAAGAATTTTAAAGAGAAACGCGTACCGTCCCTATAAAGTTCATTATGTTCATCATTTAAGGCCTGGTGATTTTGAGCGTAGCATATCTTTTATTGCTGACTTGTTAGCATTATATGAAGAAAATCTGAATTGTTTGAAAATGTGTTGTGGAATTATGAGAGCTGCATCCAGTAATCAAACAGTTTTTAAAGTAAATGTCTGGTGTGGAATGTTAAACGGATACATAGTTGGATATTATCTATTTCATGGAGCATTTAATGGTGTTAGATATTTGAGGTTAGCGCAGGAGGAGATGACAAATTTATTAAGAAACATTTCTCATAGTGGACACATAATCTGATTTCATCAAGACGGAACACCAACATGTAATTCAAGAACAGTAGTTATATACCTGCGACGAGCATATCCTGAAAGACGGATAGGAACCGATGGAGTAATCAGGCGGCCCAGCACAATCACCTGATATAATTCCATTACATTTCTTCTTATGAGGACATTTAAAAAAATTAGTTTGCAGTGAGCCAATCGTTGATATGGCGGACATATACAACAAAATATATGCAAGTGTTGGACAGAAATATCTTATTTCAAAATAACTGGGGAAGCATTAGTTAAACTATTTAACATGTGCATCCATGAGAGAGAAAACGATTTTGAATATTTATTTTAAAAATAGGCAATTAATTAAAATAAATTTAAAAAAAGCAAATAAATAATTTTTTCAAAACTTACGACAGCTGGAAAGATAAATTAAAATTTAACAACCGTTGTTGCTTCCGCGGGCTTGATATTTTTCCTCTAATTTTAATATCTGAATGAGATCATTTATAAAATGTATGTACGTGTCAATATCGAGGGCAATCATTGGAACTACCTCATACTAATTTTAGTTTGCGATATTGTAATTACCGATAAATTGTTTCATTTCCCTTGTGGAAATAACTTGTGTGCGACATGAAATTCTAAATAACATTCTACGATGCATCTAATCTCTTATTAAATAGTTGTTGATTTTATTACCGATTACAGCGCGTTCAGACGATATGGATTCGATCATTTTATCAAATTGATAAAAACACCGAATTCTACAGAGGCGCGTGCATTCAAATCTACATGTTCACACGGTACGGCAGTCGACCGTCTGCTGGAAAACTATCAATTCGTTCACATTTGACGTTCGGTTTTGACACTGGCAGTCGTATGCGGTGATTCGATAAGAAAACCGAATCGAACGTCACTGGCGCATACATGTATATGAGCAACTTCACACGATGCGATTATTTTGCCGAACGCCGTACCGTATGTGCAAGGGTATCAGTTGGTTTTCAGCTGCGATTACGTACTTACATTCTTACTTACATTTTTACAAGTGTGCAAGCAAGCCGAGATATTTGAAAATATAATTTTATTTCATCTCCTTTCAATTTGCACATAAAATTCCGGAAGGATCCGAAATGATATCTCTGTCTAATTTAATACCTCCTATTTCCGCGTCTTTGTATACGGCGTCGGTGATACTTACATCTCCATCTTTACACGTCTGAAGGACTTTTATTATATTTTCCAAAATGGAAATTAAACGTTCACAAATAAGGGTTAAAAACGACTGTTTCAGATGGAGAATAATACAAAATCTATACTTACTGTGCCAATTGGACGTCGTAACACTATAAATCTAATACAGTAAATACTAACACTTTCTTAAAATTTAAACCTGAAAATGAATTTTGAAAACAAAAGAAAACGACAATATAAAGTTCAAAAAATATATATTAAATCTTTTAAAAAATTATGTTGTACAAAAACGTTCAAGAAAAATATATTGACAAAATATAGTCTGGCCCGTGTACAACACATAGTGAGAAACGGAACGACTCATAATGTAACCAACTACCATCCAATGCGAGGTAAATAGCTAACGATTACACAAAAAGATTCAGTGAAAAGTTCAATGTTTATAATTTTGGTGGGCTTTTGCTTGCCTTTCTATTGACAAATTTTCAGTTCAATATCAATCTTGATCGCTTCTCGGAGCTTAAAAATGCTTGAATCACAACGACTTTGAATTATATTCTGCAATTATAGATTCATACGTTCAGGCAAGGCGGTCCTATGCAAGTTCTGAGTACATGGTAACTATATTTTTCTGATACCGAATCATTGAGGAACGGGTTTAGGGAAAATACGCTTAAAACCCATCATTTTCCCGTCAAAATCGACTGCTAGAAAATGATAGGCCACCCTCGACGCTAAGGGCTATTTTCTCTAAGACTAAATACTTTGACTAGAGACTAGATAACTTGTCCTCATATTTAACACAACGCATAAGTTGCACAACGTGGATTCGTAACACAATGTGGATTCGTAAAATTACACTCTTTGATGAGTTTCCAAGATTTTGGCATAGAAAACGCTCTGTAGAGCGAAAACCTTTTCGACAAAATTGCCGTACCGTACCGTACTGTGTGAACGGGCTGTTAGTAGAGTCGTTGGTATATGTGAATCGATTAATAAAGGTTAATCATTGCTTATCGTGCCCTGGGATCGAGCCGCAGCTGTTGCAGAGGGCAATGTTAGTAGAAAATGGTTGTGTGTATACGCTTTTTTTTTTCATGTATAACTTCAATAACCACCATCTTCTTCAAGTGAGGATTGTAAAATCGTGTAGTATGTCTACTTGGTGATAAAATAATGATGTGAATAATTAACAAAGCTATCTTGTGACAAAAACACAATAAAGTTATCTATATTTGGCAATACGTTATTCAATATGTTAAATACCCTTCTCTGTTATGTATTTTCTTGCCGTTCACATATAAAATTGTTTTGCATGTTTCGCTATTTTTAGTTGAAAAGAAATTGTGATCTTATGATCTTATCAAAGATTTAAAATACATTAATGTTGACACACTTGTGATATATTATAGCGTGATAGATGTCTAAAAAATTTCTCAAGAATATATCAGTTTTTGATAAATCTAGTGGGTCCCAAATATGTAAGAATATCCGTTTTAAAGATTCCGGATAGAAATTATCGCAATCTCAATTGAATTGTTGGAGCGGACGATGAAAAACTTTCGTCCTAGGCTTCAAGATTGCCAGCAGCGAGGAGGAGGTCATTTGATTGATGTGATATTTAAAAAATAAAATTGCCATGTTTCCTCAAGAACCTTGTGCTTAATTTTTGAATAAAAATTAACCATTGATAAGAACAACTCACTTTAAAATGAATACTTCATTCTACCGGACGCGTTATTTTCTAATCAATTTTTTTTAAAATGTATTTTTTATTAACTGTTCTTTACATATTTGCATCTTATATCACATATGTATCTTCTTATTAGATAAGATAACCATTTTCATAAAAAATGTATGCAACTAAATACAGACTTTTTAAGTTATTTATTTATTGATGTTGTGTCAGTCAAGTCTGATTCAATGATTCTTGCCATAGTTTTAGAGTTCTTTTTTTAGAATTGTTTGGCATTGACTCTTTACTGTAGAGAATAATAAACAGTAAATACTACTATTATTTCCAATTCATCTCCGGAAGTAAATTACCTTTGATTATTTTTTGACATTAAAATTTGTTTAAAAGAAAAATTTATTTAAATGTATAAAGTAAAACAGTGTTACTAATGAGTGTGCACTTTAAAAAACATGTCTAAGGATATGAAAGGATTATTTACTTATTTATATATTTGAGGGAAGTGGTGGCTTAATTAGCTTTAGATAATGACTAATTTAAATATAAAACTCAAAAGATCTCTGAACAAGTTATATACTTATGCAATAAAAATAGCCATTCTTGAACAATTAGTCTTATCTATCATTTAGTTATGCATATTTTAGCTTGTTTACCATCAATTAATTCGTATTTTCCCGTAATACTTTCACTATAAATTAAAATACATGAATAACAACAACAATAAGATATAACCTCGCCCTAGCTTCACGATAATTATAATTTTGAAAGCCTGTTGTGTTTATGTTTGTATTATTTAATCGGCCACTTTATTAGGTCATTGCATCATGTAAATATAAAAAAATTAAGTACTTAATGCAGGAAAATAGTTATTTATGATACGAGTATCGTAATGTAACATATTACGAGATGGGGAACATAGAGGATTTTGTGATAATGGAAATGTGTATTGTTACATGGCCTATGTCCATTTAACAGCTTTATATAAAAACTAGTGTTTTGTTTATATTTAGCACGATCTGTGTGACATTTTGATTCAGTTTTTATACGTGAAACTGTTCTCTACTAACAGAATTTACTTGTATAACTGCTAAGTCATTTCACATTGTTTTATGTACATATTTTTATATCTTAGGAACTCAGTTATGTTCTTTTTACACTATTATGTATTTCCGTTCTATTCTAGCATCCCAGGAAACGATTGTCTACAAAACATTTATTTACTTCAGATACCTATATTTCAATTTTTATATTTTTGTTTATTATGTAAGTACATATAGTTATTTTCCTTACCTTTCTCATTACTACTTATATATAGTATATCCTATAAGATGTAATATATTTACTGAGTTCTCACAATAGGTTTTACTATTTATTACGGCAGTTCATACTTTTGGTTATGTATAAAATAGAAATTACAAATTGTTGCAATTTAAGTCAGCTGTAGTATTATAAATTTCTTTTGTCGATGGCCATACCTGTACTATTTCTATATTTTATAGTTCTCAATTTAATTATTGGAAAAGATTTTTCAAGTTTATTTGGTAGCATTATTTTGCAGTAAATAGGACAAAAAAAGTTTACCTTATTAGAAAAACTCACCAGGAAATCATTTGCTTGTAGCCTTTGTACTGATTCGAACATATATAAACTTAACTGTGGACTTCAGTAATTGGTACTACAATTTTTATACCCGCATTAGCAAGTGTTTAACATCCAGGTAAATTTCATTTATTACTAATTTAAAATTTAATTAATCTTCAATACTTGTCTTTGATGTAATTTCAATTATTTTTAAAATAAATTTAAATTCAAGGTCAATTCTTTTTAATTTAATAAGTAGTTAAAATACTATGGTTTTAAAATTTTTTTCTTTCTTTTTCATTTTTTGGCAATTTATAATTTACGAAATCAGTTTATATACTTATGTGCTTATATGTTTATACACATATATATTTATACATGTCTGTATACGTTTCTGCATAGCTTCTACATTTCTGTATAGCTTTTGCACAGCTTATGCATAGCTTATCTTTCTGCATATAGATAAAATTTCATTAACTGTTCAAAAACCACATAGTTGGTTAATTTTCCTACAATTTGCACTCCATTTCATTAAGAGACGTAAATTACCAAGGAAACCTTTAGACTCCATTCTTGCACAACAAGAGACAATTGTGGGCCTGGATTGCTGTTCCAGAACCAGTCTCCTCAACAATAATCAATTTAGGATCCTGGTATAAATTTGTTATATATGTATATTTTTTAAATTTTGATTAGTCTTTGCAAACCGATTTATCTATTATTCATGTAATATATTTTATCATTCATTTTAAACTATCTCTTTATTTCTCTTACCAACAATTTCAGTCTGATCTATAGTAGACTAGTTATTCGAGAAAAAGAGACAATTCTACTCATTTTCACTATAGAAACTAACAGAAATCTGTCGCTTATGCTATACATATCAAAAAGGGTAAGTTTCTCCACTCTTACGAATATTCCGGATCCACGGCTCTTTGCTCCGACTTAAACTAGCTAGTCGTCCGCATATGTTGCCTCAATTCTTTCCCAAAAATAAATAATAAGAGAAATGAGATAACAGTATGTGTAAAATGCTCTTTGCATGATACAATTTGTAGTATGGTAATGTAGTAAGTTTCGCTAACCCCTAAATAACAAAACTTAAGAGTGAACTACCAACCATATCCGATCATCCAGGTCCGTGATATCCTCTCCAGGTAATATAGAAATGTCATTTTACAAAGTTTAGTTTTTAGTAATCATTAAAGCCAAATTGTTCAACAGCCATTACTTTACAACAAGAAGTAATATGGTAGCTACATACTCCTCGTTAGAAGGAGATCCAGAAAGATGTTTACGAATGTCTGGTTTGAAAAAAAAACCAAGATACTTTTTAAAGATCATAGTAGTAAGATACAAAGTGACTAATTGTTTTTTAAAGAAGGTTTTTCTTCCAGTTAGCACTAACTTTAAACACCCAAATATTGATATGATCGAACAGGTAGACAAAAAATTATTCAGATGACTCGGTAGCTAACAGAATAATTAAGTAAATAATAAATTAGAGAACCTCCAAATGCACAGCCAAAACTGTCCGGGAGGGCGTTACACATAGAGAAACAACGAGGAGTACAACGATTTCTCCTGATATTGCTAGTACCAGAGCTGGGGCTCGAACCCGGTAGCGCGATGCCAGTTAAATTAGATTAGATTTTAGATTAGATTATATTTTAGATTAGATTTTTTTTTAGATTAGATTTTTTTTTTTAGATTAGATTTTATTTCCCAAAAGTTACATAACAATAATAATGCAATATGCTCATATAAGTACATACATGACATGGTGCACCTTAATCAAGACATTAAGGGAAAGAGCATTTACTTAAATAGATTCAATCTTAATAAAAATACAATGCACATACTTAAATAAATTCAGACATTATAAATATACAATAATACAATGCTTTAGAAGTAAACCCTTTGAAGACCTTTTATGGATTAAATATCGTAGTGAAGTATTCTTCTAAGTTATAGAACACGTAATTATTTAAAACTTTCTTTAGCCTAATTTTGAATAAGTTTTCGCTGTTTATGCAAGTAATAGAATTTGGTAGGTAATTATAAATTTTTACTCCGGAGTATAAAGGACCTTTCCTATTTGTGACATATATATAGTTTGATGCAATTAGTTTTGTATTAGATCTGGTATTGTAATCATGGATATCAGCGGATGTCGATATTGTGTTTCGTTTTCTGTAAATTATTATAGATAATTTATATATATAAAGATTAACTACAGTTGGTATATGTAAGTTTTTAAACGCCGTTCTACAGGATTCTCTCGGATGAATACCACAAATTGCTCGCACAGCATGTTTCTGTGTCACTAAAATTTTTTGAAGAGAAGTTGCGTTTCCCCAAAATTTTACACCATATTGCAGTATGCTTTGAAAATATGCAAAATACACAGATAGTGCCGCTGCAATGCTGATATTTTATTTATTGCATAAATTGCACGTCCAAGTCTTTTATTTAAATCAGAAATATGCGCCGACCAACTTAACGATTTATCAATATATATTCCTAAAACTTTAGTATCAGTTACTGATATTATTTGTCCTAGATCAGTTTGAATATTTATATCTGAGGCTGGTGTATGGGATTTTTCAAATGTTATATTCATTGTTTTTTCAACATTTAAGAGCAGTTTATTAGCATGAAACCAGTTTGTAATGGACAATGAAAATTGTAACGAAGGAAAATCATCAACAAGATCATTTATGTATATTAAAAATAATACTGGACCTAATATGGACCCCTGTGGAACTCTAAATGTGATATCTTTTGCTTCCGTGATAACAGTTTTTCCAATTTCCTGAGATTCGTCATAAAGTCTGACATATGCAGATCTATGTTTTAAATATGAAGTAAACCACAGAAGTGGTGTACCGCGCCATTTTCTCATTTAAAATCCTTTATTGCCTATTTTATTTGCAGATCTACCTTAGAACTAACCTTCATTTATTGTATTTATTTCATTATAACAATATAATTCCAGGTCAGAATTTATATAAAATAATCATACGAGGACGAGTCTGGTGATTGCTGGTATGGCTATGAAATTGTTTTATTGGTTTAAATTTACTCTATTACAACTGCCGCTCTCCTGAAAATCAATAGCGCTTTTCTGTTATCTATTTAATGTTAGTATTGTTCTATGGTATTGGGATTTACTCCGGTATTTTTATACATGTAAACTAGTGCCAAGAAACCTGCTCAAATAGTCATAAGATAAAAACAATAAATAATCTGTGTTAAATTATGTGTATGGAAGTTTTGATGTTTTTGTGTTGTATCTCAACGGGTTTTTCACATTGTACGGTAAGGGGGGAAGGGGGGAGAAACAAGGAAAGGAATAGGATAAAGGAGTTGATCAAAGGGGATAAGGAGCAGGGATTATGTGATTGTTATATATAGTAATGTTTATGTCATATAATAGTCTGCCGTTAGGGAATTTGTTCGTAAATTGGGAGGCGTTGCTGGAGAAATTTGTGCTGATGTTGAAGATCGTTATGTCAGTAATGTCTGCTGTCAACGCCGATTGCTATGATTTGAAGGAGAAAAATTTCTGAGAGGCTTCCTGTATGAATTCCCTATTCATCTCTATTTTTGCGTTGTTATACAACACAGCAATTGGCGTGTACCTGTCTGCGTTTGTCAGTAGTCGTAAAAGTTTATTTTGTAGTCTCTGAAGGGCCATGCACTGTGCGTCCGAAATCAGGTTCCACGCCGCACAGGCATATGTCATGATCGGTTTTAGTAGTTTTGGTAGCTTGCGTTACGTGGGGGCCTAGCAGAGTCTCGTATCTAGTGTTACCCCCACATACTTAACCCTGCTTTTTCCTGTATGTCCTTATTGTTAATTTTGACTGTCGAAAGTTCTGAAGTTGGTAAATTTTCTATGTAGTGTAATAGTCTAATTTTCCAGAAGTATAGTTACAGATCTTGGAATACGCTTAATGTATTTCTACTTTTTAGAGGTAATATCAATGGAAGAAAAATATAAGTGCCATTAGCTCACATGATTAAAAAAGTGCATTTCTGTTTATAGTAAATTCGCAAAGTTAACATGTAAATTCGGGGGCGAGCGTAGGTGCGTCTTTACTATGTACATATTTCGATATGCGATGTAAAGCAACGACAGGCGCAGTTAGTACTTGGATTGGTGACCATTCCAACGGAAACCGCGTTCTCGCCTCACACATCTTCCAGTGGCTTGTATATCAGTGTATGCACAGAAGCTATACAACCTTAGGCGAGGGTTTTATAGGAGATATACCATCCTTCGGAGGGGATGTAAAGCCGTCGGTCCCTTGTCTATTAAATGTTAGGCAAGTAAAAGATCCCTACTCTTCTTAAGGGAAGAGGTTCGGCAAAATTCCTGGTTGGGGGTAGTTCGTCTACAGGCGTCGGTGATAGGCCTCAGTAGCGGAAATAGGCCGACGTTAAATAAATGTATAAAAAAAAAAAAAAAAAAAAAACATGTAAATTATATTACTTTATTGTACCTAAAGACATAATTTTATAGGAGTAGTATAAATTTGAAGACAGTGGTATACATCAATATACGTAGAATTATTTGTTGTCTTCTAAGTTATTATAAATTTAATAAGAAATTTGTTAGCAATTACTTTAATATACTATTAATAATCTTCACATTTACTGCATTTTAGTCAGTATCATAATTACAATAAGTGGAAATACAAAACACGTTTTTCGGGCATAGACAGATATTTATCAACAATATATTTTATCTATCTCCGCTATTGATGTATTACATCAATTTATTTATTTATAACAAATTCTTTGTAAACATTATCAATACTGATAAGATATTATTTTAATTAGACTTGTGAAGTCGTTTTTACAAGAATATGAGTTACTTCTCTTTAATAATTTCTTTCAATATCAATTACTGGAAAAAGTGTTGTCCACATTCCATGAATAATATGGGGGTCATAAGATGCAAAACAATTTTAATTTTATTGATGATTATGTTTCATGCTATGAAGTGTACATTATTCATAAGCTTCATTAACTTTCAAATTAGGAGAATTACTGCTACATGATTAAGTTAAATTGAACGTTGTTCTTTATTATAAATTTCAATTTATGCCTAAATCTATCAAAATATTTGAGTAGATTTACAGGATATTCATTAAATAATTTTCCTTGCTTGTGTGTTTGAGTTAAAACGTGTAATCGATTTCTCATTCACTCCCCGAATACCTAAAACCTTGAAATTTGGCGCAAGATGTGTTCTCGATGAACATATAATAATCAAGTATTAGTTTCACTAGTCAAGTATTCGATGTTTGAGTATTAATTGAGTTTCCTTTCACATCGGCCAGTAGCGTAACAAGGCAATCTGGGGCCCCCTCATCCTAGAGAAAAGTGAGAAGTAATAATTTAAATGAAATTGAATCAGTAATAAAAATATTCTGTTGTTTTTTATGGAGTAGAAGTGGCATTTTTTGTGTCAGGGATGTACGTGACATGAACAGCCGAGACACAAAAATCACTTTGTTTCACATATAGCATGTTATTTTTAATGCCACTCAGGGCTCGTTAGCGGCAATAAACGACTAAGTAAGTTGATCAGACGAAGTTCCAGAGAAATGACACTTTAAGTTCAAAAAACTTGTCATAGCAGTCGTGTTCTTTTGATGTTTGAAGAAAAATGGATTTTTTGTTCAAACAGTACCAAACGTTTGCAAACTATGCTAAAATTCTCATTTTATAACACCAGTCAAAAGTGAGTTAGGTACTTTTAACACCGCTTCTACTATCTCAGCTACAGTGAAATTCTCTGAATATCTTGATCGTCTAGCTTCATGACACAACGTCATTTTTGACAAATTTGCAAAAACACGCAGATATTACGTCGTTAAAGTCAGATTTTCAGTGATGCTTGTAGTAGTGTTTTTATAAAAATAGTGTATGAATGTACGTGTTAAAAGTGATTTTATTTTGTTTCTGAGGTTACTCCATTCGTTAAGCTCATACCACAATCTTTCCCATTCACAAAATAAAATCTCACATTTAACGCTTATATTATCAATAACTATTTTAGTACTGGTTTTTCTATTCTAATCAATGACAACAGGTTTATAAATATTTCATACCTTTTTAAATATATATTACCAATAACGAGGGTATATCCTTAAAGAATTTTTAGTCAGTGACTAAATTCTAGGTATTACGAGATCTTCGTGATGCCGAGGAGGATTTAGAAGAGGAACGACAAGTTCTTCGAAAGATTAACCCTTTTGCCTAATTAATGATACGTGATAACTTTAACTAAACTAAACTTTAAAAAGTAGTAACCACAATAAAACAACAACTGAACAGCTGATGCTTTTACGCTAACCTAATTGGTTGTAAATTCGGCTATTCTCGCTGATTCACCACCTATTCACTGCACTTACGGAATGCAGTCTGGGACGGTGGGGTGAGATGCGTGTGATCGGAGCTCTCGCTTGCACGTGAATGTTCACTCTCCCCATAATTACAGAATAGGGTTCCAGAATAGAGGCCCTGGAGGATTTCGTGAAAGTTTTTATGACCTAAACGGGAACAACACCTATTATGAAAGTTGTATATCTGTAAATTCTCTACCTTAAAGGTTCTATACATTTTTTTCGTACGCCTAAACGTTTTGGAGATACGAAGCAGACTAAGTGAAAAATGCATTTACTTCTTTTTTATATTTCTTAAACATTTTTTGTTATATTGGACAGCGCAGAATTGTTGAGACAGCAATTGAACAATCAACTCAAAACACCCCAGCCATCGTTGGACAAGATATTGACTGGTTGGTCATTTTACTTCAACGCATGACTTCTAGCAGTAATATCATTTTCAAAAAACTAGGAAAAGGAAAAGTGGAAACAATACGTTATTCTACTGCCAGCATGGACAAATATCCAAATTGCTTAAAGCATATTTTGATTTTGCACGCCCTGACAGGATGCGATACCACCTCCGCCTTGTTTCACAAAAGCAAAACTCAAGTGTTCAAAATGTTTGAGAAACGGCTGTATTTACACCCTGCAGCGCGGAATGAAGATTATTCTTGCAGTATACAATATCTGGTGCTCCTAAAACGGAAACTTCTATAGACAATTTCCGATATTTAATATTTGCCAAATCTACAAAACTTTCAACAGCTGTAAAATTATCATCACTTCCTTCAACATCTTCAACAGCTCAACAGCATTTGTGTAGAGTGTATTATCAAATTCAAACATGGTTGGGAAAAGACATTGATCCTGAGCAGTGGGGCTGGATTAGGAAGAATTATATTTTGCAGCCAGTACCAACGCAATATGTCTGGTGCTGGTGGTACCAACTGTAGGGAAGTAGAACTGAATTGTTCAACAGTTTGTGCACTTTGCCACGGTCACCCCTGCTTGAATACCGCACCTATAATTGCTATGAATGGCGAAATGGAAGACGTAGAATCTTATCAGAATGAAAGTAATAACAACAATTTGTCATTGGACGATAACGTTTCAGATATTGAAGGAGTAGGAAATATTGACTAATTTAAGATCCAGTATGGATTAAGCCTCCTGGAGAAACCATGTAAAAAAAGCACGCCGAGCATTCTACCTCTAAGGGGGTGCGGAAGTGAATGTATTTTTTGACGTATTCACAGCAAATAAATGTAAATATAATATATAAGACATTCCAGTAGAAAATAAAAATCACCGAGCTCTATGATAGCAATATTCATTCTGAGACATAGAAAGCAAGATAATTGCGAAATATATGGTGTGAAAGAGGTTTGGCGAAACTAAATGCATTTTTCACTTAGTCCACGTCGTATTGGTTATCAAGCCAAAAATTGAAAGATCTGTTCGTTTTAGCAAATACGTATCCGGAATTCAAAACAGTCTATGAAACAGAAAAAATGATACATAATATTTTAACCAAATCTATTAAGAAATTATATTATCAAAATAAAATAAATAATTCTAACGCTCCTGCTAGGTCAGCCTGGAGAATAGTTTCTGAACTCTCTAATAAAACAAAACATCTAAAAAATATTTCAATAAAAAAATAATGGTGTAGTCATAGAACAAAAAATGGAGGTTGCCAACACACTTAATATGTATTTTAAAAATTCTCCCACAGATGTATTAAGCCAAATTCCACAAAATAATAATGAAAATACAATTACTCAAAATATTTTGCCACAGCCAAACACAATAGTACTGAGATCATATACTGAAATGGAAATGTGCGAATTGTTGATGGGGAAACTCAAAAACAAACACTCCTCAGGGTATGACGATATACCTGTATTCTTAATAAAACGAATGCTAGATGTTTTTGCATTACCGTTAGTTTATTTGGTGAATGTATCATTTTCAACCGGAAAGTTTCCTGAATGTTTAAAAGTCGGAAAAGTGATTCCGATGCATAAAAAAATGATGCCCAAACACTGGAAAATTATAGACCAATAACTATTCCCACAGATTTTTCAAAAATTATTGAATATTGTTTCCTGAACAGACTATTGTTTTTTCTAAATAGTTATGATATAGTATCAAATAATCAACATGGATTCTTGTCAGGGAAGTCTACCATAACTGCTGTTCACTCGTTCTATGGAGAAATTATGAAATACATTGAGGCAGGCGAGTGCCCCGTTGGGATCTTTTGTGACCTTAGCAGGGCATTCGACTGCATCGATCACGAAATACTACTCACCAAGCTGTCTATGTATGGTGTAAGAGGAATATCATTGGATTGGATTAAGAGTTATCTTCTTAATCGTAAATAATATGTGTTCCTTATTGATAACGAAACTAGCACTGTCGAATATGTTAATTCAGAGTATGTCGATATTAACATAGGAGTACCACAGGGCTCAATTTTGGGCCCGGTGTTGTTCCTGCTTTATATGAATGATCTTGATGCCTTGACAACCTCCGCTAACTTCACCATTTACGCTGACGATACGTCAATTATTATATCCGACAGAAGTGAAGAGTCGTTAAAAATCAAATGTACCACAATATTACATAAATTAAATGAATGGTTTAGCCGGAACAGTCTTCATTTTAATGCTAATAAAACTCAGGCACTGAGATTTCATAACAGACAAAAAACATGTGATAATCTGGAATTGCAAATAGACACCCAGAAATTTTCATGTAAAAATGAACAAGTAAAATTCGTGGGAATACACGTGGATGAATGTCTAAATTGGAAGATCCATTGTGAAAGTGTTATATCTAAATTAAATTCTATAGTCTTTCAGTTTAGAAGTATAAGAAATGTACTAAATATTGATCAGTTGCTAAAGCTATATTACGCTCAAGTCGATTCAAGACTTCGTTATGGTATTTGCTTCTGGGGCGCCTCCACCTCATCACTTAATGTTTTTATAGCTCAGAGGCGGGTTATAAGGTGCATGACTGGTATATTAAATACTGACTCGTGTAAAAATATATTTAAAAAATACAAAATTTTATCATTGCCGTCTCTTTTTATATATGAACTTTGTTTGTATATATTCAAAAATAAGGATAGATTTTTATATAACAAAAATGTGCACGCTATTAATACAAGACAAAAACATGATTTTCATATACCATTTCAAAAATTAAATGTAACGTTCAATTCCCCTAATAGTCTGGGACTTAAGGTTTACAACAAATTACCTCTTGACATCAAAGAAAGTAGTACTTTTTTGAATTTAAGAAACGTTTAAAAATATATTTAGCTGATAAATGTTTTTATAGATTGGATGAATACTTCTGTATGTAATTTTAATTCGTTTATACGTTGTATACATTATATATTATATTATTATTTAAAAAATTATAAAATATAGGAATTATAATAATATTCCAACCTATCTGCAAGTGCCTTATATAAATAAGGACTCAACAAATTAAACCAAAACAGCTTATTATTATTTATTTATATTTCGACCGACTGGTTTATACTGTGCTGTTTATATTTGTTATACATTACTTTGTGCGTTTTGTAATTTACAGTTTTGACTTATTCTATCCAATATTCTGTAATTGGCTTTGGAATTAATTATGAATCTATCTATCTATCTATCTATCTATCTATCTATCTATCTCCAAAACGTTTAGGCGTACGAAAAAAATGTATAGGACTTTTAAGGTAGAGAATTTACAGATGTAAAACTTTGATAATTGGTGTTGTTCCCGTTCGGGCTATAAAAACTGAGTTAATCGCAAATTCGCAGTTTTCACGAACTCCTCCAGGTGTATCGTGGCTCGTAATACAATAAAAAAAATTTTTTTCGAAGAACACGAATTTGGCAGCAAAAGTCTAAAACGCCTGGATTAAGAGGGTCAAAGCACCCGTTATCTTTAACCTTCTAGCACAACTTTTAACCTCGGTATTCGGTATTAAAAATGTAAACAATTTTCTCTAAGCAATATTAAATAATAATTAGCAAATACTTTGGTATTAAACATACTGCACGTATTTGATAAATATTTTTTAATTTTAAAAGTCTCTTTCGCAAATTCGTTTACCATAGTGGTCAAATTCAAATAGCTTTTAACTTAATTGAAAGAAAACTAGGGTACTTAGTCTAATTTGACCCATTTAGATCTGAGATAGTCTAATTTATTGTTAACTTACTAAACGATCTTTCAACAGTTGCCATTGTTACAAGTAATGGTAAAAATAATTTAAAAAATCTACAAACACTTTTCGTTAATTTTTACTTTTTCCGTGCTATAAATAAAAAAAAAATTAATCCCACGAAAGAAAAGCAAAATAACCAATAGCCATTCGTATAGCATTAAATGCTGTACAAAAGTAGTGATAAATATTTTTTGCTGAATTTTTACGGAAAGCGTGGTATTTCAAAATTAGGGAACCCAACAATTTTGTCAAAATGGTGGCATTCCTACATACAGAGTAGTTGAAAATTTGAATTTACACTCGCAAGAGGCACCCTGCTACCCCATAAATCTGCCAATAAACTATACAATTTGTAAGCTGTCCTGGATTATAGGTAATTCTCTAAAACTGCGATCCTCTCTGAATAATACAGCATAATCATCGAACTCTGCGTATTATTATCTCGTGGATTATATGAATACCGTCACTATTATCTATGTAGGATATTATAAATTGAAATTAAGTAATGAAAGCAAATGCACGTGTTGAATAATTAATCAATTAGCAACAATAGCTAACTGAATGAAACCTTTGTCTTTAAAATACAATTATACAAATAGAATATTTATTTATAACATGCATCAAGAGGCAAATATTTCGTTATGTGAAATATAACAGAACGAGCAGTGTTGGAAATCGGGCGTAGCCGACTGCGAATAACTATTTAATTAATACTTTGTTTGATTACTATACAACCCACGTTTATGTGGTGCCACTAAGATTAAGTACACAACAAATATCTTTTTATTTCTATTGTTCGTAAATATTCTGGCAATTGTACCAAGGAGCAGAATCAGGTAGAAAGAGAGCAACGACAGCAGCTGATTGCCGTTTTTTTGGCCTTAATACGTCATAGTCCAGTGAGGAACGGTTTTCAGAGACCAAAAATCGATAAAATTCTTAACAGTATACGGATGGTCGGAAAATTTAGGGTTATTGGTATGTATATGAAAAAAATCGATTGCACCCTAACAAATAACCAGAAGTAGAGAGGAGGTGGGAAAAGGTGTGTTTTTGTGGATGAAACGTGATTTTTTACGATTTTAGGCAAAACTAGACCTATCGAAAAAAGTTAGCAAAAGCTGTAGATAATATATGGGAGTAGCGAAAATATGGGAATTATTGCACTTTCTTAAGTTTTCTATCACTAAAAAATATTAATAGCGTGTACAATGTAAACCATATTTTACTTGATTTTATTTTAATAAACAGTGAATTATCAAATATGAACGTTTTACGGGCTATAGACCCTCTTGTCCCTGAGGATGTCTATCACCCTGCTCTAAAAATTAATATTGTTGAGCCAGTTAGTATTGATTATAATGCAAAAAATGTTACGAGATATAATTTTAAGAAGTGTAATTTCATAAATTTAACTTTAAGCTTTAGGGAGGCAGATTGGTCTGCAGATTTAGAATAGGATGACGTGGACATCGCGGTAGATAAATTTTACCAACTTGTTAATAATATATTTTATAGAAATGTGCCAAAATTAGTCATCACAATTTAATAAGAAGAAATACCCGTCTTATTTTACAAGTGAAATAAAAAATTTCATTAAACAAAAAGAAAAATTTAGAAAATTGAGAACAATATCCGAGTCATTTAATATAAAATTTATAGATACAAGAAGAAAGGTAAAGTCACTTATTCGTGCGGCATATAACTTATACAAGACATTCAAACCAATGTTCGAACTGACGTTAAGGCATTCTTTAATTACATCAAAGAAAAGCAATCGTCGTCTTCTGACACTACAGCTTTTTATAATAATGACCCATAATTCCGGTTGATGAAGTCCCTGACGCATTTGGTAGATATTTCTTATCTGTTTATTCAGACGTACCTGCATCATATCAAATATCGGAAGCAAGCAATAGTTTTTACGATATACCGCATATTAATAAAATTACAGAAATGGACTATGACATGTCAATAAAAAAATTAAAACCCAAACGTACTTCGAGATCTCACGGTATACCATCTTATATATTAAAAGGCTGCGCTGAATACTTTAAAACACCACTCCTACATATTTACAACCTAGTCCTAAAAAATAATACATTCCCCACCCTATGGAAAACATCACTAATAAGTCCGATTCATAAGTCAGGTGATAAATCAATTGTACAAAATTATAGGCCCATAGCTGTACTTCCAGCAGCACCCGCTAAAGTACTCGAACAAATACTATATAACTTTTTATAGAATCATCTCAGTAAATTTGTCAATGAAAACCAGCATGGTTTTGTTCCCAAACGATCGACTTCTACTAACCTAATTACCTATAGTCATCATATTCTCCAGGCTTTTGAAGTTGGGGTTCAGGTGGATGCAGTATATACAGACTTTCGAAAGGCTTTTGATAAAGTCGATCATGATGTATTGCTTAACAAATTATGTATATATTCTGTATCTGACTCTGCACTTAAGTTAATCGCCTCATATTTAGAAGATCGGAAATATATTGTTAAATATAATGGCATGTTTTCTGATATATATACAGCGCTCACTCAGGGGTACCCCAAGGCTCTAGCCTGGGACCGTTGCTATTTATTTATTTTATTAACGACTTGCCGGACTCAATATCTAATTCTAAGTGCCTATTGTTTGCGGATTACTTAAAACTGTATAAAGAAATCGAATCCCAAGACGATTTTGAGTTACTACAACTTGATATAGAAGCCACATATGAGTGGAGCAAGTTAAATAAGCTTGACTTTAATATAGAAAAATGTCATACCATTACATTCACTCGCAATAAACAGCCAATAATGTACTCCTATAGAATGAATCATATGTTTCTGGATAGAGTCGAAAGCTTTAAAGATCTAGGTGTAACAATTGATTCCAAATTCTCATTTAAATTACACTTTGAAAATATAATCTCATCGGCATATAAGTCTCTGGGTTTTGTAATTAGGGAATCTAAAAATTTCAATAACTTGAATGCAATTACCACACTATATTACGCACTGGTAAGGCCAAAACTTGAATATTGTTCTGTATTGTGGCATTCACAACCGCATATGTATGTTGAAAGTGTTGAAAAGGTCCAAAAAAAGTATTTGAGATTTTTGTATTTTAAAAAATATAATAGACCACCCGACTATAACACTGTCCGAACTAAACACTTATGTGCAGAATTCGAAATAAATACTTTATATAATCGGCGCAGTATTTCAATCTTGTTGTTTGGTTACAAAATATTAAATTACTTTATTAATGACTCCAAATTATTGTCACTATTTCACTTTAATATTCCCCCTAGAAATACCCGATTGCAACAGCTATTATTTGTTCCTACACGCAGAACGACTTATTTTGCTCCACTTATTGTTATGTTTCGTTTAATCAACCAAGTTTCTCTAACAATTATATCAATTTTTCATGGCCAATCAAGTTTTTTATTAAAATCATTAAAAATATTTTTGATCATCCTGGTACGCAAGCCCGAATAGGTTAGGTTAAGTTATAGATGTATTATTATTATTTTTATTATTAGCCGTTACTCGAGTCCGAGTATAAAAATGTTACAGTCGATAGATTGTGTATAATAAAAAAAAACAAGTAAAAGGTGTAGTCTATTGTAATTCCCATTCATCTACGGTGCACACGACTATGGCTATAGAGGCCAATTCGGGAGGGCACATGTCGACCGCAGTCAGGACAAACATAGACCTGGTTAGGTCTTGGATTCGGCCTTCTTGCAGCAACATTTCCTTGATAGCTGGCCACAACCCCTCGCCATTCGGTTCTGTCCGCTGCAAGTTGTTCCCATTGCTCGTCTGCAATACCGCAGGATTTTAGATTTTCATAGAGAGCGTCTTTGAACCTCTTTCGTTAACCGCCACGCCTTCTTCTACCGCTTAGCAATTCACCATAAAGTGTACATTTAGGAAGGCGGTTATCATGCATACGATGAACGTGACCTGCCCATCTTAGGCGTGCTCTTGAAATAAGCGCCTCAATTGGAAGGCTGTTTGCTCTCCTGAGTACTTCCACGTTTGATATGTGATGGAACCAACGGATTTTCATCATACTTCTGAGGTGTCTTTGCTGAAAACGTTCTAATTCTTTCACATGACGACGGTAAGTGACCCAGCTTTCACATCCATATAG